>JAAFCE010001036.1:62317089-62364258 GCA_013389805.1 Trigoniulus corallinus | reverse complement strand
GGATGCGGCAATTGGGTGGATGCGGCAATTGGGTGGATGCGGCAATTTGGGTGGATGCGGCAATTGGGTGGATGCGGCAATTGGGTGAAAATCTTGTTTTTTAATTTGCTTTTTGCCCTACGTAATCCTACTACACTGCAAAGCACAGCTGTCATGCGGAGCTGCGCTACTACAAGTAGCTTTACCATGGTTTACAGTTCCGTCACAGATGTCAGTGTTCTCCACAAGTGTGCAATTGACGTTCCAACACGTCCCACAGATATTTGATGGGGTTCAGATCGGTACTCTGTGCAGGCCAGTCAAGTTCTCGGACCCCCATTTCATCAAACTATGTGCCTACAGTCCGTGCTTTATGGCAAGGTGCATTATCGTGCTGAAACAGAAAGGGGCCATTGCCAAAGTGCTGCTAGAGAGATGGGAGTGCTGCATTGTCCAGCATGTCCAGTTAACGCTCTGCGTTTAGATGTCCGTCCACAGAAACGATTGCACCCAACCCATACAATGAGAAGCACTCCCACACCATCACTGACCCTCCGCCGAACTTCACCATGGGCACAACACAGCTTGGCAGATAACGTTTGCCATACCCAAACCCGTCCATCCCATTACCAGATGGTGTAGCGGGACTTATCACTCCATTCAACCTTTCGCCATTAATCCATTGTCCAATGTCGTCGCTCTTTGCACTATTGCAATCTCTTCTCGCTGAGTTGCTGGTGCTGATGTGAGGCTTGTGGGCTGCCGCTCTGCCATAAAAACCCATTGCATGCAGTTCCCTGCGAACAGTCAGGGTGCTCACAGTTGTTCCCGTCGACTCTATGAATGATCTTGTCAGTTTATCAAGCGATGTGTGACGGTTTGCAGTAACCATTATATGAAGAGCTGTTTGGTCCCTAGCCGACATGATCTTGGGTGTTCCAGTCCTAGGTGGAACACTTGTGGTGCCTTTCTCTTTCCAGGCCCGGATGACGTTGTGAACGGTCGATTTTGGGATGTTTAAGAGGACTGACGTCTCCCTAACTGTTTTACCTGTGAGATGGCACCCGACAATTGCACCTCTTTGGAAGTCTGAAACTCTTTTATTTTAGACATTCTTTCAGCATTCATAGAAGTATCATCTCATAATAGTGTACTCTATGTTATATAGTGCTGGGAGGCATGCCACCTATGATATTTCAAAGGAATGTCAGATTTTCATGCAAATAAGGGTTGTCCCATGACTTTTGATAGGGTAGTGTATATGTGCAGTACTAAATGCAATGATATTATCGGAAAATAATGATCTAACATGCGAAAACTCATCAAGGCTTCAGTGGAGTCTGCTCGGAAAAAGTGTATGAATTACATTGTGGAGTCAAAAGGTATATCGGTATGCCATTCAGGTGGGATGGACGATGCCGACATTCTTCCAGCATCCTTGTCAAGTGCCCTTGTGCAATTACGTGAGTCACTAGCTGCTGGCTTTGAAAAATCTCCTCATCATTAGCTCGCCTTGGCTCAGGGTCATCTTCAGTGTTTGTTTCTAAGGTTTACACTGTGTCTAGTCCTGTGTCCCAGAGTCCCACGGAGGCTGTGAGGCCATGGTAGTTGCTACAGCCTGTCCCCCTGGCTTAGGGTCAGTGTGAACAGTCCTAGACAAGGAAAAGGCTCCCCCACCTCATCAACCCAAGGTCACCCAGGTCTCTGTGATGATACTGGCCACCAGAAGTCCTATGCCAAGGTCACTGCAATGGGCAGCTCAAGCACCCCTGCTAATTTGGTCCCAGTGCCTGTGTCTCCTGGTCGTGTGGTGGCTGCACCATGCCAGCCAGTGGGTACCCAGGGTCTGGGTCCAGCAAACGATGCTCTGCTTACAAATGCTTCCAGTAGGGTTTATACAAAAACCGACATTTTATTAAAAAAAAAGGTTTTCCGGTTTTATAGTCTTCGTTAACAAATGGGCGTTGAAAACCAGTTTTCAAAACCGACAAACCCTAGCTTCCAGGGAGTTGACAGAGCAGATGGTGTTGAAAAATGTCTCCATCCATCTTGCCTGCCTTACTTGTGGATACACTTTGTGCCTGTGGGCACGACGTTGTCACGTATGGAAGGTGGTTCTTATTCTTACACGTCATCTGATAGTACAGTAAAACCTGCCCAAACCGGACCTTGTATAAACCGGAAACCTGGCCAAACGGAAAATAAATTTTGGAACGGAATGATTTTCCATTTAAAATACTACCCTAAACCGGAAAACTGCCTAACGCGGAAACGTAATAAGTTTTGGGAACCGTTTGCATAAATAACCTAAGACGGATTATTTTATGCATAACACTACAATGCAGGCATTAATTTTGAGTGTGACAGTACATGCACCGAAGTTCTAGGGACCATTACGGCCATATACACACAGAGCTACCCAATAGTGAAGCAAGGACAATGTACTTTAAAAGACATGTGGTGACAGGGGCGGATGGGGGGGGGGGGGGGGAACAATGCAGCCAGCCATTGCTCCCCTCTCAGTGCCTCACTGCGCATCCGTCAACTGATGCATGGTTCAACTCTGCAACTGATGAGGCATTTTTGCATTTGTTATTCCTGTTTCTATTCTGCCAGTGCAATCTGCAGTTGGCTAAACTACTGAACATAGGGCATTGTCTAAGGGGCAGTGGAGGACCTATTGTAATTGCTAGCTAGGTTTATACTAAGGGGTTCTGAATATTTAAAAATATTTGGGGTGCAATTTTTTGAAGTGCTCCCTCCTGATCCGCTTCTGGATCAGCCCCTGTGTGGGGGCAGAGTAATTTATTAGTTCATGGACTTTTATTTTAAATTTCATCATCCTAATATAAGATGATCATATTTTTTGTACTTTGTTTCATTAAAACACAGCCCTGTGTAAAACGGGAAAAAAAAATTGGGAACGATCAGGTTCCGTTTTAGACAGGTTTTACTGTAATACTCTCTCCACTAACTAAGGTCTTCAAGTGGTGGATATATGATCTGGTCAGGGACCCTCTCCTTGTCGATGTCCTGTGTTCTCATTTTAGCTCCTGCCCAAGATCCTCTGTCCATTTTTTGGTTTTATCTCGTTTCTGTTATCTTAGACTTCCTTGTCACAGGAAAGGCTTTTGTTCTTGTGAAGACTGACATTGCAAAATCCTTTGATTCAGTCGATCACCTTCCCCTAGTTTCTTTGCTTGCTAGATTCCTGGTGAACCCTTATTTGTTTAAACTGATCATTTCACATCTGCATGCCATCATACAGTGCAGTTGTGGAACTCACCACTGTCTAGGCTCTTATTCCGTGGGGTTCCTCAGAGCTCCGTCCTGGGCCCCCTCCTCTTCAGAGCGGCGAATTGTGTTGGACACATCAGTCCTCATCTGATCATTGAAGTTAAGCAATGCAATCCCAGCTATAGTGCTCGCCACGAAAGATGACACATGGGAGGGAAAAGATAGGACAGTCCAAAACTGAAAATAGGGGGTTGGAAAAAGGTGAAGGGTTGAAGAGGTTTTGAAGGTTTGACAATTTTGAAGGTTTGACAATTTTGAAGGTTTGATAGTTTTGAAGGTTTGACAATGTTGAAGGTTTAAGAAAGTATTGGACCTTCTTAATTCTTCTTCTTTTCCAAAATAAATTTTTTTTTTCTCAACCCCACAATTTTTAGCCAAATATTTGGAAGAATTTATTTTGTTTAAATATCATGCTTTGAAATATTCTTTGACTTTATGCAAAGCCTTTAAAGGGTAAAAACATAAATGTAAATGTATGATAAAATATCATCATTCTTCCCTTATTTCGCCTTTGGCAGTGTTGGGTCTGCAGGCTCTAGCCCTCCACTACCATGCATCTCCAGCCAGGTCCCTGTCCACCCCACACACTACCATGCTCCCTTGTTGTTGTTGTTGTTTGTTGGTGTTTTATGGCCCTTCAAATACAAGGTCATTAGAGCCCCTCCATGCTCCCTGCTTCCACTCCCACATTTGCTTTGGTCTCCCCCTGCCCCAGGTGCTTTTATCCTGACTGTAGCAGGAAAACTGTAGTCCACTGCAGGTCCATTGGATATCTCTGGATTCTCTGGATTAGTTTCATGGGTTGGGGAGTAAGCCAGGTAGCCATAACAGGACGAACCCTTAGGAGGCTGCCTGCGGGAGATGAGGAGGTAGGTGAAAGGACGAAGGAGAGGGTTAATTTGCAGCACCCATCGTACTTTACCAACCACCCAAGTTGGTATTGACATGGGCTTGCTATGCTGAACTTCAGTGATCTCACAGGAACTGGTGTCTCCAATGCAACTTGGCTACACTGAACATGCTCTAAATTTTAAAACTTATTTTGGAAGTGATTTGAACATTTTAAACCATGATGATATACAGGAACTGGTGAATGATGTCTTAAATGATGATATTATTAAACTAACTTGCTCAGGGGTGGCGAACCTATTTCTGCTGGTGTGCCAAAAATTTTGTTAGATTTCTTGATGTACTAACGTGCCAGATAGTTTGTTAAAGAAATATATAGTATGGCACCCTTACTTCCAGTTTGTTACAGGAAATGGAAATTACACAATTGACTGGTTTGTTTTTATGACCCGTCTTGGCAGTGCTGGGTTGGGTCTGCAGGCTCTAGCCCTCCACTACCACACATCTCCCACTAGGTCCCTGTCCACCCCTCACACTACCATGCTCCCTGCTCCCACTCCCACATTTGCTTTGATCTCCCCCTGACCCAGGTGCTTCTAACCACCTGTATGTGGTGGTTGGATGGTCTAGCCAGCCTGGGTATGACTCTTCCTGGGGTGGAGCCTGTACTGCTGGCTTCTGTGCCACCATGCCAGTCAACTTCAACATAAAGATGTGATGCAGTTTAAGATTTATAGGGTCACTGGTGATCCCCTTGTTGGGACTCTAGAGTTTATTCAATATTGGATATTCTTCTTTACATTGCTTCCAAGACCTGACTATCTTAAGAAAACTACATTTGCACAGATTTAATGGCAACACCCATCTTCTACCTGAGTCAAAAGTATTTATGTCCTGTTACACTTTTGCACAGGAAGATAATCCCTCTTCCACCATTCTTGCAATGCATTTGTCATCTGCAAATTTCTCAACAAAGGATTTAATATCAAGTCCTATATCACATTAACATAAAGCATATCCATTCTCCTCTGATGGCATTAAAAAAAGATGTTGATGCCTACCATGCAGGTAGGTCCCTACCAACTGTGTAACCTTGCTATGAATACCTCACTTGGACATTTTTGAAGCAATGTGGCCATGGAGCGCCAGAATGAATGGGTGATGGTTGAGATGGAGACAGGCAAGTGTAGCCATGTGTGATAGGAGGGTCCCAATGAAGTTGAAAACGAAGTTTTACAGTGCAATAATTAGACCAGCTATGTATGGTATATGGTATAGTGTTGGGCAGTGAGGAAAAGCCAAGATATTAATGCTGGATAGCCTGGATGTGGTGGACATCACGGAAAAAAATGAGGGAGGGTAGGTTGAGGTGGTATAGGGAAGTGAGAAGGAGGAAGTTATTCTCTCCATTATGGGATTGTAGGTGATTGTTGGCGCCAGGATTAGGGCTTAGGTTTTAGAGGTGGTACAACAGGACATGGAGACGGGTGGAGGGGAGGCTGGTGAGGGTTAGAACTGGTGGGAGTGGAGGATAAGAACTCGTAGACCCGACCCTGCCACAGGCGGGATAAGGGCTAATGATGATGAGTATTTCCAGATCATCATCATCATCACACCTTTGTCCCGCCTGTGGCAGAGTCGGGTCTGCGAGTTCTAGCTCTCCACTCCGTCTGTTTCCCACCAGGTCCCCATCCACCCCGCATACCGCCATGTCCCTCCGGACAACCTGCTCCCACGTCTGCTTTGGTCTCCCCCTACCCCGAATGCTGCCGACCACCTGCATTCCTGGGATGCACCTAACGAGTTCCTGTTTCCCCCTACTCATAACATGTCCGTACCACCTCAGCCTGTTCTCCCTCATCTTTTCGGCGATGCCCGCCACCCCCAGGCTACCTCTGATGTTCACGTTCCTAATTCTATCTGCTACTTGTACATGACACTTCACAATCATACCATCATCATCACACTATTACCCCGACTGTGGCTGGGTCAGGTCTGCAGGTCCACTGAACATGCTCTAGAATTAAAACTTCTTTCGGAGGTGATTTGAACATTTTTAACCATGATGATATAGAAGAACTGCTGGTGGATAATGTCTTAAATGACGATGATATTATTAAACTAACTTTAGATGCGTTAGCTGTTCCCGAAAGTGAAAATGATATTGAAGAAAGACCAGGCCCCCTCCCCCTCACAGTAAAATCGATTCATGATGGTCTTTGTTTTTGCGGTAAATTAGAAAATCACTTTCTAGTTAATGCTGTTAATTCTGAAACAGCTGCAGAACAGCGTTTCTCGATACCATGAATTGTATAAAAATTCGGTCGAATCATCACAAAGTTTAATTTCTAATTACATTGTCATTAAACCAGCATGAAGTCTTCTGTCCAGAACGGATAAAGTACGACAGGCACGTAACACGTGTTTTAAGAGTTATGCAATGGTACAGCACCATGCAATATATAACCGACAAAGCATTAATTTACCTGCCAAAATCTGTTTTGGTTGCATAATGTGGTGTTAGTACAGTGGGGTAGGCTGGTGTTATACCTCAAAGTGCCCTGAAGTACCTCAATGTGTCCGGGGGGACACTTTGAGGTAATTTAACACATACAGTACCTCAGTGTCTCGACCATTTTCCATTACCCAGTTACGGTATTTTGATAGAAATTGCGCATTGATTGACATGCATTGATTGATTGTGCTTTTCTATACCGTTCGTTGGAGAATTCCACCGACTTCAGGGGAAGATCCTACACCTGCGAATTTTGCCTCATCTACCCTTTGTGTAGTAGGAGATTCTTTTATGTGGAAAGGCCATCATACACCACACGGGACCTCGGATTTACTTCTCATCTGAAGGAAGGCGCACTTGGGGTATCCTTATCCTCTGAAAGAAGCCCAACCACCTTAGTCCAGTATCTAACCTAGAACCACTGACGGAGTTACTGAGTCACCATGGTAGGACCCTAGCTTTTCATACTATGCACGACTTATGCCCCTTTTATAATTTTGTACTGCACTTTTGGACACTGTATACAGATATTATAGAGCATTCAACACCAACTTCATGCAATACACAGTGACCAGTATGTTTATCCTGTTGTGAATTTTCTAATTTAGTTTTGCGATATGTTGTGTTCATGATGCTATGCTATATGGATCAGTGTTTGGCAGTGAGGAAGAGCTGCGTCAACAGAATGCAAGTAACTGAGATGCGAATGTTTTGGAGCATTAGTGGGATGTCGAGGACCTTGAGAATCAGGAATGAGTATATTATAGCCTGGGAGTGGTGAACATTGCCGAAAAGGTGAGGGAAAATAGGTTGAGGTTGTATGGACATGTAATGAGAAGAGGAGAGGAGGAACTTGTTAGGTTCATCTCAGGAATGCAGGTGATCCAGTGGCGTACCGAGGCAGGCCGAGGGTATTCTGCGCCCGGGGACAAAGACCGAAATCTGCGCCCTCTGGCACCCGCTAAGCGCATTTTTGCGCCCCCTGCCTTCTGTGCCCGGGGACATCTGCCCCCCCCCCCCCCAGTTACGCCTCTGAGGTGATCAGATACATTGGGGAAGGGGGAGGCCAAAGCAGACGTGGGAGCATGTGGTCTGTAAGGATATGGCATTGTGTGGGGTGGATGGGGGCCTGGTGGGAGATAGATGGGGTAGAGGGCTAGAACCAACAGACCTGACCTTGCCATAGGATGGGATAAGGGTGTGATGATGATGATGATCTGTTGTGCTCATGATAGACAGCTGGTGTTCAATACAGTGCAACATCATCTTCATCATTATCACACCCTTATCCCGCCTGTGGCAGGGTCGGGTCCGCGGGTCCATTGAACGTGCTCAGGCTTGGAACGCCCCACTCAGGCATCAGGAACCTGCAGGAATATTGACTGGTTGTCTGTGGGGGATGTCAGTGTCATGCATCAAAGTGTCCAGGGTCTACCTCAAAGTGCCCACCATCTAGGTCTGGGATGCAGATGTCCGAATTTGTCTCTTTTCTGCAGAGCACATATGCAACGTGAATCAAGGTGCAGATTATATCAAAAAAGCCTAACCAGGTAAAATGGAAAATGGCTGGGACACTTTGAGGTATGTGTCAAATTACCGAGTCTGACCTGATTACTAAGTGCCGGGAATTAAGTGTCTGGCCAGACACTTTGACGCCAGGGGGTATCCATAAAGGACGCCACAGGATTTTTGCCAAAATTTTACTCCCCCTCCCCTATGTCACATTTTGTCCCACTTGGATGATCCCCCACCTACATTAGGAGGTCACATTTTGTATCACCGCCCTCCTTTCTGAGTTCAGTATACAGGTTCAGTTTTTTAATGGCATTATCTTAGATGTCAACCTGACACAAAGGGAAATATTTTTCAACCCAATATTTTACAAAACACTGCACTGAAGGTTAAAATCTACAATAAAAGAAATGTGACGTCCTCTAGTCATAACTTCCCCCAACCCCATTACCCCTCCCCCATAAAGCGTGACGTCCTTTATGGACGTCCCCCAGGACACTTTGAGGTATGACACCGGCCTATCCAACTGTTCCAACACTGCATTATAAAACCAAAATATAAATTTTGGCAGGTAAAAAACACTAGAATTGTGCAGGTTAGGCCTACTGTATATTCAGCAGTTAAATTCAAAGAACTGAAAGAGAACAATTCATGACTTTTAAATAAAGTTTTATTTCCTTAGGAATGTTGTTAATAAAAGATAAATTGAGCCCAATAATGTTTCATCTACTTTTGCTTTAATTTTTATCAGTTTATTATTATTGGTGTAAAGTAACAAGTCCCCTTGCTATTAAAATAGGTGGCCTTCACTGCATTACTTATGCAGCTCCCTATTTTTTTAAATGGACGCGTCCATTCCCTCCCACCGATGTGTCAACTTATATGGCGACGACTATAGTACTAACATGGGTGGTCGCTCGGGAAAACTGGGCACTGCTAATACCCAAAAATCGTCACATTAGTGTAGTTTCTGTGCAGTCTATGCATTAGAACTAAGCAGTGGATTGGTCCCTATTGACATTGTAGTTGATGGGACCTAAAACGCCAACAAACAAACAAACCGATCAAC
This sequence comes from Trigoniulus corallinus, assembly GCA_013389805.1. NCBI lineage: Eukaryota > Metazoa > Arthropoda > Diplopoda > Spirobolida > Trigoniulidae > Trigoniulus > Trigoniulus corallinus. The sequence continues at coordinate 62,355,037 of JAAFCE010001036.1, read as the reverse complement.
CCTCCTCTTCAATGTTGCCACTCTCTGTCTTCCCTGTATTCTTAGGGGGTTGAGGGTTTGGTCCTTTGCAGACGACAACTATTTTGGTTTGTCGTCGCTTCTCTGCTGCACCAGTTGTCGGCATGGGATGCCGGCATCAGCATGCCATGCATCCCAATAAAACCTGTGTTCTGATCTTCCGGCCTCTTCATAGTAGGATGTGTGGTCTGTACAACGATCCTCTATGCATGCTGAGGGAATGGTTCGAGCAGGGTTTCTCGTTTAACCCCATCGCGATTTCTTAGTGTCCAAAATCAATTCCCTGTCCTACCTTTTTCACCATCTTAGGTCGGTGGTCCCTTGTAACTAGCTGGTACTAATTTTCCATGCTAAAGGGCAGACCCTTGTAGCCTACCCCACTCCACTCTTGGTGGGCCTTCTGGCTGCATGCCTTGCCCCATGCTGTGTAGCTTATAACAATGTGTTGCATGCTATCTTCTGTATTTCACATGGTTTTCATATCTCGCCTATGTGTCATAATGCTGGGATCTTGCCGCCGAGGATGTTTCTGCTGTTCTGCAGCATAATCGCACTTTAACGCCAAGTTTACATCAGACAAGTATTCGACCGAGAAACTCGTTTTGTTGCTTGTGAAGCACCAGTATTGGACGAGTAAGCGTCTACACGCATTTGGAGGTTTTCAATGACTAGCCCGAACAGCTGTATTGCGTTGGACACTCCAGTTGTCTTCTGATCACTGAAGATAAGCAACACAACCCCGGATAGTACTGGCATGGGTGACCGCTTGGGAACACTGGATACTGCTAACACCCAAATCGTCGAAACAGTACTGTGTGGAGATTCTGCATTAGAACTACGCAGTGAACCCGGCTCTGATGACCATTTGAGTTGAAGGGTCTTAAAACATCAACAAAACAATCGGAGTAGACACCAGCAAGGGCTCCTAACGAGAGGCTTTTTCACCAGACGCTCGGCGATGTACGTAATCCAGTAAATTACCCCCCCCCCCCATTGGTGGAGGTTATCACTTGGCGGAGTTCACTGTCTTGCTCTAGAACTCGGCTGGTGTAAACTAGTTTAAAGAGCAACAAAAATGTTCGAATTCACTTGCGAATGGCGAGGAAAAGGATGAGGAGTTGGTTTTGAGAGAGGGGTTTCTGAAAACGTTTGGTGAACATGCCAAATGCAACATAAGCGCCATTTCAGTTGCAGAATGCAGCACGTATCGAAGAGAAACGCTCGCAAATCAGGCGTGAATCATGAAGGCGTTTGTCAACAAAAATTGGATATCCACCCAAACACAGCAAAGTAAATATTTATTGCAATGTTCCCAAACGTTCGTAAACATTGCCCACCTTTGCTATCTCAGTCTCACGTTTTTGGTTTTAAGGACAATTCAGTGCAAATTCAGATGGCCGGTGTGCTCATAATCGTAATCAAACGATATTTGAAATCAAAGAGCTGTTATCATCCTGTGATTTTGTCACAACGATTGGAACACAGGCAAATATTTTTGTGCGCTTTTTGTTCAGGAGCGTGGGTAGTTTCCATCAGAACTACTGTAATGTTTTTATCACGCGCAAACGTATGGCAGATGATTAAGATTGCATTTCGCCATATTGATTATTCTGAAAATGAGCGTTTCATTTCGCAAGTTTTCAGCTAGAGGTATATCATCTATGGCTGGTATTTCAATTGGTTCCTGCAGCAACCTTCACCAAATTTTGAACTGTAGATTACGGTTATCTACTGATTCTGTATAAACATGTTTTGAATCCTCTGCCGTTTGGGAACCGTTTCCGTACTTGAGTGTCATTTCATTAACTTTCTTGACTTGGGACACATCTGGGACCAATTCCCTAAGAAGTTCTTGGTGTGGTACCGCCAACAAAATTGCCTTCACAACTGGAGATTTGAACTCAGGTTCACGTGAATTCGAAGCACATTTCGAACCATTTGATTAGTGCTACTGAATCCCACCGTGATGTACCGCGCCATAAGAAGAACAAGAAAGAGAAGATATGAAGGTCAGACCAGGGATCCGAGCCTGGGTGAAGTTCCGGACAACTCTTGTCTGATCCGTATTAAAAATAATACCAAAAATTTGATCTTCAAATTTAGTGAGTATTATTTGGCACACGGCACCTTTGCTGGAGTTCCGGCCTCGAACATCGAAATGAACGATGATGGACTCTACTTGATGGAAAGCACTCCCGGAAGTACCTTTGGCACTGCTGGATTACTTATCTTTAAAATTGCCCCTTCAAAGAAACCCACTGATTGCCTTGCTCAACAAAAGCTCGATGAAAATGGAGATTTTAAAGAATTAAGATTGGTGCTGGTGTGGTCAGTTCGAGATTCGAAAAGAAAGAGATTTACCGCTATTGGAACTGCCAAGGGCACACCGTCTGACACCAGGCTGCTGTACAGAAAAATGGCTAAAGGAAGTGATTTCTGTTTTCAGCATCAAACCAATGAAGACGGAAAGTACGAGTGTGTGAAATTTATTCGTGAACCGCCAACCAGGGTGTTGCATTTTGAAGACCAGGTTCGTCAATTCAGGATTAAGATTGTGGGACGTATTGGTGACTTAGGCAACGATATTTGGGAAGTGGACATTCGGACAATGTAATACAGTGTGATGGACGTTAACAAGATGTGATTTACCCCCTGAATGTGTTTTGAAAGAGGGAAAGGCTACAATAGTCTTACTCCTCTGTAACCCTGTCTGACAACTGGTGTGCCTTGAGCCAATACAGGCGTGATGCAGTCAAATAAGATGATAATATTTCAACAGTCCTCCTTAGAAACACAATAACGAGAATACTTGCAATGAAATACCGTAAATCTCACGTAGTGCCTGCGGATTATACGCGAAAGTTAGGGTCATTATGAGTTAGGGTCATTATGTATATATGAGTGCAGACTATAAATGAAACTAAGGGTTCTCAATGAAAACTGCTCCTCATTTTTTGAACATTGTATTACACTGAACGAAACGATTTTACACAGTACGTTCTTATTTATATGATAATGCAATATCAAATCTCTGACATTTCATGTTCATATTCATTTGATCCCAATAGCCGGCCATACACATGCATTCTTTTTAACACTTTTGGCACACCAAATGCCAGAAACGACAACTAACACGTGTGTTAAGGGAGGAGTGCATACCACATTTTTAGAGTGAGAGTTGGAACCACGTGTGTAGATTGGTGAGCGTTTGGAGTGTGTGTTTGTTAGGAGCAAGAGTTTTGGAGTGTTATATTTTTGCAGAGAAGATGAGGGACAGCAGATCACAGACAAAAGAATTCATGGTGGAATTAGTAGAGCCCCATCAGCAAAGCCCTCACTTATGGAAGGTTAAGAGCAAGTACCATACAAATCAAAATTTAAAAATTAAAGCATGTAATAATTTGTTGGAACTTTGTAAAAAAAAGGTAAACCCCAAAGCAGATCAAATTTCTGTGGCAAAGAAAATACATAGGTAGATAGTGAAATAAACAGTGTAATAGAGCATCGAAATAGCAGATTTTTTTATTGTCTGGCATTCATTTCTGAAGTTACAGACTCACATGCCGCTCCAAACTTTCCAACCTGGATAGAAATCCAAGCATGCATTCTTGGCATCTGCAAAATGTACACTTTTACTCCATTAACACTAATGCAAGCATTTCACATTCTTAACCTGCAGTTTAAGCTTGTAGTAAGCTTCATGTGTTAGTGGGTTTATAAATGTTTGGAATGCCACATTCCAAATATGCATCCTTGGAGTGTTACACTCCAAGTCAGCATGCCTGAAGTGTGTGTGTATGGCCGGCTATTGCCCCTACAAGTTGCTCCACTGGCTACAGTGGGAATTTTAACGTGCAGACTATACACGAGTGCGGACTATATTTGAAACATACCCATCACAAATGCGGACTATATTTGAGATGCGGACTTTACGTGAGATTTTACGGTATTCACATAAATAGCCTTTTAAAGGTTTCATAATTTTATGTGTCATTTCTCTCAAATAATAAATCTCATTGCCTGCCACCAACAACGTAGGCCCTATGTAGTCACCAGACAACTGCATAGTATGCTTTGATAGGTAGAGGGCTCTGTGCCCTCATCTAGATTCATTTCACGCCAACATATTAGTTGTGCTATGTTGCGTTCAATTGTCTTGCAACAGTATTTATCATTCATTACTATTAGTTGTGTTGCTGAATTGTGTAGCCTATGGTTAACGTTCTTCATGTGATTCACATTTACTGTATTATCTTGCATATAATATGCAGTTTTTTCCCAAAAAAATTTGGGTGATAGTCTGGGTAAGTATTATATAGAGGAGTAAAAATTTCAGCCATTTTCAGATGATCGCTAAGCACACGTAGGAATATTGGATCATCCATTGAAAGGAATTAACTTCTATTAGGTGCTCTTTTGAGTTATTTTTATAAATAGCATATTTAACTATAAATTTAAAACAACATTCGTTTTGGCCATTTAAGATATAAAAGGGTAAACACTTTATTTACCTTTATACCATAGATATGTATATTTGGCATGAGCCTGACTCCTGTTACATTTTAGTTATTGTGCCATAGGTCAGACATCATGCAATGTTATAATCAACAAAACACTAATTTACCTGCCAAAAATTTCTATTTGGTTGTATAATGCAGTGGTGGAACAGTGGGGTAGACTGGCATCCTCCCACAGACAAATGAGTCAATATTTCCTGTGAGTTCCAGACACCTGGCTGGGGTTCCCCTAGTTATAGCATGTTTATTGGACCCACAGACCCGACCCTGCCACAGACGGGATGAGGGTGTGATGATGATGATGACCATATATATATATATTAATACAAGCATAACCATGGTTATAATAATACTAGTGTACTACTAAAAAAATTAAGAAGTACTGTAATAAAAATGAGTATGTCCAGTTATGTCCAGCAATACCGATATTAAATCCATAAAAATTCTTTAGAATCATCATCTGAAATAACTGGCAAACTTAGCATGCGTATTATTCATGGGTATTGAGATTTTTACATTAATGTAAATCTTGAAACTTGGGGTGTGTATTTTGTATTATGTACAGGTGTGTATTTCGTATTATGTACGGGTGTGTATTATGTATTATACGTGAGATAGTATGGTAGTTTTATACCCCTTTAAATATGGATAAATTTTACATGGAAAAGATTTCTCTTTGTGTACAGATGATGAAGAATCCAGCACAAGTGCTTCAAAAAACACAAAGATTGTGAAAAGGAGGTACAACGAAGACTGTATTCGATATGAATTCTTGTGGTGTGGTGATGAAATGGCTCCAAAGCCACAATGCATCATTTGTTGCACTAAACTATCAAATGAGGCATTGCCACCCAGTAAACTGAATCTCCATCTAAATTTAAACCATCCCAGTTATGCCAAAGGAGAAACAATATTTTCAGATGCACTTAGAACAAAATCAAAAATAGAAACAATTTATGAAATCAGCCATCACAGTTTCTGAAAAGGCCTTAGAAGCTAAAATGAATTGCACATCAGAAACGACCTCATACTATTGGCAAAATACTTATTAAGCTAGCATGCATGGAAATTGTTTGACTTACTGTATGCTTGAGCCCAATGAAGTTAAGTAAGTGTATAGAGATTCATTGTCTGTCGACTACTAGTACTAGTACTGTTACTTTTAAGTAGCCATGTTTGATTCTTTCAGTCTAGTACCTGGGTATTGACTTATCCCAGAGTTGATTATTGATGGCGCCCTTGGACACTTGCCCTATATGTGGGAAAGATATCTACCCTCACAGTGCATATATTAGATGTATTCTCTGTGCAGCTAAGAAGCATACTGAGTGCTTGAATGTTAGTGGTGCTGAGATTTCTCTCCTTGCTCCCTCTTTCAAGTGTAATGCTTGTCGGGCCAGCAGAAATGAGAATTCACCACTGAAGCCTGCCCCACACTCTGGCTCACCCCAGTGGGCCACACCTCTGGACTCTGGCAAGCATACATCTAACATAGAGAAACTTCAACATCTAGATGATTTGGCCCCTCTCCTTTGATCATTTTTACAGACATCAAGTTCCATAAAGACTGGGATTGCTGAAATAAAGGAGACCATGAATTCCAGTATTGTTGTGATACAAGACACTATCAATTCTGGTATTGGTGATATCAAAGAATCCCTATCAAACATTTCCAAATTGTTGACTAAGGAACCCATGCACACACCTAATATAAATCGTTATACCTATGTAAAAGTTGCTCATGTGGGAGATCGCATGAAAGTGCAAGAAGCCCCTATATCTTCTGATCAACGTTGGGAAGTTACTAAATCTAAACGTCATTCTGCATCTTCCAAACGCCTTCATGCACGTTCTATTCCTAAAAGCCCTGGGAGTGAGCCTCCAAATAAGTATTTTAAGTTACCACCCTTAAATCAAGGATCCAATGATGAGACTATACTGACTACTGTGCCAAAATTGCACCCCTTTAGACTGATTGTTACTAGACTTGGCCCCCAGTGGGATTGTGCAGACATTTGTTCCCACTTGACTGCAAATTCAATTGATGATGGGTTGGCAATTTCCAAATTGAATTCAAAGCATGATTCATATTCCTCTTTTGTAATTACTGCTAATGCTACATTTGAACCTCAGTTATGTTCTTCCAAGCTGTGGCCAACTAATTCTCTATATAAACCATTTAACGGCATTCTGCACCTTAGCATGATTAGACAATCATGGGCTCCTCCTCCAATTATACCCAGGGTAAGGGCAGCGGAGGACTGATACTACAAAACTTCAAGGAAATGGTGCTGGAGAGGAGCACCCCATTGGGATGATCTAATTCAATGGCAGCTAATTATTTGAACCTCTATTATCAGAACGTTAGGGGGAATGCATACCAAAAGTTTGGACTTTATTGCTAACACACTTTTGTCAAATTATCATTTGATTGTCGTAATTGAGACTTGGCTGTCTTCTGACGTCAACTCCTCAGATTATTTTCCACAAAATTAGGTTGTTCATATACAGGACAGACTATCTAGGGGCGGAGGTGGTGGCCTATTAGTGGCAAACAACCATTCTCTCCTTCCAGTGAAATGTTACAGAGTTGAGGAGCTTTCAATAGACGAATATTCAATGGGACTGTGTTTTTCTTTAGCACATAATATTAATTTCTTGTTGGTTGTTTGCTATCTACCCCCATACCCTCTACACAGTATAAACAGATCATTGATGATTTAGTCATACAAGCTGCTAATTACTGATTGATCATCATCCTTGGGTACTTCAATGTCCATTCAGTTGATTGGTCTGAGTCTACTCCACAATACTTTGGGAATACTCACACCATGAAAGCATCTCCTTTAATCTTTTTTGTTACCTTCTTGAAGTTATCGCAGTACAATTTTAATTGTAATAGCTTCAATTGCTTACTGAATTTATGCTTTTCAGATTTGAATTGTGCAGTATCACAGACATGTCCATTATCTGTAGTCGATCAATACCACCCACCAATACTAATCGTTGCCCCAACAGTTACTTCTGCCTGCTCGACTGCTGATCACTATTTTATAAACTGGAAAAAGGGGAATTATACTGGGCTGTACTACTTTCTGCTTTACTCTAATTGGGATTATATTTGGGATGCATCCTTGCCATTGGAGCAATATAAGCACTTCCAGAAGATTCTTGAGGTTGGTCTCACATTATATATTCCTTCAGCCAAATTTCATTCCTTCCCAAAACACTACCCATTTTGGTTTAGTTGGGAACTAATTCGCTCCTTGAAAGCCAAAAGGAAGTACTATGTTCGCAATAAGAAGACCACTTCCCCCTATTCGCTTTCTCGTTTTGTGTACCTACATACATTAACCAAACAGTTAATTGCACGGGATCAACGTCGTTTCCTAGTTTCTCTTTCTTCAAAACTTCATTCTACTAAATCATTTTGGACCCTATGTAGAAAATATACAGGATCCCCAACACTTGACATTACTCCCTTAGACAATAATACTTATGTATGAGAGGTTTCAATCTGTTAATGATAGGGATGTTAGGGTGAAGGATGATAGGGTTGTTGGCCATTCATAAAGGAAAGGGGCAGTGGTGGATCCAGTAGCAGATCAAGGGGAAGCACTTCAAAAAAGTGCACCCCAAATACAGTATTTTTAAATATTCAGAATCCCTTACTATAAATCAAGCTAGCAATTACAATAGGTCATCTCCTGCCCCTTACACAATGCCCTATCTTCAGTGGTTTAGCCAACTACAGATTTGATTGCAACTGTTGATAGCAATGTAAAAATGCCTCATCAGTTTCATCCCATTGAGGCGCTGGGGGGGTAGCAATTGCTGCATTGCTCCCCCTCTGGATCTGCCCCTGGAAAGAGGCATTTGTCACTGTCTAGGCAGCTGGTGTTGGGCAGATCAGACAAACACTATTGCACAGGTTGGTGGAGGTTGTACATAAGGAAATCGTGATGTGTGGGGTGGATGGGGACCTGGTGGGAGATAATTGGTAGTGGAGAGATGCAACTCAGACATGACCCAGCCACAGGCAGGGAAAGGTGTGTGGTATGGTCATGTAATGTGAAGAAAGAAAAAGCATGGGGGGGGGAACCAAAACAAACTTGGGATTAGTTTGGAGGTAGGTAGGAGTGGTAAGCTAGACCCAATAGCAGATCCAGGGGTGGATCAGGGGGAAGCACTTCAAATAAGTGCACTCCAAATATTTTTAAATATTCAGAATCCATTGTTATAAATATAGCTAGCAATTCAACAGGTGCTCTACTGCCCCTCAGGCAGTGCCCTCTCTTCAGTGGTTTAGCCAACTGTGGACTGCACTGCAACTGTTAAACTGGCAGTATAGAAATGGGGATAGCAGTGTGAAAATGCCTCATCAGATACAAAGGTGAATCATGCATCAGTTGAAATATTTGCCCCATTGAGGCACTGAGGGGGTAAATTGCTGTTGTGTGAAACAGGCATCTTCAAATGAAACAGGTGTCTTCAAATGTTCTACACAATGGATTTTTGGGTTGAAATCAAATAGAAAGGATGGCAGCCTATGGTTGAAAGATTATAATAAAAGAATAGATAAAGACCATCCATGGTCCATCATGCATCAAGAAATATGATAGCTTCAGAAATACCTGCATGTCAAAACATGTGTTTGCCTCAATTCCACTTCATTCAATATGGGTACCCTTGTTATTGAACAATGTGGAACTTTCTGGATATTGACATTAGGGCTAAAAAGAGATCTCAAGTAACTCCACAAGAGGAAAATTAAATCATTATGTATTCAATCATTACTAGACCTATAATATAAATGTAAAGTATGCATTTGTGGAGTAATAAAATGAAAATCGAAACATCAAAATACTGCAATTTCCTTTATTTCTTCCAAACTATGAAAATGTTTTGAGAGAAAACCTTACATGAAAAAAAAAATGAATTGCGTTTTTGGAATCAGCACACCTAATAATATAAAAATCAGTTATCAAAAGTAAAGCAATTTTTAAAAAGTATTTTTTGCAGGCCTGTGTTATTGACCATGCGTTTCATTTTGGGCTCCTGCATTAGCATTTTTGGAACCCTCCTGGCAAAATTCTTTGAATACTGCAAGTGGTTTATACAACGTTTTGTGTAGCATGTTGAAAAGTCTTATGCAATTCATCAATAGTGAAGCACCTGTACTGCTAATTGTGTGCAGGAATGGCTGCTTTCAGTTCGTCCGTGATTATGGTTGGGTAGCACAATTTTCAAACATTCCTTTCATTCACCACACCATTCCTATAACTTCAACATGTTGCCAATGTATTTTGGCGGGGCGAATGCTTTTTGCATTTAAAATTGAATAACACAGGGAACTTCAAAATCGGCAGGATTAGTAATGGACATAGCTGTCAAATAATTGATGTACAATATTATCTACTTCCACTAGCATCTTCAGACTCACTGATATTCATGCTAATTAACAAGAGGAAATATTAGTTGGTAAAATGACTGCATGAAACCATATTTGCAGATAGGAGATGCAAGGTTGGGGAGCCATCTTGTCGCTCTTATTGGACACAAGGGCGATAAATTGTACAGTATTTTTCCACAGCTGGTTGCTGACCAAAGCTGCAACCCCTATGCTTATGGATGCTTTTGGGGAACTCCACCAACTCCTGGGGACGAGCTCCTAAATCGGAAATTTTTGCCTCATCTATCCATTGCTTAGGAGAGAATTCTCTTTTAAATGCAAATGCTATCATAAACCACAAGGGGCCTTAGTTTTACTTCTCGCCAGAAAGAAGCCAACCCACTTTGCTGCAGTATCGAACCTAGAATGACTGACGCAGTTACCAAGCATTCTATGCACTGCTCCACCGAGGAGGGATCCATAATTTTTAGGCAAATATCTAATTAAATTTCATTTGTGCATTATTTGACTTTTTTTTTTTACCATTATTGATATTGGAGATATTTGGATCATTGAGTTGCTGCTATGGGCGATATTAGGCACAGTTTTATGAAAAACGAGAAATTGAAGTATGTTAAAATTGTGGGTTTTATAGTTTTGAAAATGAAAAAATCACCCAAAATCACCTGTGGACATTGCATACGTTTGTACCAGTTTCAATTAAATAGCATTCTTCATTTGCCCATGATAAATTGTATTGTTTAGGTGGGTGGTATTTGGGCTGATTACCTTACAGTGGACTCGCAACCCTCCTCAGTGGCTTAGTGGACCAAGGTGGGTTGGCTTCTTTTGGGTGAGAGAGAGGCTCCGAGTGTGCCTTCTTTCGGATGAGAAGCAAAACCAAGGTGCCACGTGGTGTATGATGGCATTTAAACTTAAAGAACTCTCTCCACTCTACAAGAGTAGGAGCACGCCCCCTGGCGTTGGTGGAATTATGAATACTGGCCAATGAATGGGACCACTGTTAACAATCCAACGACCTGGAAACATTGCATCCATTACTTTAAAAGACTGTGACCTTCTCCCGACCTTGCTAACATGTATATTTCATTTGATGAGGTTCCCAATTGTCACGTTTCAATGATTTTTGTTTGCATTGTGTATAATTTCCTATGCCAATAACTTTGCAATTGACATTTTGCATGTATCCCATTTGGGTCCCAAATTAGGTCCCAGAAAGGGCCAAATATTAAGGTTCAAGGTAACGTAATTGTCACCATTCGTTGGAGACCCACATACTTCCTATTTGTTCCCCGTATCCATTTTCGCATTTCTCACTTGGTTTGAGAGCTGGGGGGGTTGTTCACCCTGTATAACAAGCTCCCTCCCCCATTGCTTCATCCACCTCTGTCAAATGCATTTGGAAGGACAATTTTTACTTTGAACTGCTAACTCAAAATACTTCTTTGATATACAGTAGAAGCGGGCACCTGGCGGTATGGCATAATGTTAGTCTATTTACATTTAAACCTGATCCAAAATGTCCCTAAACCAGTAAATCCTAGGATACAAACTGTAGCAAATATCATAGACATATTAGTTATCCGATTGTCACCACTCTTGATATCAAAGTTCCTTGGATCATGTCCTAAGTTATTGTCACAATGCTCCACCTTCTGGGAGGCTTCTCCCGAATGATTGTCGCCCTGGCTGATCTTCACCAACTGGGAATCACATCCTAAGTTATTATCATGCTGGATCTTTACCATCACGTTTACCTCCACGTTTACCTTCTGGAAGGCATCTCCTGAACTATTGTTGAAATCCTTGTCACATTGGCTGATCTCCACTAACTGGGAATCACGTCCTAAGTTATTATCACAATGCTGGATCTTTACCTCTTGGGAGACAACTCCAGAGTTATTGTCGCACTTCTTGATCTCTCCCATCTGGGAATCATGCCCTATTTTATTGTCATAATGCTCCACGTTTACCTTCTGGAAGGCATCTCCTGAGCTATTGTCAATATTCTTGACGTCCACGTTCGGATTATGTTGTTGCGAGAATGTGCTGCAATCATTGACCTCTACATGCCAGGTATAATGTTCTTTATAAGTTACGTTTCCTTTCACTATTATCTTGGCATCGTAGATGTCACCTTGGAATTCCAGACTCTTATTTGAAAGCTCTCGTTTGAAATTGAAAACTTCCTTTCCCCCTGAATTGTTTGAGGGAATATTGATAGAAGAATGTTTTGCACTTTTTATTGTTCTGTACAGCTTTTCGGGTATAGCATGGTGGCCTTTAACAGTTCCAACGGCAGTCACTCTGGCCTTCTTTTTCCTACGAATACACCACAACAGCACTAATCTTTCTTCTTCGTCTTCTGGTGGAAGGGGACCATGTGGAGAAGAGAGAATTCTAAAGCATAATATTCCAGTAGTACCGAGACGACTTCCATGTTCACTTTCAAATGAATATCCACTTTCATCTCCTGGGTTGATGGCTGTCGTTTTTTTTATCATTGCAAACTCCAGAATGTTCATAGGAACTAATAAATTGAAATGTAAAATTAGTGTTATTGGAAATGATAATTTTGCACGCAGTTTGTGAGGCATTCAAATGACGGATATATCCGTCATACAGCTTACAACCTGCATTAACAGCGCCCTGTAACAATCGAACTAACAATTGAGAGCGAGCAGGTGTTAGTGAGCGTGTTAGCGAGCAGGAGAGCGGCTGTATTGTGTTGGACACACCTAGATCTCGTCTGATCACTGAAGCAACACAACCCCAGATAGTACTGCCGTGGGTCACTGCTAGAGAACACCGAGTATTCTAATATCCAAATCGTCGCAGCAGCGCAGTAGTGTCGGTGCAGACTCTTAGAGGTACGCAGTGGACTGGGCTGTAATGACGTTTGTAGTTGAAGGGCCCTAAACCAACAACGAAACGAAGAAGAAAAGCAGCCGGTGTTTCAAAGTACTGTCCAACAGGTCACCCATGTATGATGAATCCTTTTTATGTCCTCAACCCACCTAACTAACTGACATTCTTAACGAGAACGGCGACTGATTTATGATCTGACATTTAAACTGCCTTTCAGATTTGACTTTAAAGTTTGATATCTGTTGATAAATATCACACAATGTGAGTTTTATAATTTACCGAACCTGGAAAATAAATTAGGTTTTAAAAATCAAGCTATTGGTCGGATATGTGATGATTTTTTTGAAAGATATTTGTTCTAACTGTGGCTGATAGTGTCGTGCGTGACCCAGTAGATAGTGTGCATGGTAACTGTGTCAGTGGTTCAAGGTTCGGTACTGCACCGATCTGTCCGATACTATCCGATACTGTCCGATACTATCTGGCGAGAAAACCCGAGTACGGCTTCTGGTGGATGGGAAGTAAAGCTGTGGTCCCATGTGTTGTACGATGTTGATTTGCACATAAAAGAACCCTTTCTCCTATGTAATGGGTAAATTAAACAAAAATTCCCTGGTGTAGGAGCTCTGCCCTAGCGGCGTGGAGTACCCCAGCTAGTACTAGCATGGGTGACCGCTTGGAAACACTGGATACTGCTAATACGCCAAAATCGTCTTAACAACAAATTGACTGTACAGACTCTGCATTATAACTACACAGTAGGACTATGCATTGGAAATAAACAGTTCCAAGGATAGCACTGCTCTGCATCATTTTTGATGTTTTATGCTGATTTCAAATATGCAATTAGTTTTTTTTCCACCACGTATAGTTTTTCGACAAATCTGCTTTAATCATGTGCTGAGATATGCTATATTTCAAGGTTATTGTTTGGCGTCTGAGTTTACAAAAGGGTAGGAGGCCGCATTTCTGGGTTGAATGTGAAAAACAAAAGGCTGTGAAATAAAGTTACCTGCATGAAGTTGGGAGATGTCATAGCATTTGGCACCATGGTGAAGTTTTTGGGCCCAAATAACTCATATATTCATGCAGGCAGAACTTAATGATTTGGTGAGAGATTTGAACTTATCTAAAGGGCATCTGGAATGGAGGGGGACATAGTGGGGGACTCAGTGGTGTCCTGCCTCAGACAGGAGAAGGGTGAGATGATGATGATGATTTGAACTTATTTAAAAGTGCAGCAGAAGTTCTTGGTTCTAGGTTAAAATCAAAAATCCTTTTGGCACCAGGGACATTTTTCTTATGGTATCACCCAGGGCCCGCTCTACGGAAGGCAAGCCGGGCATTTGTCCAGGGCGCCAAAATTTAGGGGCGACATTTTGGCTGTTTTAGAAAAATATTAACGTGTTAATTACGAAATTAATAGATTACATCGATTTTTTTTCCTTTGCTAAAAATTTACAGTGCGTAGTGTAATTATATTGCTTATGTCAAAAAGCTAAAAACAACCTTTTATCCCGCTTGTGGCAGGGTCGGGTCTGCGGGTTCTGGCCCTCTACTTCCCAGTTCTTTTGTGGCTTTTGCCTTTCACTATTTTTACCCTTAGTGGGCTTTTGCCCTTACTTATTATCATCATGGTGGGTTGGCCTTTTACACCCCCCCACCATGGTGATTGTCTTTCTGGGCCCTAATGACCTTTGTAGTCGATGGGCCCTAAAACACAAACATCAACAGCAGCAACAACAACCGTCCACCCCATACGACGCCTCATCCTTATGGACAACCTGCATCCAAGCCTGGTTCAGCTCCTCTTGCCCAGGGTGCTTCCGACCACCTGAATTCTTGAAATGGACCTAACAAGCTCCTCCTCCTCTCTTCTCTTTACGTGTCCATACACCTCAATCTATTCTCCCTCATTTTTTGGCGATGTCTATCACCCCCAAGCTACATCTGATTTACTAATTCCTAATTCTATTAGCTTTTTAACATTCGCCTCTCAGCTACGTGCATTCTGTTGAAGTGACTATAGCATAATGGGCCTAACCACTTCCCTGTAAAACTTCACCTTCAACTTGGTTGGGACCCTCCTATCACACAGGCTCCGCTTGACTTACTCCACTTCAACCACCTTGATTGATTCTATGGGTTCACATCAGTACCTTTCCTCTTGCACCTTTTCCACCAGTTTGACGATAGGAAGTAGGAAGCCGTTATTTTGCTGTCCATCTCAACTGAAAGCTAAATACTCTTTCTTCTTCATGTTTATCTTTAGCCCTTTCAATCGTCTAGCCTTTTCTATCGCTCCTCTAATATCGATTAGGCCCTTTTCTACTTGTCCTCTGTTGCCACTAAGATTTGCAATATTTGTCAGCGAATGCCATGGACTGAGGGGCCCATTCTCCTACTCCCGTCAGCAGCTCATCCATAACCAGAATACTTTTCATTCTTGTTATGGATGAGCTACTTGCTAAGTTATGGACTTAATGCTGAACCATGGTGTATCCCAAAACTCACTGGGAAGCACCCAGTACTGAACCATGGTGCATCCCAAAACTCACTGGGAAGCACCCAGTGCTGAACCTTGGTGCATCCCAAAATTCACTGGGAACCCGTCAGTATTTCACCAAGGTGTCCTTATACTGGCTATTGAACCATAATACTCTCTACTATTCGAATAAACTCTTCTTCTACCCGCCTTCTTCATAATACCTCGCAAACAACCTCTCGTGCAGCACTGTCATAAGCCTTCTCCACGTCGATAAAGATAGCAAGGAGATCTGATTTCCACAGACACCAGTTCGATCCTGGAGGCAACATTCTATAACTGTCTCCCAGAGCTTTATGGAATGACTCATTAGCTTAATACCTCCATAGTTACACAATTTTTGTCCTATCTCCCATCGTTATTTTATTGAAAAGTTTCCTTTGCCACGAGATTCCTGTCATCCCTAGACTTTGCCCCACTTCAATGGGGATTCTGTCTGGGTATACAGCTTTTCAACCCCTGGTCATCCTAAGGCCCCTGACTACTTCCTCCTCTGTTATGCTGTCCACTGTCCCTGAAGATATAGGATGAGTGTCAATGTCATCCTCTCCCCTTGCAACATTGAAGAGGTTGTGGAAAGCTCTTACAACCTCTTCTTTACCTGAGATGGGGGAAAGAGGGCCTTACCTTGGCCTATTTAAAAACTTCTGTCCTCTTCCTTGTTCTCTAACTGATTTGTAGAGGGCTTCATACTTCTGGAATGAACAATGATCCTCCTAGGTGTGGACTTGAAAAATATTTACACTACTATTAAAATATTAATGCAGATTTCGAAATGGCGCTGCTTGAACTTGTTTGAACGTACTGCACATACATTATAATTCTCTGAACAGAATAGCATTAACACGCAAACACAGCACTGGTTCAATGGGCTACCCAACGTAAAATTTAAATAATATGATTTGATTTGTATTGAAAATGAAAAATATGTACCTTTATTTAAGAACCGTTCTTATTCTAATAAGCAGTGCCGTTTAAAAAACTTTTTGTTGTTGTTTGTGTTTTAGAGCCCCGTCCACAGCATAGTTCTTTTGCAGAGACTGCACAGACACTGCACTAATGTGACGATTTTTAGGTGTTAGCAGTACCCAGTTTTCCCAAGCCGCCACCCATGTCAGTACTAGCTGAGGTTGCGCTGCTTAACTTAAGTCATCAGATGAAAGCTGGTGTGTACAACGCAATTCGCCACTCCCTCTGATAAACGGCATATTGTATAATAAAGAAACTGAATTTATCATCATTACCATCATACCCTTATCGATCCTGTGGCAGGGTTTGGTCTGTAGGCCCACTTAACATGGGGCACCTCAGGCAGATGTCAGGAACCCACAGGAATATTGGCTGGGTTATCTATGGGGTGGACTTATTAAAGGTACTGAAATATAAACGGTGCATCAAAATAGCCTTTGAAAAAATTAACGGCGCACCATTGATTAGAATAAAATGGTAAGTACCTTTATATATTCTTAAGGGGCGCAAATTCGTCGTTTTGCCCAAGGTGGCATAAGTGCTAGAGCGGGCCGTGTATCACCATACAGCAGAAGAACTACTGCCATTCTTTGCTGAGGAACACTCATTAGTGCTTTGCTGTGGCATTCCTGGCCACATGAAATATTTTGAAATCCAATATTCTGCTTCTGAGTGGAGGGTCGGCATTGACTCCTCCAAAAGGAGTTTAAAGTCAATTCAGCAGTTTATTCTGTCCTGCTAAGAGAGTCTTTTGAAAGTGTGAAAAAAGTGTTGATGAAAATTAAAAATGATGAGCACAACTGGCATTCATGTGGAGATTAATAATTGGTAGGCATGCTTCTTGGTCAGCAAGCAGGCTATACAAAAATGCCATGCTTTTTGTGAGTGGAACAGTAGAGCAAAAGATATGCACAGGGTGAAGAAATCATGGCCAAAAATAAAGCATCACTTGCTAGGGACAAAAGATATTTTGAACAAACCATTGAGTGAGCCCAAAAAGGTATTATTTCCACCTTTACATATTAAACTCTGATGAAACAGTTGGTCAAAACATTGGACACAGAAGGAACCTGCTTTCAGTATCTTGGAAAGCAGTTTCCAAACATTACAACAGAAAATATTAAAGCAGGAATTTTTGTGGGTCCTCAAATTCACAAACCCATAATTTGAGGATTCTATGAATAAAACTGAAAAATATGCATGGATTAGATTTAAATCTGTTGTCCAAGGCTTCTTGGGAAACAAGAAGGGCAAAAATTACCAAAACTTATTGGAAGCCATGCTGGAAAAGTAGAAGAAATTTGGATGCAATATGAGTGTTAAATTGTACTTTCTACACTCCCATTTGAAATATTTCCCAAACAACCTTGGGGATTTTAGTGAGGAGAATGGTGAAAGATTTCACCAAGATATTAAAGAGATGGAACAGAGGTACCAGGGTAGGTGTAATTCTAACATGATGGCAGACTGCTGTTGTAACCTCGAACGAGAGTGCAAGAAACTTCCAAAATGTTCAAGGAGGTCAAAGAAAGGGAAGTTTGAAGTGGAATAAAAGTACTTCAAATCCATTCCTCACCAATTCATTTTCTATAAGTCAAAGAAATCAGACTGAATATTGTTGTTTTTAACCTTCCACTTAAAAGTATTGTAATTTAAGGAGATGCTTTCGTGTAATAATATTTCCAAGAAGTCAATCAAAATTCATGTCAGTTGATGTAATTGTTAGCGATTTGTGAAAAATCTGTACATACGTGAGAAAGACTAAACCCATGTTTGAAATCAGCAGCCAAAACATGCTGAGCTAGGCCAGTTCCAGTTTGCTTTATGTCACCAACAAATGTACATCTTTGTATTTTTAACTTAAATACCGACTGTAAAGGTGGCCATATACGATCTGTCCACTCGGCCTGAGTCCATCTGGACTCAATCCAAATTGGGGGTCATTTATAACCAAATCAATCCATTCTGAGCAAGACCAATACCAGTTTGCTTTATGTCACCAACAAGTGTATATCTTTGAATTTTTAACTTAACCCTAGAATCACAACTGGGAGTAAAATTTGCTCCTGGTTGTTGTTTTGATTTGAGTTAAAAATTTCACAACTAGTCTGAAAGGTCCATCTTCATGATGTGTATTATTCAATTTGTTGCCAGTAATTTGAATATTTGCATTTTCTATAAGGTGATTATTTTCATTGTGTTTTGACAGTTTCATGTTAAAGAATAATGGTTTTGCATGTTAAAGAATAAATCTATGACCTTTGATGACAATTTAGTGAATTATTTTTTAAAGAATTTCGCAGTGATCACTTTACTTATTAAACCCTGAATAACACACTCATTTTGTTTTTATAAAAAGTGAGGAAGCATTTTGTTTTAAGGCACCTTTTCCCATGGGAGTAAGTTTTACTCCCCGTTGTGATTTAGCGCCCGTTGTGATTTAGCGCATGTGATTTTAGGTTGTGACGCTAGGGTGAAATACCCAATGTAATCTATTAAAACATAGGTTCCTAAAGTGTACTCTAGCTGTATATTTTCCCAAAGGGTCGCTAGTTGCATAGTTTGTACTTGGACGCAAGTTATCTCAGGCATGCTACTACCACAATGGACAGTAGGTCTACGATAAATAAGCCTAGGGGTTGCAGCTTTGGTCGACACCTGGCTGTGTAAAAATACCGTCCAGTAGATTGCCCATGTGTCCATTGTGAAGGACAAAGATGGGTACCCGCCCCTGCCATAGAGAGGAAAAGGATTAGCAATTGCTTAGCTGCCACTGCAGTTCGCATTTGCGACAGACAGGGTTGCTAGAGGAGGCCATACTTTCCAACTGGAGTTTTGATTTCATACTGAAAGGTTTTGAATCGGGGATTGCACACACATGGCGAGGCCATCAGGTTTCCCAACTCCATTTAGTGCGGGGATTTCCCACACATGGTAAGGCCGAGCCTTGGTTCGGTGTCGTGGATTTTGGACTGGACGAAAATCTAGTTGGACCTGCCGATAGTAATCCAGCAGGGCCTATTCTACTTCCAGGTGTTTCTATCAAAGATACATTCGCGTAGAGTAGACACGTGGGTAGGCGTTTACTTACAGGCACATCCCAGAGGCCTACGTCGACCAGAGTCAATTATGATCCAGGTTGGCTTTCCCTGGGTCTGACCCGTTTAGTTGCCTTTTACGACACGCACTGAGAGAAGGCGCCTATTCTACCCCGGGCCCTCATCGGTGATTTCCTTAAGTAATCACCTGACAATATGTTCACTTTTGAAAAATATGATTTCCTCCATGATATTGTTAATGACTACTGCACTTATTTTCATCAACTAAACCCACACAACGTAAGGGTGGGGTTCATGGCGCCTCCAAAATCTCGCAGAATCGTTGGTGTAATTCGGTGTTTTTCGCAACCTATTTTTAGCAACAGTTGACGTAGGATGACATGAAAATATCATGGTGCACTTTGAATGAAAACTGCTCGTATAACATGGACCACTTGATTTTTCGTTACTGTTGTATTATCATTATAACTTCTGCCTCGGTGACGCAGAGGGTAGCATGCTCGGTAACTGGGCCCATGTATCTATGTTCTACACTGGATCGAGATGGGTTGCCTTCTTTCAGGCGAGAGAAATGCCGCCAGTGCTCCTTCCTCCGGATGAGAAGTAAAGGCTCCAATACATGTTCAGTTTTATCGTCAGTTTTGTCTTCAGTTAAATCTCTTTGCCACTCCAAAAGATCTTCAGTTCAAAAATTTCAATTGAAAATCCGATGGGATTTCCCCACACACGTAGCAATCTAACTGTACAGTTGGTATTGAACAGTTAGAACTGAAGATAAAACTGAACGTTATGGGGGGGGGGCCTTAAAACCAAGGTCCCATGTGGTGTGGGAGCGGCGAGTTGCGTTGGACACACCTGTTCTCGTCTGATCACTGAAGTTAAGCAACGCAACCCCTGTTAGTACTGACATGGGTGGCCGCTTGGGAAAACTGGGTACCGCTAGTATCCAAAAATCGTCGTATTAGTGTAGTGCCTGTGCAGTCCCTGCATCAGAACTATGCAGTGGACGGGGCTCTAATGACCTTGTAGTTGAAGGGCCCGTAAAACACCAACAAACAAACAACAACCCATGTGGTGTATGATAGCATTTGGATGTAAAAGAACTCTGTCTTCTATGCAACAGGGAGGTGAGACGCAATTTCCAGGTTAGGAGTTCGCTCCCCCTGGCGTCGGAGGAGTGACACAATGAACAGTAGCCGATGATAATTAAGCATAGAAGCTGCAGCTTTCTTTAAAAGACGAAACAGAAAGCTATTTTAATGAAATCGATTGATTGATCAGCATTATTCAGAAGCAACACAACTATTTGGCAGTGTAGTGATAACGCATCACTACACGCGTGTTCCATTCAACTTAATCGTCAAACTTATGATAAGACGCGTTTTTCGTTTCCGGCAGTTTTTGCATACTATTAAGTTATAGTTCTTAGGAGTTCAGATGTTTTTAAGTTGTCAATCTTTGAGTGCAATTCTAATTAAATCTTTTTTCTTTATAATTCATCAACCTATCGTTTTCCTAACTAGGATTCACTGTAGCCTATGCTGTTCTCTGTGTGACCGCCCAAGGGGACTTCTGGGGCCAATTCCACAGCAGCGTTAAATTAAAATATAGCAAGCCTTCCTAGTGCTTCATCCACTAATGTCACAGTAAGCAATTGAAAGATCAGTTTTTACAAAACTAAATATACTGTAGGTGACGCGCCTGGCGATTTGGAACAATGTCAGACTATTTACGTTTAAACCTAATCCAAAACGCCAATAAACCGGTAAAACCTAGTATACAAACGGTAGCAAATGTTGTAAACATGATATTAGGAAACTGATTGTCAACTTTTGTGTTGTCACGATTGTCAATGTCCATTTTCCTTCGTCCATGTCCTAACCTTTGACATTCCCAGAACTCCGCCGCCTGGGGATCATCTTCTGAGGCACTGTTACATTCCAGGTACTCCACCACCTGGGAACCGTCTGGTGAACTATTATCGAAATCCTCGACGTCCTTGTTCGGGGTGTATTGTCGCCAGATGCTGTCACAAGCATTGATTTCTACATTCCAGGTATAATGTTGTGCATAAGTTATATCTCCCTTTACTATTATCCTGACATCGTGGACGACACATTGGAGTTCCAGACTCTTATATGAAGTCTCTCGCTTGAAATGGACAACTTCAAAGCTCCCTGAACGTTGGGAAGGAATCTTCAAAGTAGAATGCCTTGCTCTTTTCATTTCTTTGTACAATATTTCCGGTGTAGCGCAGTAGCCCTTAGCAATTCCAACGGCAGTCAGCCTGCTTTTCGTTTTCCTACGAATACATCACAAGAGCACTAATCTTTCTTCTTCGTCTTCGGGTGGAAGGGGACCATGTGGAGAAGAGAGAATTCTATAACATAATATTCCAGCAGTGCCGAGTCGACTTCCAGTGTCGCTTACAAATGAATATTTTCTTTCATCACCTGGGTTGATGTCTGTCGTTTCATCATCTACGCAAAATCCGGAATGTTCATAGGAATAAATAAATTTAAATGTAAATTTGGTATTATTGCTTATTACGGTATGAAAGTCGATGAAATGCTGTGATTTTCTGTCATTTAGTATATGGCCAACAGCAGCACCACCTCTAATAATTCCACTAACGATTTGGACGGAATTCATTCCAGCGTTGAACGTCTGTTAGCAAGCAGTAAAGCGGCTGTATTACGTTGGACACACGAGTTCTCGTGAGCGGCGAATTGCGTTGGACACACCAGTTCTCGTCTGATCACTGAAGTTAAGCAACGCAAGCCCAGCTAGTACTGACATGGGTGGTCGCTCGGGAAAACTGGGTACTGCTAATACCCAATAATCGTCGCATTAGTGTAGTGTCTGTGCAGTCTATGCATTAGAACTACACAGTGGACGGGTCTCTAATGACCTTGTAGTTGACGGGACCTTAAACACCAACAAACAAACAAGCAAACGAGTTCTCGTCTGATCACGGAAGTTAAGCAGTGCAACTCCTATAGTACTGGCATGGGTGACGGCTTGGGAACGCTGACTACTGTTAATACGAAGTCGTCATAACAGCGTAGTGTCTGTGCAGACTCTGCAGTGGACGGGGCTGTAATGGCCATTAAAATTGAAGAGCCCTAAAACGCCAACCAAACACACAAACAGG
Source organism: Trigoniulus corallinus (assembly GCA_013389805.1). NCBI lineage: Eukaryota > Metazoa > Arthropoda > Diplopoda > Spirobolida > Trigoniulidae > Trigoniulus > Trigoniulus corallinus. The sequence goes on along the minus strand of JAAFCE010001036.1, from coordinate 62,332,494 downwards.
ATTTGATTCAAAAATATTCTTATAACTTCAGAAGTGTTGCTCCAGTCAAAATCGTGCTTCTCATTGACTTTTGCAGTGTCACTCACACATGTGCAGCCTTATCTTTTAAGACAATTTCTTGCCCTGCTTCGAATTCTTGATGGTTCTCAGGGCTGTTCATGACCGGCCAACAGTAAGAATCTCACAATTCCCTATTTGGTAATTAGTGAATGATTTCCATTAGGAAGTTCAAAACCTGTTGTTCCACATCAACCTTACAGTTATTTGAAAAGAAACGGCTCTTTTTCTGCAATCTACCATTTATCGTACCCATAACAGCAATCTATAAAATCTTGATTTGTTTTTGAGTTTTGGAGATTTCATGGACTGTTAGAAATTTTGACGTTCTACATTATAAACAAAAGGAAACTTCAAGGTGAAAAAATGACAGATTTACATAACCAAACAGCGGTAAAATTGAGAGGCTGTCAGAAAACGACGATTTTACAAATTGATGCTATTGGTACGATAAGGGCGGTATGTAGGGGCTCCCCGCCACGCTACGCCACTGAGTTAACCCTAGGTTACTATAGTACCCTACGAATGACATAGTTACTAAGCATTAGTCTGTGAGACTACCAAAGTTTGTTTTGGATAAATAAAAAAAATAATGGATATAAAAATTTAGAAAAAATTTTGAATATTCTGCAAACATTTAAAATGATAATAGCAGAAAAAAATTCACACTATTAATTTTTTCACATTGAAAAAAAATCTTTCCTCTGTGCTTGCCACCAATTGCTTTTGAACACACATGGCAGTAGAACTTAGTCATTCTGTATAGTTTAGATGGACAGAATGCGAAAAAAATGTCGTTTTCCTGCCTGTGGAGGTGCAAATGACTTTATAATAATTGATTCCCCCAAAATTTCAGAAAGAATTTATTTGAGTGGGTGGGGCAAAGTTGCAATAGTCAGACGTGGTTTTATCAAAGGTTGCAATATGGTCTTAATTGTAAAACTCTAAAAATACATGCTGCAGCTAAGATAAATGCAATATATATTGCAGCTAAGAAACTTGAATAGTTAAATTATCAATTGTGATCACACCAAAATAAAACGTCTGTCTTTGCTAAATGCATAGATTGCTTATGATAACTTCAATGGAAAAAGTCACATAGTTACTAAACACTAGTCTGGATGACTACTCATGGTGTGATGCAAGGGTTGCAATGAGGGCAATGGTCAGAAACAAGGGGGGAAATGTTTCAGTGACTATTTTAGGAAGGTACTGAAAGTTTTGTTAAAAAGATTTAATTCTTTCATCTCTAAATTTAGAAATATAGAAAGAGCGTAGTCAGTGAGACTAATGTATAGTAATCTAGGGTTAAAGGGTCCTAAAACACCAAGAAACCAATTGAAGGACCCTGAAACACCAGCAAAACCAAGTGAGTGGATTACAAACAAGGCCAATGGGAAATTGTTAATCATTATCTTACCATTTTTGTTCGTTCGTTGGTGTTTTAGGGCCCTTCAACTACAAGGTCATTAGAGCCCATCCCACTGCATAGTTCTAATGCAGAGACTGCACAGACACTACAGTTATTGTGACGATTTTGGGGTATTAGCGGTACCCAGTTTTCTCAAGCGGCCTCCCATGCCAGTACTAACTGGGGCCGCGTTGCGTAATTTCACTGATCAAACGAGAACTGGTGTTTTTTGCCGGTCCCCATTATCGTACCAATAGCATTAATTTGTAAAATCTTGGTTTTCTGACAGCTATAGAATTTTGCTGTTGTCTTGTCATATAAATCTTTCATATGGTCATTTTGAAGTTCATTTTTGTTTATCAGATTATAACATGTCAACACAGCTGTCAAAAATTCAAGATTTTACAAATTTCTGCTATTGCTACGATACACAATAGATTGCAAAATCCACTCTTCGATTTCAATATTCTGGCTGTTCAGAAAAAGAGCATTTTATTTACACTTAACTGCTAAACTTCAGTGATCAGACGAGAACTGGTGTGTCCAACGCAATTCAGCAGCTCTCCTACTTGCAAACAGCCTTTCGGCGCTAAAATGATTTCCGCGTCACTTGTTCGTGGAATTGTTAGAAGTGGTGCTACTGTTGGCCAGTTGCTGCATCAAGGATATTTAGAGCATTTGAGTGACTCGCAAACGGAATGTAAAATCATCATTTCCAATAACACCGAATTTACATTTCAATTTCTTGGTTCTTATGAACATTCTGGAAATAGAGAAGATAGTCAAACGACAGACATCCACCCAGGCGATGAAAGAGAGTTTTCATTTCGAAGTGACCCGAAAAGTTGACTCGGCACTGCTGGAATAATATGGTTGAGAATTCTCTCTTCTCTAGATGGTCCTCTACCACCCGAAGACGAAGAAGAAAGATTAGTGCTCTTGTGGTGTATTCGTAGGGAAAAGAAAAGCAGGCTGACTGCTGTTGGAATTGCTAAGGGCTACTGCGCTACACCGGAAATGCTGTACAAAGCAATGAAAAGCGCAACACATTCTACTTTGAAGATTCCTTCCGAACGTTCAGGGAAGGTGGAAGTTGTGGAATTCAAACGAGAGCCTTCAACTAAGAGTCTGAAATTCCAATGTGTCGTCCACAATGTCAGGATAATAGTAAATGGAAATGTAACTAAACATTATACCTGGAATGTGGGGATCACTCAGACCAGTGAGTGTGACAGTAGCTCAAAACGTTCCAACTGGAAAATAGCGATCATGGGACATGGAAAGAAAGTCGACAATGGGCCAATTCCTGCCATTTTGACGATTGCCACCGGATGCATTATATGTATGACCGGCTTATGGGCATATCGGAGGAGGATGAACTTTTAGTAGACCAACAAAAAAGTCTATAAGGAGTACCTGCTCCTCCCCTTTCCCATTGACTTTTCTGTCACAGTTTCAGACGGTGATGCCTAAGTGGATGGAGTTCACCAGAGAGATGCTAAATATATTCTAACCATCTTAATCATGCAGTTATTCACTTTATTTTGATTTTTTTAACCCTTAACTACAATTTACAACTGCTTGCTTTGCAATTTCAAGATATACATAAATTGCTGACTTTAACATGCTTTTAATGAAGAAAAAAAAATTATAAATTTGAATAAAAGAAAAACATTTAAATACATCTGAAACGATTATCCTATAGGTAGCTTAGGGGTTATAGACATTGCAGAAAACACGAGAGAGAATCGATTGAAGTGGTATGGGCATGTGATGAGGAGGGGAGATGAGGAACTATGGGACCATAGGCAGTTGGGAGCACCAGGAGTAGAGGAAGACCAAAACGGACGTGGGAGCAGGTGGTGCAAAAGGACATTGAGGCATGTGGGGTAGAGGGAGACTTGGTGAGGGATAGGCAGGAGTGGAGAATCAGAACTCACATTGTTCGTTCGTGTTTTAGGGCCCATCAACTTCAAAGGTCATTAGGGCCCAGAAAGACAATCACCATGGTGGGGGGTGTAAGTGGCTATCCCACCATGGTGAAAATAAATAGGGGCAAAAGCCCAATAAAATTAAGAAAACAAAAAGGCAACAGCCAAACAAATAACAGACAAGTAAGGGCAAAGGCCAACAACAAACACAAAAAAATAGGCAAAAGCCTAAACAGACAAAAATACACAGAAGGCAAAAGCCAAAAAAGGACAAAGATAAAACAGGCAAAAGCCTAACAAACACAGAGATAAAAAGCAAAAGCCAAAACGGATACAAACATAAAGAGGCAAAAGCGAAAACACACAAAAGGAAAAGGCAAAAGCATTAATATTAGATTTTGTGAAAGAGGCATGCGGAGTTTGTTGGTGGTCAGAACTCGCAGACCCGACCCTGCCTCAGGCGGGATGAGGTTGAGATGATGATGATACACATACAGTGGTGGACAAATGTTTAACACTGACTCAAAAAGTGTACAAAAAGCGACTTTTTTAAAATTGGTCGTTTGCAAATATTCAAAAAAATATAACTAACTAGAAAATGAAATTGAATAAATGTGTATTGAATACTTCTTAATGTTATTTTAAAAATGCCCTGGACAAATGTTTAGCACTGGTCATAAACTTTACTCTTGGGGGCAAAAACATTAAAAATCCCTTAGATCTTAGTTATGTATATATGGTAACATATGTGTTGCACAGTTAAGCAGTTTAAAATGGGTAGATGTAAAGTGTAGTAAAAGTACTTGTGTACGTGCTGCCCAACATTATAATCACTAAATTGTAGTAAAAGTACTTGTGTATGTGCTGCCCAACATTATAATCAGTAAAGTGATATAAAGATCGTCCTACAGTAGGATAACCAACCCTCATGGGGATTGCATCATTCACCGTCTGATACAAAATGACCGGATGTTGACATCTTACTGATATCAAAAAACAACTTCAGAGTACAAATACAGTAGAACATCCATATATCAACCTGTCCCGCCAGACACAATGTTAATAAATACGAAAGATGCCCTGATATACTGAAACTCGTTTATTTCAAAATCTCGGGTATATCAAAGGTGATTTTCAGTCCCTCTGATCAGAAGCCTATGGGATATATTGAAGTATCATAAATACAGTATTTGACTTTGGTCGTTAGGGACTATAGAGCAGATCTCACTCCATCTAGATGAAAGTCTTTGTCAACTTTGTCGACCCACGAAACCCTTAGAACTAAAAGGTTTTTATCTCATCAACCCACACATGAAGCTTCTGATGTACAAATGTACCCCTCTGGTTGGAATGGATCATACATTTAAAGGGACAGACAGACTCATACTACTGGTCTATTTTGACAAGGACCATTTGGCAATGGAATACCTTTTGAGAGGATAAAGTGAAGGGCTTCCCAAAAGGAAACGCCACCTTTGCAAGTATTGTAGGGGGATACAACAATTATAGTTTAATGTTTTAGTAGTTTTACAGGATCATTTGTAGGAATGAGAGTTAGTCTCTCCACTTGCCAAATAAGGCTGTTTGCAGTGTAGTGAATTAGAATAGAAGTTCTTTATGTTGTAATCTTATATTTTTTAACATTGTTGATCTTAATATTTTATGTAGTGTGTGGGGAGGGGGTGGATGGGGGCCAAGAACTTGCAGACCCGACCCTGCCACAGGCATGATAAGGGTATGATGATGACGATGATGATATGATAATCTTAATATATTATCCTAAAAATGAAATTGTAGATAGTATAATAGCAGGACATTTACACCTGCAAAAACGTGAATTTTGACTATATAATTTCTGGAATTGGATATATCAAAGTATTTTTCCCAGTCCCATGAGGTTCGATATAATGGGATTCAACTGTATGTGTGCTATGACTTGTAGAACAATTAGACGTCGTTTGAATGCATTTTGATTATTTGGGTGAATTGCAGGAAAGAAACCATTCTTATCTGTAAAAAAACAGGAAAGCTTGATTAGCATTTGCTCAAGAACATTTAAATTGGACATCTCAGTGATGGAAGAAATGTGCTGTGGTCCAATGAATCTAAGTTCAACTTATTCATTAGTGGTGGCAGAAAATATGTGTGGTAATGAAATAGTGAGGAATTTCATCCTAAGTGTTTACATCCACCTGTGAAGTTCCATGGTAGACGTGTGATGGTCTGGGGATGTTTTTCTGGGAGAGGTACTGGGCCAATTCATGAAATATCTGGCATTATGGACAGATTTGTTTATAAAAATATACTTTCAACTATAATGGAGCCATATGACAATGACAACTTGCTTTTAATGTAGATCTTCCGGCAGGATAATGATCGTAAACATGCCAGTAAGTTTGTTGCTGATTGTGCAGATGGGTCAAAAATGACCTATTTTCGATTTTAGTTGGCTGTTGTTTCTTTTCTATGAAAGATTGAAAGCTGTGCTTTCTTGACTTTTCCTAAAATGAAATGTAGTTTGTGTTTTTGTAATTAGAAAAAATTTATATTTCAATACTTATTTTAAATATTTGTACCACTACCTATAAATAGTAATGAGTCAAAAATCACCTCCCATTAGTTTTAAAGCTTTAGATCAGTAAACTGTAGATTTGGAGGGGTATAGAAAGAGGGGTTCAAAGTGATCTTTGCAATAAAAATCTTATATAGGTAAAGACCCTCCTCAAGAAAGCAATCCCTAGCCCTTTCCCTGCCTATGGCAGGGTTGTGTGCCCATCTCATCTCTCTGAATGGAAATATGGGCCATCTGTTGGGCATTGTTTTCCACAGGCAGGTGTCAACCAAAGCTGCAACCCCTATGCTTATTTATTTTCAAACTCCTCTTTGCTGGGGCACTCCATTGACGCCTAGGACCCCCTCATTGCAAAGTAGAGAGGGTACTTTTATGTGCAAATGACATCATACACCACATAGAACCTTAGTTTTACTTCTCATCCATAAGATGGCAGACTCAGGGCCTCTCCCCCACCTAAAAGCCAACCCACATCTGTCCAATACCGAGCCTAGAACTACTGATGCAGTTACCAAGCATGCTAACCACTATGCCACTGAGGTGGGTACAGGCCGAGCTCAAAATGTATGAGATAATTTATCATATGATGTGTATATGTGGCTTTTGAAACCAAACCAACCGTTTAAGGAACTGTCAAAGAAGAGAAGTGCCTGATGATGAAGCTATTATGAAAATCAAACCATTGCTTTCATTTGAAATTTATGCTCCTTCATCTGGTTGCACTCTAACTATTTACAAGATCAAGAAGTCAAACATTGTTTATTTGTTGAGTTCAATGCAAAAAACGTCAGTGTAGATGAAAATCACAAAAGAAGTTACCTGAAACAGTATAATAATATAATTGAAGCAAAGTTGGGGTTGATGTTTTGGACCTACTTATATTGTATATTGTGATGTCACAAAATCAAAAATATCTAGATGTAGGCCTTTTGTCAATTTGCATGTAAAACTAAGTCAAAGATTTGTTGTGAGTGTCAAACTGGAGAAAATCCTACATTTGTCAAATGTAATGATTACATGCAAAACATGGCTAATTAATACAAATTTAAAGTAAATTCTTAAATTAAATGGATTAATTTGAATTCCTAATATGTTGTAATGATTACTACATATTTTTCAAAAATATTTTACTGATATTCTATCTGCGGTAATGATATAAAGTATATTTAGGTCAAAAATGACCATCGCAAGCTTAGATGCTGACTGGGAGTCAGTCCACAGCTCTCCACCTCACTTGTGGATAACCCCCAGCAGGTTGGGAGATCACTTATATTTGCGAAGGAGGCTGGCCTCTTTCACAAAATTTGTTTTATTCCTATCATTTATACACATCGTTTTGGGTTTCGCCTTTTATTTCCTTGTCTGTTTAGGCCTTTGCCGCTTTTACTGTGATGTCTGTTTTTGCTTTTGCCGCTTTTATTGTTATGTCTGTTTCGGCTTTCGCTGCTTTTATTTTTATGTCTGCTTTGGCTTTTGCCTGTACTTATTTTCCATATTTTTTTGGCTATTGCCCTTTTATTCTTATCACCTTTTTATTCCTACCCTTATTTATTGCCATCATGGTGGGATCGCCATTTACATCCCCCCCCCACCATGATGGTTGTCTTTCTGGGCTCTATTGACTGTTGTAGTCGATCGGCCCTAAAACACAAACAATTCATCCACCTCTGCCAAATGCATTTGGAAGTACAATTTTTACATTGAACTGCTAACTGAAAATACTTCTTAGATATATAGTAGAAGCAGGCATCTGGCGGTATGGCACAATGTCGGTCTATTTACGTTTAAACCTAATCCAAAATGCCCCTAAACCAGTAAAACCTAGGAGCAAATACCATAAGCATCATATTAGTTATGCAGTTGTCACCACTCTTGATATCAGACTTCCTTTGACCATGGCCTAAGTTATCGTCACATTGCTTGACCATCTGGGAGGCTTCTCCTGAGTGATTGTTGCACTGGTTGATCTCCACCAACTGGAAATCACGTCCTAAGTTATTATCACAATCCTGGATGTTTACCTTCAGGGAGATGTCTCCCAAGTTCTTGGCATACTCGTTGATGTCCACCATCTGGGAATCACGCCCTAAGTTATTGTGATAATACTCCTCCGTCACCTTCTGGGAGACATCTACCAAGTTATTGTCACATTCCTTAATATTTGTCGTCTGGGAATCATGCCCTATGTTATTGCCATAATGCTCCACGTTTACCTTCTGAAAGGCATCTCCTAAATTATTGTCACACTTCTTGATCTCCACCAGCTGTGAATCACGTCCTAAGTTATCACAATTCTGAATCTTTACCTTCTGGGAGACGTTTCCCTAGTTATTGTCACATTCCTTAATCTCTGCCGTCTGGGAATCATGCCCTATGTTATTGTCACAATACTCCACGTTTACCTTCTGGAAGGCATGTCCTGAGCTATTGTCGAAATCCTTGACGTCCGTGTTCTGATTATGTTGTGGAGACATGGTGTCACAATCAATGACCTCTACATGCCAGGTATAATGTTCTTTAAAAGTTACGTTTCCTTTCACTATTATCTTGGTATCATAGATGTCACCTTGGAATTCCAGACTGATATTTAAAGGCTCTCGTTTGAAATTGAAAACTTCCTTTCCCACAGGATGTTTTGAGAGAATATTTAAAGGAAACCGTGCTGTTCTTTTCATTTCTTTGTACAACTTTTCCGCGGTTGTGCAGTAACCCTTAGCAATTCCAACGGCAGTCACCCTCTTCTTTTTTTTCTTACGAATACACCACATGAGCACTAACGTTTCTTCCTCTATGAGTGGAGGGGAACCAACTGTAAATGAGCGAATTCTAAACCATAATATTCCAGCAGTACCAAGTCGACTTCCACGTTCACTTTCAAATAAATATTCTCTTTCATCTCCTGGGTTGATGGCTGTCGTTTTTTTTATCATTGCAAACTCCAGAATGCTCATAAGAACTATTAAATTGAAATGTAAACTTAGTGTTATTGGTAATGATGATTTTACACTTGGCTTGTGAGGCATTCAAATGCTCGATATATCCATCATACAGCTTAAGACCTACATCGGCAACCCCTTTAAAAATTGTACTAACAGTTGTGACGGGATTCATTTCACCATTGAACGTGTGTTAGCAAGCTGGAGAGAGGTTGTATTTCGTTGGACACACCAGATCTTGCCTGATCACTGAAGTTCAGCAACACAACCCAGATAGTACTGGCAAGGGTGACCACTAGAGAACACCGAGCATTCTAATATCCAAATCGTCGAAGCAGCGTAGTAGTGTCGGTGCAGACTTGCCTTAGAGCTATGCAGTGGACGGGACTCAAAGTACTGTCCAAAAGATCACCCATGTATTCTCATGTATCCTCAACATACCTCACTAGCTGACATTCTTAACGAGAACAGCGGCTGATTTATAGTCTAACAACATTTAGACTGCCTTCCGGATTTGACTTCAAACCTTGATATCTGTCGATAGATATGGCACAATATGAACTTTTTAATTTTCCGAACAAAAGCAAATGCCACAACTACGAGGAAACAATGGTTTTAGATATTGACGCTATTGGTCGGATATGTGATGTTTTTTTTTGGAAGATTATTCGATAATTGATAGTGTAGCGGGATAGTGTTGATAGTGTCTTACATGACCCAGTAAGTAGCGTGCTTGGTAACTGTGTCAGTGGTTCAAGGTTTTCATATTACACCGAGGTGGGTTGGCTTCTATCGGGCGATTGGGCCCGAGTTCGCCTTCCGGTGGGTGGTAAGTAGAGCTGTGGTCCCATGGGGTGTATGATGTGATTTGCACATAAAAGAACCCTTTCTCCTATGTAATGGGTAAATGAAGCAAAAATTCCCTGGTGTATGAGCTTTGCCCCGGAGTCGTGAAGAGCTCCAGCTAGTTCATAGCATGGGTGACCGCTTGGAAACACTGGGTACTGCTAATACACATTGGCGTAGCGTGGGGGGCCAAGGGGGCGGCCGCCCCGGGCGCAAAATTTCAAGGGTTGCAAAAATTTTCAAACGAAAAATATGAAATATAAAATTAGCACGCCATATCTTTCACATTTTGCGATTTCATATTCCTATTGCCAGTCTCATTGTGATAAGTGGTCAATACTTGTTGCTTTCACAAATCACACGTGGGTAACAAAAGTATCTTCTTAACGCACAAAGTTAGCTGTATTTTTCTAACCAGCCTGGATAGGGCAGGCGTGATGGGTGTGCCAGCTGAATGACAGCACAGGGCCCACACATTCGGATTAATTAAAGTGACCAGATTTTCCAGAGGGCAAAGCGGGATGGGGGCTTTTGGTGAGTGCCCCCAGGTAGGGATGGTAAGACACGCTTTCCTGAAGGGCAAAGAACAAAACTTGTGACTTCGTACCTACTGTACCTTATAGTTTGAATGTGTGTCCATCCAGCAGGGGATGCATATCATCATCATCATACCTGGGTCATCATCATCATCATACCATCGGGTCTGCGGGTTCTAGCCTTCCACTTCACACACTGCCATAGCCTTACGGACAACCTGCTCCCACGTCAGCTTCGATTTGCCCCTGCCCCGGGTACTGCCGGCCACCTGCATTCCTGAAATGGACCTAACGAGCTCCTACGAAATGGACATAACGAGCTCTCGACACCCCACTCATGTACCCCAAGCATTTCCATCTCAGCTACTGGCATTCTGTTGACGTGGCACTTCCTCACTGCCCAGCACTCTGATCCATATAGCATAGCAGGCCTAACCACTGCCCTGCAGAACTTCCCTTTCAACTTGATTGGGGGCCCTCCTATCACACAGGACTCTTCGCTTGCCTGTCTCCACTTCAACCATCCCCATTGATTCTACGGGTCACAGGACGGGTCCAGCACAGGATGCCTGATGTTTTAATTTAATGCAGGCGATGATCAGTTGTCAACTTAGAAAGATCATTCTGTGTGGGTGCTCTATACACGTATTTCATTGACGAGTGAATGCTTCTGAGAAGTTGCCAACAAAGTGGAACAAATGGGCGTGCCACCGGGACAACAGAGGGCCGGCGGGACTTGAAGTATGAAATCGGGACGTCTGGTCACCCTAGATTAATGAACCTATTTATTGAAGGACCTCACTTCACGTCGGGTCTGCGGGTTCTAGCCCTCCACTCCCGTCTGTCTCCCACCAGGTCCTCGTCAACCCCACACACTGCCATGTCCTTATGGACCACCTGTTCCCACGTCTGCTTCGGTCTGCTCCTGCCCTGGGTGCTACCGACCATCTGCATTCCTGGCAAGGACCTAACGAGCTCCTCCTCCCCTCTTCTCAGCTTTTTCTCCCTCATTTTTTCTGCAATGTCCACCACCCCCAGGCTACATCTAATATAGGCATTCCTAATTCTATCCTCTCGGAGACCACTAGATGGCGCTTGGCTCATTGCATAGCGATTTATCTTGGTGCGTCGATTTTTGGATTTTGTCTGAAAAAAGAAAAACAAATCAAACAAAAGAACCAAAACCGCCTTTTTCAAGGCGGACACCTTGTTATTCCAGAGGACGGTAGGATTGCGGTTTTTTTTGGGCCCTTTTAGTGGTTTGAGAGGCTTGGCGTGAGGTCGGCATACTAGGCCTAACCTCACGCCATTTCTGCTGCTCCCATCGTGCTTCACTGCAGCACATGTGTCGTCTGCATAGACAGACACTGGGCTGCATTGGAGCTAGGAGCCCAAATTTATCTGCCGTGAATATCCTGCAGTGAATAATCCTTAGTTCTTATTCAGAGACTGCACGTACACTACACTAATGCGACGATTTTTGGGTATTAGCAGTACCCAGTTTTCCCAAGCGGCCACCCATGTCAGTACTAGCTGGGGTTGCGCTGCTTAACTTCAGTGATCAGACGAGAACTGGTGTGTCCAACGCAATTCGCCGCTCCTCCTTCTTCTCGCCTCTGTCAGGGTCGGGTATACATCGTGCCCTTGTGAATGGACACATGGGTGGTATTTTGCAGTTAAGTGACTTTCGAGCTGTTAAGGGTTTGAGGCACCAGTGCCTCTTCTCACTCTTATTAGGATTTTAAGCCTGAAGTACTGCACTAAAGATTTCTAGAAGAAATAATCTGGGGGTTTAGGAACCAAATATCTACTTTTCATACTTCTTTTGGAAAGACGGGGAGTGGCAAATTGCGTTGGACACACCAGTTCTCGTCTGATTACTAAAGTTAACCAACGCCACCTCAGCTAGTACTAACATGGGTGGCCGCTTGGGAAAATTGGGTACCGCTAAAACCCAAAAATCCAATTCTAATTGAATACATTGAACGCAGCCCTTATAGGCCAAATTGGAATAACTCTCATTCCTAAGTTATAACTCTGTGAAAACCCTCAGGAACCTGAACCATCTATTCTCCTATCCATTCCCTACCTGCTATAATGGCGCCTCCAGGACCCTACATCAGAGACCCGCATCTGACGTAGTAAGTCGCACCCTAAATCCCTGGTCATGTCTGACACAGTCTGCGAGAGAAGCAATTTAGCATTAGGCAAGGCGCAAAATGAGACGCGGGGTGTAGCAGCCCTGCGAAATTCTCCTAGCAGGCAATCACCGCACATTGAATCGCAGTTTTCCTCCATACTTCTCTGCTTCGCCCCGCTTTTGTTATTGTCACGCCAACTTCACGCAGGAAACTGCGGCATTGGCACTGCGCTCCGCAGGGTCATGTGGCGACGGAACCAGAAGACTGGAGCAATTATTCGTGTATGAATATAGATACGTACTGTAAATTGTTAACACTGGCAACTCCAAAAATAGAAAAGCAAGACGCTGCCATGAGGATGGCTGTCAGCCTCCTATAGTGTATTCCTGGGTTTTCTTGTCTGTTGCAGTAAAAATCCTTCGATTTCACTGGACAGAGGCAAGAATAGCCTCGGTAGAGCTCTATGAACTCAGTTCATTGCAGGATCATTGTGTGGGTGTCTGTACACGTATTTCATTTGCTTTTTATTTTGTTGGTTGTTTGTTAGTTTGTTGGTGTTTAAGGTCCCGTCAACTACAAGGTCATTAGAGACCCGTCCACTGCGTAGTTCTAATGCATATGCTGCACAGACACTACACCAATGCGACGATTATTGGGTATTAGCAGTACCCAGCTTTCCCGAGCGACCACCCATGTCAGTACTAACTGAGCTTGCGTTGCTTAACTTCAGTGATCAGACGAGAACTGGTGTGTCCAACGCAACTCGCCGCTCCCTATTTTGTTGGTGTCTTAGGGCCATTTAACTACGAGGTCATTAGAGCCCCGTCCACTGCGTAGTTCTAATGCAAAGACTGCGCAGACACTACGCTAATATGACGATTTTTGGGTATTATCGGTACCCAGTGTTCCGTTCCCAAGTGGCCACTCCTGCTAGTACTTGCTGGAGTTGCGTTGCTTAAATTCAGTGATCCGACTAGAACTGATGTGTCAACGATCAAGGGACGTGCATGGGACATCCTGCTGAGAAATTGCCAACAAAGTGGAACAAATGGGCATCCCGCCGGGACAAGCGAGTGACGGCGGGACATGAAGTCTCAAATCGGGACTGTTCAGTCTAAATCGGGACGTCTGGTCACCTTATCTATGGCTATATTTATTTCTGTGGAGATGGTGGAGTGATTTGGCAGTCCAAAGAATGGCAAGTGATAAATTTACTGCTATCGTTAAAGGTAAAGTTAGGAATAGGTATCAGAGAGATAGCCTGGGGGTGGAGGACACCACGGAAATATTTGCGATAGAGTAGATTGCGGTGGTATGGACACGTAATGAAGAGGGGAGGAGAAGCTCCCACACTTCCTTCTCCAAACTACATGGGATGGATAATGCTTCAGCAAATATTATATTAGCCCTAAGGGCAAGGACAATGAAATCTCTGATGGTTATCAACTGTGAAACTTTTGTAATACCACAAACAATATAAAAATTTTTGATTTTGTCAAAAAGTAGGATTTTTAAAAATTGATACTATGGTTAAGATAGAAGATTCTGAACACGTGATCATTTGCTGAATTTCTGCTGTTTGAAAACAGAAGATTTAAGAATTTCCTAGTAGGTTTTGATCTTCAGCACCTGATACTGAGTGTCTCATCCAAAACGCATGCATGCAAAGAATTGAGCGAACTCCGCAACTGAACTCTCCCTCGATCCTTTTTCTTTACTTGTTTTTACTCCTAAAACTTTTCCCGCCTATGGCAGGGTTGGGTACCCATCTTGTCTCTCTGAATGGACATAAAAGCGATATATTGTGCAGTGTTTTTCCGCAGCCACATGCCAGCCGAAGCTGCAACCCCTATCCTTATTTATCGTCGCGTCGCGGCCGGTCGACTGTTAGTTGGGGCACTCCAACGACGCCAGGGGGCGAGCTCTTACACCTGGGAATTTTTGCCTCATCTACTCTTTGCAATGTAGAGAGGGTTTTTTTTACGTGCAAATGCCATCGTGCACCAAACGGGACGTCGGTTTTACTTCTCATCCGCAGGAAGATGCACTCGGAGCCTCTCGGCCGCCCGAAAGAAGCCGACCCACCTCGATTTTGTATCGACCCTAGAACTACTGACGCAGTTAGGGAACGCGATGTAGAAGTGTAATAACTGTTTGCAAGACTCAATCCAAGGTTGCGATGTTCGAAATAAAAACCTTGCTTGAGCCTGGACAGTTTGAAGTCGATCATGGGGTTGTTTACGACTTCTGCGATCAGTATAGTTACGGCATCTGCCCCTTACATTAGCCCTGTTAGATCTGCCCTTCGGAATCAACGAAATACATTTGAAAATATTCTAAGGGTTTAAACGAAAAGCCTGCTGCATAACCCAAAAGATCAAGTTGAACAAGGTGCACATTCCATTTGAAAGCGTTGGACGTTATTGCAATGAATTTGTCACATTCCTTGAGTACAATGAAAGAAGTCCCAAAAAATGTGAAATGGTCACATTCCATTAGGTAAAAGGTGTTATACAGACGGAAGCACATTTCGCCAGAATAATGCAAATAAACACACAGTTCTGACTTTACTAGTGACGCACTCCTCGATCTTCACCTTCCAGGTATCCTGTCCGAAATTTCTAATAAGTCCTGTTATCGTTTTCCTGAAATTTGGGATGTCATCTTGGAACTTCACAAAGCTGTATTCGTTGTTCAAAGGTTTTTTATCCTTAGTTAGGTGTTGTGTTTGTTTGTTGGTGTTTTAGTCCGCAACTGCATTGGTTACCACGCAAGGGCTACTGTCATTCATAAAAGGTCTCCTCTTCCGGGGAATAACCTCCAGCGGTGGCATGAAAATCCTTGATTTCAACGGTCCTGTTACAATCAGCACCTACAGGGCTGGCCTGAAAATCCTTGATTTCAACGTTCCAGGTATCTTCTCCATTGTTGCTTATACCTCCTACTACCATTATTTTGCAATGGTGGACCTCATC
>JAAFCE010001036.1:62288126-62301497 GCA_013389805.1 Trigoniulus corallinus | reverse complement strand
GTCTACGCCGTTACGAAGATTTGGATAGCAGATCCCAGTGTTCCAAAGCGGTAACCCATGCTAGCCTGGGGTTGCGTTGCTTATTTTCAGTAATCAGATTAGTATGCGGACACTAGCTTGAATTTGGAAGTTTGGGAAGTTTTGGAAGTTTTGGAAGTTTTGGAAGTTTTGGAAGTTTGGGAAGTTTTGGAAGTTTGGGAAGTTTTGGAAGTTTGGGAAGTTTTGGAAGTTTGAATTTGGAAGTTGGGGAAGTTTTGGAAGTTTGAATTTTGAAGTTTGGGATGTTGGTTACTGATATCTACATACCTTTTACTTACAGGGGTTTAGGTTTAGACGGCCGGAAGCTCGAACGGTCTTCACAGACCTTTTAAGTTGTTCTTTTTACTGTAGTTCTGCATGGTGAACAACAAGAACGAACTTTGTTCTTTTTATGTGTGGTCGGGAACAGGCTGCATGACTAAAGGACTGCAGTAGGTTGCGAACCTGCAATCAATAGCTCAATTGTCAAGCATCACTTGAACTACCAAGGTGTGGTCCAGTCGACGGAGATTTTTGTTTCCTTGGTGTTTAAGGGCCCTTCAACTACAAGATCATTATTATTTAATTACATACACTATTTGTACAATACAATCAATTTTTGAAGCAAACTCATGAAGAGCTTAGACTTAAAGTGCCTAAAATTCTACAAACATCGGAAGTATGAACACTGGAACAAGCTGGATTGAACATCATATGGTAACCCATTCCAAAGCCTGAACGAGACATAAGGGAACAACCTCCTTCTACAGTCCTGCACAGAATTGGATGGTTCAAAAAGAAAACGGCGGACGCGTCTCACAGAGGCGTCTGAACGAAAGCAGCTGGTAATAAAATGCAATGGGTGCATGTTGTTTTTTTAATGCGCGTGCAACCTCCACCAAATGACAGTAATCCAACATCATTGGAAAAGGGAGAATACCAAATCGTCTGCAGAGCGGATTAACACTCCGCCAAGAGGAGAGTCAAAAAATTGCTCGCAGGATTGAGTTATAGGAAACACGGAGGGGTTGCAACTGAGCCTTCGTAAGACTGGCCAAAAAAGGAGTCGCAAACTGCAACAAAGCAATCACCTTGGCGCGGAAAATCATAATAAGCTGCGGAATCCCTACAATGGGTTTTCAACGCCTGAATAGGTAAAACAAAGAATTTAACTTGGCCTTAAAATGATCCTGATGTAGGAGGAACTTCAAGTGTCGATCAATGATGACGCCAAGTAGCCAAAGGGAAGACGAGGCATTTATCTGTGGCTGTTGCGTAGCGCCTGCAGAGAAAACAATGATATTGGTTTATCTGCATTTAAATACATAGACTGGGACCTATACCAGTCCGAAAGACGGGTCAATAGGTTATCAATAAGATAACCGAAGTATGGAACTGGGGGGGGGGGGGGGCATAATCGATAGCCCACCGTAGTTGTCAATGGCAAAGGACCAGAGTTGCCACCCCCGGCAAACCAGAGGTAGCAACATCGAACAGAATAGGTCCCAAAACTGAGCCTTGTGGGACCCCCACTCAAGCTGCTTTGGGAAAGGGGATGTCTTTGTCCGAACGGTTCCACCTTGGAGATAAGACTTGACAAGATTGAGGACAAATGGTTTGGATATAGCACCACTAAGAGTCTTCACCAAGCTGGAATGGTCATCAGCATCAAATGCTTTAGCCAAATCAATTTGAAGAAGGAGGTAAGCATTACCAGCAGCAAGTTCAGTCGTCACAGTGGTAAGGATGGAATGAACAACAAAGGACACAGACACATTTGGATGGGAGCTAAACAGGGAGGCTGGAATTATGGCCAGTAGTTCCTCTTTGATTAGGTCATAGACCCACCTCTCTAGGACCTGAATCAGAGGTGAAAGAATTGCAATAGGACGATAATTTCTGGGGTCATCATATGACCCCCCCCCCCCTTTTGTAAACAGGAACAATAAAGGCAACTCGCCAAAGCATAGGAAAATAACCACAGCACATACAACCACTGAAAACATGAAGGAGAAAATTCAAACTAAGGAAATCAAAAAAACTGAACTACAATTGCAGGTATACCATCTGGCACATGGGATCTGGAACGTTCGCCCGTCAGTACTTTTCGCCCCCACACATTTCACCCCTCGGACGTTTCACCCCTGAACATGTCGCCCCTTGGATGTTTTGCTCCTGAACATTTCGCCCCTCGGATGTTTCACCCCTGGGAGGACAAATGGCCGTTTTTTGTTATTCAGTTTTAGGTAAGGGGTCAGTGCCAACTGACCCTTGAATTAATACCAGCTCTTGATTTTTACCTTATTTTGGCCGTTTTTTTTTTTTTTTTTTTTTTTTTTTTTTGGTATTCTGTTTTTACCTAGAAAAAAAGCACTGTTAATTCGGACGTTTTTGTGAGTGTTTCAAGGAATGGGTAAGGTAAAAATTCAGCAATTTCGGCAAGAATTCTATGCATTGTGGAGGACATCAACGATAGAAATTTAAAAGACTTTCAGAAAGGCATACCCTACAATTTCGAATTTTAGTTTATGTTTGCATTTCTTTTATGTGACAGTCTCGCTTAATGTTTGTGTTTTTTTATTTTATTAAAATTATTATTACGGTAAATAGAGCAACAAAAAAAAAACGGCCATTTACCCTCCCAGGGGTGAAATATCCGAGGGGCGAAATGTTCGGGGGGGGGGGAAAGCTCCAGGGGCGAAAAGTACTTGGGGGTGAAATGTTGGGGGCGAAACTTTTGTAAACCCTGGCACATTGGTGGAAGAGCATTTGAGTTTGCAAATATATACACAAGAAGAGATGGTAAATCCAGAATAGGAGAGACAGACCCAGGAGGAGGAACACACAGACCATAACAATCGCCAACGGGAGGAGGAACATCCGAATAGTTAAATTAAAAATACACCTTCAAAAATACACATCAAATTAAAAATACACCTTCAAAAATACACATCAAATTAAAAATACACCTTCAAAACTGCATTAATGAGTGTGCACCAATGGCCCAGGGCTTCCCAGGATGTCTCAGGTTGGAGTTCAGCAAATTGTCACTCTTAACCGCTCCAAGTTAGCTATTTGGATTTTGTCTCAGGTATGCAGCTCAGAAAATTATCGCTCCTAGCCACTCCAACTAGCTAACTTGGAGCACAAGCCAAGGTGTCACGATCCACATTAGCTCAATGCTAACAAGCTGGAGCGTCTAAGAGCGACAATTTGCTGAGCTCCAGCCTGAGTCATCCTGGGAAGCCTTGGGCCATTGGTGCACACTCCTTAATGCAGTTTTGAAGGTGTATTTTTAATTTTAGGTATAGGAACATGATATATCAAAATTTCACATTTTTACAGCTATGTGACGCGATATTTAAAACTACCCCTATCTATTGAAAAAAATGTAACTTGCATTGTCCTGAAAAAACTACTGCCAAAATTTCCGAACTGCTTTAGGAAGTGAATGTCCTCCTCCATCAACTATAACTTTTTTCTAACCATTTTATCCCCCATCTCATAGATTTTGTTTTTAAAGGCATTTGCTACTTTAAAGGAAACACCCTCCAACACCGGTGCAATTTTTAAAGTAACAAATGGCTTTATTTCAAAATCTATAAGATTTAGGATAAACTGTTTTGGTAAAAGTTATAGTTGACGGAGGAGGACATTCATTTCCTAAAACAGTTCGGAAATTTCGGCAGTAGTTTTTTCAGGATAATGCAAAGTTACATTTTGTTCAACATATGGGTATTTTTAACTATCGAATCAGAAAGCGTTAAAAAAATGAGAAATTTTTATATAGCATGTTCCTAAACCTAAAATTAAAAATAAGCCTTCAAATCTGCATTAATGGAGATTTGTTAATAGCCTGTGGCTACAGGATTTTGTCTCAGGTATGCAACTCAGCACATGGTAGCACTTAGCCACTCTAACTAGCTAACTTGGAGTGCAGACCCTTATTTTTGCTACCCTTATTTTTAATTTCAAGTACAGGAGCATGGTATATCAAAAAATTTTCATTTTTTAGAGCTTTCCGATGGGATAGTTAAAAATACCCCGATATATCTATTGAAAAAATGTAACTTTGCATTAGTCTGAAAAATCTACTGCCAAAATTTCCGAACTGTTTTAGGAAATGAATGTCCCCCTCCATCAACTACAAGTTTTCGCTAACAATAATTTCCTATATGGTGTAGTTTTTGAAATAAAGGCGTTGGTTACTTTAAAAATTACACAATATACATTTGTGCTATAACTTTCTGTATGACTTTAAACAGTTTCATTTCCATTTTTAATATATGATATATATTTCTGGCTATTATGGACACTTCACCATGGTGCAAACATTAATTAGTTAATTATTCCAAAAACTAGAGCCAATTCAGCAAAACCAATGACATATTCTTAATCAGCATCATTGATAACACGATAACATTCTTTGGACAAGCAAATCACAATACAGTCTTATTCTGTCATATTCATTACATCACGCAAATCATATTCAGTACATCACGCAAATCATATTCAGTACATCACGCAAGTCATATTCAGTACATCTTCTCCAGAGCCTGTTAGTTGGTAAAGTACTTAAGATCTGTGTTCCAAGGGGGATGGTTGCATGGATCTGAGTGTTGGGAAGAGCCACGTAAAAAGAATGCAAGTAGCCGAGATGTGAATGCTGCAGTATATGAGTGTGGTGTCGAGAGCTGAGAGGAATGAGTATATCAGAGGAAGCCTGAGGTATGGACACGTAATGAGAAGAGGTGAGGATGATCTCGTTAGGTCCATTTCAGGAATGCACTGGGCAGGGGAGACCGAAGCAGACGTCGGAGCAGGTTGTCCGTAAGGATATGGTAGTGGGTGGGGTTGATGGGAACTTCGTGCGAGATAGGCAGGAGTGGAGGGTTATATATAACCCGTTGATCCTATCCTGCCACCGGTGGGATAAGGGTATGATGATGATGGTAATGTAGAAGGAATCACATCTTAGTTTTTGAGTGCAAACAATCAGCAGCCTAGATTCCATACACTTTTCCGGCCTTTAGTTGATCAGGTACTAGTTTATAATGCGAGACCCGGGAACACATGCTACACGCCTGATTCTGCAACACTTTGCTTATGAAACGTTTTTCTGTTTTCTTCTTAGTTGTAATTTTATTCGCCAGTTGTGAGCTCCTTCTCCTCGAGATACTGCCAATCTACATGTTCTATGTAGAAGTAGGTCTTTTATGTGAAATCGAGACACTGTACTCAACAAAGGCGGCTATGGCTTCACTTCTGATAATGCAGAATGGTAGGCGCACTTGTGGCTATCCCGGAAAATACGTCATCTGCCTGTGTATTGATAAACACAATTGGATATCGCTCACGCTTACACGCAATGTTGGGTATTGATGCTGCTGACTTACACTTTGGTGCTTACAGTCGATCCGACCATGAAATGAAGCTTGCTATGATCCACGGATTTATTACCAAAGTCGAGTAGCTGCTGAAATGAATCCCGTGTCGATCGCACAAATTGTGGTTCCCATTGTTTTTGGAGTTACAAATATAGTCCCGACAATATGGAAGATTTTTAGGAAGCAAACGAATACTTCATCAACAACCTGTGAGATTCAAATTACAAATGGGTCTAAGTTTATATTGAAATGTGTTCATTTCTACCCTTATTATGGAGAATTGTCAAAAGCTCCAGATTTGGAGATCATACCAGGTGGCAACAATAATTATTTATTTAAAGACCCCACTGGAAGTTCAAGCGGCGTTGCTGGATTATTGTGTTTTACAATTCTGTCTGATGTCTCCCCTCCTGATGAAGAAGATGAAAGATTGGTGCTTTTGTTTCGCCTTCCTAAGGCTAAGAAAAACAGATTGACTGCCGTTGGAATTTCCAGGGGCAGCCAAGCTACACCCAAGCGATTGTATGAGAAGATGTCAACAGCAAAAACAACGGAGCGTTTGAAAATTGCTTGCCAGGGTAAAGGAAAGACCGAAATTGTGACTTTTAAGCGAGAGCCTGTAAGTACGGCTCTGGTATTCGAAGCTGAGGTCCACCGTGTCAAAATAATAGTAACAACATCTATTAGTAATGCAGATCAGAATGTTTGGAAAGTGGAAATCAAAGGATTTTGACAACAGCTCAAGACGTGTTTCCAGCTTTGTGTAGTTAGCTTCGGATTCACCTTTTCAGTTAACAGGACTTAATAATGACTCAACGCGCAGTATACCTGAGAAACAGAGGTCAATGAGTGTGTCGATAATTAAGTCAAAACATTTTAATGTGAGAACAACAATTTGTACCAACTCCAATGTGATCATTTGACTATTTTGTGGCAAGAAATGTGGCAAATTGATTGCAAATAAAAGCTAAATTCTTTGTATGCATGTGTTACGAATGAAATACTAAATATCAGGTGTTGTAGATGAAACGTACCGCAGAAGAAACCGGGAGAGGTTTGTTCCGTTGAACACACCAGTTCTCGTCTGATCACTGAAGTTAGACAGCGCAACCCCAACTATAGTGCTCGCCACGAAAGTTGACACATTGGTGGGAGGGAAAAGATGAGTCCTCTTCGAAAAATAGGGACTAACATAGAAATTGTACTTGCCGTTACTGAATGAAGCCTGGCATTTGACCTTTTAAAGACTCCCTAATATTTGTAATGAACTTTCCTACCTTCTACATCCCATGTGTCATCTTTCGTGGCAAGCACTATAGTACTAACATAGGTGGTCGCTTGGGATAACCGGTTACCGCTAATACCCGACAATCGTCGCATTAGTGTAGTGTGTATGCAGTGGACAGGGCAGTAAATGACCTAGTAGTTGAAGGGCCCTATAACACCAACGAAATAAATGCAGTGGGCGTGGCTATATTGACGTTGTAGATGAAGAGCCCTAAAACATCAACAAAACGAAAATCAGCAAATTCTCAAATCTTTGGTTTTTAAAGAGCAGAAATTCGGCAAAATATTACGTGATCAGTATCTTGTATCTTCACTACAGTATCAATTTTTCAAATCATATTTCTGTGACCCAGCAATAATTTTGATGATGGTAGTGGTATTATAAAAATCTCACATTTGATGACCTTCAGAGATTTACTGTTTAATTATCCCGGTATAATATGCACTTTTTTCTTCAACAAATTGTGTGGAAAGCCATTTTTAAAAGAACACTAAGCTGGATCATCCATCAAAAGCAAGAAAAGAGGGACGTTTGCCTATTATCCTCATTTAACTTTTATTAGATGCTTTTTGATTTAGTTCTATAAATAGAATATGTAACTATTATATAAATTTAACGTAACGTAAGGATAAACACTTTATTTACCTTAATACCATAGATATAAGGTGTGTTAAGAAATTATAAATACACATGTGCAATCAGCACTGTGAAACATTTACTGCAATCAAAATACGTTTTATAAACAGAAAATACATATTGAATGTCTAAACAGTAAATAAACAAGATATCGCACATTTGTCGCAAATAGTTTTCATATCAGTGGAGAAAGTCAAAAATAATACCAAATTGCTTGGTTCATCCTGTTATAGCTGCCTGGATTACTCCCCAACCCAAGAAACTAATCCAATCCAAATTGCACTGTTAAGTAATTATACATACATCCCCCTGGGAGTAGTGAATGCATCTGCAGTACCCTAAAGATATGCAAATGAGTTTGTGGTGCATCTAACAGACCATTTACACATTTTAGTTGTTGCTGCAAATGCAGATATAACAATGCCATGTGGTACACAATTAAATCAAGAAGAAGTGAGAAAAGCATACTTTCTGAAAGGACAAGGCAAATCTTACAGATGTATTGCAACAAAAGTGGGACGATCTGTTTGTGCCATTCTGAATATCTTCAACAAAGGTGACAATATGGGAAAATGAAAAGGAGTGGGCAAAAGCCAAAAGTGACAGAAAGGGGCAAGAGGAAAGTGTTTGATCTGGCAAGCCAAAAAGAAATGTCAACAAGGGCAATTGCGAGAGAAATAGGCACTGAAGTGTCACATGTTTCAGTGGCAAAAATATTGAAAAGCAACAACAGGCAATTTTCTCATGCAAATGACTTAAAGGTAGCCATTTATTGTGCCTGGGACAAACTGAGGTGCACACAGTTAAAGCAATTGGTTGAAGACATGCCTGATCTCATATTTAAGTTAAAGAAAAGGGTGGCTTCATCAAGTATTAGCAGCATTAAGTTAACTTAATTCAATGTGGTAGGCTAATTTTTGATGGGTGTATGTATATAGGGTCTACGTCAATTTGGTGCATGACAATTTGGCATAGTCAATTTGGCATACAACAATTTGGCGTACATACAAATTTGGCATATGACAATTTGGTGCATATATAATTTGGCGTACGTCAATTTGGCGTACATACCGACCTCTTGGGTGCCCAAATTTGTTCAAAATTGCAACGGTCA
This sequence comes from Trigoniulus corallinus, assembly GCA_013389805.1. NCBI lineage: Eukaryota > Metazoa > Arthropoda > Diplopoda > Spirobolida > Trigoniulidae > Trigoniulus > Trigoniulus corallinus. The sequence continues at coordinate 62,293,054 of JAAFCE010001036.1, read as the reverse complement.
TAACAACATATTTCAACAGTCATTGCAAGGTAATAGAACAATGAATGCCTACCATAACTGTGTTACAGGGCCCTAATGACCTTTGAAGTCGATGGGCCCTAAAACACAAACAAACCCAACTGCATTATACGGGACCATTGCAATGACTTGTGCCCATGCGTGGATCTAGGATGGGGATTTTGGGGTTGCAACCCCTCCCATGCACATATAAACTTATATTTGCATAATATATGAGGTTTAGCTCAACCCCCCTGTAGTAGCTAACGCCCCTGACGAAAATCCTGGATCTGCCACTGGTTATGACAGTTGCAATTTTGAACAAATGTGTGCACCCAAGAGATCGGTATGTACGCCAAATTGTCGTATGCCAAATTTGAATGTATGCCAAATTGTCATACGCCAAATTTTCCATACGCCAAATTGCCATACGCCGAATGTCTATGTTTGCCAAATTGTCATGCGCCAAATTGACGTGATCCCATGTATATATAATTACGTAACAGTGGAATTTGGCATTATTTTAGACTTTCTCCATTTATATGAAAAGAATTTGCCACAAATTTCTGATATGTTATTTATTTACTGTTTAGACATTCAATATGGAGTTTCTGTTTATAAAATGTATTTTGTTTGCAGTAAATGTTTCCCAATATTAATTGCACAGGTGTATTTATAATTTCTTAGCACACCTTATTAACCCTTAACCCATGATGCATGGTCCCTGGGACCACATCATCTACATTTTCATTAGTAACTTTTAGAACAATAAAGTTACAAGGGTCATTCCTTCAGCACCTTCATATCTTTTACTATCTAGTAGAATTCTGGTCAGTGAAGATCCCTAGGTTTAAAGGGAAATTGTAGACAGAAAAATCGTGGTCCCTGGGACCTCACCTCACTGATTATTTAACTATTTCACAACGTTATATGCTATTTGAGATTAGCATGAGATTTGCAAAAAGTTCTTTTTTTGCAGTTTATGATAATCTTTTCATGCTCATAATTTCATATCTTCTATTCTGTTAGCAATACACCAGATATTTTGTGTGAAACAATTTATTATTTTAAACAATATACTTTTAAGTAAACCTATACAAAATCTTGTAAAATTTTACAATGCTTGGTATTTCCTTGGTTTTTTGGGTAAACAAACGATTATACAAATCGTTTCAAGGTGTTTCCTGAATTATAAGGACCCTGTTGGCCTGTTGCATGGCTGACATTAAAAGGAAGCTACAGTATATTTAATTCAAATTGGTGAATATTTCACATGTTCCCAGGGACCACACCTCACCACATATGTACCATGAATTGCATTACCCGTGTGTGCCCAGGGTAGAATAGGCACACTGCATACTTGCATGTTGTAAGAGGCGACTAAAAGGGGTGACCTTTTCTTGCCCCCGTCTGGACAACACCACTGTCATCTTTGTCTATGACGTGTTATGGACAGGACGATACCAACATCGTGGCTGTTCCAGTGTTCGGTCTGACTTGTTCTCGGTCGATGTAGGCTCCTCACTGAGGTGACCGTAAACAAACGCCTACCCGCGCCCCTGGGAAAAGCGGATCCTGGTGGTTGAGGAGGTGCATGCCCTGCGATGTCTCTTGGCCACTCCACACTGGTGAGGTGGCTGACAGACATCGGGGACTAGGGTTGGGACCCACAGTCTTCAAAACATCACTTTGGCCACAGCTTCCAGGGAAAACGGGAGGCCAAGGCAGTAGTCGGCTTATAAGTGGTTATGCCTCCTAGGGTGACTGTAAGTGGACCGGCAGTCAACCCCGATGCCAATGGTCCGGTACTCGGGGATTATGCCACCCTAACGGTATCCTGTCCAAGTAGTCTCGACGACCCGAATGGGCGTCCCCGTGTAGGGCTCCGTGTGGTGGGTAAGACCTGCGGGCAGCAAAAACATAATTCTTTAAAATTATGGCAAATATAAACCAGAGGCTGGGGGCCTCTACAAATAACCCCACCCCTCCCCTTCTTTACTTTTACCGACTTGTATTGAGCCGCAAGATGGCGGGCTCAGTCCCACCCAACTGAGTGGGCCAGCTGCCACTGAGATGATGGAGACATGTACTGCTCCAACAAAGAGGCCGCGTTCCCCCAGTAAGCCAACTGGATCAGGGAACGTACCTGTGGCGTCTATGGCATCGGCACCTGCCTTTAACAAGAGGCAACGACCTCTTAGCTTTAAGGTGCAGGGTTCCACCGCCGATGCACAGCATGTTCCTGCATCTAAGATTTTAGGTGCAGTCTAACAACCATCCATACCTTCTTCCTATCCTCCCAGGTTTATTTCCATCTCTGGGGAGGATGTGTAGCCTTGGGGAAAGCGTCGCCCTTCGTTATTGCCAAAGCCATCAAGGGCATTGCCGGCGATGTGACCTCGGTCAAGAAACTGCGCAATGGCACCTTGTTGGTGGAGGCATCTGCCCCCCACCAGACCGAAGCATTATTAAAAACGCGAAAGCTCAGTGACATCCCCGTTGTGGTCGAACCCCATCACACCTTAAACACCAGTAGAGGTGTGGTGCGGTGCCCTGACCTACGTGGGATGTTAGAAGAGCAAATAGTGGAGGAGCTCAGGGACCAGGGTGTGGTGGCTGTCCGCCGCACCGCCGTCCGACGGGATAGAGAATCCCGCCCGTCTGACACCTTGGTGCTGACCTTTGGTACCAAGGTGCCAGATTACATCATCGCTGGCTACCTCCGCTTGCCTGTACGTGCCTTCATCCCGAGTCCTCTTCGATGCTTCAAGTGCCAGCGATATGGCCATGGACAGAATTCGTGTTCTGCCAAGGCCATGTGTTGCCCTGCCTGCTCAAGGGCATGAACTACAGGTTGCAAAGGCATATCAGGAGCCGCATTGCTCAGTTCCTGCAAATGAGGAGTTGGCAGGGGGATCGCCAACATCCTGTTTTGTACCCTGCACCGACGGTGTTCGGGCCCTCGGAGAGGCGCCCCACCGACAGGGGGAGCTCTGTCACCAGCGCTTAGAGATCCAGCCGGATTCTCTGCCGCCACACAGGCATAGGAACGTGTTTTGGCGGTTGTAGGCTGCAATTTTGAGGTTCCAGGCTTTGGTAAAAGATAACTTTACTCAGTGGTGGTTTCCTTCTCGTGATTAGGTATTAATCTCTTAGCCACAGAGGCCGCCGAAGGAGAAATCACCCACTCACCACAATCACCCTCGACATCCCCTTAGAATTCAGACTCACCAACTGGTGAGTAACCCTGGGCTGCAATAGACAGAGATATGTTATTCAATCTGGTTCCCATATCATGGTTAAACTGGATCAAGTTCTCCACGAGAGCCGAATGTGAGACAGCAATCACACTCACATCTAAAGCATGGAGACGGTCAAAATGGCAGTCGCGGCGTGGTTGAGAAGCACTTTGATCATTTAAGACCTCCGGAACGCACATACTACGCAAGTTATCCAACGATTACTTAATAATAACACAAATCGAATATCAAGATTTTTTTCGCCATCTGTGCTACTTTTCATGGAATGGGCCAAACAAGACTTGGAAAGAAAAGTGGACACAGCAACCGAAATAACGTCTACCTCACCACAAAATGTGGAAATAAGACGAGACACGTCAACCTCCGCCAACACCATCTGACCATCCAGCGACGCTGTGGAGCCCTGTCCACAGCGTGGTTTTAATGCAAACTATGCACAGTCACTACGCTAGTGCGACGATGTTTGGGTATCAGCGCCCGCTCTAGCACTTATGCCGCCTTGGGCAAAATGACGAATTTTCGCCCCTTAAGAAGGTATAAAGGTACTTATCATTTTATTCTAATAAACGGCGCGCCGTTAATTTTTTTTTCGAAGGCTTTTTTGATGCACCGTTTATTGGAGGGCGCTGTTTATATTTCAGTACCTTTAATAAGTCCACCCCATAGACAACCCAGCCAATATTCCTGTGGGTTCCAGACATCTGGCTGGGGAAACCTGCTCCCACGTCTGCAGGTTGTCCATAAGGATACCTCTGTTATACTGAAGGACAAGATCATTAGAACCCTGTCCACTGCATAGTTCAAGTGCATGCAGAGACTTCACAGACACTACACAAATGCGACGATTATTGAGTATTAGCTGTACCCAGTGTTCCCAAGCGCACACATATGTTAGTACTAGCTGGAATTGCGTTGCTTAACTTCAGTGATTAGACGAGAACTGATGTGTCTAACTCAATAAGCGTACCCTCTACACAACGGAGATGACTTTGGCTTGCCCGGAAAATACACCGTCTGCATAGCGCTCATAATATGGCTGCAGAGGTGCAACTTATTAAATTGATAAATCTAATACAACACGTAACATTGTGCATCTGAATCTGCTGACTTTACTCGAGCAGTCGCTAAAATGAATCCTGACATGATTGTAGGAATTGTTATTAGAATGCTGATTGGAGTTGCAAACTTCCACAGTCTACTACAAGGAATTTATTCTTAGAGAGACACTAACCCAAAAATGTCCTGTAATATCAAAATTAAAAACAAAACGAAGTTTACGTTGAATTGGAATGATTATTATATTGATTGTGGAGAATTCCGTGGCATTCCAGAAAGAGATCATGCCAGACGAAGAACGCAGCTATTCATATAACACCTCTGGAAGTGGGGGAGCGGCGAGTTGCATTGGACACACCAGTTCTCGTCTGATTACTGAAGTTAAGCAACGCAAGCCCAGTTAGTACTGACATGGGTGGTCGCTCGGGAAGGCTGGGTACTGCTAATACCCAATAATCGTCGCGTTAGTGTAGTGTCTGTGCAGTATATGCATTAGAACTATACAGTGGACGGGTCTCTAATGACCTCGTAGTTGACGGGACCTTAAACTCCAACAAACAAACAAACTCTGGAAGTGCCACTGCTGGAATAATTTATTTCAAAATTGTACCTAAT
>JAAFCE010001036.1:62150093-62235965 GCA_013389805.1 Trigoniulus corallinus | reverse complement strand
ATACCAATTTTTTGTCTGCTCCTCTATATTCCCAGCGTTGTTATACTTCAGTGGTTCCCAGACTTAATATACTCACGGACCCCTTATGACACAAACTTGGCCATCAACCTACTAGTGCAGGGCCCCCAAACTTTTGCTTCTTCACCACGTCTTGTTGACCTTCTTTTACCCTGTATATTCCATTCTGATTTATTTTCATTCTAATGTAGCAGATCACTTCTATCTGCTTACTTCTGCTGACGTCATCAGCTGGTGATGTTTTTCTATTTTAAAGCATCAGCCAGTGTAACGTCATTTATTCCAATTTTTAGATCTATGAATGTTGTAGAACAGGATATTCTAAACGGTTGGAAAAAGAACAACATTCTAGACAGTTGGAAAAAGGACACGAAAATTGAGAAAGGATTATTTTTACTCGAGATAAGTGTTGATTATTCATTAGAGTTGTTCATTTATTACTTGTGTGGCTGTTTATTAAAACGAGTTGGTTCTCTGGCATCCAGTGATAAGAAATTAGTAAAAACTACGAAATTGGTAGAGTGAATTCTACAATATTATAGATATCACCATTTCAGCTATTAGCGAAAGATTTGAGATGCTCAGAGAAACTTGCAATATTTTTTTTTTTGTAATATATAATTTATCAGAGACCAAAAATATAACGGATGAAGAGCTAATTAAAAATTGCCAAAATCTTGAATCAAAATTAACAGATCTAAATATATTGCAGGCAGATATTAATGCAATTGAATTATTTTCAGAATTAAGGGGGATTGAACTACATTTGAATGATAATATGGATGCAAAAGATATATTAACATATATACATGAAAACAATTTGAATTCCACGTTTCCAAACCTTTGTATTGCAATAAGATTATTCTTAACTTTGCCAGTCACTGTAGCTTCTAATGAACGGTCATTTTCAAAATTAAAAATAATTAAAAACTATTTACGATCTACCATGAGTCAGGGTAGATTGTCTTCTTTTGCTATGATATCAATTGAGCATCAACTCGCAGAAAATATTGATATCGAAACTTTAAAGAAATCATTTGTTGATATAAAGTCACGTAAGATGAGGCACTTTTATTGAACAGTTGCCTTTTATTCCAGTATTGCTTATTTTTTTTGTATTTCTCTTCATTTTTCCACTTAATTATTATTAACTCGCTTTATTATATTAATTATCCTTCAAATAACAAATATTTTAGTTTATAGATCTTCATTTTATTATCATTCTTTAGTTTTAGCAATAAATATTCGTTTTATATACATTTGAGCTTCTAATTCTCATGATTATCTTATACCAATATTTTACAATTTGTAAATTGTGTTAACCTAAATTTGTTTGTGATTTGTTAATAATAGGAGATTATAGTAAAATAATTGAAATGTTATGTATTTTCACTATAATCTTCTTTCTTCCAAGAGAGTTTCAGTAATATGTACTGGTATATGCTGTTGTCAGGCCTGGCTGTTGTTGAATCTATCATTTCAAGAACATAAGAATATAGCTTATTTTTTAATGTTAACCTGTACACGTTAAAAAAATAAGTGAAAATAATATGGGGGTAGGGGGCGGCCTCCACGTATTTGCACGCGGGCGGCCGAACCTCTAGGACAGGCCCTGTCTACAACACCAGAAATTTAGTATTTCATTTTAACACATGCATACAAAGAACTTAGATGTTATTTGCAATCAATTTGCCACATTTCGTGCCACAAAATAGTCAAATGATCACATTGGATTTGGTACAAATTGTTGTTCTCACATTATAATGTTTTGACTTAATTATCGACACACTCATTGATCTCTGTTTCTGAGGTATCCTGCATTGAGTCAATATTATTAAGTCCTGTTATCTGAAAAGGTGAATCCCATATTGCAATTCCAGAAACTTACATTCCTTGTTGTGAGCTATATTGTCCGAAGCTAGCTACATGAAGCTAGAAACCTCTGGCCTTAATTACTGCCACTCATTGATTCCGTTTCTCAGGTATCCCGTCTTGGGTCATAATTAAGTCATGTTATGTGAAAAGGTGGATCTCGTATTGCAACTCCAGAAACTTACATTCCTTGTGGTTAGGTATATTGTCCGGAGCTAGCTACTCACAATTATAATAGACAGACGTAATCGAACCACGTCTTGATCTGTTGTCCTTGATTTCCACGTTCCAAACATTCTGTTCTGCGTTACTAATAGATGTTGTTACTATTATTTTGACATGGTGGACCTCACCTTCGAATTCCAGAACCGTACTTATAGACTCTCGCTTAAAAGTCACAATTTCGGTCTTTCCTTTACCCTGTCAAGCAATTTTCAAACGCTCCGTTGTTTTTGCTGTTGACATCTTCTCATACAATCGCTTGGGTTTAGCTCGGCTGCACCTGGAAATTCCAACTGCAGTCACTCTGTTTTTCTTAGCCTTAGGAAGGCGAAACAAAAGCACCAATCTTTCATCTTCTTCATCAGGAAGGGAGACATCAGACAGAATTTTAAAACACAATAATCCAGCAACGCCGCTTGAGGTTCCAGTGGGGTCTTTAAATAAATAATTTTTCTTGTCGCCTGGTATGATCTCCAAATCTGGAGCATTTGGCAATTCTCCATAATGAGGGTAGCAATCAACACATTTCAATATAAACTTAGACCCATTGGTAATTTTAATATCACAGGTTGTTGATGAAGTATTCGTTTTCTTCCTAAACATCTCCCACATTGTCGGGACTATATTTAAAACTCCACCAACAATGGGAACAACAATTCCTGCGATCAAAGCGGGACTCATTTCAGCAGCTAGTCTACTTTGGTAATAAATCCTGGGATCATAGCAAGCTTCATTTCATGGTCGGATCGACTGTAAGCACCAAAGTGTAAGTCAGGGGCATCAATACCCAACATTGCGTGTAAGATAGAATTATCGCACCAGTAACAAGTAGCACCTCTGTAGCCATATCATGAACGATATCCAATTGTGTTTATCAATACACAGGCAGATGACGTATTTTCCGGGAAAGCTGCAAGTGGGCCTACCATTCTGCATTATCAAAAGTGAAGCCATAGCCGCCTTTGTTGAGTACAGTGTCTCGATTTCACATAAAAGACCTATTTCTGCATAGAACATGTAGATTGGCAGTATCTCCAGGAGAAGGAGCTCACCACTGGCGAATAAAATTACAACTAGGAAGAAAGCAGAAAAACGTTTCATAAGCAAAGTGTTGTAGAATCACGCGTGTAGCATATGTTCCCGGGTCTCGCAGGACAAACTAGTACCTGATCAACTACAGGCGGGAAAAATGTATGGAATCTAGGCTGCTGATTGTTTGCGCTTCTTTCTACATTAACGTCATCATCATACCCTTATCCCGCCGGTGGCAGGATCGGATCTGCGGGTTATAACTCCTGCCTATATCGCACGAAGTTCCCGTCCACCCCACACACTACCATATCCTTACGGAAAACCTGCTCCGATGTCTGCTTTGGTCTCCCCCTGCCCAGTGTGCTTCCAACCACCTTCATTCCTGAAATGGACCTAACGAGCTCATCCTCACCTCTTCTCATTACGTGTCCATGCCCCAGGCTACCTCAAATATACTCATTCTTTTTACGTGCATTGTTTTTACGTGGCTCTTCCCAACTGCCCAACACTCAGATCAATAAAGCATAGGGGGCCTAACCACTGCCCTATAAAACCTCCCTTTCAACTTGATTGGGACCCACCTATTACACAGGACACCACTTCCTGTCTCCACTTCAACCATCCCCAATGGAACACTGATCTTAAGTACTTCACCAACTAACAGGTTAAGGAGAAGATGTACGGAATATGACTGAATAAGACTGTATTGTGATTTGCCTGTACGAAGAATATAAATAAATTTACTGTTATCGTTACTGTCAAAGACTTCATTCTCCCAACTACCTCATCCTGTGTGAGCGGCGAGTTGCGTTGGACACACCAGTTCTCGTCTGATCACTGAAGTTAAGCAACGCAAGCCCAGTTAGTACTGACATGGGTGGTCGCTCGGGAAAGCTGGGTAATGCTAATACCCAATAATCGTCGCATTAGTGTAGTGTCTGTGCAGTATATGCATTAGAACTATACAGTGGACGGGTCTCTAATGACCTTGTAGTTGACGGGGCCTTAACAACAACCTCATCCTGATCAGCTCTAACTGGAAGCGCAATTAAATATTTGAAGGTCACCAAATTTGGAATTTTTATAATACCGCTATGAATATCACAAATGTGGAAGAGTCAACTAAATATGATTTTAAAAATTGACACTAAGATATCGCCATCATCATCATCATCATACCCTTATCCCGCCTGTGGCAGCATCGGGTCTGCGGGTTCTAGCCCTCCGCTCTCGCCTATGGCCCACCACATCCCCGTCCACCCGACTCATTACCATATACTCACGGACTTGCATCCCTCTTCGCATTACGTGTCCATACCTCCTCAATCTACTCTCCCTCATTTTTCCGCGATGTCCCCCACCCGGAGGTTACCACTAATATATTATACTCATTAGTAATTTTATCAGCTCTTGACACCCCAATCACTTACTGCAGCATTCGCATCTCTGCTACTGGCATTCTATCGACGTGGCACTTCCTCCCTGCCCAACACTCTGATCCATAGCATAGCTGGCCTATACACTGCCCTGTAAAACCTCCCTTTAAACGTGAATTGCACCCTCCTATCACACAGAACTCCACTTCCCTGTCTCGAATTCAAGCATCCCCATTGTTCTATGGGCCACATCCCAGTCTATCTCCGCATTGCTTTGCAATCCTGATCCTAAGTAGTTTACCTATTGCGCCTTTTTTCACCAGTTCGCCCCTAAGAGTACGTCACCATCATTTTCCTGTCCTTCCCAAACTGAAACTAAATACCATTTCTATCGCCCCTCTAATATCGTCGGCAAGTATCATGCACTGAGGGGCCCATTCTCCCACTCTCGTCAGCAGCTCGTCCATAACTAGAATGAAGAGGAATGAACTTAATGTTGAACCTCGGTGTACCCCAACGCTCACTGAGAAGCTCCCAGTATTTCCCGATGTACACCTTACCCTGGCTATGGAACCATCATTCATATCCTGGACTATTCGAATAAATTCTTCTTCTACCCCCGTTTTGTAATACCTCCCAAACTGCCTTCGTGAAACATTGTCGTAAGCAGCACAATTTCCATCTGCTGGAACTCACCCTGTCGTACCAGGAAAAAGCATTCCACACAATGAAATTAGGCCGACATTGAATAAGTGGGGGAGGCAGCATTCAAAATTTACATTGAATATGAATGTCTCCTTACAACTAGTGCATAAAAGCAACCCTTGTAAATGGACGCACGGGGTACCCACTGAGGTACCACCGCATTTTCATACGTTGATTAGGATTTTAGTTCTGAAGTACTGCAATAACGATACAGTAGAATATTGTTATATCGAACCTCAGCGGACCGTAATAAATACTTCGATATATCCGATATTGATAGAGATTGGTGCTTAAGCATGCTACCCACTTCTTCACCAAGGCAGAATGAACCTATTTCTGCTGGCGTGCCTTAAATTTAGAAAGTTATATTTCTTGATGTACTAACGTGCCAGATAGGAGGTGCCAGAAGATTAGGAGGTGTGGAGAGGTGCTGTTAGGCAGGGGTAGAGTAGGAGGCACTTACCAGGGTAGGCAGACATGGTGGTGGAATGAGGATGTGGAAGCAGCCATAAAAATAAAGAAGGTGGCTTTTCATAGGTGGAGAGAAGCAGGGGATCAGGTTTCAAAGGCAGATTATGTTCAAGCAAGGAAAAACGCCAGGAAAATTATAGCCCTGGCCAAGTACCAGAAGTATGAGGCTCTATATGAAAAGCTGGGGACAAGGGATGGTGAGAAAGCAGTTTTTAGACTGGCCAAGACCAGGGACAGAACATGTAAGGATATCACCAGGGCCATAACAGTCAAGGATACCAATGGTAGGGTCCTGTTCCATCCAGCAGAGGTAATAAAAAGATGGAAAGAATACTACCAGAGCCTCTTAAATGCTGCCAACCATGCAACAGTTGCAGATAGCAACCCTCTTTCTCCACTGGCAGTGGACATGGTGAGTGAGGATGAAATAGTCAGTGCCCTCCAAAGGATGAAAGGTCAGAAAGCAGTAGGCCCTGATAAGATACCCCTAGACGTTTGGCGCACCTTGGGAACCACAGGAATTGCATGGCTAGGGAAGCTTTTCAACAAGTTAGCTAATGGTGACAGGATGCCATCTGCATGGAGAGAGAGTTGGATAGTCCCACTGTTCAAAGGTAAAGGGGACGCCCAGGACTGTGGAAACTATAGAGGCATAAAGCTGATGAGCCATTCTATGAAGCTATGGGAGCGAGTCATAGAATGTCGCCTCAGGAACCAAACTAGTGTCCGGGGAAATCAATTCGGGTTTATGCCAGGTAGGTCCACCATGGAACCAATCTTTATTCTACGACAGATGACAGAGAAATACAGAGCAGCAAAGAAAGACCTCCATGCTGTATTCATTGACCTGGAGAAGGCCTATGATAGTGTCCCTAGACAGGTAGTATGGAGCGTTTTAAGAAAGAAAGGAGTGGATGAGGGCCATATTAGGATAGTGCAGGATATGTATGATGGTTCCATTGCTAGGGTGAGGACAGCATGGGGAAACACTGCATGCTTCAACGTGCAGGTGGGGGTACATCAAGGGTCAGCACTCAGCCCATATCTATTTACCCTAGTAATGGATGAGCTGCTGACAGGAATAGGGGAATGGGCCCCCCAGTGTCTGGCATTTGCCGATGACGTGGGGAGGCTGGAGGAGTCCAAAGAGGGTGCACAAAAGGGCCTGCAAGACATCAAAACGGCAATGGAGAGAGGGGGCCTTAAGGTGAACATGAAGAAGACCGAGTACTTAGCTTTCAATTTCCGTAGCCAGGGACAAGGGGGTGAGATCTACTGTGGGGGTGAGAGGATACCAGGTGTGCAAGAATTCCGGTATTTAGGATCAGTTTTCCAGAACAATGGGGAGATAGATTTGGATGTGACACATAGGATTAAGGCAGGATGGCAGAAGTGGAGACAGGCAAGTGGGGTCTTGTGTGACCGACGGGTCCCAATTAAGCTGAAGGGCAAAGTGTATAGGACTGTCGTTAGGCCCGCTATGTTGTATGGATCAGAGTGTTGGGCAGCTAGGAAGAACCATGAAAGGCAAATGCAAGTGGCGGAGATGCGAATGTTACGCTACATGAGTGGGGTGTCAAGAGCCGACCGTATCCGAAACACTTACGTTAGAGGTAGCTTGGGAGTGGGGGACATTGCAGAAAAGGTGAGGGAGAATCGGTTGAGGTGGTATGGGCATGTCATGAGGAGGGGAGAGGAGGAGCTTATAAGGGCCATTATGGGACTGAGGGTGATTGGAGGCACCAGGGGTAGAGGAAGACCTAAACGGACGTGGGCGGAGGTGGTGCAGAGGGACATGGAGGTATGTGGGGTGGATGGGGACCTGGTGGGGAATAGGCGGGAGTGGAGGATCAGAACCCGCAGACCCGACCCTGCCACAGGCGGGAGGAGGGTGAGATGATGATGATGATGATAACGTGCCAGATAGTTTGTTCCAGGAATACAGTAAATAGTAGGGTACCTTTACTTCCATATTGTTACAAGAAATGGAAATTCAACCAAACGATTGTTTAGCTTTATATACGTAACCTTGTATTCCGGGTGGCGCAGCTCGGGGCCCGTATTCACTGAACAGACTAAAGTCTATAGAGTCTATAAGTCTATAAATTTAGCCTACTCCTCGACTGGGCTAAATAGCATTTTAGCCATTATTCTCTGTGTTGTACAGAGGAAAATATAGCAGCTTTCATTAATCTAAATGAAAGTTATCAAAGAGCCATTATGCGGAGCGAGTGTACCTTTGACATATTTGGGACCCTTTGATTTTATACGAACTCCTAACTCTTTTTCATGTATACAGGGTCGGGTACCCATCCTGTCCCTCTGAATGGGCACAGGGGTGATATTTTAGAGTCTTTTCCCTCAGCCTTTTGCTGACCAAAGCTGCAGCCGCTGTTACCATTGTATCACCAGTGTAAAGTCTGTAGGTCAGCATGGTTGTTCAGGGCGGCTATCCCATAAGGACCAGTGTTGGGAAGTGCAGAAGACCTACGAGTCACAGTAATGTACATTATGCGATAAAGGGGTGCAGTGTTAACAGTCAAAAGTAATCGTCATGAACGCCTTTCGAAACCAGCTAGAGTCCCCGATACTGCAAGTATGCAACCCGACGCTGGCATATAGGGGCAACCGAGGAATCTCTCTCTCCCGAAAGAAGCCAACCCTCCTTGGTCCTGTATCGAACCTAGAACCGCTGGCGAAGCTTCCGAGCACACCATCAATTGTGCTACCGTGGATGAATCTATTTCTGCTGGCGTACCAGTTTGTTCCAGGAATATTATAGTAGGGTGCCCTTACTTCCAATTTGCGACTGGAAATGAAAATTCCACCAATCGATTGGTTTAGCTTTTTATACGTTATTTGTATACATACAAATGTTACCTTGTATATACAGTACATACATGCCACGTGACAGCAAAATATCAGGTGTGCCATAGGTTTGCCAGCCCTGCTCGAAATTCAAAATTCATTCGGCTCGAAATTCATTCGGTTGATCCCGGGCTATTGTCTGCCTCAGACGTCAGGGGTAAGCTCCTTCACCTGCAGATATGGTTACAGAGGTGCTACTTGTTATTGGTGCGATAATTCTACTAACACACGCAACATTGTGTATTTCACTCCATAAGTCGCTGAAATGAATCCCGTCCACACTGTTTTGAATTTCCTACGTGTATTTTTTTCGTCTAAGCGATGGGGTAGCTCACCAAGGACCTGTGATATTAAAATTACCAATAGGTCCAGCTTTACATTTAAGTGTATTGAGTATCACCTTAATTCTGGAGAACTCCCTAACTTTCAGGAATTGGACATCATGCCAGGCGAAGAGAAAAATTATTTCTGTCAAGACCCCACTGGAAGCTCAAGCGGCATTGCTGGATTATTGCGTTTTAAAATTGTTTCTCATCCGTCTGATGCCCCTCCTCCTGATGAAGAAGAAGAACGATTAGTGCTTTTGTTTCGTGTTCCTACGGATAAGAAAAAGGGAGTGACTGCCGTTGGTACTGCCAAGGGCAACCGAGCCTCACTCAAGCAATTGTATAAGAAAATTTCAACAGCGAAAACGTCGCCTGTGAAAATTCCTTGTCAGAGTAAAGCAGAGAACGAAATTGTGATTTTTAAGCGAGAGCCTCCAAGTAAGATTCTGGAATTCCGAGGTGAGATCCACCATGTCAAAATAATTGTAATAGTACGTATAAGCAACTTAGGAGAGGACACCTGCAACGTTGAAATCAAGGAAATTTATCCCAGCCTCTTCCTAACACCAACAAACAAAAACAACACCTAACTAAGGACAGAAGAGCTCTGTACAACAAATGCAACTTTGTGAAGTTCCAAAATGGCATCCCAAATCTCAGGAAAACATTAACAGGACATTAGCAATTCAGGAGAAGTTACCTGGAAGGTGAAGATCAAGGAGTGCGTCATAGTAAAGACTTTGTATTTATTAGCGTTCTGCTGGCAAAATTTGCTCCCGTCCTTAAAACACCTTTTACTTAATAAATTTTGACCATTTTGGTTTTTTTTTTTCGGAACTTCTTCTTTTGGTGTTCTCAAGGAACCTGACAATGCCACAGGCAGAATAAGGGTGTGATGATGATGTTGGACTGGCAGTAGAGAAATGGGAATAGCAATGCAAAAAAAACCTCATCAGTTGTAAAGTTGAATCATGCATCAGTTGAAATATGCGCCCCATTGAGGCACTGAGGCGGGAGCAATTGCGGCATTGTTCCCCCTAGATCCGACCCTGCATACTGCTGCAATCCCTTTGCTTATTTAATGTCGGGCTATCTTCATCCACAGACGCCCGGAGTGGGTTCCTTTTTCCTAGAGTTATTGCCAATCTACACGTTCTATGTAGAAATAAGTCTTTTAGGTTAAATCGAGACACTGTACTCAACTCACGCGGCTTTGTCATGCAGAACGGCAGACGTACTTCTGGTTTCCCAGGAAAACGCGCCATCTGCCTGTGTACTGTTCAAATCAGGTACTGTAGATAGCGCTCAGGATTTGGCTGCCGGTGCGCTACGTGTTATTGGTGTGGTAATGGTTTGTGATATTGGCGTGTTATTGGTTTAGCTCACTCGGCAACTACGCCAGTAGTTCTAGGTTCGATACTGGACCATGGTGGGTCGGCTTCCTTCGGGCGAGAGAGAAGCCACGAGTTTGCCTTCTTTCAGATGAGAAGTAAAACCGAGGTCCCGTGTGGGTGTACGATGGCGCTTGCACGTAAAAGAACCCTCTCTACTACGCAACGGGTAGATGAGGCAAAAATTTCCAGGTGGAGGAGCTCGCCCCCTGGCGTCGGTAGCATTCCCCAACGAACACTAGACCGACGATAAATAAGCGTAGGGGTGCAGCTTTGGCCGGCAACCGGCTGCAGAAAAAAACTATGTCCAATATATCACCCTGTGTCCATTCAGAGGGACAAATGGGTACCCGACCCTGCCATAGGCGGGAAAAGGGTTAGGAGTTGCTTTACGCACCAGTGTGCATTAGCGGCTTCTGACTTGCACTAGAACAGCCACTGAAATGAATCCTGTTGCAATTGCAGGATTTGTTACTGGAGTTGTTGGTGGAGTTGCACAAGTAATCCCTGCACAAGATTTTTGTAAGAGAGGGAAAACCTCATCAAACGGTTGGTTAGATGGACACCCTCTAAAATATGCAACGGGTAGATGAGGCAAAATTCTCAGGTGTAGAAACTCACCTCCTGGCGTCGGTGGATTTCCACCAACGAGTGAATATGCATAACAGAGTGGGTTCTTTTATGTGGAAATGCTATCATGCACCTGGTAGGGCTGCGGATTATTGCGTGGGGCACACCAGTTCTCGTTTGATTTCTGAAGTTATGCAACGAAACCCCAGGTAGTACTAACGCGAGTGGCCGCTTGGAAAAACGGGGTACTGCTAATACCCAATAATCGTCGCATTAGTGTAGTGTCTGTGCAGTCTCTGCAATAAGTGGTTAGCTTCGGACATTTGAGATCAGCGCCAATGAGCGCCGTATGAGATCCACCATTTCGGGATAGAGGTAACAGGACTTCTTCCTGGAGGGTTGAGATGTGTCATTAATTGGTGTGTTAGGGCCTTTCAACTCCATGGTCATTAGATTCCCGTCTACTGCATAGTTCTAATGCAGAGTTTGCAAAGACACTAGGCTGTTACGACGATTTTGGGTATCAGCAGTACCCAGTGTTTCAAAGCCGTCACATACGCTAGTAATAACTGGGGTGTCCAACGCAATATAGTCGCTCTACTTGTGGTTATTAGTACTATGTTAGTAAGATGTGCTCCAGTCTGAATGTAACCATTGAACTGTTTTTGGAACTTCATCTACTTGTGTTCTGAAATGTAGCCAACTGATTGCCAGTGAAGTTCAATGTTTTGAAATGTAACGTACACATTGTTTGACGGTTTGAAGGTTTTCCCGGAAATGACGCCTCCTACTTCGGCATTGTTCAAAACAATTGGATATCAGTCATGATTAGGTACAGAGGTGCTACTTGCTATTTGTGCGATAATTCTAATAATACACGCAATATTAAGTATTAATGCCACTGACTAACACTTAGCCGCTAACAGTTGATCAGACCGTGAAATGAAGCTTGCTAAGATCCCAGGAGTTATTACCAGAGTCGATTAGCTGCTGAAATGAATCCCACCACGATAGTAAAATTGGTTGCTGACATTCTTGGTGGAGCTGTAAATTTAGCCCCTGCACTGCACAAGATATTTCGTAAGAAAAGTACTACCTCAAAAACGACGTGTAATATTAAAATTACCAATAGGTCTATGTTTACATTCAAATGTGTTGATTGCCACCTTCATTCTGGAGAATTGCCAAAAGCTCCAGATTTGGAGATCATACCAGGCGGCGAGAAAAATTATTTAATTCAAGACACCACAGGAAGTTCAAGCGGCATTGCTGGATTATTGTGTTTTAAAATTCTGCCTGATGGCCCACCTCTTAATGGAGAAGATGAACGATTAGTGCTTTTGTTTCGCCTTCCTAGGGCTAAGAAAAACAGAGTGATTGCTGCTGGAACTGCCACGGGCAGAAGAGCTAAACTCAAGCAACTGTATGAGAAAATTTCAACAGCAAAAAGGTCGCCTGTGAAAATTCCTTGTCAATGTAAAGGAGAGATCGAAATTGTGACGTTTAAGCGAGTGCCTCTAAGTACGGTTCTGGAATTCGAAGGTGAGGTCCACCATGTCAAACTAACAGTAACAACATCTATTAGTAACTCAGAAGAGAATTATTGGAACGTGGAAATCAACGACAACAGATCAAGACATGGTTCGATTACGTCTGTCTATTATGATTGTGAGTAGCTAGCTCCGGACAATGTACCTCACCACAAGGAATGTAAGTTTCTGGAGTTGCAATACGAGATCCACCTTTTCACATAACATGACTTAATTATGACCCAAGACGGGATACCTGAGAAACGGAGATCAATGAGTGTGGCAGTAATTAAGGCCAGACATTAGAATGTCAGAATAATAATTTTTACCAAATTCGGAGCAAGAAATGTGACAAATGGATTGCAAATAAATTCTAAGTTCTTTATATGATGTGTTTCGAATGAAATATTAAAAATCAGGTGTTGTAGATGAAACGTTACTCAGAAGAATCTGGGAGATTCTTATTGCGTTGAACACACCAGTTCTCGTCTGATCACTGAAGTTAGGCAACGTAACCCCAACTAGTACTAACATCGGTGGCCGCCTAGGAAAACTGCGTGCCGCTAATACTCGAAAATCGTCTCATTAGCGTAGTTCTAATGCAGGAACTGCACAGACACTACGCTCTAATGACGCTCTAAGCAATGCAACCCCAGCTAGTACTGACATGGGTGGCTGCTTGGGAAAACTGGGTACCACTAGTATCCAAACATCGTCGTATTAGTGTAGTGTCTGTGCAGTCTCTGCATCAGAACTACACAGTGGACGGGGCTCTAATGACCTTGTAGTTGAAGGGCCCTAAAACACCAACAAAGCGAACAAACAAAATCAGGTAACAAGATCGTTCAGGCATTTGTATGTAAGTGATTAGATACTGAGATTTGTTATTGTGATTTGTGGGGTAGACCTTGTAGGATAGACATCGATTATGATTGCACGAAAAGTGCCACACGAATTGTTCAAATATTTTTGGTAGGCGACTTAGTACTTCATGTAGTTCCTTTTTTTTAATATAATCCTTTATGGAATACCTTCCTCCGTGTTTTTGTTGTTTGTGTTTTAGGGCCCTTCAGACTGGCCAAGACCAGAGATAGAACTAGTAAGGATGTTACCAGGGCTATAACAGTGAAGAATGCCAATGGTAGGGTCCTGTTCCAACCAGGTAACGTAATCAAAAGGTGGGAGGAATACTACCATGGCCTCTTAAATACTGCCACCTGTGCAGAAGTTACAGAAAACAACCCAATCACTTCACAGACAGTGGACAGGGTGAGTGAGGAAGAAACAGTTACAGCCCTTCAAAAAATGAAAGGTCACAAAGCCATAGGCCGAGATAAGATTCCCGTGCGATGTTTGGCGCACCTTGGGGACTACAGGAATTACATGGCTAGGAAAGTTAGGAAATAGTGACAGGATGCCATCTGAATGGCGAGAGAGTTGGATAGTTCCACTGTTCAAGGGCAAAGGGGATGCCCAGGACTGTGGAAACTATAGGGGCATAAAGCTAATGAGCCATTCTATGAAGTTGTGGGAGCGAGTCATAGAATGTCGCCTCAGAAACCGAACTATTGTCCAGCGAAACCAATTTGGGTTTATGCCTGGTAGGTCCACCATGGAACCAATCTTTATTCTACGACAGATGATAGATAAGCATAGAGCAGCAAAGAAGGACCTCCATGCAGTATTCATTGACCTGGAGAAGGCATATGATAGTGTCCCTCGACAGGTACTATGGGGCGTTTTAAGGAAAAAGGGGTTGATGAAGGCCATATTAGGATAGTGCAGGATATGTATGAGGGTTCCATTGCTAGAGTGAGGACAGCATGGGGAAACACTGCATGCTTCAACGTGCGGGTGGGTGTGCATCAAGGGTCAGCACTTAGCCCATATCTATTCACTCTGGTAATGGATGAGCTGCTTACAGGAATAGGGGAATGGGCCCCTCAGTGCCTGGTATTTGCTGATGACGTGGGAAACCTTGAGGGGTCCAAAGAGGATGCAGAAAAGGGCCTACAAGACATTAAGACAGCAATGGGAAGAGGGGGCCTTCAAGTCAACGTGAAGAAGGCAGAGTACCTAGCTTTCAATTTTAGCGGCCAGGGGCACGTGGGTGAGATCCGTTGTGGTGGTGAGGGTATACCAGTGGTGCAAGAGTTTCGTTATTTAGGATCAGTTTTCCAGAGCAGTGGGGATGGCTGAAGTGGCGGCAGGCAAGTGGAGTCCTGTATGACCGCCGGGTGCCAATAAAGTTAAAAGGCAAAGTTTACAGAACGGTCGTTAGGCCCGCTTTGCTCTATGGCTCAGAGTGTTGGGCAGTTAGGAAGAACCATGAAAGGAGAATGCAAGTTGCTGAGATGCGAATGCTGCGCTACATGACTGAGGTGTCTCGAGCCGACAGAGACCGAAATGATTACGTTAGCGGTAGCTTAGGGGTGGGAGACATCGCGGAAAAGATGAGGGAGAAGCGGTTGCGGTGGTATGGGCATGTGATGAGGAGAGAGGAGGAGGATCTTATTAGGTTCATTATGGGTCTGCGTGTGATTGGGGGCACCAGGGGTAGAGGAAGACCAAAACGAACATGAGAGCAGGTGGTGCAAAGGGACATGGATTCATGCGGGGTGGAGAGGGACTTGGTGGGGGATAGGCGGGAGTGGGGGAAAAAACCCGGAGACCCGACCCTGCCACAGGCGGGAGGAGGGTATAATGATGATGTGTGTTTTAAGGCCCTTCAACTACAAACGTCATTAGAGCCCCGTCCACTGCGTAGTTCCGATGCAGAGACTGCACAGACATTATTCTGATGCGACGATGTTTGGGTCTTAGCAGTACCCAGTTTTCCAAAGCGGCCACCCATGTTAGTACTAGGTGGGGCTGCGTTGCTTAACTTGCGTCCGACCCAATCTTATTACACTTCTCCACCCTCCACCTGCGTCAGTGTGTTCGATGCAGGATCGAGGTGGATCGGCTTCTTTCGGACGCCAGAGAGGCCCCGAGTGCGCCTTCCTGCGGATGAGAAGTAAAACCGACGTCCCGTGTGGTGTACGATGGCATTTGCACGTAAAAAAAAAACCCTCTCTACATTGCAAAGAGTAGATGAGGCAAAAATTCCCGGGTGTAAGAGCTCCCCCCCCCCCCCCCCCCGGCGTCTTGGAGTGCCCCAACGAACGGTTGACCAGCCGCGACGCGACGATAAATAAGGATAGGGGTTGAAGCTTCGGTTAGCAAGCTGTTGCGGAAAAGCACTTCCCAATATATTGCTTTTATGTCCAATCAGAGGGACAAGATAGGTACCCAACCCTGCCATAGGCGGGAAAAGTTTTAGGAGTAAAAAAAGTAAAGAAAAACGATCGAGGTAGAGTTCAGTTGCAGAGTTCGCTCAATTCTTTTTATGCATGCGTTTTTAATGAGCTACTCCAGAAGGCGTTGGCTACTCAGTATCAGGTGCTGAAAATCAAAGGCTACTAGTAAGGAAATTCTTAAATCTTTTGTTTTCAAACAGCAGAAATTCAGCAAATGATCACGTGTATCTTCTATCTTAACCATGTTATCAATTTTTAAAAATCCCACTTTTTTGACAAAATCAAAAATTTTTATATTGATTGTGGTATTACCAAAGTTTCACATTTGATAACCATCAGATATTTCATTGTCCTTGCCTTGAGGGCTGATATAATATTTGCTGAAGCATTATCCATCCCAAGTAGTTGAAGGAAAGCAGTCTGACACCTTCTCCTCCCCTTTCTCATTACGTGTCCATACCACCTCCATCTACTCTAAGGCAAATATTTCCGTGGTGTCCTCCACCCCAAGGCTAAGGCTATCTCTATGATACCCATTCCTAGCTTAACCTTTAAGGATAGCGGTAAATTTATCACTTGCCTTTCTTTGGACTGCCAAATCACTCCGCCATCTCCACAGAAATAAATATAGCTATAGATAAGGTGACCTGACGTCCCGATTTAGGCGGAACAGTCCCGATTTGAGACTTCATGTCCCGCCGTCACTCGCTTGTCCCGGCGGGATGCCCATTTGTCTCACTTTGTTGGCAATTTCTCAGTAGCATGTCCCATGCACGTCCCCTGATCGTTGACACATCAGTTTTCGTCTGATCACTGAAGTTAAGCAACGCAACTGCAGCTAGTACTATAGTGCTCGCCATCAGCCATCTTCCATCTCAGCGCCAAGTTTGTAGGAAAGTTCACTACAAAAATTAGGGGTTTTGAAAAAGGTCAAATGGCGGGCTTTATTCAGTAATGGCAAGTACAACTTCAATGTTTTCCCTATCTTTTGAAGAGGACTCATCCTTTGCCTCCTACGAATGTGTCAACTTTCGTGGCGAGCACTATAGCACGAATGGTCACTTGGGAACACTGGGTACCGCTAATACGCAAAAATCGTCATATTAGCGTAGTGTCTGCGCAGTCTTTGCATTAGAACTATGCAGTGCCCTAAGACACCAACAAAATAAAAAGCAAATGAAATACGTGTACAAACATCCACTCATCCTGCAACGAACTGAGTTCATCGAGCTCTACCAAAGCTTTTCTTGCCGCTTTCCAGTCAAATCGAAGGATTTTTACTGCAACAGACAAGAAAAACCAGGGATACACTCATGGGGACTGACAGCCATCCTCATGGCAGCCTCTTGCTTTTCTATTTTTGGAGTTACCAGCGTTAGCAATTTTCAGTACGTGTCTATATTCATACACAAATAATTGCTCCAGTCTTCTGGTTCCTGCTGAAGTTCTCAGGGAACATTCACATGGGAGAAGCCCCTCTTTTCAGTAGCCATTCCCGGGACCACCGTGAACGACGTGCAGACTGTTTTTGTTTTCAAATTTTGGACACAGTGCGATTATTGTCAGTAACAGTTCTTCCATGGTGGTTGCAGATCGACTGAGCAAAAGTGTGGGCAGAAGTTTGGGTGAAAGGTTGAGCTGTGTAGCCACACGATATGTGTCAGTCTAGTTGGTCAGTCTTTGCAGATCGTGCAAGACTCTGTTGTTGTTGTTGTTTTGGCGCCCTTCAGCTACAAGGTCATTAGATCCCCGTCCACTGCGTAGTTCTAATGCAGAGACTGCACAGACACCACTAATGCGACGATTTTTGGGTGCTAACACTACCCAGCTTTCTTAAGCGATCACCCATGTCTTTACTAACTGGGGCTGCGTTGCTTAACTTCAGTGATCAGACGAGAACTGGTAGCGAGCGGTTTATCGTGTTGGACACACTTCTTCTCGTCTGATCACTGAAATTAAGTAAGACATGGGTGGCCGCTTCAGAAAACTGGGTACCGCTAATACCCAAAAATCGTGGCGTTAGTGTAGTGTCTGTGCAGTCTCTGCATGAGAACTACGCAGTGGACAGGGCTCTAATGACCATGTAGTTGAAGGGCCCTAAAACACCAACAAACCAAACCAAACGAGAACTGGTGTGTCCAACGCAATAAGCCGGTCCTAATACTGATGGCAAAACGTTGCGTGTGTACGAGGCTTAAAGCGGATATTATCTTTTTGAACCCCGAAGTGATTGCTCATAAACTTTCTTCCAGTACTTCAGATGAGCGCGAGTTACTGCCCCGGTGGTTCCAGGTTCAATACGTGATCCAGGTGGGTTGGATTCTTTCGGGCGAGAAAGAAGCCCCAAGTGCGCCTTCCTTCCACTGAGAAGTAAAGTGGAGATGCGTCAGATAAATTTTCTGGTGTAGGAGCTCGTCCCCTGTCGTCGGTGAAGTGCTCCGACAGACATTAGACTGACGATGGCAGCCAGCAGCGGCAAACGCCGTCCATTATGTCAACCTTGTGTTCATTCAGAGGGACAAGTTGGGTTGCCGACCTTGCCATAGGACGGAAAACGGTTAGAAGTTGCTTTCTAGTATTGCGATAAACGGGTCTCTAAATAAAAGTACTATTTTAATTATTCGGCCCTCACCATAGTCAATCCCCAGTGTGTATGAGGCCTACAAGACATTGACCTACTGCCAATATGGCTTCGCAACAAAATGTCCGCAGTAGCTCTAAGATGACCTCCATCTCCATTGTGAATGCTGAACGCGATCCCATTTCTTAGCTACCGTATTTACGTTTGCCCCGATGTTGCATCCCACACTTATTCACCGTCGGCCTAACTTCTTTGTGGAACTATTTCCTGGTACCAGAGGGCCTATGCTATGCGATGCCCCTGCCTATCGAACAAATGTAACTTCGCATTTTCCTGAAAAAGAACTACTGCCGAAATTTCCAAGCTATTGTAGGAAATGAATCCCCCCCCCCCCCCCCCGCCATCAACTATAACTTTTTTCCTAAACATTTTTTCCAATTCCTTATAGTTTTTGGAATAAAGGCATTGGTTACTTTAAAAATTACACCCTGTATACATAGGCCCTACATGCCACTTGTCTGCGAGCGGCTTCCTGCATTGGACACAGGATCTCGTCTGATCACTGAAGTTAAGCTTTCAACCTAAGCTAGTACTAACATGGGTGACCGCTTAGGACAACTGGGTACCGATCGTACCCAAAAATCGTCGCAGTAGCTTAGTGTCTGGGCGGTCTTGATTGGGCTCTAACGGCCTTGTTGTTGAAGGGAAGAAAAAACGCGTGTTCGCAAAATTGTTCTGGATGCCATCTATGGCAGGTGTACCATAGGTTTGCCGGCCCTGGAATGGATTCAAAACATTTTTGCCGCCTGTAGTAGATTGGGCGTTCGTTTGACGCGGGGCTTTTGTCTTCCACCAATGCCAAGGGTGTGCTCTTTCGCCTGCAGATATTCAATATCCACGATTTACTGTATGTAGAAGTAGGTCTTTACGTTAAATTGAGACACTCAACACTGGCTACATCTTCACTTCTGATAATGTGGAACGGTAGACCCACTTCTGACTTTCATGTAAAAGACGCCACCTCCTGCGTAGAGTTCAAAACAATATGGCTACAGAGGTGCTACTTGTCAGCAAGAGCAGGCTGTCACTGGCAGAGTGGGGTCACAGTATAAAGACTGTGGTGGGGCGTCATTGGCGCGATAACTCTACTGTTGCACACAACATTGTGTATTAAAGGCTGCAGACTTACACTCGATCTGTCGCTGAAATGGATCCCGTCGAGACTGTGAAGTGCAGGGATTTTTTTGTCTAAAGGAAGTGTTAGCTCACCAATGACCTGTGAATTTAAAATTACCAATAGGTCCAACTTTACATTCAAATATATTGCGTGTCACCTTGATTCTGGAGAGCTGGCTAACCCTCCAGAATGCTATGTTGCACTAATGGGTTGGGGAGTAAGCCAAGCAGCCATAACAGGCCGAACCCTTATGAGGCTGCTCGCAGGAAGCGAGGAGGTAGGTGTAGAAGATTTAGGAAAGTGGAAATTTGCAGCAACCAACGTTCTTTACCAACCACCCATCTCGGTACTAACGTGGGCTTGCGCTGCTTAACTTCAGTGATTTCACGAGAACTAGTGTATCCAACGCAACTCTGTATGATCTTCCAGAATTGAAGATCACGCCAGGCGAAGTGAAAAATTATTTATTTCAAGACCCCCACTAGAATTTCAAACGGCACTACTGGATTATTCTGTTTTGAAATTCAATCTCATCCGTCTGATGTCCCTCCTCGTGAGGAAGATGAAAGATTAGTGTTTTTGTTTCGCTTTCCTAAGGATAATAAAAACGGATTTACTGCCGTTGGAACTTCCAGGGGCAGCCGAGCCACACTCAAGGAGTTGTATAAGAAAATGTCAACAGCAAAAACAACGGAGCCTGTGAAAATTGCTTGCCAGGGTTTACAAAGGTGCTACTTGTTATTGGTGCAATAATTCTATTAACACACGCAACACGCACTTAGGTGCTTAGAGTCGATCAGATCGTAAAATGAAACTTTCAAAGATCCCAGGATTTATTACTAGAGTCGATTAGCCCCTGAAATGAATCCCGTCATGATCATTGGAGTTGTTCTTGACATTATTTGTGGAGTGACAGCTGTAGGCTATTTTGTGCACAAAGTTATTACTAATAAGCGAGGGAGTAATCCATCTACGACCTGTGATATTAAAATTACCAATAGGTCCAACTTTACATTAAAATATACAGTAAAACTTATCTAAAACGGAACCTGATCGTTCCCATATTTTTTTCCCGTTTTCACAGGTTTCCGTTTTACAAAGGGCTGTGTTTTAATGAAATAAAGTACAAAAAATATGAACACCTTTTATTAGGATGATGAAATTTAAAATAAAAGTACATAAACTAAAAAATTACTCTGCCCCCACACAGGGGTGATCCAGAGGCGGATCAGGGGGGAGCACTTCAAAAAATTGCACCCCAAATCTTTTTAAATATTCAGAATCCCTTAGTATAAATCTAGCTAGCAATTACAATAGATCCTCCACTGCTCTTTAGACAATGCCCTATGTTCAGTGGTTTAGCCAGCTTTAGATTGGACTGGCAGAATAGAAACGGGAAAAGCAAATGCAAAAATGCCTCATCAGTTGAAAAGTTGAATCACGCATCAGTTGAAAGATGCGCCCCATTGAGGTACTGAGAGGGGAGCAATGGCTGCATTGCCCCCCCCCCCCCCCCCCCGGGATCCGCCCCTGCCACCAAATGTCTTTTAAATTACATTGTCGTTGGTTCACTATTGGGTAGCTCTGCCGTTGGTTCACTATTGCGTTGGACGGTTCCCAAAACTTATTCCGGTTCCGCGTTAGGTAGTTTTCCGGTTTAGGGTAGTATTTTAAATGGGAAATCATTCCGTTCCGAAATTTATTTTCCGTTTGGCCAGGTTTCCGGTTTATACAAGGTCCGGTTTAGGCAGGTTTTACTGTATTTCAAATCACCTTGATTCTGGAGAACTGCTTAAAACTCCAGAAATGGAGAGCAAGCCAGGCGAAAAGAAAAATTATGTATTTCTGGACCCCACTGGAAGTTCAAACGGCACTACTGGATTATTGTGTTTTAAAATTCTGTCTGATGTCTCCCCCTCCTGATAAAGAAGATGAAAGAATAGTGCTTTTGTTTCGCCTGCCTATGGCTAAGAAAAACAGAGTGATTGTCGTTGGAATTTCCAAGGGTAGCCGAGCCACACTCAAGCAATTGTATAAGAAAAAGTCCACAGCGAAACCGCCGAAAATAGAAATTGCTATGATGTTTAGGTTCGAAGGAGAGGCCCACCTTGTCAGGATAACAGAATAATAGCATCTATTAATAACTCAGATAACAACAATTGGAACTTGGCTACAACTCATGACGTGTTCCCGAGAAAGTGGGTCTATAATAGGGTTGCCATACGTCCCGGTACACCGGGACATGTCCCGGTTTTGAGGTCTGTGTCCCAGTGTCCCGGTCCGACAGTCATTTGTCCCGGTCGATTTAAAATTTTCGCATGTACATTACATGCCTAGAGATTTGGTACAGATTCGTCCATGAAAGCACATCACATTTTGCCAGTGAAACTGACTGTTCGGGAATGATCCACCATTGATTCCTGGGGCGGATCCAGACGAGGGGCAATGCAGCAATTGCTCCCCCCTCACTGCCTGAAAGGGGCGCAAATGATACTGCGAATCCAACAGTTGCAGTCCAATCTGTAGTTGGCTAAACCACTGAAGATAGGTAATTGTCAAACGGCCAGGAGAGGACCTTTTTCTAATTGCTAGCTAGATGTGTAGTCAGGGATTATGAATATTTAAAAATATTTGGGGCGCACATTTTTTGAAGTTCTACCCCCACTAAGTCCTCTAAAATATTTTATTTTTCAATGCGTTAGTGAAAGGATTATGGAATTTTTTAATAAAGCCATGAATGTTTATAATATGAATTCTTGCCATTTTTTTGAAAAAATATTTTTAAGGGGGGATGTCCCGGTCGGTGGTCCGACAATTATGGCAACCCTAGTCTATAATGACTGTGAGTACCTAGCTCCGCACAATAGAGCTCACCGCAAGGAATGTTTCTGGAATCAACCTTTACAGATAACAGGACTTAATAATGACTCAAGACAGGATACCTGTGAAATGGAAATCAATGAGTGTGTAGGTAATTAAGTCAAGACATTGTAATGTTAAAATAACAATTTTTCCAAACGAAATGTGATCATTTGGATATTTTGTGGCAAGAAATGGGACAAATTGATTGGAAATAAAATCCAAGTTCTTTGTATGCATATGTTTCGAATGAGATGATAGGTATCTGGTGTTGTAGATGAAACGCTACTCAGAAAATGGTTGGAGCGGATAATTGCGTTGGACACACCAGTTCTGGTCTGATCGCTGAGGTTAAGCAACGCAACCCCAGCTAGTACAGTACTATCATAGGTGGCCGCTTGAGAAAACTGGGTACTGCTAAGATCCAAAAATCGTCGCATTAGCGTAGTGTCTGTGCAGTTCCTGCTTTAGAACTACGCAGTAGACGACGCTCTAAGGGCGACGTAGTTAAAGAGCCCTTAAATACCAACAAACCGAAGAAACAAAGTCAAGGAACAACATCATTCAGGCGTAGGTGATTAGATACTGAGTAACAGCCCGTTGTTACTGTGATTTGTGGGGTGGAATTTGAAGGATAGACATCGATTGTGATTGGATGAAAAATGCCATGTGATGATGTTTGGGTATTTGCAGTACCCAGTTTTCCCAAGCAGCCACCCATGGATGTACCAGGTGGGGCTGAGTTGCTTAACTTGTGCGTCCAACCCAATATGCCCCTCCCCCTGCCTCCGTCGTGCGAATGTAGCGTGATATCTCTATCAGGTGTTACAAAATATCAGATTTTTTTTATAATTTTTCGAAAATTATCAAAATTCGCAACTACGAGGAAGTAATGAATTTAGAAATTGACGCTATTGGTGGAATACCTGACGATTTCTAGGAGATAATGCTAAATATATCCTATTGACCTTGAAGTTTTGCTGGTGTTTTAGGGCAATCAACTACAATGGTCATTAAAGTCCCATCCACTCGGGAGCGGCGAAATGCGTTGGTCATACCAGTTCTCGTCTGATCACTGAAGTTAAGCAACGCAACCCCAGTTAGTACTGACATGGGTGGCCGCTTTGGAAAACTAGGTAAGGCTGCTACCCAAAAAATCGTCTCATTAGTGTAGTGTCTGGCAGTCTCTGCATAAGAACTATGTTGTGGACGGGGCTCTAATGACCTTTGTAGTTGAAGGGTCCTAAAACACCAACAAACAACAACCCATCCACTGTGTAGTTGTAATGTAGATCCTTCACAGACACTATGCTGTTAGGACGTTTTGGGTATTAGCAGTACCTAGTGTACACAAGTCGTCACCCACCGCAGCACTAGCTAGGGTTCTGTTGCCCAACTTCAGTAATCAGACGAGAACCGCAGTGTCCAACACCCTGCACCGGCTGTGACTGCAATTGAGAGCTAGAAGCTCCAACGAGAAATGTTCTAACTAAACGTCCTTAATGGAAATACCTTCTAATATTTATCGTTCGCATACCCCGCTAGTGGCCTGTAGGTTGTCCTCTTGGCCCTCCCGCCGCCTTGTGGATGTCCAAGTGGTCATTGTCATGAACATCAGTGTTAAAAACAGAATTAGAAAGGGGAACTTGGCCAAATTCCCAAGTATAAGAACTAGGGTCAGTAACGCCTATTATTCCCGGCAATTTAAAGCTCTTACCCTCGTTGAAACCCGTTGAAGTGTTTCCACCTCATCCTTAGACCTGCAGCAGTCATCAAAACACTTACTGGAACATACTATGGCACTTGAGAACCCTCCTTGGTGGCCCTGACCTGAATACACGATCTAAGAGCGTCAACCCTGTCCAATTGGTTGTTGGAGTTTAAGGTCCCGTCAACTACGAGGTCATTAGAGACCCGTCCACTGTATAGTTCTAATGCATGGACTGCACAGACACGACACTACACACTATCGTCATATTAGAGAGTTTTCTGGCTGTGGTGCTATCAGACGTACGCTACGTAATGGTGACGAATTGTCAACTGCGCAAACTCCGACCCTGCATACGTCTGCGCAGTTCACGATTCGTCTGCATTGCGTAGCGTACGTCGGATAGAACCGCAGCCAGAAAACTCTCTATTATCAGTCTTCGCTGATAAGCTGGTTATTGTCCATTGGTTCCGTTCATAACCATAGCTGCCAAGGAAGCCTACGATAACTGTTAAGAGCTCTGGTATAACAGATCAGCAAGGCTAACATTAGTGTTCTTGGAACTTGTAGTTGGGTTTTGTGTAGGCCTAGTTTTGTGGCATTGTTAGTTCTCTTTGGCAAATGTCGAATTCAGTGCGATCGTCGACTACGCAATCAGTCATTCGTTTCGGCAGTTCTTTACAGGGGATTTCCAACGCTCAGATCGCCAACATTACTGGAGCAAGTCGAACTGGCGCTCTTGAGATTCGCAACTATCATTCAGATCTAGAACTCGTAAAACCGATTCATTATTTGTGGTCTGGCGTGTGCTGCATTCCTCCATCGCTAGCCATTAAACCAGGATATTCTGAAGCCTGTCTGTATCGCCATACAAGAGGTTCTCTTTTTGGTACTTCGGGTGTGTTGCTCTATTATATTGATCACGTCGTCGTAGATTTCCAGAAATCGGAGATAGTAAGTCGAGAAAGTAAAGGTTTCCGGTTGGTTCTCATGTGGAGTAATCCATTGTTTGGGGCTACAAAACATGCGGTAGGAATTTCCACTACTACTCTTAGACCTGAAGTATTATATTCAGAGATGGTGAAAAGACCTGAAGAATGGTTCCCTATTGAAAACAGTAATCACAATATCTCTTACCAATCTAAGGCCTATGACATTGAGATCAACGTGGAATCATGTGTTAGCCATACAGGTCGCGCTGTTTGGACTGTCAACATTCAATGAGTTCAACTAGGTTGTTGCTGGTCATCGGCCATGGATAAAAGACGTTTTGATGTTCCACGTTTTCATTATACATGACCGGAAGGAAGAACCAGCATATAATTGTTGTCAAATGTTTAGCACTGGATTAAAATATTTTAAGAAAAATTCATTTTTCAGCTGTATTTAAATCAGGGGCGGATCAGAGGGGTGGAGCACTTCATAAAAGTGCGTTACAAATATTTTTAAATATTCAGAATCCCTTAAAATAAATCTTGCTAGCAATTACAATAGTTCAGCAGTTGTTTAGCCAACTGCACATTGCAAAGTTTAGCCGTCCATCAGTTGAAATATGCGTCCCAACGAGAGGCACTGAGGGGGGAGCAATTGCTGCATTTCCCCTCCCCTCTCCGGATCCGACCCTGATGTAAGTTGCAGTATACATGGATTAAAGTAACATGTATTGAACATTTTTGTGACCCGCCTCGGTGGTGAATAGGGTAGCACGCATGGTAACTGCTGCGTCAAGTAGTTCTAGGTGTGATACTTGGGCGAGAGAGAAACCCCGAGTGCGCCTTCCTTCAGATGAGAAGTAAAACCGGCGGCATTTGCACGTAAAGGAGCCTTCTGTAATATGCAACGGGTAGAAGAGGCCAAATTTCCAGGTGTATGAACTCGCCCCCTGACGTCGGTGGAATCTTCCAACGAACGGTAGACCGACGATAAGTAAGCGTAGGGGTTGCAGCTTTGTTTGGCAAGCTACATTAGAACTACACGGCAAGCTACCTTAGAGCTACATTAATACCCCAAAGTCGTCGTATTTGTGTAGTGTGTGTGCAGTGGACGGGTTGGCCCATCGACATCAGTGGTCCTTAGGGCCCAGAAAGACATTCACCACGGTGGGGCACAAATCACTATTTATCTAATAATTTAATAAATCTAAGAAAATCTTCCAGTTTTCCATATATCTGCAGCAAATTATTTCGTCTTTAGTTTTAAAATCAAAATAAAATTTTTCTTCAGGTGGTTTTTCAAAAAGAGCAACATTAATTAACCTTCCGTCCACAAGGTGGGGTCTCGGCAGAATCCAGACCTACAAAATAGCGTCTACACCTGTACCACTTTCTCCAATCTTAACCAACCTTTGAGTACCTGTTCTCCGATGTTTTCTTTACGTATCTTTTCCTTCCTAAGTAATTAGCAGTTTTCGTTTCCTAAGTAATTAGCATATTTTCTTTCTGGTTAAGCAATGCAACCCAAGTTAGTACCAACATGGATGGTTGGTCAGAACACTGGTTACTAAAGCAAAAATGGGAGCAGGATGCCCATAAGGATATGGTGGTGTCTGGGGTGGACGGGGACCTGGTGGGAGATAGGCAGGAGTGGAGGACTCGACCCTGCAGATCCGACCCTGTCATAGGTGGATAAGGTTATGATGATGATGATGCCTTGTCTTCTTAGGTAATATAGAAATTTTACAGCATGTTTCCAAATTATTTTCATTGCTAAAGCTTTATATGGATGGTATTTAATTCAATATCCATAATAATGCCCTTAATCTGAATATTTAAGCCTTGAAACACAAAAGGTCTTTTTGGGGTCATCACAGACCCCAACTTGTAGTGTGTGCCAGAAATCGTCACCTTGTGGATGGAATGTTAACCATCCAATTTCCCACTTTAAAGGATGTAGTCTGAAGAGTGGGACAGTGCTTCCTATAAAATGGTCCAAATTGCATACCGTATGTTTGTTCAGGAAGTATAGTCAGTCTAAAGCCCATGACACTGATAAAATCCACCCACCATTATATTAGCCAGTCAAAGTTTTAGTCTGTCAGAAATTAGCATACATAATAGGGGGCTCTGCACTTGTACATGACACTTAACAATCATACCATTATCATCCATTTTTATCCCGACTGTGGCAGGGTCGGGTCTACAGTCCCACTGAACATGCTCTAAAATTAAAACTTATTTTGTAGGTGATTTGAACATTTTTAACCATGATGATATAGAAGAACTGCTGGTTGGTGTGGTCTTAAATGACGGTGATATCATTAAACTAACTTTAGGTGCAGTCTGGTGTCATAGTGTCCCCAGGAACATTGAGGTAATTTAACACATACCTCAAAGTGTCAACAGTCGCCTCAAGGTGTCTCGGATAGAAATTTCGCGTTGATTCATGTTACACATGTGCTCTGCAGAAAAGTGGACAAATTCGGGCATCTGCATTCGGACCTAGATGGTGGGCACTTTGAGGTACTCAAAGTGTTCCGCCGGACACTTTCAAGTGGACCCTAGACACTTTGACGTGTGACTCTGGCATCCCCCCACAGACAACCCAGCCAATATCTCTGCGTGTTCCAGACGCCTGACTGGAGTGTCCCCAATCAGAACATGTTCAGGGACCCGGCAGACCCGACCCTGCCGCAAGTGGAAAATGGGTATGATGATGATGATGATGATGGTCAAAACAAAAGTCTGCAGAGAGTGAGAAAAAAATATGTTGGAGAAAATGTATCGTCTATATCAGAGATGTATTGCAAAGACAGATGTTGTATACCCTTACCAGATAGACAATTGAATTGAAATACAATTTTATTTAAGGTTCATATAAATCTTTTTCAGCTCCCCAAAGAAATTTATTAAGAAACCTATTTTCTTTAACATCAACAAACTTTTTTTATGCGGTTGTACTTTCATTTTAATTCGTTATTTCGGAGTTATGCGAATTTTAAAAATTATGGAACGTATCCTCTTTTTTCAATAGACTTATAGTCTCATTTTATGCGAATTCTTTTTATTCGATTTTCTGAGGAACGTATCCCCCGCATAAAAAGAGACCTGGCTGTATATGGCTTTAATAACGAATGTAAAAGGTAGTCGTAAGATCCATTTAACTAGTTTTCAATATCTTAACACTAGAAGTATGGATGGGTCAAAAATGACCTATTTTCGATTTTAGTCAGCTATCGTTTCTTTTCTATGAAAGATAGAAAGCTGTGCTATCTTGACTTTCCTAAAATGAAATGTAGTTTGTGTTTTTGTAATTAAAAAATTATATTTCAATACTTTTTTAAATATTTGTACCACTACCTATAAATACTAATGGGTCAAAAATGACCTCCCATTAGTTTTAAAGCTTTAGTACAGTAAAATGTAGTTTTGGAGGGGTATAGAAAGAGGGGTTTAAAGTGATCTTTGCAATGAAAAACCTTACATAGGTAAAGACCCTGCTCAACAAAGAAATTCCTAGCCCTTGTCCTGCCTATGGCAGGGTTGGGTACCCATCTTGTCTCTCTAAATGGAAACATGGGAGATCTGTTGGGCAGTGTTTTTCACAGCCAGGTGTAAACCAAAGCTGCAACCCCTATGCTTATTTATCGTCACATCATGGACGGTCAACTGTTCCTTGGGGCACTCCACCGACGCCAGGGGCGAGCTCCTACACCTGGAAATTTTTGCCTCATCTACTCGTTACAATGTAAAGAGGGTTCTTTTACGTGCAACTGCCATCATACATCGCACGGAACCTCGGTTTTACTTCTCATCCAATGGAAGGCGCATTTGGGTCTCTGCTGCCCACACTGGCGTGCCGGCCTTAAATCTCCTGTTTGCTGGGGTACTCCATTGACACCCAGGGGTGAGGTCCTACACCTAGAAATTTTGCCTCATCTACTCGGTGCAAGTTAGAGAGGGTACTTTTATGTGCAAATGACATCATACACACATGGGACCTCAGTTTTACTTCTCATCCATAAGAAGGCACACTCAGGGCCTCTCCCCCACCCAAAAGGCAACCCACATTGTCCAGTATCGAACCTAGAACTACTGATGCAGTTACCAAGCATGCTAACCACTATGCCACTGAGATGGGTACAGACCCACCTCAAAATGTAAGTGATGATTTATCATCTGATGTTTGTATGTGGCTTTTGAAACCATGGGGGATGTAATGTAAAAATGGATAGTCAATTTACAAATTTGATATTAATGGACTAACTGAAACAACAAAACCAACCATCTTAGGAACTGTCAAAGAGGAGAAGTGCCTGATGATGAAGCTATTATGAAAATCAAACCACTGCTTTCATTTGAAATTTATGCTTCATCAAGTTGCACTCTAACTATTTACAAGAGCAAGAAGTCAATAATTGTTTATTTGTTGAGTTCAATGCATAAAAGTCAGTGTAGATGAAAATCACAAAAGAAGTTACCTGAAACACTATAATGATATAATTGAAGCAAAGTTGGGGCTGATGTTTTGGACCAGATGACAAGATACAATACTAGTAAAAATCAAACTAGAATGCTGGCCTGTGGCAGTATAGTATACTTTAGATTTAGCATGCATCACTGCTTATATTGTATACTGTGATGTCACAAAATCAAAAATATCTAGATGTAGGCCTACGTTTTGTCAATTTGCATGTAAAAATAAGTCAAAGATTTGTTGTGGGCGTCAAACTGGAGAAAAACCTACTGTTAAATGTAATGATTACATGCAAAACATGGCTAATTAATAGAAGTTTAAAGTTAATTCTTCAAGTAAAATGGATTAATTTGAATTTCTAATATGTTGTAATGATTACTACATGTTTTTCAAAAATATTTTACAGATATTCTATCTGCAGTAATGATACAAAGTATATGTAGGTCAAAAATGACCCATTAGTATTTCTAGGTAAGTCAAAACCTCCGTACTTCTAGTGTTAACAAGCAGTTCAATAATTATTTCAAATACATTCCACAGACAAATGGACCACGTTATACCCGCCATGGGGGCATAGTGGTTAGCACACTCAGCAACTGCGTCAGTAGTTCTAGGTTCGATACTGGACCGAGGTGGGTCGGCCTCTTTTGGGCAAGAGAGAGGCTGCAAGTGTGCATTCTTTTGGATGAGAAGTAAAACCGATGTCCCGTGTGGGTGTACGATGGCACATGCACGTAAAAGATACCCTCTCTACTACACAACGGGTAGGTGATGCAAAATTTCCAGGTGTAGAAGCTCGACCCCTGCAGTCGGTAGCATTCCCCAACAAACACTAGACCGATGATAAATAAGCGTAGGGGTTCAGCTTTGGCCGGCAACTGGCTGCAGAAAAATCTATGACCAATATATCACCCTGTGTCCATTCAAAGGGACAAGATGGGTACCCGACCCTGTCATAGGCAGGAAAAGGGTTAGGAGTTGCTTTAGATTGACCATGTTATGCATGCCTCACATTGAATTCAGTCTTTCTTCTCTGCAATACAACTCTCACAATGTGAAATAAACTGTCCCATGCTTCAGACACCTAGTGTCTCACTTAATGAGTCAAAGATAATGGTTACATATACACGATGTTACATATTATCTCGATATTAAAAAAAAAAGATGACTAAAATGCTCCCAACATGTCAAGAAACACAAATGATTTGATTAACATAATTATTCAAAATTTAAAAAAAAAAAATACAAACCCTTTGTCTAATGAAATATGTCACAGTCCAAGAAAACAACAAAGGCCAATTCATTTATTTTTTGTAATAAATATCAGAGTGTGACATGTGACATTGTTCAGTGTTGATCACTATAGCTAATTAAATTTTTAAATATTCCTGACCTGTCCACCTATACGATTTGTCCCACCTTTCATGACATTGCCATATCTCGCCTAATACAAGTGCAAGACGCCTCCTGGATTCACCATTCTGCCAGGTACACCTCACGGTCCTTGTAAGGACATCCCTGGCTTCCCGCCAATGGCACATTGGTGAAATATTCACATCAGGAAATGTCGATTTTTGTCATTACTGAACATCATTACACATTACACACCCGCCTATCTCCAACCAGGCCCCAACACTGGTAGAAAAGTTGAACAGTCGTAAGTCGCATAGGTTGTAAGTCGGCGACTACCAGTACTGTTGAACAATACCGGATGTTGAAACCAAGTTGATGATAAGTCGTTCACACATTTCAACTACAGTAAAACACGTTTATAACGTTCATAGCTATAGTGTCTGTTTGGGCTGGTCCCGACAGAGCCTATGGCGTTTTAATGGTAAAGGGTCACGGGTAAAGTGTTTGTTTTCACGGCTATAACGTTTGCAGGGTCCTGGTGGGCAGCCAAGTTTTCATATCCTGTCATGGATATGAAAAACTTCCAAACCATATGTGCATATGTCCTGATTAAGAATGTTGCATATGTTCAGAATGTAATACATAAGCTGTTCATTACATACATTGTACACAAACAGACCACTCAATCTTGCTAATGTGTGATTTTACTAGTAATGACACAAGCGTCCTAGAATTGAGATGGTAAGAAAATTTGGGATTCCTATTACCACTCTCAAACAGCTATCAACAATTGTGACAAAATACAGTTAACTTGTGTAGAGGTCAGCCAAGATACCAAGAGGATATTTGTGCCTCAACATCCAGAGGTGGAAGCATTATTTGTTTGTTGGCGTTTTAGGGCCCATCAACTACAAGGTCATTAGAGCCCCGTCCACAGCATAGTTCTTATGCAGAGACTGCACAGACACTACACTAATGCGACGATTTTGGGGTATTAGCAGTACCCAGTTTTCCCAAGTGGCCACCCATGTCAGTACTAGCTGGGGTTGCACTGCTTAACTTCAGTGATCAGACGAAAACTGGTCTGTCCAACGCAATTCGTCACTCCCTGGTGGAAGCAGCCATCCACCATGAAGCAATCATCAATGCTTGATTACTGTACATATAGAGAAATCGTTTATGTACCCCCACATGGCGTTGTTTTACCACTATATTACATATGTACAATCCAATAAGTATTATGGGTAGAAAAAGACAAAAAAGCATATCATGGCTATAGCGTTTTCACGGTTATAACGTTTGTTCCCTTTGGTCCCCAACAAAACGTTATAACCGTGTTATACTATAGTTGAATCAACTGATGCATAAACATTGGCGATGCTAGTTGAACAACAAAAGTTAAACCCCTTTCAACTTTGGTTGCTTCAACTAGCCAGTTGTTCAACTATGTTCAACTGACCATCAACTGGTAGTTGCTCAATGGTAGTTGAATAGTGCGAACGCACCTTAACGTAGCGTGCGTCAGCCAAAAACGCTACAAGAAAACTCACGCCCTTATCACGCCAGTAGCAGGGTTGGGTCTCCGGGTTCTAGCCCTCCACTCCCGACCATCTCCCACCAGGTCCCCGTCCACACACTACCATATCCTTACAGACAAGCTGCTCCCACGCCTTCTTTGGTCTCCCCTTCCCCCGGGTGCTTCCAACCACCTGCATTCCTGTAAATGGACCTAACGAGCTCCTCCATACGTATCCATACCATTACGTGTCCATACCACCTCAAAAAGTCGTAGGCATTAACGATAGCAATAAATTTCTGACTTTCCTTTCTTTGGACGATCGGCCTACTTCAAATTAAGACGTTTTGTTCGAAAATAAAGAATTTGGGAGAGTGGATATTCCGTTCCTGAACCCTCAGATGACTTTTATGCAGTACAGTCTCGATTATCCGAGTTGAATGGGAACGGGTCCCCCCCCCCCCGGATTCACAAAAAAACTTGGATTATTGGCATCCTCAAATAAAATTACGGTTATTTTATACATACGATATCGCAATCCTTATCCTTAACCCGTCTGTGGGAGGGTTGTGTCTGCGGATCTAGCAAACCCACTTCTATTATCCCCCACCACGTCAAAGTCCACCACAAATACTACCACATCTTTACATAAAACCTTCGTGAGCTTTGGTCTGTCCCTGCCCACGTTTCTCCCATTTACCTGCATCCGTTTAATGGACCTAACGAGCACTTCCTCCCCTCTCAGTTTATTCCTTCTCAACTTTCCGGGAGCGGATATATTGCATTGCACACACCTGTTCTCGGTGTCTGAGCAGACTCTGCACTAAAACGATGCAGTGGACGGGGCTCTAATGACTTTGGTAGTTTAATGGCAATAAAAAATCAACAAACGTGTACATACCACCTCAGTCTACTCTTCCTCATTTCTTCCGCGATGTCCCCCACCCTCACACTGCATCTAATATACCCCACTCAAGTGCCGCAGCATTCACATCTCGGCTACTTGCATTCTATTTACGTGGCTCTTCCGGCCTGTAAAACTTCCGTTTCCACTTGATGTGGACCCTACTATCATTCAGGTCTCCACTTGCCTGTCTCCACTTCAACCCTCCCCCGTGAATTCTATGGGTCACATCCGAGTCTATCTCCCCTTTGCTATGGAACGTTAATCCTTAGTCCTTTACCTCTTGCACCATTTTCACCATTTCGCCCCTAGAGAGTACGTCACCATTACGTTCCTGTCCTTCCAATTGAAAGCTAAATACTCTGTCTTCATGTTTATCTTTAGCACTTCCTTTTCTATCGTTCCTATAATATCCTTTAGGCCCTTCTCTACTTGTTCTCTGGAGTCCCTATGTTTTCCTATATCATGGACAATACCATACACTGAGGGAAACATTCTTGTACTCCCGTCAGCAGCTCGTCCATGGCCAGAATGAAAAGGTATGGACTTAGTTTTGAACCTTGGTCTACTCCAGCCTTCTCTGGAAAGCCTCCAGTATTCCCCCAAGGAGTCCTTACCCTGACTATTGAACCATCATACATATCCTGCACTATCCGAATAAGCCCTTCCTCTGTCTCCTTTTTATATAATACCTCCCAAACCACCTGTCATGGGACCCTTTCATCAGCCTTCTCCATGTTGATAAATATGGCATGTAGATCTTTGTCCTATGCTATACATTTCTATCATCTGCCTCAGAATGAAGATCGGTTCCACTGTGGACCTACCTGGTCTGAACCCAACCTGATTTCCACCTACACTAGTTGTATCCCGGAGGCGACATTCTAACACTCTCCAAGAGCTTCATAGCATGGTTCACAAACATGGTACCTCTATAATTAACACAGTCTTCGACATCACCGTTGCCCTTGAAGAGTGCTATTATTCACTCCTACGCCCTGCAGAATGCAATCTATCTCCGCTAGCTATAATGTTGAAAACTTTCCTAGACCGCCTGACTCCTAGTCTACACCACACTTCAATGGGCTCTTTCTCCTTGGGCCTACAGCTCTTCCACCTTTAATATTCTTAAGGGCACTGAGTACTAGCTCCTCCGTTACCCTGACCACCACCCATGAAGAAATAGGATGGCTATTAGTGTCGTCCTCTCCCCTTGCAGAATTCAAGAGGCTGTCGATATACTGGTCCCACCTCTTCTTTACCTCTGCAGGAAGAGAAGGGAAGAGTGGCGAATTGCTTTGGACACACCAGTTCTCGTCTGATCACTGAAGTTAAGCAGCGCAACCGGCAGCCCCAAGCACGTCCTTGTGCAACTGTGCGATTTTTGCCACTCCTTAATGTTAAATACAGTATAATACAGCGCATTGGCTAATTGTCAGACTAGTGAAAACCCTCACTGCATAGCTTTCTCTACACTGCGCGGCTGTGTGAAGCTGCACACTGATTTCTAATCTTCAACAATTTATTTTTGTATCAAATTTATTTAGCTCAAGCGCCTTGCTACTGAAATTTCTGCTGCTCGCAGTTATAACAGAAATGAAAAGAAACTATGACGCTCTGTCCTCCATACCCAAGCGGGATTACAAATCAAGTATCGTGAGTTTTG
Organism: Trigoniulus corallinus; assembly: GCA_013389805.1. NCBI lineage: Eukaryota > Metazoa > Arthropoda > Diplopoda > Spirobolida > Trigoniulidae > Trigoniulus > Trigoniulus corallinus. The sequence goes on along the minus strand of JAAFCE010001036.1, from coordinate 62,201,110 downwards.
CATGGAAAACACACTTTGATTGGATTGGATTAGTTTTTAGGACTGGGGAGTAAGTCAGGCAGCCATAACAGGACAAACCCTTAGGAGGCTGTCCGCAGGAGATGAGGAGGTAGGTGAATGGACAAAGGAGAGGGCTAATTTGCAGCACCCAACGTTCTTTACTAACCACCCATGTTGGTATTGACGTGGGTTTGCGCTGCTTAATATACTGTACTTAATTTACTGTGCATTGCTAAAAAGAGTGTTCTATGAAATTTGGTACTTGGAAGAAAATATTTGATTTTCTGATATGAATTTGGCACCAATCTATTACAGTAGTTACAATCTCCTGACCTTTCCTAAAGGTCAGCGAAGAGAAGCCTATTCCGGGTAAAGTGTTCGTAACCTGTTCATCTAAAATGCCGTTAATTGCCTCTTCGAGTTATGTGAGCCCGTTTTTCTATAAGAATGCACACTACAAACTTCCTGAGAGATTTTGATACCGAAATAAGTTTTCTGTTGGTAGTTTGTGATGGTATTTAATTAAAGTCGATGCCAAACTGACATACACATTTAACATTCACCTGATAGGAGCCACATGGCCGCCTCAGTATGTATTTTATGGGTCGTCTCCTTGACACTCGAAACATCAATATCATACCTTTATCCTGCCGGTAGTAGAGTCGGGTCTGCGGGTTCTAGCCCTCCACGCCCGCTTATCTCCCACCAGGTCCCACCAGAGCGTGTCTGACATGATTAGGGAATTAGGGTGGGGGAACACTAAGCCAGCGGCGTATATCTCACAGCATCAGTCTTTTTATCAGACTGTTGCTGCTGGGGTGTGATGGACCTCTACTTGGATGTGTGTCCCTTGCTGAGTATAAAGGGAGAAAAGATAAATTGAAGGAAATTAGGGCACAGACAGACCCATATTACTGGTCTTTCTTACCAAGTACCATTCGGCAATGGAATAGCCTTGGAGAGAATAAAGTGGAGGGCTTCCTCAAAAGAAACCCCACCATTACTAGTGTCATAGGGGGATCACCAGAATTTTAGCCTAGGGTTTTGGGAGCTTTATGATAACGTATGTAGGAATGAGAGTTGGTCTCTCCACTGCCATATTGGCCATATAAGGCTGCTTGCAGTGTAGTGAATTAGAATTAGAATAGGTCCCCGTCCACCCCTCACACTAACATATCCTTACAAACAACGTGCTCTCTCGTCTGCTTCGGTCCCCCCCCTGCCCAGGGTGCTTCCAACCATCGGCATTCCTGAAATGGACCCAACGAGCTCCACCTCCCATCATCTCATGACGTGTCCATACCACCTCAACCTACTTTCCCTCATTTTTCTTCCGCGATGTCTCCCGCTTCCAGGCCTCCTCGACACTCCGCTCATATTCCACAGCATTCCCATCTGAGCTAATTGCATTCTCTTTAGGTGGCTCTTCCTCACTGCCCAACACTCTCATTCATTTGGGCATACCGGGCCTAACCGCTGCCTTTATATAGGATAACTAACACTCAGAAACTGTTACTATCTTTGCAGGCTGATGTCATCTTTAAGGAAACAAGCCCCAGTGGACAGCTTGCCGGATGAAAAATAAGGCCGTGGTTCCGTGTGGTAAGTACGAAGTTAGTGCTGAAGACCCTCCATCCAGACCCTCTACCTTCTGGACCCATTTCCCGCCAATAGCGATGTTGGGTAACCATTTGTTACCTGTAGCACCTAGGAGCCATGAGCTAGGTTTTGCTTGGCCGGTTGCCGATCTAATGCTGCAACTCCTTTGCTTATATTACGTAGGCTTATTTTCGTCGTAGTGGTAATTTCCATCAGATGCTAGGGCGCAACCTCATACACCTGGATTTTTTTCCGATCTACACGTACAAGCGTGCTCGTATTACACGTATTCCTCGATTTACTGCGTCAGTGGTTCCAGGTTCAATACTGGATCTAAGTGGGCTGGCCTCTTTCGGGCGAGAGAGAGGCCTCGAGTGCGCCTCGGCCAGTGAGGCCGAGGTCACTTGTGATGTACGATGTCTAACAGGGCTGGCGTGATGGGTGTGCGAACTGTGCGACGGCACAGGACCCCGCGCATTCTGAGAGTGCGCGGGGCCCCCTCTGAGGTCCAATTTTTCTAAATACCTTTAATATAAGAGAAGGCCCTGCATCATTATTTTTCCCAGGGCCCCGCATCAGTATTTGGCACAGGGCCTCGCAAAATATAGCGCCGGCCCTGATGTCTAATTCTAAATAATTTACATCCCCTAAACAGGCGAACCCTTTTGTAATAGATGGGAAGAGGGATAGGGAACATAATTATGGTTAAATGTATAAATAATAAGTATATTAGAAAACCCCTAATAATGGGCAAATTAAAATTTAGCGAGGCGTCCTTACATTCAGATATTCAAGAATAAAACCGTTAGACCACCCTTTAATTGTAGAATAAAGTGCCTCTCTAAAAGTGTCAACAACAATTTAAAACACATGAAACCATCAAATTATCCACCCCCGCCCCCCCACTATGCTAAGCCATGGTTTGACCATACAGATTCGACACACATCTTCATACAGATGTCATTTGCATATGAAAGAACCCTCTCTACTATGCAACGGGTACCTGAGGAAAAATTCCCAGGTGTAGCAGCTCACCCCCTGGCATCAGTGGGGTGCCCCAACGAACAGTAGGTCGACGATAAATAAGCATTGGGGTTACAGCCGGCTGCAGAAAAATACCGTCCAATACACCACCATTGTGGCCATTCAGAGGGACAAGACGTGCACCCCACTCAACCATAGGTGAGAAAGGGTTAAGAGTTACTTTTGCTACACAGAGTCCAGTGGGGCCACGGCTATGTTTCAAATCCGACGGAAAGCAAAAGGAGCTCTTACTACTTGGACTAAACTATTCGTGAAGATCGGTAATATTCTTAGGTGAAGGTGCTGCTCCACCAGAAACAAGATTATAGATTTTTAATTCTTTGATCATGGCCCGAATGGGGCGTGAGTCTGACTCGTGTTGTATTGTAGTTCTTGTGCAAAAGGTCAGACACCATGCAATATTATAACCAACAAAGCATGAATTTACCTGCCAAAAATTTCTAGTGTGGTTGTGTAATGCGGTTTTGCAACAGTGGGGTAGGCCGGCATCCCCTACAGGCAATTCAGCCAATATTTCCTGCGGGCTCCAGACGTCCGGCTGGGGTGCCCCCAGCCAGAGCATGTTCATTGCACCCGCAGACCCGACCCTGCCACAGGCGGGATAAGGGTCTGATGATGATCATCGCCCGAATGGTGGCGCAGTGATTAGCACGCTCGGTAACTGCGTCAGTAGTGCTAGGTTCGATACTGGACCGAGGTGGGTTGACTTCTTTCAGGCGAGAGAGGTGCCCCGAGTGCACCTTCTTTCGGATGAGTAGTAAAACCGAGGTCCCGTGTGGTGAACGATGGCATTTGCACTTAAAAGTACCCTCTCTGCTATGCAACGGGCAGATATGGCAAAATTTGTAGGTGTAGGAGCTCACCCCTTGGCGTCGGTGGACTTCCTCATTGAACAGTAGATGCAGCTTTGGTACAAGGGAGTTGCAGCTTTGATCCGCACGCCCACGTATCCATTCAGAGGAATAAGATGGGCAACTGACTCTGCCATAGGAGGGAAAGGGTTAGGAATTCCTTGCTTTTATTCTTTGATTCTTCTACTATAGAGACCATGGCAGACATCTATGGCAGGGCCTCAAGTCGAAAACTGAATGGATGGGCAAGAACAGAGGATTTGAAGTTTTATTAGGTATTTAATGCAGTTTATTAGGTGTTAATGCGTTTCTCAAAGCTGTGAAGACGGCCCAGACCGTGCTGAGGCTGCTTGGCAATTTGACAGTTGAAATCACCACCCACACTTGAGAAATTGCGGCAAGTGGCCAGGGATTATCTGACGTACCCTTTCAAGAATGAGATGTTTGTTTAACCTCTGACTTCAAATCCCAGATGAACCAAACCCTGGTTGAGATGGTTGAACTCTGTAACATCCTGGAAGCTGTGCCTGCAAGTTAATGTCAACACCCTGGAGAAGTAGGACTAAAATGACATTGACCTCTTCTTACTGTTCGAGAGTGTAAAATGTCGATTCCCAAAGTTTAAGTCGTGATGACGTCTGAGCCCATCGTCTAATATCCAAAGGGTTAGTGGAACCCAATGATCCTTCTGAATTTTTTAGAGAAGGGTTGGATGTATCCCAGAAGTGACAATTTCACTAGCGAAACTGTTAGAGAGCCCCTAAGTTGTACGTTGAGTCTTTCCGTCCCGTTTATCGGATGTCCCCATGACAGTTCGTTACCTAGACTTGAAGCCCTTTATAACGGGCATACTTTTATATCGCCTTTGGTAGGCGAATTTGGTTCAGCCGGGGCTTACTCTCTATAACCAGGGAACAGGCTATTGTCCTTTACATATCATTCCTCTAGTCAGCGTGCTTGATTCGGGATACCGTGGTTCTCTCCTCGTCAGAGTTGACAGATTTGTGAATATCCAAACCGGTACAAGAGTGGGGGACTCTGCATGGCCAACACACCCCACCCGGAGCAGGTTCAAGGAATAATTTTAAAAAATAATAATTTAAAAGCATTTTTTGAAGAATAAAAATCCTGTAGGAGGAATCGCCACACTTTCCCGTGGGATCCTTGGATTTTTCTAATTCACTACATTGCAAGCAGCCTTATTTAGCCAATATGGCAGCGGAGAGACTAACTCTCATTCCTAAATATGATACCATAAAATTCCTGAAACCCTAAGCTATAATTCTTGTCCCCCTACAATACTTGCAATGGTGGCCCTTAGGAAGCCCTCCACTTTATCATCTCCAATGCTGTTCCATTGCCAAATGGTCCTTGGTAAAAAAGACCAGTAGTAGGAATCTGTCTGTGCCCTTACCTACTCCAATTTATATGAATGATCCTTTCTCCCTTCATACTCCGCCAGGGACACACTTCCAGCAACGATCTGATAAAAAAGACTAATGCTGTGAGATATACGCCGCTGGATTTGGGTGTCCCACCCTAATTCCCTAATCATGTCAGACACACTCTCCTGGATGAGATGCCCTCTGTCAGAAACCCGCCGAGTTAACTCTTAAGAGCTCCCGACGATCAAAGTCGTTCCTGGTCATGCAAAGTGTTGTCTTTCTGTTATATCGGAACGCCCCAAAGGAGCATTCCATTGGGGTTTTTTTCGTTTCCTTGGTGTTTTTTGGGGCCTTACAACTACAATTGTTTTTGTTTCAGTGGTGTTTTAAGGCCCTTCAACTACATCGGTCATTAGAGCCCTGTCCACTGCATAGTTCTAATGCAGAAACTGCACAGACACTACGCAGTTATGACGATATTTGAGTGTTAACAGTACCCAGTGTTCCCGAGAGGTCACCAAGGCTAGTACTAGGTGGGATTGCGTTGCTTAACTTCAGCGATCAGACGAGAACTTGAAACTGGTGTGTCCAACGCAACAAGCTCCACGCTTTTCTCGGGAGAGAGAGAGAGAGGGCCCGAGTGCGCCTTCAGTCGAATGAGAAGTAAAACCGTGGTCCCGTGTAGCGTACAATGTTATTTACACGTAAAAGAACCCTCTCTACCATGCAATGGGTAGATGATGCTGGATCCCCAGGTGTAGGAGCTCGTCCTCTGGCGTCTTTAGATTGTCCCAACGAACAGTAGACAGACGATAAAATAAACATAGGGTTTGCAGCTTTGGTCAGCAGACGGCTGCGGAATAACACCGTCCAATATACTGTATCACCCTTGCGTCCATTCACAAGGACAAGATGGCTACCCGACCCTGCGATAGGCGGTAAAAGGGTTAATAGTTGTTTGCAAGGCACGGCCATCCTACACATCAAGGTTAACGTCCTGCAACCGTGGCTAGTATCATTCGTCACTTTAACTATATTTTGGCGTTTTTCCTGGTGGTGAATAACCTTAAATCTGATAAAAGTTTGATTTCGTAGGAAAAGCCTTGGTTTATCTTAGAATGTTTTCTTTAGTGTGTCAATGCCTCTCCGGTAATTGGGTAGTTTACATCTCCTTACATATAAAAGTCCAGGATTCCGGGATTGTAGTCACAGTTGTTTTTCTTTCTTGCAGGAAACATAACAGTCTTGTGTCCTTCCGGGATCCAGCGGTGAGTATACCAATTTTTTGTCTGCCAATCATAACATTCTTATACGCCAGTGGGTCCCAAACTTATCATGTTCACGGAATCCTGATTCTAATTTACCACACTGCAAGCAGCCTTTTCTTTGGCCAATATGGCAGTGGAGAGACTATCTCTCAATCCTACTTATGATAACCTAATACTCCTAAAACCCTAAGCTATAATTCAGGTACCTCCCCTAACACAATACTAGCTATGGTTGGTTTTCCTTGGATGAAGCCCTCCACCTTATCCTCACCAAGGCCATTCCATTGTCGAATGACCCTTGGCAGAAATGACCAGTAGTATGAGTCTGTCTGTGCCCTAACCTCTTTCAATTTATATGGATGATCCTTTCTCCCCTTATACTCAGCTGGGGACACACTTCCAGCCAAAGGTCCATAACATCCCAGCAGCAGCAGTCTTATGAAAAGGCTAATGCTGTGAGATATACGCCTCTGGCTTAATGTATCCCACCCTAGTTCCCTAATCATGGCAGATATGCTTTCCCTGTGAGAAAATCTATTAAGTACAATTCTTGCTGCCCTTCTTTGAATCCTTCCAACCTCCCAAGTCCTGCCTGAAGGTGAACCAAATTAGACTGCCATACTCCAAAATTGGGTGTACCATTGAAATATATGCTGTTTCCTTTACCTCCTTTGTGCTATCCTGAAGGACCCTACTAATCACACGGAGGATTTGACCAGCCCTCCCAGTCATTTTACCAACGTGATCCTTCCAATTACCTTGACTATTTAAGACAATTCCCAGATGTTTATGGGTTACAACCCTATCAACCCTAACTCCACCTATGTGGTAATCAAAATCAAGTATCTTTCTTGATCTGGATATTGTAAGGATCCTACACTTCTTCAGGTTTAATGGCAATTCCCATTTTACACTCCAATTGTAAATCCTAACTAGATCCTGTTGCAATTGCACACAGGATGATAACCCATCATCTAATACCCGCGCAGCACATGTGTCATCTGCAAATAGTTCAATACATAACTAATAACAAAACTTGGCCAGCAACCCACTAGTGCAGAGGTGCCCAAACTTTTGCTTCTTCACCACGTCTTGTTGGCTTTATTTGCCCACTGTATTTTTTCAGGACCTAACGGTGGCTAGTGATTTATTTTCATTCTATGCATTTTCTACTTTCATAATCCTAAGAATAGGTCAGTTGGCGTTGTCCACACACCCCAAAATTAATTTTAACCTTCCAAGGACCCTGTTTGGGAAACACTGTTCTATCTTGTCAAATATGCAGTTAGGCCACTACATTATCGATTATTTAACTTCAGGCGCTAAGGAGACATTTATTGCTATAACTGTAGAGGGTTTGCTGACCAAAATTTGTATTTTCCTCGTAGAAAAGGGTTTCATTTTTGATACTGACCAGAATCCGATGCCGGTCTTCTTTCATAAATGTTGTCATCTCGAAATCAAAACAATCACCGACCTGCACCTGGACAATGAAAGATCTATTATATTGCAATGGTCCATTGTGTCCCTCCAAGGCGGGGGCTGCTTATTGCATTGGACATAGCAGTTCTCATCTGATCGCTGAAGTTAAGCAACGCAACCCCGTCTAGTACTAGCATGGGTGGCCGCTTGGGAAAACTGGGTACCGCTAATACCCAAAAATCGCCGCATTAGTGTAGTGTCTGTGCAGTCTCTGCATGAGAATTATGCAGTGGATGGAGCTTTAATGACCTCGTAGTTGAAGGGCCGTATAACACCAACAATACAAATAAATCCCTGCAAGGTCTGTCGTGTAAATTCATTGCGGCTGAGGCTGTGTAAAAATACCGTCTAATAGATCGCTCATGTGCCATTCAGAGGGATAGGAAGGGAGATGAGTTAGTAGTTGTTTTGGCAGTTGCCTTGTCCAAGTTGGTTTCGTCGTCCAAGAGTCCCGGTGGGTCGAAAATGGAATCCAATACTCAAAAGTGTAGATGATGACTTTTTGGTTGTACTCCTTTTTTTCACTTAGGTTGTCTAATCATGAGGACTGCCCACTTCATAAAGATGGCGATCGTTAGCATGGTTCTACTGGAAATATCAGTGGATGCTATTAAGCTGCCAAAATTATTTCCAAAAGGAAACTCAATTAACAAGCGGCCCTTACAAAATCCAATTGGTCGTTTTAAACCACCTAGAACACTGACATCGTTTCTTCGTCCAGGTGGTAATCGACCCACTCCTAAACGTCCGTTGAAATCAATTGCTAAAAGAGTTCCTATGAAAGTTGGGAGCACCTTGCTCGAATTATTTGTACCTGCTCTCTTCAGCTCTGCCATTGATTTAGTATTAAATTCACGTTACAATCGAATGTGCGCCATCGAGATTCGAAATGCACATCCGCAGTTGGAACTGAGGTCCCCTAAATATTATACTGCAGCAGGAAAGGTTCAACAGCCTCCTCCACAAACCATTCCTCCGGATTCCGTCAATTCTTTTGAATTCCGAAAAACCTCATTCGGCGTCCATGGCACCGCTGGTGTTGTCACCTATGACCTCTATCACTTCGACGACACTGGTAATGCTATTCCATGTAATGGTTCTAAACTAATGTTGCTGTGGTTGGTACCGGGGTCTCGCTTGAGAGGAAGCAACGTGCACGCCATCGGTGTCCGCTCAAACCCTCCGGCTTCCGAAAGTCTCTATTTAGAAATGTTTTCTCAAAATCCACGTGGATTCGTTCGAGATACAGCCGCTCGTTCGCTAACACATGTTTTAAACTTGGATGGAGTTGATGTAAAAGTTCACAGCGTGATGACTACTTTGGGAAAAGCGACCTTGACAGTGGATATCACTCCCGGTGAATTCGTTTAGCATTTTTTTCTTCCCTTTTTGTGTTCTGGGTAGCGGAATATACGCAGAATATTTAGAAACTTTAACGGAATACTAAAAAACATACGTTTACAAACACAGTGCCTCAATGGAACGCATATTTCAACTGATGCACGATTCAACTTTGCAACTGATGACGCATTTTTGCATGTGCTATGCCCATTTCTAATCGGCCATTCCAATCTGCAGTTGGCTAAACCACTGAAGATAGGACATTGTCTAGGGGCAGTAGAGGACCAATTGCAATTGCCAGCTAGATTTATACTAATAGATTCTTAATATTTAAAAATATTTCGGGCGCACGTTTTCTGAAGTTCTACCCCCTGATCCACCCTGTTACTAACACCATGTCTTACTGGTGGAGGCGTCACACTCGGAGGAGCAAAACACGTTCTGGAACATTTTGGGAACACCAGCGATAACAAGGAACATCAAAGAATGATCTCTGATTTTGTCAACCTTTCACAAACGTCGTAGGGAAATCCAAGAATGTCGTCGTTTTCACGGTCTGAAAGCATTTCATGGAAATATCCGATTTTGAAACGTATTGGAGCGGCAGTATTGCATTGGACACCAGTTCTCATTCGATCACTGATGTTAAACAACCTAACTGCAACTAGTATCAGCATGGGTGAACGCTCGGGAACACTGGGTACTGCTAATACCCAAAAACTTCGTCGTAACAGCGAGTAGTGTCTGTGCAGACTCAGCATTACAACTACGCAGTGGACGTGGCTATAATGACCAGGTGCGGATCAACGTTTTTTTGGGGCCTAGGGCTTATTGAAGTCCAATAATGTACATTGATTAAAATGAAACAAATAATGCTATAATTTGTCACTATTATTACGTTATTACAGTAGAACTCCAATTTTCCGAACTCCTATTATCCGAATCGCCAATTATCCGAATCGCTTTCAGAATTTCAGAAAAAAATTACGAGGAAACGTACTGCGATTTTCAAAACAATGCGCGACTTGGCTGCCTGAAAACGGATCCTGACAGTCAAACAGCTTACTTTGACCAAGATGTTCAACAAGCAATGACTTTCATTTACAGTATGGTACACGTACATATTGTTACTAATGTACAGCCCTTTTAAGTATGCTTAATATGTAAAAGTGTTGTCTTTTCATTTAACTAATGAAAAGCTCTTGTTATTTAAAAATAAGTTTTTTCTCCCATTTTCTCCCATTTAGACCCTTTTTTTGGAAAAAATCGAATTATCTGAATTTTTGACTATCCGAATGGGGTCCGGTCCCAATTGATTCAGATAATTGGAGATCTACTGTACTATTAACTTTTTTTACTATATAGTAAATCAAAAGATGCCTAACTATTTCTTTCAATAGACATTTTAGCAATAGACATATTTAGTGTTTTTCACTTGCATATTTCAAATTGTGTTTTAAAGTTATAGAGGAATAAAGAAATTTGGAATGCTGTAGTGACTATGAGAGCAGGACCGGCCCTAGAGTTTGTGGGGCCCAAGGCAGCAGGTGAGAGTGGGGCCCTAATGAAAACATTTACCATATTTATTCTAATGCGTGCACCATTTATTTTATTTCTTTTTCAAAGGTTTTTTTTGTTGTGCCATTTATTGTAGGGTGCTGTTAATTAGAATAAATGCAGTATAAAAATTGATTGCTTTCCAATGCAGGACTTTAATTTCTTTAAACACACATGAAATCAAAATAAAACGATTTATTGAAACTCTGTCAAACACAAAATCAGTATGTCAAAATGTAAATCAGTTCGAAACACCTTAGTGTTACAACTAGAAATGTAACAAGTTAGAAGTACAAGAGATTGAATTAAAGAATATTTGAGAAGTAGAAACACCAAAAATATTGCAATACCTTCATTAAAATATTTTTGTATCATTGTATGGTACTTAAAAGCTTATCATTTTTATTCACTGGCATAGATGGTATTTTTTAACATCAGAGCTAGGATGAGGTTTTGCAGGGCTGAGTTCAAAAATATTTTGTGTGGCTTTTTGTATGACAATATATTTTACGTTCTGTAATATAGCCCTAAGGCCTTTAGAAATGTAAAGCCACGTTTTGATGAGTGTTGGGAACCTACCTTGCACCAGCTTGAGCAACATATTTTACAAGTAAATCTTGTGAGCTTCTGTGGATGCAAAATATGCAATAAGGTCATTATAATCAAGAACATTGGCAACATCATTCTCAATTGATAAAATAGCTAAATCAGTAAGTTATTCTTGGAGCATTGTTGATCGCATATAAGTTTTTATAAGTTTTAGTGTAGAAAAGCTTCTCTCACTTGAAGCAACAGTGGCAGGAGTAGTCAGCAGTAAGCAAAGTGCAATGTGAGTGTTAGGAAAGTCACTATATTGCCTGTTTATTGAGAGAAAATTTAAAATGTTAACAGGATCACTGTGCATCTCAACAGGAATTATTAAGTGCAATGACTGCAATTCCTCTGCAAGCATATGACCATCAATATCCTTATTTTCACCATGTGTAAGCACTGTTTCAAGTTTCATACAATAGTTTAGTATGTCACTGTTTTTTAACTTGTGAAATTTGTAAAGAAATCCAAATGTTTCATGATGAATTTTCAGTTGTTGAAACTCGGTATTCATTAACATAATTGCTTTATCAACTATTTGGTTGAAATAATTGATGCAAAATTGTTTTTCTGCTTCTACAAATCCTTCATCAACATCTTCATATGTAAATTGCTTTTTTTTCTTTTCCGCACTCTCGTCTCCTTGAAAACTGGATCTATATCTAATTCCACAGCAATTTCTTTCGCAGTTATTGCTGCTTTTTCATACCCAGTCTCTCTATAAGATTTCAACCTTTCACAAGCTTTCACATTAATTTGCTGTGCAACTTCAAAAAGTGCATCGTATATTTCACCTGCTTGATATCGCACTGCCTTTACACTTTTAATGCGACTGTCCCATCTTGTTTCACATTTTGGTTTGACTGAAATAGTTTGAACATGCTTAGAAAAGATAGCCCACTGCTTTGTTGATGATGAAAATAAGACATATATTCATTGAAGTACACCAAAAAACCTCATTGCTTCAGGGCAAGTTTTTGCCATATTACATAGCAAATTGTAGCTGTGACAAGCACAAGGTGTAAAAAGTGCCTTTGGATAGTTGTAAAAGATGAGCCTGTACACCTGACTTATGTCCCTTCATATTTGCACCATTATCATAGCCTTGGCCATGAATATCTGAAACATCTAATCCTAACTTTGTCAAATTCATTATTAATGCATCAAGCAGGTGTTTGCCTCTACTTTCTTCTACATGTATAAAAGTTATGAAATGCTCCTGAATTAATTCAGAAACATCTGTCTGCTGTGTGTACATATCTAATTGTCAATGACATCTGTTCTTGGTGGCTGCAGTCTGGTGTGCAATCCATCATTACTGAAAAGTATTTGGCAGACTTGACTCTTCCTATAATGGTTTCATGTACCTTACTTCCCATCAATGAAATGAGCTCGTTTTGAATTTGCTTTCCCAAGTAGTAATCATGAATTTCATCATTTTGAATCATTTGTATATGATCCTGCATAACTGGATCAAATTTAGCCAGAAGATCAACAAGACCCAAAAAGTTTCCATTGTGAGCCTTATGCAGTTTGTCTACTGAGCTGCAAAAAGCCATGTTGTGCTCAGCAAGAAAGTGAACTATTGCCATTAAACATTGAAAAATGCTATGCCAATGAACTTTTTCACTGTTGATTAATTTAAGATTTTGTCTGTCCATTGTCCATTGTTTTCAAAGTACACATTAAATGTCCTTTTGATTTTTTATGGTCTGATAGTTGTGCTGTAGCATTTTTCCAGTCATAAAAGCCATCAGATCCCAGAGTAGACAGAGTGTTACCAAAACGTTTGCAACAAAGACAAAATATTCTGCCCTTTGCTACAGAGTAAATAAGCCATTTTCAATGAACAATTTCTCCATTTGGCATACGTCTCTTGCAGAGATGCATGACTGCTTCCATCAAAACACTCTGGCCATGTTGCTGGATCATCCACATTAATATTACCAACCCATTCTGTGTTTCTAGGGGCCTCAATGTCTGCTAACTGTATTGTAACAACAACACCAACAGGACAGTTTTCCACATTGAAAATGTTCTTTTCAGAAGTGGAGACAATGACAACATCATGACTGTTATCAAATTCTTTTGTCTTTCTATTACATATTTGTTAATAGATCCCTTTAATTCCTTGATTTGTTTTTCCCTTGCTGCTTTCACTTCGTCTTTTGATTCCTACTTTTATATCTTCTACCTAAATCACTATCTCGTTTTGGTGCCATAACCTGTAGCCCTATACAAATCTTGCAAAAAAAATACTCTAGAATATTTCAGTAGAGGTTGGTAAGCCACAGTATACAGCAAAATCTATGGAAGGAAAGTAAGCAACAGTTCATTTCCTATTGAAGATGAAATGCAAATGCAAAATAAAAATGAGATTTTCATTTCAACCAATTAACATTTTGTGTTTAACTTGCAGCAATCTTTGCACTTACATATGGCCCCACTCTTTTGTTTCAGGTTCTGATCTTCCTTAAAATACTAATGACGATGTAACTGGAATGCTAAATTTCTCTTTTACTAAGAAGGGAACAAAAAGACTGCCCAACATAATTTACAATTAAATTTAAATCAAATTAAAAGTCTGGTTAGACCAATAGGCAACAGCAGCTACTTGAAATCTTCATGTATTGGCAATAATCAGTGGCAATTTCCTTCACATCCTCATTTCTCCATTATTTGCTGCCATTGATAAGGAGAATCTGTGTTTTCAGCTAATGATTTGGGACATTTACTAACAACAATACATGAGGGTGAATAACAATGAGAAGAGATGACCCAGTGGGTAAGCATGTCTAGATAAGTTGCCAGGCAGGTGTAAGGGTCAAGTTGTCTTCATTTTGTGTAGCATTTATTAAATTTTTTAATTCACCTGCATGGGGCTGAAGGCAGTTGCCTTGGTCGCCTTGCCCTAACGCTGGCCCTGTATGAGAGATTTTATAAAAAAAGTGTATTTTAGGCATCTTACCACAGCAGTCAGGGGGAAGATGGCAATTATGAATTTCCAAAAAAGATCAAACAAAGCAAACACAAAAAAACAGGCCTGAAGAACTAAAGTTATGCAATTCAGCATAAGCTAGGACTAGCATTAGTGAACGCTTTGGAACACTGGGTACTGTTAAAAGTTAATACAGAGTTTTCTGGCTGCATTTCTATCTGATGTATGCTATGGAATGCAGATGAATCATGAACTGTGCAGATGCATGCAGTGTCTGAGTTTGCACAGCAGACAATTCGTTTGCATTGCATAGCACACGTCGGATAGAAATGCAGCCAGAAAACTCTCTAAAGGCTCCCTTACACTGACGTGAAACAATTGCAATTGCAGAGGACATGGTGAATTATTCATATCAAAATGCTACCCATGAAGAGCAATGGTCATGCATACACCACAGTGAATGTATCGTGCCCACAGTTGTGAAAGTCCAATGAATTCTAATTCTCATTCTAGTTCACTACAAGCAGCCTCTATGGAAAATTTGGCAGTGGAGAGACTAACTCTCATTGCTACATAAGAACCCAGAAAACTTCTAAGATTCAAAGCTGTGGTTGTTGTGTCCCCATACAAAACTTGCAAAGTGCAACACTGAAAAGCTAATAGATATAATAAGAATGTATCCAATTATATATGATCTTTCACATGAAGATTATAAAAATGTGAGGAAAAAGGATAAGGTATGGGAACAGATTGGAGCACAATTAAAAGATACTGGCAATTAATTACAAGTTATTTATTAAAGAAAGATTGTTTTTCATGAATTCTAAAAGATAAGTTTGTTGCCCATATTGGATTGTCTCCCATTTGTCTAAGAACAGGTTGTTGACTAGGCTGTTCTCATGGGTCAAAACAATCAGTATTTTGAATATCACTTTGTGTAGTGCATATCAAGTTATGCAAAATACATACTGTTTTTACAATAATAATTGTATATTCTCCACTTTCGATCTGGAATTCCAAAAGCATTTTCTACAACTTTTCATACTTTGCACAAATGATTTTTAAAATTTTCTTTACAAATTTTCTTTAATTGCCCTGGTAAACACTTATCATCAGGAATATTTATTAAACCCATTTCAAATCTTTGACATATATGAGAAGATTCAAAAATTCCCCCATCACTGTTTTTCCATAACCACCAATGTCCACACAAATCTGTAATCTGGACCAACAATGGCCATCAGAAATATAGAAATGTTGGGAGCCAGTTTTGTTTGGACATTTTATGGTAACATGCTTCCCATCTATAACACCAATACAATTGGGAAATTTCCATCTAGTTTCAAATCCTTTTGCACACTCCTCCCAAATATCTATCATAGGTTGAGGTAAATAGATGTTTTCCATTCTTCTACAAATAGCCTGGCAAACGTCTGTAACTATTCTAATTGTTGAAAAGCCAACCCAAAAACTGTGGCCAATTGTATAAAAACTACCTCTACTGGCAAGAAATCTGAAAATACAAATAATTTCATCAATTCCCATCAATCCCATTATGGCTTATATTTCTTCAGGTGATGCATTAAAAAAGAAATGGAAGAATCCCAGGGATACCTATATGTGACACATAAAACAAAATGAAACCAAAAGTGGTCAAGCTGCAAAAAGCAGTAGAAAATGGCAATGGCCTGACCAAATGGAAGCATTCCATCCATTTTGGCATTTGCCAAAACGTCCTCAAATATACCTGTGGTTTTGGAAATTCACAAAATTATTGGCAACACTATTGATACCACTTCTCAAGATATTGATAGCAGTGAGGGCAGAATGTCTCAATTTCAACATAACAATTTAGATAGTTGTAGCATTGATATAGAAGAAATCAATCTGGAGGATTCAAATGCCACTGATTTTGCAGCAAGTTCAACATCAGCACCAAATCTTACTATTGCATCCACCCCTTCAACATCAACAATTTCATCAGCAAATAAAAGGAAAACTAAAAGGGAATCCCCTTCATCTGTAAACAGCCTAATTACATATTTTGAAAATAGAAAAAGACGTGAGGATGACAAAATTGAAATGATTTTTATAGCTCATTTGAAAAATGTCAAAAAATTAACCAAAAAACGCCAGACCATAGCAAAAAAGGAGATTGCAAAACTTATTGTACAAGAACTTCTTGAACTTGAAGAACAGACTTCACCTCACCAAAACCAGGACTCCATTCATTCTTTAGGTTGTGAGTGTTTTGTGACTAGTATTTTAGAGCCTGAATCACCAAGCTTTGCACATAATTTGCAGGGTACCTCCCAAAATGTTAATGAACATGTAAAAATCATTTCTTGTACATATTATGTCACGATTTAGAGACAGTCTCATCAGCTGCAGCCATTGCTGTGGAATAACTAACGTCATATTTTTTTCTTGGAAATAAATTGAGGTTTACAACCATTCATTTCACTGTGTGACTTATTTGTGATTTTGGTAATTATGTGGTCAACTGCTTTTTCATCCTGAAATCCTCACTGCCAAATAATGACGTACAGTACAGTACGAACAAGTACAAGTACAGGAATACGTACAAGTACTGTGTGTTCTGATGCAGAAACTGCACAGACGATTTTTGGATACTAGCGGTAACCAGTTTTCCCAAGCGGCCACCCATGCTAGTACTACCTGGGGCTGCGCTGCTTAACTTTAGTGATCAGACGAGAACTAGTGTGTCCAACGCAATTCGCCACCCCCCCATTTTCAAAGTAGCCACTGATGTTAGTGACATCTGGGGTTGCATTGCCTCTTCTGAAATGGATAGTACTTTACCACAGTGGCTGTGGAAGAGGCTCAATCACTTCCGCACGTTTACGTCCATGTGGCAAATGCCACAGAAGCCCTTACTCATCATCATCATAATGTCTTCTCCCTCATGTTGCAGGGTTGGCTCTGCAGGTTCTAACCCTTCACTCCCCTATTTACCACTAGGTCGCCGTCTGCCCTACACACTATCATATCCCTTCCCACATCTGCTTTAGTGTTCTCCTACCCTGGGTGCTTCCAACCACCTGCATTCCCATATTAGACCCAACGAACCCCTCCTCCCCTCTTCTCATTGCATGTCCATACCAAGGTTACTATAGATAAGGTTAGCCACTCAGAGTGATAGTCAATCAAATTTAGGTATGCCTGTGACGTCACCATGGAAGCACTTTCTGCTAATATATGGTAGAGATACCATACTATTGATTAACACATTTTAAGCAGGAGACGTAGTAATACGGGTTTTCTTGATTAGTAGTGCAATGCAGTGCTACGTTTCATATTGGTCTGGCACGAATTTTGACTTCTATTCCATTTTATGACCTTAATTGCCAATGCAAGACTATGTGCTCTTTCTGTCTCAAGAATTGCCTGCCATTCCATTTCCCTATCCCCCATGAACCACCTCACATCCCTTACTGTCCTTGTCTGCATGATCATTACAGACCCCACCAATAATAAACGTTCATATCATTTATACTGCCTTACTTCGACATCTAGTGAGTGCACCAACTCATCAAAGAGTTGGTCCTCATGAGAGGGGTGGATCCAAGGGGGGAGTAATGCAGCAATTGTTCCACCCTCAGTGCTTCAATGGGGTGCACATTTCATCTGATGCATGATTCAACTTTGCAAATGATGAGGCCTTTTTGAAATGCTGTTCCCATTTCTTTACTGCTGCTCCAACAATTGCAGTCCAATTTGCATTTGGCCAAACCACTGAAGACAGGACATTGTTTAAGGGGCAGTAGAATTATACTAGCTAGAATTATACTAAGGGATTTCGAATATTTAAAAATATTTGGGGCACACTTGTTTTGAAGTGCTACCCCCCTCGATCTGCCTGTGGATCTGCTCCCCTAGGCCGCCTGCCTATACCTACCCCGTTTCACCCTCCTTCACCACCTGTATACAGTCCAACCCCGATAATGAAAACCCCGGATAATGAAATTTTCTGGTTAATGAAGACAGTTAGGTAGGTCCCAGCCAAAGGTATATGTCAATACATGTAACTGTACCTTGGATAATGAAGACTCGGATAATGCATAATGAAGACAACTTATGCATTTTCTGTATATGTGCTACAATATAATTTCACTCTGGATAATGAAGACAGCCTTATAAAAATTTCAAAAGGACATAGTCTAGCTAGTTTTAAGCAGTTATAAGAGGGTGGTTAGGGATTTTGTTGGAGCAGAAGCTACTCAGTTTTAGTAAAGGGTGTGCAGTATTACATACCTGCCCTTGTGATTGGATAGCTAGTCACATTTGTAAAAGTCCAATCTTTTACATACAGTATACTCTCATTAATGGACAGCCATGGGGAATTGAAGTCTGTCCACTATTAGGTGTCCTCTATTGGGGATAACAATTTACCACTGTAAGTGAACTTTGGGGCAAAATGTCATGTACCACTATAGAGAAATGACCGTTAAGGGAGATTTAACTATATGCTGATGTTTTCATTAAATTTATCAATTCGTTTATTGTAATTTCATTTAGAAACGTTATGTTGTACGTTTTAAGTGAAAAAACAAACAAACGCTAAGAAGCTATTATGAGCATGAATTAGACCTAAAATTAGACACTCGGTTAATGAAGACACTTGTGGTTGGTCCCTTAGGGGTCTTCATTATCGGGGTTGGACTGTATATAAGCTTGTATCCCACCGCAGGAACCTTGATCTATCCCCTTTCACCTGGTTTCTGGTAAGAAAACTGCACTAATCCTCCTATTCTTTAGGATGCTAGCTAATTCGCCTGTTTTTCTTGTAAGGGTCCCCACATTCCACGTCCAATAATTCTAAGAGTAGCCCCTGCTTTTGAAAGGACTGCTCTGACTGGGGAAAGCAAGGCCAGGAATATTAGACGGGTTGTCTGTGGGGGATTTGGGTCTACCCCACAGAAGACACTCAATGCATTATCTGCCATGTAAACCGAGGTCTGCCCCCATGATATTCTGCCCACTCACTCACCCCAGATGGAATTCCCTGTCTGCAGACCCCGCCGACCATGGAGGCCACAAGGGGACGCTCAATGGGGTTGCCAGGGTTGCTCAGGCAGGTAACCGTCAGAGCCATGACCCCCGAGTACCAGGATCAGGAGCCTTGTGGAGTGAGAGTTAATGGTTTCCCCACATTTTCTAATTTTTCTGGCGAGATTAAACGCCAAATAATGTTATTAAATCATTGTATTACTTAATAAACTCATAATAATGAATTTCTGATTTTAGCGTTTTTGCAGCCACTTAGGGTATACAGAATGAAGCTGCAAACTGTTGGGAGACCACAATCAAGCCTTTGTGCACCTATGGGATTTTTGCCACTCCTGGATGGTAAATATCATACAGCGCTTAGGCTAATTGTCAGACTAGTAAGAACCCTTACTGCATAGCTTTCTCTACACTGTACACTGTTTTTTTCTAATCTTTAACAATTCATTCTTCTATCAATTTTTTTACTGTAGCTCAAGCGCCTTGCTACTCAAATTTCTGCACCTAGCAGTTATTACAGAAATGACAAGGAACTATGACGCTCTGCCCTCCATTCCCAAGCAGGAATACAAATCAATTGCAGTAAGTCCTCACCTACGTGATTAATTGGTTCTGAAGGTTTTTGCGTAAGTCGAGGAAAGCACTAAATTTACCATTTTTGACATAGAACTATTTAGCATAAATCTATCTTGATACACTTAAGAAAATATTATTTATAGCGCATATTTATTGGACATATGGCACAAAACAGAATCTGCAAACATACTGTATTTATAGACGAACTACTTCAAGTATTGGTCCAGTGTTAATTGTGTTTTAGTCCTGTGCGATAGGAGGGTCCCAATGAAGCTGAAAGGGAAGTTCTGCAGGGCAGTGGTTAGACTAGCTGTGCTCTATGGATCAGAGTGTTGGGCAGCAAGGAAGTGCCACGTCAATAGAATGCATGTAGCCGAGATGAGTGGCATGTCGAGAGCTGGTGAAATTAGAAATGAGTATATTAGAGGTAGGTGGGGGTGGTGGACATCGCCAAAAAATGAGAGAGAATAAGTTGAGGTGGTATGGACATGTAATGAGAAGAGGGGAGGAGGAGCTCGTTAGGTCCATATCAGGTATGCAGGTGATCAGAAGCACCCAGGGCAAGGGGAGACCAAAGCAGACGTGGGAGCAAGTTGTGAATAGCGATATGGTGGTGTGTGGGGTGGATGGGGATCTGCTGGGAGATAGGCCAGTGGAGGTGTAGAACCCACTGCCCTGACCCTGCTGCAGGCGGATTATTTTCAGACGAAAGAAGGAACTGGAGTTTGAGCACATAGACTGTCGTCAGACAGTCTTCATTATACAGTTTGCGACTGCCCTAAATTTTTTTTGTTTAAAAAAAATCGCGTAAGTCCGAAATCGCGTAAGTCGAAACCGCATAAGTCGAGGAATACTGTATCATCAGTTAATACAACGTTACTATAGATAAGGTTCGCCATTCAGCGCAATAGCTAATCAAATTTTACACAAATAAGCATAAACGAAGAACTGATAGGAAGGTCCCAATCAAGTTGTAAGAGATGTTTTATTGGGCAGTGGTTAGACCAGCTGCGCTATACTGTATGGATCAGAGTGTTCGGCAGTAAAGAACAGCACCATCAATAGAATGCAAGTACCCGAGTTGCAAAAGCTGCTTTACATGAGTGGGGTGTCAAGAGCTAAGGGGACATTGCTAAGATAGTAGAATAAGTTGAGGTGTTATGGACACGTAATGAGAAGATGGGAGGAGGAGCTCGTTAGGTCCATTGCAGGAAGGTAGGTGGTCAGAACCACTTGGGGGAGGGGAGACTAAAGTGGACGGGGGAGCAAGTTGTGCATAGGGATATGGTGGTGTGTGGGGTGGACGAGGACCTGATTGGGAATAGGCAGCAGTGGAGGGCTAGAACCCACAGATCCAATGATGACGATGATGACTATTCATTTATTCACTAGTAAAAAATATGTTGGATTCAAATTCTTCTATATTTCTGAATCTACTACTCATGTGTGCCCGGGGTAGAATAGGCACGCTGCATACCTGCAGGTCGTCAGAGGCGGCTAAAAGGGGTGACTTTCTTGCCCCTGATTGCACAACACCACTATCGTCCTTGCCCATGACTTGTGTTCTGGATGGGACGATACCATCATTGTGGCTGTCAGTGTCCTTTACTGGATGACTGTTTGACATGTTCTCGGTCGATGTAGGCTTCTCACTGAGGTGACCGTAAATAAACGCCTACCCACGTGTTAGCCAAGCATGGAGACCCGTACCCCAACACTGGTGAAGTAGCTGACAGACATCGAGGATTAAGGTTGCGACCTACAGTCTAAACACATCACTTTGGCCACAGCTTCCAGGGAAAATGGGCCGCCAAGGCGGATACCTGGTCTTGGTCAACCAGCCAGGGGCACATAAGTGGTTATGTCCCCTAGGGTTGCTGCAAGTGGACCAGCAGTCACCCCCAATGCCAATGGTCTAGTACTCGGAGATTATGCCACCCTTGTGGTATCCTGCCAAGGAATCTCAGTGACCCAAATGGGCGTCCCCATGTTGGGCTCCGTGGTGGGTGAGACCTGCAGGCAGCGAATAAACATATATTTAAAAGGGAGATGCCACCCCTTTACCTTCTTCTCCTTTACTGTCTTGTGTTGAGCTGGATGATGGTGGGCTCGGTCCCACCCAACTGAGTGGGCAAGCTGCCATTGAGCTGATGGAGGGAGATAAACACTGCTCCAATTCCGAGGCCACGTTCCCCCAGTCACCAACTGGATCAGGGAATGCACCTGTGGCGTCTATGACATCAGCAGCTGCCCTTAACAAGAGGCAACGACCTCTTAGTATTAAGGTGCAGGGCTCCACCACCGATGGAAAACATGTTCCTGCTTCTAAGGTCTTAGGTGCAGTCAAAACAATTATCACACCTTCATCCTATCCTCCCTGGTTTATTTCCATCTCTGGGGAGGATGGTGCAGCCTTGGGGAAGGCGTCGCCCTTCCTTATCGCTAAAGCCACCAAGGGCATTGCAGGTGATGTGGTTGAGGACATCTGCCAGCCACCTTCTTGGTTAAGAACATATGCCCGCCACCAGACCAAAGGATTACTGAAAATGCAGAAGCTCAGTGACATCCCTGTTGTGGTCGAACCCCATCGCACCCTAAACACCAGTAGAGGTGTGGTGCGGTGCCCTGACCTATGTGGGGAATCAGAGGAGCAAATAGTGGAGGAGCTCAGGGACCAGGGTGTGGTGGCTATCTGCTGCACCTCGGTTCGACAGGATGGAGAATCCCGCCCTTCTGACACCTTGGTGCTGACCTTTGGTAGGCCCAAGGTGCCAGAGTACATAATCACTGGCTACCTCAGCTTCCCTGTATGCCCATACATACCGAGCCCGCTTCGGTGTGTTTCAAGTGCCAAGGTTATGGCCATGGCCAGAATTCCTGTTCTGCCAAGGCCATGTGTGGAACTTGTGGACAGGGAGACCACTCCCCTGAGTCTGTTTCTATAAACTGTAAGGGCAACCACCCTGGCTTTTCTCAGGATTGTGCCACTTGGCTGCAGGAACATGCGATCCAGGAGTTGCATGTCCATAAGGGTATAACCTTTCAGGATGTGTGGTGGCTGCTAGCTTTGCTAGGGACCTCCAGTCGTGGAGTGTTCTATGCAGGTGCTGCAAAGCCAGCTGCTGTATCCTCTGTCTGTACCCAGATGGACACGCTACCTCAGCTCCCCCTCTCATCCATTTGATGCCCACTTGGGCCAGTGGGGTGAATGGACCGCCAGTCTGTGCTAGCATTGGCTGCCATATGGACCCCAACGCCATTTCCATGGCTTCTTCCAGCTCCACCACCGCCTCTGGCCCATGCATGGCCCCCCATAATAGCGGTGCAAGCTTCTTTGGAGGCCCCAGATGCCTCTCATCATAGAGAGGCATCTCCCTTGAAGGCCCCCTCCACGGAAGGGGTGGCGGGTGAGACAGGTGGAAAGAAACTAGGGACACCCCCCCACTCCCACAGTAGGGCGTGTGTCCTTGGTTCGTCCACCAAGGCTCTCTGGCCAACAGCAGAAAACATTGGGTGGCAGCATGCCCCAACTGGGGCACAATGGGGATTCCTCCTTCAAGATGGAGGAGGATGACCCAATTGAATGCACCCCTCCCTTTTCTGCAATAGGATGGAAAAAAGGGAGGAATACTAACAAGGGACCTAAGCCCACCTGATAGTAAATCTCCTACAATGTAACTGTCGAGGGTTTTCCCACAAGAGGGACGAGATCACACTGCTGATCTCAAGGCACAACCCCCATCTGCATCTCCCTCCAGGAGATCTTGTGTCATAGTGATACCCACATTTCGTTATGGGGGAACACTGTATATGCAGAAACCTCGCTGCAAGGCCGCCACCCTGTGGAAGGGATGGCTATCCTTATCCAGAATGGGTGCATGCATGTGCCAGTGGCTTTGCAGACACCTCTGCAGGCAGTGGCTGTCTCACTACAGTTGGCTGTGCCCACCACTCTCTGTCCCCTCTACATGCCTCCTGGGATTGATATCCCATGGGCAGACCTTGACAGCCAAGCTTCCAAGACCCTTCCTGATTATGGGTGATTTTAATGCCCATAATCCTCAATGAGGATTAGGCAGTTGCAACACCAAGGGCTCCTTGTGGAACAATGGGTGTCACAAAATGGCCTCATTGTTCTCAACACAGGTGCCCCCGCACATGTGATGACTGCCACTGGTGGTCTTTCATGTATAGACCTATCCATCTGCTCTTCTGGGTGGGCACCAGGTTTGCAATGGGAGGTTCTGTCAGACCCTTGTGGAAGTGACCACTTCCCCATCAAGATTAGCAGTGGAGATGGGGCATTGCCCCAACACCCACCACGGCGGTGTCTGCATCAGGTGGACTGGGAGGAGTTTGTCAACTGTATCTACTTTTCCCCACTGTGTGATTTTGATGGGGTCAACGATCTAGTGAGTCACTTCACAGAGGTGGTGGTCAGGGCAGCATTGGCATCCATCCCCCAGAGCTCGTGCAACCCACCACGAGAACGGGTGCCATGGTGGATGGAGGACTGTCAGAGTGCAATTCAGGCTTGCAGGCGAGTCCTGTAAATCTTCCAGTCTTATCCTATTGGCACCAATCATGTCGACTATCTCTGAGCCCAGGCATATGCACAGTGGGTAATCAAGGAAGTCAAACGCTCCTCATGGAGTCAGTACATCTCTTCACTTCCCGTCACACACCCTCCAAGAAAGTATGGGAAAAGCTGAGGAAGATCCAAGGGAGATATTTACCATCATTTGTCTCTGGTCTCCTTGTACAAGGGTGACATCTTCTGCCATGTGAGGTGGCTGAGGAACTGCCAAGGACGTTTCAAGTGTCTTAACTGCAGAGCTCAAAGCTCTGCACATGGCACTGGAACTCATCCAATTATTGAAAGACAGATACGATGTTGTGACTGACTCCCAATCCTCCCTTCAGCTGCTGCACACCCTATATGGCAGACATGCACAGATTGCTGCTCATGATTCATAAGAAGGGCAAGACAGTGTTGTTTATGTGGGTCTCAGGGCATGTTGGCATCATGGGCAATGAGAGGGCGGATGCCCATGCCAGTCAGGTGGCCCACTTGCCAGATGTACCTGACACTGCTGGACACAACTGTGGAGAACACCAACAAACTCTGCATGCAGAAGGACACTCCAGTGCACTGGGTGTCCTTGTGCCACCAGTTGCAGAGGGAGGAGGTTGTGCTTGCTCAGCTTTGAATTGGTCGTGTGAGTGCTGTTGGAAGCCTTTCACAATGGCACACATCTTTAGTCACTGTGAGAGATTTCATGAACATTGCGAGCTCCCCACCTCACTTGAGAATCACCCTCAGGGGAGTGAAAGAGGCTGGCCTCTTTCACCAAATTTGATTTAGACACGTTTACTTTCCACCAGCTTTGCATTTATTCTTGCATCGTTTTGGCTTTTGCCTTTTTATTTCTGTGTCTGTTTTGGCTTTTGCCTTTTTATTTCTGTGTCTGTTTTGGCTTTTGCTGCTTTTATTGTTATGTCTGTTTTGCCTTGTGCCACTTTTATTGTTATATCTGTTTTGGCTTTTGCTGCTTTTATTTTTATGTCTGTTTTGGCATTTGCCTATATTTATTTTTAATATTTATTTGGCTATTGCCTTTTTATTGTTATGATTGTTTGCCATCATGGTGGGATGGCCATTTACACCCCCACCATGGTGATTGTCCTTCTGGGCCCAAATCACCTTTGTTGTTGATGGGCCCTAAAACACAAACAAACAACAACAAAACAATCTGAATCTATTTAGTGATGATCATTTTTTTGCTTTTTTTTCCTTATTTAAAATAATTAGAAGGGGAGCAGTGAAGAAGAGCCATGTCAATAGAATGCAAGTAGCCAAGATGTGAATGCTGCCTTATATGAGTGAGGTGCTGAGGGCTGATAGAATTAAGAACGAGTATAGTAGAGGTAGCCTGGGGTGGTGGACACCACCAAAAGAAAGGGAAAATAGGTTGAGGTGGTATGATCATGTAATGAGAAGAGGGGATGAGGAGCTTATTAGGTTCATTGCAGGAATGCAGGTGGTTAGAAGCACACATGGCAGATGTGGGAGCAGGTTCTCTATAAGGAGATGAAAGTATGTGGGGGGATGGAGACCTGGTAAAGGATGGATGGCCAGTGGAGGACTAGAACCCACAGACCTGATCCTGCTACAGGGTAGGATTATGATGATGACCATTTATTCACTAGTAAAATACATTGAGTTCAAATTCTAATACATTTTTAATCTACTTTTGAGTACTTTTTGCTTCTGTATTCTTATATTATTGGTTTGGAGAGGAATAGGGCTTCACCTTAGTAGTGCATATGCCCCCAGGTGGGTCTGGATGAACCCACAAAGGATGGCTTCTGGACAGAGTTTGAGGACTTTGTGCACTCACTGCAGGCTCAGGTAGGGTAATGTCAGGGGAATGAGTGCTTCAGGGTGAACTTAAAGTGTGATTAGAACATGATTTGGCCAATATGATTTTGTATTCAATGTGTGGCTTTGATGGTAGCTCAGGGCTTATTTACTACAAACAGGCCTTTCATGGTAGGGATGCTGATGAAGCAGAAATCTTCATAGCATGTAAAAGAAAAGCCCTTTGGCAGAATCTTTGACCAGGCTCAACAAGATATTGCAGAAAAGATCATTCATCTGCATAAAGATGCAGTAAATCTATTATTATTACCAACTGTAGTTCAAATCCATAATGCTGCAAACACTAATCTTGAAAGAGGTGATACTGAGAATTTCATTGATATTTATGATGGTAACTAAAACGATTAGCCTACTTTAGGCACTGTTAATGACAGTTCTTATAGTGTAACAAATGATATTTCACTTGTTTTTTGTTGCCTTTCCTAATTTATAAGTATCTCAAAAACATGTCAATTTTGTTTCTAGTTGAAATGCTTTACTTTGTAAATTACTTGAAAAAATTATGGCATGGTAAATACTTCTGACTGAAACGTATCATAAGTATTTGTTTGTATTGCTAATTCACACAACTGTCCATTTATTTTTGGTCAATTTCTTTATATGGCATAATATGCAAGTTAAAGGCAATTTTGCTTTGCACTTCCATGCTTGCAAGTGTGATTGCAGTGTTATTCAACAGTATATTTGTAAAAGGAATATTGATTATACTTTTCCTAAATGTAATGCTACAAAATATTCACATTTCACCCCATTTCCATTCACCCCTGATTTGATGCCAGCTTTTGGGACATCCTGCCCCACTGCACAGTGGTTGGAAGCAGAAGTGGGAGCAAGTTGCCATACGGATATGGCGGTGTGTGGGGTCAACATGGACCTGGGTGGAGATGGGCTACAACCCACAGATCTGGCCCTACCACAGGCGGGATAAGGTTATTATGATGATGTTCATCAAGAAACATGGTATTCTTTTTAACTATATGTTGGACGACGTCACCAGCCAGACCACGAACCCTAACAAGATGGGTATCAGACCCTGCGACAGGCGGGAAAATGGTTAGGAATTGCTTGCTTTAATTCTTTGATCCTTCTTCTATTGGCCCCATGATGCCGTCTTGTGAAACAACCTAAACAGACATCTATGACAGGGCCAGAGGTCAAAAACTGAATAGATAGGCAAGAGTAGATGATGTGAGGTTTTATTAGGTATTTAATGTGTTTAAAAACCTGGCTGAGAATTTTGAACTCTGTAACATCCTGGAAGCTGTGCCGGAAAGTTAATGTCAAGACCCTGAAGAAGTAGGACTAGAATGACATTGACCTCTCTTGTTATGGTTCGAGAGTGTAAAATGTTGTCGATTTCCCAAGTTTAAGTCGTGATGACGTCTGAGCCCATCTTATTTTCAAAGGGTTAGTTAAGCCCAATGATCCTTTTGAATTTTTTTAGAGAAGCGATGGATGTATCCCAGAAGTGACAATTTCACTGTCCAAACTGTTAGAAACACTAAGGAGTTTGTTGAGTCAAAGGGCTTCAAGCCCTTTGAAACGGTCATACTTTTATCCTATCTTTGATAGGTGAATTTCGTTCTGCGGGTGCAACCCTCCATAACTAGGGAACACTTACAGCATACTTACAAGAGGAATAGTGTGAAGAAACACTATTCCTCTTGTAAGTATGCTTGACTCGGGATACCGCGGATGACGGTTCTCTCCTTGTCAGAGTTGATAGATTTGTGAATATCCAAACCGGTACAAGAGCAGGGGACTCTGCATGGTCAACACACCCCAACCTGAGCAGGATCAAAGAATAATTTCAAAAAACCAATTTTAAAGCCATGTTTATTCCAGAATAAATTCCTGTAGGAGCAATTGCACCACTTTCCCGTGGGATTCTCGGATGAGATGCCCTCTGTGAGAAACCCTCCCGACTATAAGATTCGAACCTGGTCATGGAAAGTTTTGTCTTGGCTAGTATCATTCGGCACTTCAAATATGTATTGGCTTTATTCCTGGTGGTGAATAAACTTAACTCTGATAAAAAGTTTAATTTCTTAAGAAAAACTTCGTTTATCTGAGAATGTTCTTTAATGTTCATTGGGCAGTTTGTTCATTGGACGACCCTCCGAAAATATAAAAGCCCAGGATTCCAGGAGTTTAGGCACAATTGTTGTTCTTTCTTACAGCAATCATAAGTCTTGTGTCCTTCCGGAATCCAAGGGTGAGTATACTAATTTTTTTGTCTTCTCGTCTATAATCACAGCATTGTTATACTTCAGTGGTTCCCATACTTAATATATTCACGGACTCCTCATAACAAAAACTTGGTTATCAACGTACTGGTGCAGGGGCCCCAAACTTTCGCTTCTTTACCACATCTTGTTGACCTTTTTTTTTACCCTGTATATTTTATTCTGATTTATTTTCATTCTGTGTACTTTTGACTTTCATAATCCTGAGACAGGGTCACAATTATTATAGTTTGGCGTTGTACACGCAACCCAAAACTAATTTTAATTTGCCAATTGATATTTTCCGTGTAGAAAAGGGTCTTATTTTGATACTGACCTGACCGCCGACGCCGGTCTTATTTTCTAAAAGTTGTCATCTTCTCGGTAATCAAAACAATCCCCAACCTGCACCTAGACAATGATATGTTGTATTGTAATGGTCCATTGTGTCCCTGCAAGGCCTGCCGTGTAACTCCATTGCACTGAAAAACCTGTCTACGCGGTTGAAACGCTTAGATATCCGAATTTTTAATGCGTAGAAACTCGGCCCTTGGATGTCTTACCCGAGCTAAATAATTTTAATGATCCGCGTACATTGCTGGTAACAACCCTTTAAACTATTTTATATTTTAATATTACTTTCAAATGAGTAGCCAGGATATCAGCCCCAAATTAATTGCAGTCCCAATTAGTGCATTACATTATACAGTACCTTCGATTTGACCTCCAAATACGTATTCCGATCCCTTATGTTTGCGAGTGTCGGGTCAGCCCGGGCTTAATCCAGGATTGTCTATCGTCGGTAAATTATGGCACTTGACAGGCCAGTTATAGGACTTGCCTCGAGGCGGGTGACTTTTTTCGCCCTAGAGAGGGGGCTTACGTCGGATGGGAAGGAAAATCCTTTGCCTCGCGTGGTGTACACGATGTCACCAATGCACGGAAAGTAACCCTTACTGCATAGGGTAGGAACTCGCCCCTTTCCGTCGATTAAGGAAAAGTGCTCCAACGAAGAAAAATGGCTAATGATAAATAAGCACATGATTGTAGCATTCGTTTATCTCGCTACGGTGTCGCAATTGGATAGCGTCATCGGTAACTGCGTCAGTGGTTCTAGGTTCCATACGGGACCAAGATGGGTTGGCTTCTTCTAGGCGAGAGAGAGAGATGCCCCTAGCACGTCCTCCTTCGGATGAGAAGTTAAACCGAGGTTCCGAGTAGTACACGATGGCATTTGCACGTAAAAGAACTCTCTCCACCATGCAACGGGCAGATGAGGCAAGATTTGTAAGTGTAGATGTTCGCCCCTGTCGTCGGTGGAGTGCCCAAACGAAAAACACTTTCTAATACATCACCCTTGTGTCCATTCAAAGGGACAAGATGGATGCCCGACCCTTCCATAGGTGGGAAAAAGGTTAGGAGTCGCTTGTTGTAGTATCAGTTTGACCCGCCTTGGTGGCGCATGAGGTGCGTGCTCAGTGACTGCGTCAGTCTTTCGAGGTGGGTTGGGTTCTTTCCGGAGAGGGAGAGGTCCCGTGTGGTGTACAATGTCACATGCATGTAGAAGAACCTTCTCTAATATGCATCGAGAAGACGGAGAAAAATTCTCCGGTGTAGGAGTTTCCTCCCTGGCGTTGGTGAGGTACCCCAAAGTTTGTTTGTGTTGGTGTTTTAGAGCCCTTCCACTACAAGGTCATTAGAGCCCCGTCCACAGCATAGTTCTTATGCAGAGACTGCACAGACACTTCAGTAATGCGACGATTTTTAGGTATTAGCAGTACCCAGTTTTCCCAAGCGGCCACCCATGCCAGTACTAACTAGGGTTGTCCTGCGTAACTTCAGTGATCAGACGAGAACTGGTGTGTCCAACGCAATTCGCCACCCCGAAACAAAGAATAGGGATTGCAGCTTTGTTCTGCAAGAAGCTGCGTAAAAATACCGTCCAATAGATCGCTCATGTGTCCATTCAGAGGAATACGGGTGTTGGGGATTCGTCCATTCAGAGGGATAGGCGGGAAATTGGTTAGTTCAGGGGTGGGGATCCTGCGGCATTTTGCATACTATACTAGCCCTTACACACTACACTCAGATAAATGAATCCTGCTTTCATAAATGAAAAGGTTCCCCACCCCTGGGTTAGTAGTTGCTTTGATTGTAGCGTTAGTTTCGTAGGCGACCTCTTAAAAATATCGTCCAAGAGCCCCAGTGGGTCGAAAATGGGATCCAATCCTGGAAAAGTGTTAAATAATGACTGATTAGTTGCACTCCTTTTTTCACTTAGGTAATCTAATCATGAGAACTGCACACTTGAAATACTGGTCCTACTGGAAATATCAGTGGATGCTATTAAAGCGTTAAAAACTTCAAAAGTAAGACCATCTAAAAAGGGGTCCTCACGTCATCCAAATGATAAAACACCCAGAAAATGGATGTCATTGCGTCATACATATGCTTATCAGCGCGCTCCTAAACATCCGTCTACACGCTACGTAAGCGGCGCCAAAAGAGTTCCTATTAAAGTTGGGAGCACCTTTCTCTAATTATTTGTACCTGTTGTCATCGAGATACGAAATGCATATCCGCAGTTGGAGCTGAGGTCCCCTAAATATTATACTGAAGCAGGAAAGGTTCAACAGCCTCCTCCACAAAGCATTCCTCCAGATTCCGTCATTTCTTTTGACTTTCGAAAACGCCATCTATGGCACCGCTAGTGTTGTCACCTATGACCTTTATAAAATCAACGAAACTGGTAATGCTATTCCATGTAATGATACTGAACTAATGTTGCTGTGGTCGGTACCGGGGTCTCGCTTGAGAGGAAGAAAGGCCCGTCTCGGTGGCGCAGGACGTTGCGCGCTAGATTACTGCGTCAGTGGTTCCATGTTCGATACTGAATCGAGATCGCTTGGCTTCTTTCAGGAGAGAGAGGGCCCGAGTGCGCCTTCGGAGTTTTATTCGTCACTTTAACTATATTTTGGCGTTTCTCCTGGTGGTGAATAACCTTAACTCTGATAAAAGTTTGATTTCGTAGGAAAAACTAGGTTTATCTTAGAATGTTTTCTTTAGTGTGTCAGTGCCCCTTCCAGTAATTGGGCAGTTTACATCTCCTTAAATATAAAAGTCCAGGAGTCCGGGTTGTAGTCACAGTTGTTTTTCTTTCTTGCAGGAATCATAACAGTCTTGTGTCCTTCCGGGATCCAGGAGTGAGTATACCAATATTTTGTCTGCTCGTCTACAATCATAACATTGTTCTACTTCAGTGGTTCCCAAACTTATCTTGCTCACGGACTCCTAATAGCAGAAGTTCCCCATCAACCCACTAGTGCAGAGGTGCCCAAACTTTTGCTTCTTCACCACGTCTTGTTGACCTTTTTTTTGCCTTCTGTATTTTACTCAGGACCTAACGGTGGCTTGTGATTTATATTCATTCTATGCATTTTCCACTTTCATAATCCCGAGAAAAGGTCAGTTGGCGTTGTCCAAGTGCCCCAAAATTAATTTTAACCTTCCAAGGACCCTCTTTGGGAAACACTTTTCTATCTTGTCAAACATGCAGTTAGGCCACAACAATATCGATTATCTAACTTCAGGCGATAAGGAGACATTTGTTGCTATGCCTGGAGAGGGTTTGCCGATCAAAATTTATATTTTCCTCGTAGAAAAGGGTCTCATTTTCGATACTGACCAGAATCCGATGCCGGTCTTGTTTTCTAAACGCTGTCATCTCGGAAATCCAAACAATCACCGACTTGCATCTGGAAAATGAAAGATCTGTTGTATTGCAATGGTCCATTGTGTCCCTGCAAGACGACACTGCACGGACATACCACTGACGGCTTACTGCATTGGACATACCAGTTCTCGTCTGATCGCCGAAGTTAATCAACGCAACCCCAATAAGTACTAACATGGGTGGCCGCTTGGGAAAACTGGGTACCGCTAATACCCAAAAACCGCCGCATTAGTGTAGTGGCTGTGCAGTCTCTGCATGAGAATTATGCAGTGGATGGAGCTTTAATGACCTTGTAGTTGAAGGGCCGTATAACACCAACAATACAAATAAATCCCTGCAAGGTCTGTCGTGTAAATTCATTGCGGCTGAGGCTGCGTAAAAATACCGTCTAATAGATCGCTCATGTGCCATTCAGAGGGATAGGAAGGGAGATGAGATAGTAGTTGTTTTGGCAGTTGCTCACATGGCACAAGGCCATCTTTATGCGGCCGTTTAAAGTTCAGCTTCCTATTATTTTGATTCGCCCAGTTGAGTGATATAGTATTTACTATTCAAAACTCAATTTTCAGCCTCGTTATCTGTTAGCTATTGATATTATGTTATGATATTATATTATGTTACTGTTACACATGCTGACACTGGTAATATACTTTATCTCCCAGTGGCACTGTTGATTTTGTCAAAAAGGAGGACTGCAACATTTTGAGTAACTTTTCAAGGCTGAAATGTACAATGCGTTTCTACAGTAAAGCTCCAAGAAATCAACTACTAACCCATTTCACGTCGATGACAGGGTCGGTTACGACTTCTGTCCCTTTGGGACATATAGGCGATCTGTTGGACAGTATGTTATGCTGCTGGCTACTGCAACTACAAAAGCAACTCCTAACCCTTTTCCCGCCTATGGCAGGGTCGGGTACCCATTTGTCCCTCTGAATGGACACAGGGTGATATATTGGACATAGTTTTTTTCTGCAGCCGGTTGCCGGCCAAAGCTGCACCCCCCTACGCTTATTTATCGTCGGTCTAGTGTTCGTTGCGGAATGCTACCGACGCCAGGAGGCGAGCTCCTACACCTGGAAATTTTTGCCTCATCTACCCGTTGCGTAGTAGAGAGGGTTCTTTTACGTGCAAGCGCCATCGTACACCCACACGGGACCTCGGTTTTACTTCTCATCCGAAAGAAGGCACACGGGACCTCGGTTTTACTTCTCATCCGAAAGAAGGCACACTCGCGGCTTCTCTCTCGCCCGAAAGAAGCCGACCCACCATGGTCCAGTATCGAACTTAGAACTACTGGCGTAGTTGCCGAGGGAGCTAACCACTACGCCACCACGGCGGGTTAATAACCTTGTAGTTGAAGGGCCCTAAAACACCAACAATACGAAGAAATCCCTGCAAGGCCTGTCGTGTAACTACATTGCGACTGAAGCTGTGTAAAAATACCGTCCTATAAATGGCCCATGTGTCATTCAGAGGGATACGAGTGTAAGGGATTCGCCCATTCAGAGGAATAGGCGGGAAATATGTTAGTAATTGTTTTGGTAGTTCCTTTGATCGTCCAAGAATCCCGGTGGGTCGAAAATGGCAACCAATCCTCGAAAAGTGTTAATGATGGCTAATTGGATGTACTACTTTTTTTCTCTTAGGTTGTCTAATCATGAGAACTGCAAGCTTTATAACGATTGCGATCGTTAGCATGGTTCTACTGGAAATATCAGAGGGTGCTATTCGGAA
This sequence comes from Trigoniulus corallinus, assembly GCA_013389805.1. Lineage (NCBI taxonomy): Eukaryota > Metazoa > Arthropoda > Diplopoda > Spirobolida > Trigoniulidae > Trigoniulus > Trigoniulus corallinus. The sequence goes on along the minus strand of JAAFCE010001036.1, from coordinate 62,167,313 downwards.
GCCAAAATTTTCTTCAAAAGGAAACTCAATTAAAAAAAGCCCTTCCAATATCTAGGTGGTCGTGTTAAATCACTTAAAAAAGCAATATCGGTGCGTGGTCGAGGTGTTACTCAACTCACTCATAAACGTCCGTCGAAACAATTGGCTAAAAGAGTTCCTGTGAAAGTTGGGAGCACCTTGCTCGAATTATTTGTACCTGCTCTCTTCAGCTCTGCCATTGATTTAGCATTAAATTCACGTTACAATCGAATGTGCGCCATCGAGATTCGAAATGCACATCCGCAGTTGGAACTGAGGTCCCCTAAATATTATACTGAAGCAGGAAAGGTTCAACAGCCTCCTCCACAAACCATTCCTCCGGATTCCGTCAATTCTTTTGACTTCCGAAAAACCTCATTCGATGTCTATGGCACCGCTGGTGTTGTCACCTATGAACTTTATAAAATCGACGACACTGGTAATGCTATTCCATGTAATGATACTAAACTAATGTTGCTGTGGTCAGTACCGGCGTCTCTCTTGAGAGGAAGCAACGTGCACGCCATCGTTGTTCGCTCAAACCCTGCGGCTTCCGAAAGTCTCTATTTAGAAATGTTTTCTCAAAATCCACGTGAATTCGTTCGAGATACAGCCGCTCGTTCGCTAACACATGTTTTCAACTTGGATGGAGTTGATGTAAAAGTTCACAGCGTGATGACTACTATGGGAAAAGCGACCTTGACTGTGGATATCACTCCCGGTGAATACGTTTGGCATTTTTCCATCCTTTTTGTATTCTGGGTAGCGGAATCTACGCAGAATATTTAGGCTAACTGGTGAAGAGTGAAATATTTAAATGAGGGTGAATGGCCTACCTTATCTATTGTAAGCTTGGTCCATACCACCTCAGTCTACTTTCCCTCATTTTATCTGCAATGTCCCCCACCCCACTCACGTACCTTGGTTACTTGAATAATATTTAGGTAGAGCTCTTCCTCACTGCCCTAAGCTGGGTTTACACTGCGCGCAACATACTCGCGCAAGGCAGCCTCGTGGTGAGCCACCGAACTGTCTGGTTTTTGGACACGCATCAAAGGCTTTCGCCCCTCCCACTTCGTGTACTGGTACTCTATATACGTTTTGCATGCTTGTTTCGCGCAATATTTCGCTCAATGTAAACAGGGAGGGCGAGACGGGCGAGATTGCCACAAGCCTGTGGAAACAGTTGCGGCGAGTATGTTTCGTGCAGTGTAAACCCAGCTTTAGGCTCTGCTTCACATAGAAACTGGCCTAAAGGCTTGGCCACACAGAGCGCGATCTGCCACAGTGGGCAGAAATTGCATGACCATCGCGACAGTCTGCGATATAAAAACGCCACATAGGATGCGATATCTACATCAGCGATCCGTTGAAAAGTGCCCATTTGAATGTTCTCATCTTATTCTTTGTCAAACTGACAATTGGATCGCATGATAAAATTGTAATTTTGTGCATTTGGAGCACTGCCTGCTGGGATTCAAAATAAATCGCTGTGACAGATCGCCTTCTGCGTGACTGTCCTAATGCAGTTTATTGCATTGCAAATAGATCACTCTCCCGCCATGGTCAGAGATCGCTGCCCACCACAACAGATTGCGTTCTGTGTGGCCAGGGACGGATCTACATAGGGACTAATAGGGCTTAAGACCTGGGCCCCCAAGTGTCAAGGGGCCCCACAAAAATTGAATTATCATAAACTTTTAATACTTTTTGATAAACATTGAGCACTTATCATATAGTAAAAATAGTTAACATTAATAATAAAATAATAATGATTATTCATACTATTATTCATTGAATTTAAATCACTGTGACATTATTGAACTTTAATAAGCCCTAGGCCCCGATCAACCTAGATCCGCCCTTGTGTGTGGCTAAGCCTTAACCATTGCCTTGCAAACCTTCCCTTTCAAATTTATTGGGGCCCTCCTATTACACAGGACTCCACTGGCCTGTCTCCACTTCAACCATCCCTCATTGAACCTAAAACGGACATCACATGTTTAATATGTCATCAATTCAATCAATTTTCTTGGTCATGAATAGATTGATGGCAGACTGTTCGATTGGTGGACAGTGTTACACATTCAATCCAAATTGACATCAATCAGCAGTCTTCATGAAAGAGCAGAGTAAAATTGAAGAGAAAAATAAGAAAGATGACCAATTTATATCTTTACAGCTCACTGGCAATCAGAGAAAAGCACTCAGAAGTCCACAAAATATGAGGAACAAATTTTGCCACTGCTTAATTTTAATAATGAAGGTTTTTGTTTTGTTGGTGACTAAGAGCCTTTCAACCTCAAGGTCGTTAGAGCCCATTGCTGCATAGTTCTAATGCAGTAACCTCACAGACATCAAATTCACGCAACGAAATTTGGGAATTAGCAGTACCCAGTTTTCCAAAGTGGCCACCCATGTTAGTACCAGTTTTTTTTAACTATTTTTTTTAATGGGTCTCCAACGAATGGTGACCTTTACACACCAGTTCTTGTAATTAAATAATACTGGGAACACTGGATAAGGGGAGATATTTGGTAGCCTAGCAGTAGTAATAGGGCTAATACTCCTAATGATACTGCAGGCTTAAGGAATAGGGGAAATGGGATTGGGCAAGAGTGAGATTATCTTTAAATAATCAATCACAAGGGCAGATTGGCCCCACCTGAAATGTAAGACATTAGTGGTAATAAAAGTCAGTAGTGGCACTAAGCCATTTGGGGTAGAGCATGGCCTCTGCTCAAATAGGTGACAACAATTCATACTTCAGCTATTTGTAGTTGGGTTATATAATAAGGCTAGTATAGCCTGCCGCCGGAATAGATTTGAAGAGAGGAGCAGCTCATCAATAGATAAATTTAACTTATTGAAGAGTACTAAAGCTAAGTGAATAGTGCAATTAGAGCCGAGGGGAGGCTTGAATAGGTGAGTTAAGCGGAAAAGGTGGCCAGGGACACGAAAGAGTAACTCCTGTAAAATTTTAGGGCAATCCAGCTTGTTATGGTAGAGTCGGTGAATTAGGTACAGTCTTGACCACTTTATATAATACTCAAGGGGTGGTGAGCCCTGGAATCTTGTTGTGGTATTCAATGTACGTTCAAGCAAGGAAGATGGGTCGAAATTTATATTTGTATGTGAGGAAAATATAATATTACCTAAGTATGTGTTGAGTTGTATTTGCAATATAAAGTTGAGTTGTAGTTGTATTGTTTAATTTCAGTGATCAGACAAGAACTGGCATGTCCAACATAATACAGCTCTCCCCGAAATAATGAGGATACATTTTATATTAGTAAAAATAAATAATAATAATAACCTATGTATAATAATAAATATCTACTGTACATTGTTTTTACGTCTAGTATTATTATTAAAATGCATTTTACCTGGGGCTTCTCGAATTTGTCCAGAAGACGAAGAAATTCGAAGGACCTACTTTTCAGAGTATATGCTTCATCTGCTCCCACTCATGATCTTCTAGACCAGTGATTCTCAACCACTGTGCCATGGCACTTTAGTGTGCCTTGAGATACACGAGAATGTGCCGCGAGGTCGGGTACCCATCTTGTCCCTCTGACTGGACACAAGGGCGATATATTAGGCAGTGTTTCCCCACAGCCGGTTGCCAACCAAAGCTGCAACTCCAATGCTATTTATCGTCTTTTTAATGTTCGTTTGGACATTCCACCAAAGACAGGAGGCGAGCTCCGGCACCTGGAAATTTCGGGCCTTTACCCGTTCCATAATAGAGAGGGTTCTTCCACGTGCAGATGCCATCGTACACCACACGGGCCTGCGGTTTTACTTCTCACCCGAAAGAAGGTGCACTCAGGGCTTCTCTCTCGCCCGAAAAAAAGCGAACCCACCTCGGTACAGTATTGATGACATAGGTGGTCGCTCGGGAAAGCTGGGTACTGCTAATACCCAATAATCGTCGCATTAGTGTAGTGTCTGTGCAGTATATACATTAGAACTATACAGTGGACGGGTCTCTAATGACCTTGTAGTTGACGGGACCTTAAACTCCAACAAACAACCAACAAACAAAATCGGTACAGTATTGAACCAAAAACTACTGACACAGTTACCGAGTGCCACCGAGGCAAGTTTTTGCATAGGGTTAGGTTACAACTTATATATTTTCTTTGGCGTTTGTGTTCCTCGAAATGTGTCGTTGTTAGTGTGCCGCCAAATTTTGAAATTAGTAAAAGTGTACCATGGCGAAAAAAAGGTTGAGAATCACTGTTCTAGACTGTATTACTTTTTAAAATTCTCTTCAATAATTTCATCTTAATGAGTTTTTTTACATGTTTTATATTTGCGTTTTTTACATTAGGTTTGATTTTTTCATATACAGGGTGTCCGTGAACTTGGCAAGAAAAAGAACATATTTTAGAGGGTGCCAAACTAACCATTTTTAGCATAGGAATGTATGGTCCAAAGTCAAGCCTTAACAAATGGCAAGAAAAATAAGGTGTTGGTAGACAGTCAATTTTCAGGTAAAGGTTTCACAGTAAATGTTCAAAGTGGTGGTTACCATTTGCAGTTATGCATGCTGCACAACGTCTATTCAGTGACTGTCTAACTCTTTCAAAGATCCCTGCCATGGCCTGTACATCACCAGCAGCAACTGCAGTTCTGGCAACAAGATCCTCAGCAGAGTCAACAGGGGTTGCATAAACTTGGCTTTTAATGTGTCCCCACAGAAAATAATCAATTAGTGCCAAATCAGGTGATCATGGTGGCCAAGGAACAGGTCCTCCTCTAACAATCCAGCGGTCCCCAAAGGTGGCATTAAGATGAGCTCACACATTCAAGGTAAAATGTGCTGGGGCTCCATCCTGCTGAAACCCCATCTGTTGGTGAATTTGAGGTGGGATGTTTGCCATAAGTTCTGGCAACTGTTCCTGTAGAAAAACGTGATTCATGTGGCCTGTTAATTGATGTGGAAGCAAGTATGGCCAAATCAAATACAACACCTTATTTTGCTTGCCATTTGTTAAGGCTTGACTTTGGACCCTGCATTCCTATGCTAAAAATGCTTAGTTTGGCACCCTCTAAAATACGTTTTATTTTTTTTTTTTTGCCAAGTTCAGGGACACCCTGTATAACTAGCAGTTTTTTTTTCAAAGTGTCATTTCCCTTGTATTTATTAACATAATATGCATGTGTTTTATCCCATAGGACGGGCAGTGTTTCAAATGAAAGGATGAAATACTTCTTAGATTTAAATGGCTTTCAGTAGTCAGCTGGGAGCCAGAAACGTCAGCATCGACCTCCTCCATCACTGTCTGACCTGTGATTGACACCAGATTGATGAAAATGCATTTACACCATCAATCTGGCATCACTTCAATCTGCATTGACAGTATTTATTCAATTATTTGAATAATCATCAAACCATTCAATCAATCCATCAATATAGCAACTACACTCTCAATCTTTTATCAATCTTGACTCACTTTACCTATTGCACCTTTGTTATCAGCTTACCTGGGAGCAGCTTATTGCATTGTACACACCAATTGGGTGAATGCATCATCAGTTTTTCTACAAATTGAGCCAAAACTTCAAATTTATCACAACCTTTCAAAAAATATATGCAGTATATCAACTGATACACTTAGACGGCTCTCTCCAGTGCATTTTCTGCAACCTGGCCCCACACACAGGCTTTATGAAAAAGTATCAAAATGTAAAATGTTTGTTTTCCTACAGAAGACCCTACAAAATATTTTTCAACATGGCCCTCAAAGGTTCACCCTGGCACTGTATCCACTAACAACAAAACCTCATAACAGGTAGCTCAATCTCCTTGCCTGTGAGTGGGCTCATCATTAATAACTTCATATCAAAATCTTTCTATTCTTTTTACACTCAAAGGCCATGAGGTGGGAGGACAAAAGGTGGGAAATTGTGCAAAAGTGACATGATTTTGAATCAAATAAATAACTTCACCTGTATTCACAACTTTCAACACTAATGTTTTATAGACTCAGAATATTTCTCACATTTTACTTGTAAAAACAAAATTGTTAATGAAATATACTATTGTGTTGTAAGTGTAAAAGTCATGCATAGCAGTTGAGATGAAAGTGGATTTTTGGCTCATTTTGTAGTAAATGGGATGGTGTATTCATTCTTTTTGAATCACTGTAAATTTGATATACCCTTCAATATACGAGTGCTTCAGTTATTCAGCAAATTCAGTTGTCCGACACATGGTTAGTCCCAAGGATGCTAGATAATAGGGATTTTACTGTACTTGAACTTTAGGTCACTTCTGTAATTTTCCATGCATCTGACATTTTGTTTAAACGCACTCCAAATATAACATGATTTTAGTTGAAAACGTAATCCAAATATCAATTTAAAAACTGCTTGAAACACAGACAATATGGTCGTTCATATAGTGTGCTAGCACTATAGGGCCTTCTTATCTAAGAGGCTTTGTTCAAAGGAATAAGATGGGTACCCGACTCTACCATAGGCGGGAAAGGGGTTAGGAGTTGCTGTTTTGTTGTTCTCCATGATCATGTACTTATAATTTGGAAAATCACTTATGAAAATTAATTTATCTTGGTCTGTATCATTATGGTCGCTAGTGTGTATGGGGGAAAATGGCAGTAAAAGAGTTAGTAATGATTGCAGCCTTGGGCAGAATCGAACCTACGTGCTATGGTGGCCAGTAAATATCTATGAATTATCACGAAAACGGTATCTTGCTGTTTGTAGATCGTGATCTTGCACGTGATCATGCTTTCCAGACTTGGGACAATCATCTTCAGAATTTCCACTGATAAGGTATTTACCTGTTGTGTGTGTATGTGTGCACGTAGTCGATTCGTGAAATACGGGTGCACAATATCTCATATACTTCATAGCACGCTTTCAGCAGAGCCAGTCCTATAGTTTTGTCCGCCTGCGTGCAGATATGACGAGGTCGCCCCCTCATTACTATTCTTTCCCAAAGCATCAAAGTGTTAAAGATTTGGTGCTGTCTTTAAGTTTTAGATCATGGACGCCAACGCTGAAGGGCAGCAGGGAAAGGCGAATTGCGTTGGACACACCAATTCTCGTCTGATCGCTGAAGTTAAGCAGCGCAACCCCAGCTAGTACAGCAATGGGTGGCTGCTTGGGGAACTGTGTACCGCTAATACCCAAAAATTGTCGCATTAGTGTAGTGTCTGTGCAGTCTCTGCATAAGAACTATGCTGTGGATAGGGCTCTAATGACATTGTAGTTGAAGGGCCCTCAAACACCAACAAACAGTGAAGGGCAGCCGCCCGCGTCCTTTACAACACTTTGAACAAAAATCGGTGGTAGGGCCCTGACTCTCAGCAAGGACACTCTATAAAGGTAATTAAACCTACCTTTGGTGAACTCGGTAGGCCGACAGAAGTTGCCGTCCCCTACCAGGATCTATTTTGCCGTAACACTTTTCTCGGCATTATAGAGTTTGGGGGCCCTTCAAATACAACGGTCATTAGAGCCCAGTCCACTACGTAGTTGTAATGCACTCTGGACAGACACTATGCTGTTACGACGATTTTGGGTATTACCAGTAACCAGTGTTCCCAAACGGTCACCCATGCTAGTACTAGCTGGGGTTAAGTTGCTTATCTTCAGTGATCAGACAAGAACTGGTGAGGCCAACGCAATACAACCGCTCCCCCAAAATCTGTTATGCAGAGAGAGAAAGAGTTATGTATTGTGCTATCGGGTTGTGGAGCAAGCCAAGCAGCTATAAGAGTCCGAACCCTTAAGGTGCGTGTACACTGTAGAGGAAAACCAAGCTAGAGGTCGCTGCTCTACAGCAAGAAGTCTACTGTAGGTGTTTACACTACCACAGACTTTCTCTCTACATAGGGCAATTTAGAATACTTGTAGAGAATCTCTAGAAAGACTTCTCTACAGTGTGTTTACACCTGACATGTGGAAGCTACATAGATTAGATTATAGAGATAGTAAAAATTGCATGCAGTGTGAGTTTTTCTAATTTTTTAAATGTCTAGAATTCATTATGTAGCTGCAGTGATACTTTTAATGAAAAGAAAAATAAGTGACAGACTAGAAACAAAAGAAATTGCCATAGCAAGGGTAGGGGTTGGGTGGCAAATTTGAGAACTGCCCAGTGTCATAAGTCCTAGCTACATTCCTGGGGTATATCACATACCTCCATTAATAAGTGGCATAGCAAGGGTGGGGGCCATGGGGGTTGGCGGGGGGGGGGGGGGAATTTGAGAACTTCCCTGAGTGGCATAAGCCCTAGCTACATTCCTGGGGTATATTATACACCTCCATTAATAAGTGGCATAGCAAGGGTGGGGGGCCATGGGGGTTGGAGTGGGGGGGCAAATTTGAGAACTGCCCTGAGTGGCATAAGCCCTAGCTATGCTCCTAGGGTAAAGTACATACATCCATTAATAAGTGGTGTAGCAAAGGTGGGGAGGACCATTGGGGGGGGGCAACTTTTTTGAAAAATAATATCAAATTTCAGACGTAATGAAGTAATAAATATAGTTATTTATAGCAAAAGTCCCAAAAAGTTAAATGTTAATAATGATGTCTTCTCTTTGGTCTAGAAATTTTTACCACTTGACATTTTCTTCATACAACAGTAAATGAATACCATGGAGCTCTATGAAGAGAATGGCAGTCTATTTGGTTAGACAAATAGACCTAGAGTAAATTTTTTCTGTCTCTCAGTGCTGTTTACACTATGCTCTCCCTGGACAGTAAGTGCTCTATGGTAGAGTAGAGTGGTTTCTAGCTAGACCACTCTCTAGAAGTGTTTACACTTGTAGATTTCATGGAGAGCGCTCTAGCTAGAGCAAATCTAGCAAAAAAAATCTACAGTGTACATGCCACTTTAGGAGGCTGCTCGCGAGTGAGTAGGAAGTAGGTCTAGGGGATGTGGCAGAGGGGAAATTTGCAGCACCCAACGTTCACTACCCATGTTGTTACTAACTTGGGTTTGCGTTGCTTAACTTCAGTGATCTGATGAGAACTGGTGTGTCCAACGCAACTCAGCTGCACACCAACGCATACTAATAACCAAAAATCGTCGCATTAGTGCAGTGTCTTTGCAGTCTCTGCATTAGAACTATGCAGTGGACAGGGCTCTAATGACTCTGTAGTTGAAGGGCCCTAAAATACCAACGAAACAAAGAAGTTGTCAGCCATGAAAAGGAACTGAGAGCCAACTACATCCCGGAAAAGTCAAACATAAGGCTCTAACATCTCCTCTTCTTAACTCTGAGCAGTCAGGTAGCATTTGTCGAATACGTGGAGCGGTGTGGTGCCATCAAGAAACATGCCTGCCTTCACCATGACACCTCCACCGCCATAATATTCCCTACCCCGATTTTAAAGGGATGAATGCGAGCTCCAGGTTCTCTCCAGGGAACGGTTCGGCTAGAATCTTTGGAATAAATCTTGACTCGTCAAGATTCCTCCCTTGGCATCGGTAAAATACTCAGCAGTAGAGAAGCTGACGTTAAATAGGTGAAATGACGCCTGGTACAGTTCCGCTAAAAAGCAAGTGGCTGATGACCCATGTCTCAATCAGATTATGTAGGGCAGCTGAGGTTGGCAATGACGTCATCACTAAGCACTATGGTCTCATGTCAACTGCACTTGAGGTTAATTCAGACGTTTATGAATGACATTGTAGTTGTTATGGTAACGGAAGTGCCAATGGGCAAGATTGGTTCCATTCTAATGTATACATTGCACTCGAAATAAGCATGGAAGTGACGTCAGAAATACTTATTTCTAATTTCGGAAACGATCTATCTTGGTATCGCTAGGCATCCCTTAATAATCCAAAATTCGAACAAATATCCTTTCCCACCTTACCCAGTCACCCTGCCATAATTTTTCCCTCTTCTTAACCCCCCTAGGACCCTCAGGTATATTATCACATAGAGCCGTTGCCCTGGAAGTGCAAGAAAAGAGAGAGGGTACACGACATTGTGACGTCAGTAGTTATCACTCGGTTTATTTACCGAATATAATCAGTAATGGGCGTGGAGAAGGGTGTTGGTGGTATGTTTGGTATCCGTGGTTTCGCAAGTTCGAACCTAGATTGGTAATTGATAATTTGAGGAGGAGGGATGGTTCCTATCTACCGATATCACATCGGAACTAAAATCTCGATTCGTTATCAGACGTTTTTGTGATGTCTTTCAAGTAGTGTCAAAGTTTGTCGTCATTGTGTTAGTAACATTGTTCAGGTCTCCAATTTGCGGTAAATTGAACCTCAGAACGGGGTACGTGTGGAAGACTTTCAAGTACGCAAGATTTTAAAGGGCACTTTCTCATGTCTCCAAAAAATGACAGACAAAAAACTGGAAAAACATTCAGCGACGTGTCTCTTAAGAATCAAGAGTCATAATCCAGACTTCCGTTTCCGTTTATCTGGAACATATTTTCGACATGGTGCTAGTGTCAAGACCAATTGCAGTAGCCCTCTAGTTCTACGACTTGGATCTGTGGAAACGGTGGCGTTTCGCAAGACTTCCTTTTCGCCACATGGCACATCCGGTGTCCTAACTTTTGAAATTCGATACGACGTCACCAGATCTCTGAATAGCGTCAATACTCTTAGTGGACAACATGATGACGACGACGTTGAACAATTGGCCCTTATGTGGCACGTTTCCAGGGTCATCGGTAAGAACTCTCATGCCGTTGGCATCTTCAAACATGTCAAAGCTGGGGAGAAACTTTTCAAGAAAATGGACGCATTACAGAAAAATGATGAAGACGGTTGCCGTAAAACATCTTCGGAGAGAATCAATTACCGGAAGTCGTTGCTTGGCAGGAGTGTGACTGTTGCAGCTGAGATCACCAAAGATTTGCATGCCACCTGGAACATTGACATTTATTAAAAGTGCTTCGGATTCACCAGAATTCAGGGTTTCATCCGTGTACGTCATTTCCGCAAGGAATTAATGAGTGGTCGTTGAACGTCATCATTACAACCAAGGGACACTGAGTGACCATTTCACATGGCAATTCAGACAGTCCAAGACAGTTGAAGAGTCCTTTAATTCTTCAGCACGTCATCATCATCGTGGATTACCGAATGACCCCTTAACAGTTCAAGGACGGTCATCTATGACGCCTCAATGTTCCTGTTGCTTCTAAAAAAAATTGTAACTGCCATCTTATCCTTAAACGTTCTTGTGACACGGACCGGACACGGAGTACCCATTTAACACGTTAAGGAGTCAAAGAGTGGCCCTAAACGATTACGGGATTCCTTTAAGGGTCCTTATAGTCTTCATCATCGTGTCATCATCATGGATTACTGAGTACCACGATGCAGTTGCTATTGTATCGCACTTGCGCCAAAGTCGAACGACCCATTGGTGGAACTCGAAACTACTTGTTGAAATTGTATCAATTAAATTAGGCGGCGGGAAGTGGCGTAAAAGGCGTTCCCAGCAAAAAGTAGCCGTATGTAATTGAATGATGTAACATCATTTTTGGTAAATAATGAATCTCAGTTTCGGCAACCACCTTCAGTGACGCCATTACTAGACAAAATGGATGTCATTCTTTTTAAATTGACACAGGCTCAAGATGATCTGAGGAATGAGAGACAGTTGAGACCAACTGTTATTCGGCGACATAAATTCATTAAGCAGTTCTGGGCAGGCTATCAAATCCCTAGCATGGTTGTGTTTTTCCCTTAACACTGAAGTTCCTACAATAGCCCTGGGCACTGTTAGTATTCAGGAACGTTTCGGTGCCTTATGGATATTTGATTTATTGTCCGACAAACCACACACCACTGCCAGAAAGGGACAGAACAGCAATTTTCCCGGGAAAAGAGGGCGTTACCAGTGCGCAGGAAGTACGACATAGGGCAACAATATGAATGTAACCTCCGATGAAAGGCAGCTTTTAAAACCTGGTGAAGTGCCTAAATTCTTTCATTTGCTTGAACATTCCGTGTTTTGGAGGTCTTATGCCCAACCAAGGACACGATGTTTTCATGCCAACAAGAACAGGCTCTACTTAATTAATCCACTTCTTCCGAGGTGATATGGACATGTACTGTACATAAGCTGGAATCGCAATCACTTGAGCAATTCCGCGTCCTGGAGGTCTTCACTCTAGACAAAGACACCACTTCTTCAAGCCCACAATGGGATAAGTAAGTGAGATATCATCAGGAAACGTAAATGAACCCTTTCTACAAGAAAATTCCTGACGTTGGTAAAATGCCTTTCGAGATGTCAAACTGACGGAAAATACTGTTAAGTGCGAATCAAAAGAGCCCCTTTCTATACAGAAAAAGTTACTGCTGTGAGAATTTTCACGCTGCCGAAATTCGTTCATCCAGGTGACACCTATCAACGGTGGAGAGCCTTAGTTGTCGAAAGTGTTTGAAACGACTTGAACTAAGCGATGGGGATTCGAACTCGCATCACTTAATAAATAAGTGCTCTTATAGTGGGAAGCAGCTGGAAGGAAAGGTATACAATGGAATGCACTTTATACGGCCTTGACCTTTGTATGAACTTTTGTACATAGCAGTTACGAAATATCTTTGAAAAATGTGCGCTCGAAGAGATAGCCGCCATTTTGGAATTGAGTTATTTCAGGTTCGTTGTGATTTGGTTGTGCAATGCTTCTTATTGTTGTTTTTTTGACACGTTTGAGGTACAATAAGGTCCTTATCAAGACGATAGTCGTCTCGTTGTAAATAGAAATGTAATCAAATGTCTTTTAAAAAATTATCGGCGATAAAGGTCACGTGACACACCTCTTCAAAACAAATGTGCAAAAAATAGAGTATGTAATGTACAGTAAACAACAGATACCATCATTAAATAAATTTTAACTCCAGTGAGTGATAATGGCCTCACCTTGACCCTCTTTCCGCCAGTGCCGTCTTAACAGCATTATGGACCCCTGGGCAAAGTAGTATGCTTTCGGACCCCCTCGGAGCGGCTTATTGCGTTGGGCACACCAGTTCTCGCCTGATCACTGAAGTTAAGCAACGCAACCCCAGCTAGTATGTACTAACATGGGTGGCCGCTTGGGAAAACTGGGTACTGCTAATATCCAAAAATCGTCACATCAGCGTAGTCTGTGCAGTCTCTGCATTAGAACTACGCAGTGGACGGGGCTCGAATGACCTTTGTAGTTGAAGGGCCCTAAAACACCAGCAAAACAAAACGGGCCCCTGCGAAAACCACTCATAGAAATAACATGTAAATGCCCAGGGGTCCCATGTGTTAAGACGACACTGCTTTCCGCCCTCCACATGAGACAAAGTACAATTAACACTGCAATATCCATTTATCGAGTCAGTAATGCGCATGCGCCAAGCGCTGACGACTTAAGAGAAAACGCAAATTTAGCCTCTGCGTGTGAATGTGTTCTCGGTGAAGTGATGGTCCTTTTTTTGAAAGCGATACGTTGAACACTGGCAGGTACTCGGTTCGATCCTGTTCAGGCTGACATGATTTCTAGCAAGCGAAATTGGATGAGGTTATGTACTTATTCAACGTCCAGATATTTGCTGTAATGATTTTTTTTCCAACGTGATAAGTTCTAGTAGGTATGGGACCTAGAGCCCTGGCATTAACGTGGAGTTATATTTATCTGAATCTTAAGACTTAGGGCCAAAACTACGTAGTCATAGTTGGGTTATGATGCATTATACGATCTTAAGTCTCAACTGTATAAAAGTTATGTTTTTTGTTTAGGGCCCATTGTTAAGGCCCATCCCGCTTGGGGACCGTTCTACACTTTCCGGCTTTAGGTCCTTCCAAGGGCGGATCCAGAGGCTGGCTCGGGGGGGGGGGGGGGGGATCACCCCGGGCGCCCCCCCCCCCGTGGATCCGCCACTGGGTCCTTCGAAACCTTTACTTGGTACAGGGATGGGGCATTCTGTCCATAGAAAGGTTGCCTATTTTAGTTTCAAAATCATTCATCATCTTAAGTCCTTTTAAACGATATGATGTCAGTCGTTGAGGTCTCTTCTTTAAGGGCTCATTCTATCCTTTCCGATCTGCAGCCCCGACATGAACCATGCTTTTGGAAGTTGCCTCTGTTATTGAAAGATTATAATTTTGGTCTTCATGGCTCCCTTCATTAGACGCCCATTCTCTTTTTTTCCGGCCTAGCGTTTACATATAAATTTGTAATCCGGCTGGACTGAGAAGGGGTGCTGGGCCCAAGTGACCATTGAAGTTGAAGGGCCCTAAAACACCAACAAACAACAACAAGAGAAGGGGTGCCTGCCTGCCTTTGGAAACTGGGTTATCATTCAACATGCCATGTTAAGGTCCCCTGTTCTATAAAAGTTGAGCTTGTGGTCCTTTCTTTAAAAACTAGGCCTATTTAATCTTTTCAGTTTTAACCCACGGACCTGTAAAAGACGGTATCCGTCACCGAGGTAGGGTGAAATCCTGTCTTTCGACAGGTATACATTTTTCGCGTAGAAAATGAGACAGAACTGATATTAAAGGGAATATATAGGGGACGAGGAGCTGATTAGGACCATCACAGGGGTGTTCCACTACCTGGTTCATTCTACGTCATAGGACCTACGAAAAAACGTTACCTTGCCTCTACTTATACCGTATGTAGTAGAGAGGAGGAAAAGGTCGGTCAGAGAAAATGTGGGGGTAGGGACGTAGAGGGACAAGGCACTGTGGAGTGGACGAGAACCCGGCTGGCAATAGGAAACAGCAACACTAAGGACCAAAATGCGCAGACTCCGACCCTGTTGTAGGTGGGACGATGATAAAAAAATGGGTTCATTTACGTGCAGGTGACAACGTACACACCACACGGGGCAATTTCCACCCTGGTAACAAAAGTTTCGCTGGGGATCAGTGCCGGATTTACTATTAAGCTAAATAGGCTGAAGCCTAGGGCCTCAACATTTAGCGGGCTTCAAAACTTAAGAAAGGGCATCAAAAGGGCTTGAAAAGGGCCTCAAAATTGAAACAGACTAGGGCCTCTCAATATATAAATCCGGCATTGCTGGGGATGAAAGAAACCATGCGCCTCGTCAGCATCGAACCTGCGCACCATAGCAACTTACACGCATATCTATGGGGTGTAGTTGCAAAGCAGATTTCAACACACATACGAGCCTTTCAGAGCGGTTTCCGGTACTTTATGAGCAAAATTGGTTTCCTACCTTAGTCCTCGGCTTGCAGACGTCAAAAAGTTCATCCATTCTTTGCCGAATGTAGCCAAAGTCTCCTTCATTATAAAACCTTTCTTCTTGTTCTGCCTTCGACTTGGCCCTGAGAAGAAAAAAAGCTGTCAGAATTGAGTGCAATTACCGGTTACATGGGGAGTGGCTGTATACTGCGTTGAGCACACCAGCTCTTGTCTGATCACTGAAGTTAAGCAACGCAACCTCAGATATTAGGCCTACAAGCATGGGTGTCTGCCTGGGAACACTGGGTACTGCTAATACCCAAAAACTCTGAAGACTCTTCATTAGAACTATGCAGTGGACGGGCTCTTGTTGAAGGGCCCTAAAACACAAACGAAACAAAAACGAGGAACTCGATATTTACAACAGGCTTGAGGGAACTACGATGGGCTGAGGGAATTCAATCCCATCAACAGCGGTAAAGAGTTAAGTATACTAATAAGTGCACCGTGGCCGACTCTGGGCACTCCACCGACGCCTAGGGATTTTGTGATCTACTCCTTGCAGAGTAGAAAAGGACTTTAACGTGCAGGCGCCATCGTATACACCACACGGAGCCACGGCTTTACTTTCCAACCGCCGAAAAACGCACTCGAAACAGACTGACTACGCCACCGAGGCGGGGTATCCTAAAGCCATAAATAATGAAAAGGGAGAGGCTTATTGCGTTGGACACACCAGTTCTCGTCTGATCATCATCATCTGTAGGCCCTTTTGTGCATCCTCCTTGGACCCCTCAAGCTTCCCCACGTCATCGGCGTATACCAGGCACTGAGGGGTCCATTCTCCTACTCCTGTCAGCAGCTCATCCATTACTAGAGTGAATAGATATGGGCTAAGTGCTGACCCTTGATGCACACCAACCTGGACGTTGAAGCAAGCAGTGTTTTTCCATGCGGTCCTCACCCTAGCAATGGAGCCCTCATACATATCCTGCACTATCCTAATATGGCCTTCATCAACTCCTTTCTTCTTTAAAACACTCCATAGCACCTGTCTAGGGACACTATCATATGCCTTCTCCAGGTCAATGAATACTGCATGGAGGTCCTTCTTCACTGCTCTATGCTTCTCTATCATCTGTCGTAGAATAAAGATTGGTTCCATGGTGGACCTACCAGGCATAAACCCAAATTGGTTTCCTCGGACCCTAGTCTGGTTTCTGAGGCGACACTCTATGACTTGCTCCCACAGCTTCATAGAATGGCTCATTAGCTTTATTCCTCTATAGTTTCCACAGTCCTGGGCATCACCTTTGCCCTTGAACAGAGGAACTATCCAACTCTCATGCCATTCAGATGGCATCCTGTCACCATTTGCTAACTTATTGAAAAGCTTCCCTAGCCATGTGATTCCTGTAGCCCCCAAGATGTGCCAAACATCAATGGGGATCCTATCTGGGCCTACCACTTTGTCACCTTTCATTCTTTGAAGGGCTGTGGCTATTTCCTCTGCCTTCACCCTGTCCACTGCCTGTGTAGTGATTGGGTTTCTGTCTGTGGCTTCTGCATGGGTGGTAGTATTTAAGAGGCCATGGTAGTATTCCTCCCACCTTTTGATTACCTCTGCTGGTTGGAACAGGACCCTACCATTAGTATCCTTGACTGTTATAGCCCTGGTAACATCTTTACTAGTTCTATCCATGGTCTTGGCAGTCTAAAAACTGCATTCTCTCCTTCCCTTGTCCCCAACTTTTCATATAAGGCCTCATACTTCTGGTACTTGGCCAGGGCAATGGCCCTCCTGGCATGTTTCTTTGCCTGAACATAGTCTGTCTTTGAGTCCTGATCCCCTATTTCCCTCCACCTATTGAAAGCTACCTTCTTAAGTTTTATGGCAGCTTCCACCTCCTCATTCCCCCACCAAGTCTGCCTACCCTGATAAGTTCCTCCTACTCTAGCCTTACCTAACAGTGCCTCTCCACAACTCCTAATCTTCCTAGCAACCCTGTCCCATATGGCATTGGCTGACCCATCCCAGTCCCAGTCTACCTTGCTGAGAAC
>JAAFCE010001036.1:62113568-62145093 GCA_013389805.1 Trigoniulus corallinus | reverse complement strand
GTAGACTGGGACTGGGATGGGTCAGCCAATGCCATGTGGGACAGGGTTGCTAGGAAGATTAGGAGTTGTGGAGAGGCACTGTTAGGTAAGGCTATAGTAGGAGGAACTTATCAGGGTAGGCAGACTTGGTGGTTTTAATGAGGAGGTGGAAGCTGCCATAAAACTTCAGAAGGTAGCTTTCAATAGGTGGAGGGAAATAGGGGATCAGGCCTCAAAGACAGACTATGTTCAGGCAAAGAAACATGCCAGGAGGGCCATTGCCTTGGCCAAGTACCAGAAGTATGAGGCCTTATATGAAAAGTTGGGGACAAGGGAAGGAGAGAATGCAGTTTTTAGACTGGCCAAGACCAGGGATAGAACTAGTAAAGATGTTACCAGGGCTATAACAGTCAAGGATACTAATGGTAGGGTCCTGTTCCAACCAGCAGAGGTAATCAAAAGGTGGGAGGAATACTACCATGGTCTCTTAAATACTACCACCCATGCAGAAACCACAGACAGAAACCCAATCACTATACAGGCAGTGAACATTGTGAGGGCAGAGGAAATAGTCACAGCCCTTCAAAGAATGAAAGGTCAGAAAGCGGTTGGCCCAGATAGGATCCCCATTGATGTTTGGCACACCTTGGGGGCTACAGGAATCACATGGCTAGGGAAGCTTTTCAGTAAGTTAGCAAATGGTGACAGGATGCCAGCTGAATGGCGTGAGAGTTGGATAGTTCCACTGTTCATGGGCAAAGGTGATGCCCAGGACTGTGGAAACTATAGAGGCATAAAGCTAATGAGCCATTCTATGAAGCTGTGGGAGCAAGTCATAGAATGTCGCCTCAGAGTCCAGACTAGGGTCCGAGGAAACCAATTTGGGTTTATGCCTGGTAGGTGCACCATGGAACCAATCTTTATTCTACGACAGATGATATCGAAGCATAGAGCAGCAAGGAAGGACCTCCATGCAGTATTCATTGACTTGGAGAAGGCATATGATAGTGTCCCTAGACAGGTGCTATGGAGTGTTTTAAAGAAGAAAGGAGTTGATGAAGGCCGTATTAGGATAGTGCAGGATATGTATGAGGGCTCCATTGCTAGGGTGAGGACAGCATGGGGAAACACTGCTTGCTTCAACATCCTGGTTGGTGTGCATCAAGGGTCAGCACTTAGCCCATATCTATTCACTCTAGTAATGGATGAGCTGCTGACAGGAGTAGGAGAATGGGCCCCTCAGTGCCTGGTATTCGCTGATGACATGGGGAAGCTTGAGGGGTCCAAGGAGAATGCACAAAAGGGCCTACAGGACATTAAGACAGCAATGGAGAGAGGGGGTCTTAAAGTAAACATGAAGAAGACAGAGTACCTAGCTTTCAATTTTAGTGGCCAGGGGCAAGGAGGTGAGATCCGCTGTGGCAGTGAGGGTATACCAGTGGTGCAAGAGTTTCGTTATTTA
The DNA here is from genome assembly GCA_013389805.1 of Trigoniulus corallinus. Classification (NCBI taxonomy): domain Eukaryota; kingdom Metazoa; phylum Arthropoda; class Diplopoda; order Spirobolida; family Trigoniulidae; genus Trigoniulus; species Trigoniulus corallinus. Next base: position 62,143,652 of record JAAFCE010001036.1, on the reverse strand, counting down.
GGATCAGTTTTCCAGAGCAATGGGGAGATAGATTCAGACGTGACCCATAGGATTAATGCCGGATGGCTGAAGTGGAGGCAGGCAAGTGGTGTCCTGTGCGACTGCAGGGTCCCCATAAAGTTAAAAGGTAAAGTTTACAAAACAGTCGTTAGGCCTGCTTTGCTATATGGCTCAGAGTGTTGGGCAGTTAGGAAGAACCATGAAAGGAGAATGCAGGTGGCTGAGATGCGAATGCTGCGTTACATGACAGGGGTGTCCCGAGCTGACAGAGTACGTAATGATTACGTTAGAGGTAGCTTGGGGGTGGGGGACATTGTGGAAAAGATGAGGGAGAGGCGGTTGAGGTGGTATGGGCATGCGATGAGGAGAGGGGAGGAGGAGCTCATTAGGTCCATTATGGGTATGCATGTGATTGGGGGCTCCAGAGGTAGGGGAAGACCAAAACGGACGTGGGAGCAGGTGGTGCAGAGGGACATGGTGACATGCGGGGTGGCGGGGGACCTGGTGGGGGATAGGCGGGAGTGGAGGTTAAGAACCCGCAGACCCGACCCTGCCACTGGCGGGAGGAGGGTTCGATGATGATGATGATGATGATGAGTAAAGAAGCCGTAGAAACAAGTTCAGGTTACTACAAAAGAGTCGGCTAATAGAGTTCGATCCTTGAGTAGGAAAGCCGCAGGGTTACTATAGCGCCCTGTGAACATGCAGAGATGGAAGGCCTGCCAGCGACACGGTTTCTTTAAATTACGTGAAATTTGTGTGAGAATTTCTTGAAACGCAGAGAAGGCAATGTAGATCAGTATTACAAAGTATCAAACTTTAAGTAATTATTAAATAGAAATTTATAAAAATTAAGTTACTGTTTGAAGTAGCTCTCAGTTGGGGTTACTTGTAAAGCATGTAAAAATACTGCCTTTATACATTTTAATTAAGACAAGATCACAAGTCTCAAAGAAACATTTCATTGATTCTAAACATTTTTTTGTTCTTTATAGCCGTGTCTGTCATTTGTTTTGGTAAAAGACTTGGATGTTTTAACAAAGATAACAAATTAGCCCTGAATGTTAATGAGCTCGTTGTAGAAACCATGGATGCAATGGGAAAAACTTTGCTCGAACTTCCTTGGTGGAAGATCTTTCCAACTCCCACTCTTCGTTCTCTCACTGCTTCTCAGAAAACGTTGCGATTGTAAGTTACCATTATTATTTGGGAAGTTTAAGTGTTACTTGATTGAAAGTTTTAGGGGAATAATTTCTTCTTAGAATAACTGACAATTTACTAACTGAGGCGCAGACTGGAATGCTGTCAGAACCTGATAAATGCAACCGCAGTTGGTTTCTGGAATCCTTATTGTCCAGGAAAGATGTTGACTCTAGAGATACTCGTCTGATTGCTCTTGAATTATTCCAAGCTGGAATTGACGCTGTGGCGTCTACCATTGCCATGAGTCTTTATTATATCGGAAATAATCTTGACGTTCAAGAAAGACTTATTTCTGAGGTGGACACTTTGGCACCGCGAGGCACTCCAATTACTCCAGAAATTTTGTCAAATATGAAATATATTCGAATGTGCATCAAAGAAACTCTACGGTAAGTTGTCATAATCTAATTCTAATTGAATACACTGCAAGCAGTCATGTTAGGCCAAATTGATAGTAGAGAGAATAACTCTCATTCCTACATTTTAAATCATTGAAACTCCCAAAGAACCTAAAGCATAGCATCTATTGTGGCCTTAAACTTGCTATAATGGCACCTACTTTCAGGAAGCTCTCCACGTTGTCCTCCCAACAACATTACATGCCCTGTTCTCCTTCTGTCTGTGCCCTCATCTCCTTCAATTTAAATAAATAATCATTTCTCCCCTATAGCTCTTCCTTTGTGCTGTCCAGTAGCGTAGCCAGGATTTTCTGAAAGGGGAAGGGGGATATGACTCGATAGGGTGTATAGCGCTTCGCTATATTCGGGGCCCAAGGCCCGTGGCTACGCCACTGGTTCTGTCCCCCAGCCTTCCAAATCAATTTTCAGTGTGTCCTTTCCGTGTACCCTGTGTGTTTAGAATAATTCCATGGTGCTTATTGCTCTCAGCCCTCACATCACCTATACCAGGGGTGGCCAACTTTTGTGTACATAAGATCTACTTTTTTATCTCAAAAATGTGTCGCGATCGACTTTTTATCCTAAAAAAAGTGTCGCGATCGACTTGTTGTCATAGGCGTAGTCGAAGTGGGGAGGGGGAGGTTCGATACTGGACCCATCTCTTTCCAGTATCGAACCTAGAACCACTGACGCAGACCTAGAAACACTGAGCCACTACGTCACCGAGGCGGGTCTTAAGTCAACATATCGCGAGTGATCGACCAAAATTGGCTTAGCGATCGACTTGTTGGCCACCCCTGACCTATACAATACGTAAAATCAGCTTTCGTCCTGGACGTGGATATTCTAAGAATGCTACATTTGGGTAGGTTTAATGGCAATTCCCATCTTCTACTCCATTGTAAAATCTTATTTAGGTCCTGTTGCAATTAATCACACGAAGATAACCCCGCTTCCTCTACCCATGCAATGCATGTGTCAGCTGCAAATGGCTCAACCAAAGGATCTAATGCCAAGCCCTATATCATTAACATACGGTATATACAATAAAGGGGGAGCGGCGAATTGCGTTGGACACACCAGTTCTCGTCTGATCACTGAAGTTAAGCAACGCAACCCCAGCTAGTACTGACATGGGTGGCCACTTGGGAAAACTGGGTACCGCTAGTATCCGAAAATCGTCGCATTAGTGTCGAGCCTGTGCAGTCTCTGCATCAGAACTACGGTGTGGACGGGGCTCTAATGACCTTGTAGTTGAAGGGCCCTAAAACACCACCAAACAAACAATACAATAAAGGTCCCAATACATTCCCTGAGGGACCCCTGACATACCATGCCATTAAAAAGGGCCCTCTGCTACCTACCATGGAGGTAGGCCCTTACCGACGGAGTAGCCTTATTATGAATCACGAGTGGCTGTATTGCGTTGGACACACCAGTTCTCGTCGGATCACTGAAGTTAAGCAACGCAACCTCAGCTAGTACTAACATGGGTGGCTGCTTGGCAAAGCTGAGTACTGCTAATACCCAAAAATCGTTGCATCAGTGTAGTGTTTGTGCAGTCTACATTAGAACTATGCAGTGGACGGGCCATAAAACACAAACAAAACAAACTATGAATCCTTAACTGGGACATTTTTGAAACAAGTTTGTAATGGGGTATCATTACCGAGGCCTGCTCTCATTCCAGAAAAACAGCATCAACCTGCTTCCCCCTCATCTAGTGGTTTTTTAATATGGTCCATTAGACAAGATATTGAAATAAGAGAAATGAAAGCAAATTGTACTGTTTTACTTGATATTAATTTCTCTTAGGTTAGCACCTCCAGCAGGCGGTAGTGCTCGCATCCTGAATTCGACAGTTGTCTTGTCTGATTATGAGATTCCTGCGGGGGTTAGTAGAGAAAGTCAATGTCTTAATTTTGTGTAATTTGACTATCTAGAATGTGAGAAATGGTTTAAAAATCTTGCAGACTCTTCTGATTGCCAGTCATCCAGTAATGTCTAGGAGTACGTTGTTTATTGACAAGCCTGAATTGTATTCCCCTGAAAGATGGGCTCGAGATGAATCATCGAAGTCTTGTGTCTCTCCATTTGTCTCCCTGCCTTTCGGATTTGGTAGACGCTTATGTCCGGGCCGGCAGATCGCAGAACAAGAAATAATGGTTTTCTTAATTAAGGTACCTTTGACTGACAATCCATACTCCTAAAATCTTACTGTGATGAAATGTAACGGATTTCTGTTGATTCAGTTTTTTCAACGGTTCCACTGTTTATATTTTGGTGAAGACATCAGCACTGTCATGAGGCTCAACTATGTTCCAGACAAGCCTATTAACTTGACTCTTGTCGAAAGACATCAGAGGTAGTATGTAGGCAAAGATGTTCGTTGTATTTCTCTTGTTAAAGATCACCAGTTAGTGCATGTCATTAAATGACCTAAGAACTATTGGAACATTGTCTATCCGGGTTATGTAGTTTTTATCGGGGAGGGGGGATCCAGGGGCCGATCAGCGGGGTGGAGCTCTTCAAAAAATTGCGCACCAAATATTTTTAAATATTCAGAATCCCTTAGTATAATTCTAGCTAGCAATTACCAGAGGTCCCCTACTAAAATACCGCTGCAGATTGGACTGCAACTATTGGACTGGCAGTATAGAAATGGGGATAGCAATGCAAAAATGCTTCATCAGGTGCAAAGTTGAATCATCCATCAGTTGAAATATGCGCCCCATTGAAGCACTGAGGGGGGGGGGAGAAATTTCTGCATTGCTCCCCCCCGCCCCAATCCAAACCTGGTTTTTATTATGCCCTATGGTCAATTGCCCTTTTTTCTCATAATGAAATGTCTTCGTATTGAGATCCGCCTCAGTGTGCCTTCCTTCGGATGAAAGTAAAACCGAGGTCCCGTGTGGTGTACAATGGCATTTGCATGTTAAAGAACCCTCTCCTCTATGCATCGGGTAGGTGAGTTAAAATTTCCAGGTGTAGGAGCTCGCACCTGGTGTCGGTGGGTTACAGTTTTTGTCGCCCTTGTGTCCATTCAGAGGAGCAAGATGAGTACCTTAGCCTGCCATAGGCGCGGTATGAGCTAGGAGTTGCTTTGTTATTTTTTCTTTGAAATGTAACTGCTTTACCACCTCGCCTAAAGAAGCCAGTCTCAAGGCTCTATCTGTGGCTGATTGTGTCTGACAAGTGAGACACTGTTATAAAGTCTATCCTTTAGAAGAGGTGAGTGGCTTTCATTTCTTTCGGGCAAGAGGGAAATTATCAAGTTCCTCAAACCCTCCCTGGTGAGATTTGGAGACTTACAGTTGAAAAATGCCTTTCATCGATATGCGGCACACTTGTGTTAGGGAACAGTTGGGGTAACTGCAGGTGAAGGTTCCCGCACTCCAGATGGAACCCATCCCAGCCGGAATGTCGCCTGTAAACCCTGAAGAGTAGACTCCAGCACTACAAATTGAACTTCCCTGACATTAGGTGTTAGAAGGTAAGCCACAACCAGGTTAGTGTTGAACTTTCTGATACGTGTCTCATTGGGCATGGGGATTCTTAATGGGCTCTGACTATTTTAATTCAGAATTTATTATGTCGTCAACGGGTGACAGTCGTCCAATTTCCTGTTCTGACACTGGTGTTCACTTTCATTCTTTGCATCCTCAACGGAACTCATGATGCTGGTCCTATGGTGCGCAAGTTTGATCCATGCTGTGGCAAACGTGGACACGTGGTGGAAAAGGTACATGACCTTAAGTACCTGGAACCAAATGTATCAGAGTAGTGAGGAAATATATTAAGATGTGGCCCATTGGATCAACATAGGGTGAATGAAGTGGATTATTTTGTTGGTGCCTTAGGTCCCTTCAACTACAGTGGTCATTAAAGCCCCGTCCACTGTGCAGTTGTAATGCAGTGTCTGCACCGACACTACGCTATTACAACGATTTTTTGGTATTATCAGTACCCAACGGTTCCAAGTGGTCACCCATGCCAGTGCTATGTGGGGTTGTGTTGTTTAAGTTCAGTGTTCAAACCGCGATTAGGGTGAATTTGAGGTGGGAGGACATTGCGGAAAACATGAGAGGATAGATTGAGGTGGTATGGGCATGTTATGAGACGAGAGAAAGGAGCTAGTTAAGTCCATCACGGGGATGTACATTTGTTGGAAGCAGATGAAGGGGGGAGCACTTCAAAAAGTGTGCCACAAATGTTTTTAAATATTCAGAACCCCTTAGTATAACTCTAGCTAGCAATTACAATAGGTCCTCTACTGTCCGTTAGGCAATGTCCCATCTTCAGTGGTTTAGCCAACTGCAGATTGGACTGTAACTGTTGGTATAGAAATGGAGATAGCAATGCAAAAATGCCTCATTATTTGCAAAGTTGAAATATGCGCTCCATTGAGGCATTGAGGGGACAGCAATTACTGCATTGCTCCCCTGGATCTGTCTCTGAAGCAGACATGGCAGTATGTTAGACTCCTTGGATTTTACGTTCAGGGCGGATGGGAACCTGGTGGGAGATCCTGCCATAGGCAGAACAAAGGGATGGTCACGGACATGCTGTTGATCAATGGATCCTTTCAGAAACCCCTTATAAACAGCATGTCGAGACACCTCCTTTTTTCGAGACTACCTACGTGGACGGTGCACAGTTTTAAAGTATTTCAATTTGACGAATTTACATTTCTCGTCGCACGATATGGTTCCTCATCAATCCCGCCTAGGTGGCGTGCTCTGTAATTGCGTCAGTGGCTCTAAGTTCGATACTAGACAGGTGGGTTGGCTTCTTTCGGGCGAGAGAGGCCCCGAGTGCGCCTTCCTTCAGATGAGAAGTAAAGCCTAGGTACCGTGTGGGGTAAGATGTCATTTGCACGTAAAAGAACCCTCTCTACTATGCAACGGGTAGATGAGGCAAAATTTCCTAGTTATGAGTTCGCCCCACTCCCGCCTTCAGTGGAGTGCCTTAACATCACCTTTGTGTCCCTGCGTACGCGGGAAAAGGGTTAGTTCCTCCGAAGTTAGATCAACGGTTTGTAGCAGACAGTACGGAAGGTGGCGCTGTAGTCTATACCGTGTGACCACTAGCTAAACATGAACAGCTGTTTATGTAAAAATGTCGACACAATTCTTTCATCGTTGAAGTTAAATTTGGTACTTGCTTCTCTTTATAATGGCGAGGAAGGATAGTGGAATTATAAGTTTGGCGTTTAACCAAGATCAAGGTGATTTAAACTTTTTTCAGAAGTTGATAGTGTAATTGTCGAAATGCGTTCTAAGCAATATACAAATTGGTGGTTGGAATGTATTATAATGCGAGAAGGTATACTGTATTATGAGGATTGAATTGATTTAGTCTATTTTAACCCTGGAATGCATTATTTGTTACAAATGTACCCCAGTGACAAGACTAAGTTAAAGATCTTTCCTTTAAACGGCACCAGAAACGTGGGCCTTTGTATAGTTTCATCCCAGAAAGCGCTAGTTTCAATATAGGGGCCTACTGTACATTTCACCAATCTGTTAAATTTTCATTTTGAACCATTGTGAGAAGGTTCGGGGTACTGCTGTACCCCATAGTAGTATTACAGAAAATTCAGTATATTCAATTATTGTTATATTGGTTGCAAGTTAATTCATGCAATTAAAGTGCCCGACATACTCGGCAACTTTCCTTAAATGGAATAGTTTAGCCCTTGCACAAGGGGCCTAAAAGAAAATGGGGATTTTGGCGATGGATGAAGAAAGGGAAAATTACTTACTCTAGGCAGCTGGTTTTGGGAAAGTGTGTCCAAGCTGCTGTTAATTTGTTTTAAAATTGTGAAATCATTTTTATTTTATTAAAAAGACAACCTTCTTTATTATTACCACGTCTTTTGAAAGAAATCATTTAAATAAGTCATTCATCCCAGGGTTAATGATTTGTCATTAGTCATCATTAGCTATTCATTATATGTAGTTGTAGTGCTACTACTGAATAATCCAAAACGTCTGTGCGATGTTATCCAATAAATGACTCTTATGCAGTATAGCTTGTTTACCTGTCATGTAATTTGATTGTTCAAGATTTGTTTTGCTGGTAAAAATATTACCGTACTGTTTGAGAGGGTGCTGATTAACTGATCACTTTCTAGGGTGCTTCACCTGTGCGATGGAGACAGGATTTCGCATTTATAATGTGGATCCACTGGCTGAGAAAACTCATGTAGGTAGGTTAGCAGAAATCCGCTGCTTCTCAACCCTTTAGAATACCTATGCATTTCTTTTAAAGACTCGTACTGGGTATCTTTTTAGGTCAAGATGTAGTCGGGAGTGTAAGCTTGTGCGAGATGCTCTTTCGGACGAATTTAGTGGCAGTAGTAGGCGGTGGAACCAAACAAAAGTTTGCTGAAAACACTGGTGAAAATTGTTTACGTTCATAAGTGACCACCTATTGAAAACAATTTCCGTATGAGCTTGTTTGAAATTGAATCTCATTGCTTTCAGTACTTATTTGGGACGATGTTAGCAAGAAATTCGTGATGGAATTCACTTTTCCTTCACAGGTCTTAACTGTCAAATTACGAAGAGATAAGTAAGACCCTTATTATTTTTTTCTTTGACATTTATCTACTCTGTTTTAATCAGTTTCTAAAGCACATTTCTTTTGCAGACTAGTTGTGGCTTTACAGAAACAGGTGCACTTATTTTCATTTCCATATAATCCTACCAAGCTTTTCACATTTGATACCATAGATAATTCGAAAGGTGTTGCGAATTTTAACTTCTTAAATGATGTACTATTTATCTTGACTGTTACTTACGGTTTGCAGTGTGTTTTTCCAATAGGACTTTGTGAAGTTAGCCCTATGGCAAGCTCTGAAAAGCAACTCCTGGCATTTCCTGGCCATAAACTTGGTAGCGTTCAGTTAGTGGTAGGTGTGTGTGTGTGTTCGAATAATTTCAGATGTATTTCTGACTGATAGAAGGACACCTTCAACTGTTTTAGGACTTGGCGACAACTGAACTTGGAATGTCAAGTGCCCCTGTCACAATCAACGCCCATCAGACGGAGTTGGCTTGCCTTGCAATAAATCAACAAGGCACATTAGTAGCTACAGCATCAGGAAAGGTAGGTGGTGAATTTACATAGAATTATGTTATAGTTAGCTAGTGATAACATGTTATTACCACTAGCTGGTAATATCATGACAGGTGAAGTTACGTCACGTTGTATTGAGCCGAATTTTAACTGCATTGAATTTCTTTCTGTCATCAGGGAACTCTCATTAGGGTTTTTGAAACGTCAAAACGCACACAACTAGTAGAATTGAGGAGAGGCACTGACCCTGCAACATTATACTGGTTTGTTCTTAATGTTCTTGTTTTGGATTACCGTAATCTAGGATTGATTTAACTCATTCATTATTTACAGTTTTAATTAATTATTTTCAGCATTAATTTCAGTCCGGATTCTGAGTTTTTGTGTTGTTCAAGTGATAAAGGAACGATTCATATTTTTGCTCTGAAGGACACACGTCTTAACAAGCGTTCAAAGTAAATATTAAACAAGTTGTCATTTAATTAGAGTGATATAGTATACAGTCCTACCCCGATAATGAAAGCCCGCTAAGGGACCCGCCATAAATGTTTTCTCAATCCAGAATATTCAGTTGTAGGTCTAATTGGTGTCCGAATGTCATCACTAGCTGGACAATTTCATTATCCAAGGTCTTCATTATCTGGATTCGACTGTAGTCGACCAATTGCCCCCCCCCCCTCAGTGCCTCAATGGGGCGCATATTTTAACTGATGCATGATTCAACATTGTAACTGATAAAGCATTTTTACATTGCTATCCCCATTTCTATACTACCAGTCCAACAGTTGCAGTCCAATCTGCAGTTGGGTAAACCACTGAAGATAGGACATTATCTAAGGGGCAGTAGAGGACCTATTGTAATTACTAGCTAGATGTATACTAAGGGATTCTGAATATTTAAAAATATTTGGGGGACACATTTTTGAATGCCTCTCCCTTATCCGCACCTGGTTGTACGTCAGGTATAAAAATGTTAGATATAAGTATTAAGAATAAAGCTAGCGAAAATGATTCATTAGATAAATATTTAGATAAAATTATTTTCTCCAAAACTGATTACTACTTTATTGTGCACGAAAATTGTTTTACAAAACTTAGATGATACTTAAAACAAAACTTGATAGGAGGGAGGTTCCCATTCTTTTCTTTGGCCATGCCCCAGCTTTAGCATCTCTAAAATCTTGATGCTCCCCTGTGACGAATAGTTCTTATAATTCCAAAATTAAGCTACTTACGTAGAGGAAGCCTAAAAAGCCATTAATTTTGGGTCTAAACAAGTTTCCAAAGAGCATTGAATCCATGAAAGAGAAAAACAGAAGGACGAAAGGACAATTCAAGTACTGAGTAAGAAATCGCCAAGAAATTGTTTTAAAAAATAATAACAGTATGAAGTGATAGGAAAAAATTCATTTTCGAATTGCATCCTCATAAAAAATCAACTTGCTCCCCTGTGGGACGTGTGCCGCACAATGGGAACCACAGCAAATATCCCTAAAGATCTAAAAAAACAAACTCAATATTTTGGGTGTGCGTTATATGTCTTGAGTACACGGTAATTGACGTCATAATTAGACGTGGATTGCAAAATATCTGTTCGTCCAATCCCTCTCCTTGGTGTAAATTGTTTTGGCAACAGTGATAAGATTTAATTAAATAATGTGATTTGGAAGCCCTGAATACATATGCAATGGTAATTACATCGAGTATTTTTAAATTGTTTTCAGATTTTCCAAAATAGGATTAGGTCCCTACGTTGATTCTCAGTGGGCTTTTGCTAATTTCACAGTAGCTGCTGAATGTGCTTGCAGTTGTGCTTTTGGATCGAAATCTACAGTTATTGGTATTCTTTTTTTTATTATTTTGAAATTGATTCAAACAACATACTGTATATACTTCGCAGAGAGAGAGAGAGGTTCCTCGTTTTAATATGCTGGTTACTATTTTGGTGTAGCTGTTTGTGTGGATGGGACATTTCATAAGTACGTTTTTAGCTTGACGGGTAACTGTAATCGAGAAGCTTTTGATGTCTTTTTGGACGTCTGTGAAGACAGCGATTTCTGAGATTTGACTTGGCGTGTTCTTCGATCCACCGTCGTCGTTTGGTGAGCACTACAACTACACTTTTCCAAACTCTTCCATCCGTGTGTATAAAGCAGTGGCCAATTTATCAAGCTTGCGCCTATCACGAAAATTTCTTCGTAAAAGGAGAAAGGAAAGTTCTGTAATCTCACAATTTAACAACCTTGAAAAATTATTTTTATAATGTGAAGTTGACTTTATAGCTTCATAAAGTGGCGAGCCATTTTCATATTAAAAGTTAACGAAGTGAATGACGATTTCGAGATTCGTTATATTTAGCTAGTTATAATCCTCATTACCCCAGGTTTTTTGCACTTTCTTTACAATGAGTGCTCAGCGCCGGCCTTACGAAGTGAGAGGGCCCAGGTAAGTACGAGGTGAGAGGCCTTGGACAAGTACAATTTGGGAGGCCCAATCGTCCACCGTCCCGGGTAAGGCATAGCATATTGTATCAAGCATAGCATATAGTATCTTATTACATCTATTCAGTGGGAGATCCCAGGCGGCTGCCCGCCCCCTCCCCAGTGAGTGCTGATGAAGTGAAGCAGGGAAAGGACCATCACTTGAGCTCGGCCACCTGCCTTGCCAGGCATAATTTCCACTTATCAGGGACAATATGCAAATAATATCTGTTAAAGTGACAGCTGATTGTTCAAAGCAACAATTTTTTTTACTAAACTGCGTTCTTTTTAGTGATAACTTGCCTACCACGGGTGTAACTCGAATCTAGGGCTAAGTTTGTAACATTTTGTAAATGTGCTCTTCTCCCTCCCTGCCGACAAGTTAGGTCCGCCCACCTATCACAGAGAGCGGCTTAATTGATTTGGACACCAGTTCTCGTCTAATCACTGAAGTCAAGCAACGAAACCCCAAATAGTACTACTGTGGGTCGCCGCTTGCGAATACTGGGTACTACTAACACCTAAATCGTCGTAACAGCGTAGTGCCTGTGCAAACTCTGCATTACAACTACGCGGTGAATAGCGCTCTAAAGACCATTATAGTTGAAGGGCCCAAAAATACCAACGAAACATACCCAACAAAAACTGCTTAAATTTCCCCTCTAGCATGCCTGATATTTACGATCTACTTCCCCGTAATTAAATTAACCGTGTCATTGTCCCGTGTTCACTTCCGGGCTTCAATGATAATGTGCATGACTCGGGAATCCGTGATTGCAGTCTTGATTCTGACTGAGGTGGTGACCTGTTAGAAAAGGAAGTGTAGTCACCTGCATGTTAAAGACCCTTTTGTAAAAGCAAAAACCAACTACTAATACTTTTCACTAATCACTTTTGTGCCATTGGGACATATGAACGATCTGTTGTACTGTATCTTACGCAGCTGGCTGCTGACTTCATACTGCAACCCCAATGCTTATTTATTGTCGGCCTGTTTTTCTTAATTTAGACGTTTTTCTTCCACCGACGCCAGGGCAAACTCCTACACCCGAAAACTTTGCTGATCTACTCGTTGCATAGTAGAGAGGGTTCTTTGACGTGCAAGTGACATCGTACACACCACACGAAGCTACGGCTTTATTTCCCATCAGCAGGAAGGCGCACTCAGGGTCCGATAGAGCCAAACCACCTCGATCCAGTATCGAATTTGGAACCAGTCGAGCACGCTACCTCTCCTGGTGATAAGAACCTTTTCTACGTGGAGTAAAATAAACGTTCATACCAGCAAATTTCCCACGTTCTCATTACAGGCCGAAACCATCTCTGCCTTGTTTCTTTCAACTTCTCTAATGTCTCAATCCAAGTTTGCATTTCTAAACTAGCAATTGATATGCCCTTGTCAGCACGCACACACCAGGACTGCAGTATTCTCTTGACTGCCAAAACATTTTCATGCACTTCGTTGGTCTCATTTCGGAATTGTAGAACTCTCCTCAAAATAATGTTTTCTTTTTCATGTTAATGGTGTTTTAGGGTTCTTCAACTTTAATGGTTATTAGAGCCCCGTCCATTGCGAGTTATAATAGAGAGTCTGCTCAGACACTACGCTGTTACGACGATTTTTGGGTATTAGCAGTACCCAGTGTTCCCAATCGGTAACCCATGCTAGTACTAGCTGGGGTTGTATTGCTTAACTTCCGTGATAAGACGAGAAGTAGTGTGTCCAACGCAATAAAGTCCAAAATACTGGCAATGGACCGTTTCACTTACCTGAAAAATGTAAATGCTCCAATGACCATTAGAATAACCAGAAATAATAATATGTTAAAGAAAATGAGAAATAGCACTATTCTTTCCGCCTGTTGATTGCAGTTCTTTGCTGGAACTTCACATCGTTCTCCTTTCCATTTCTCACTGCATATACATATGTAAGCATTTTCAGGTTCCTATATTAGTATTAAAGATGGATTTTAAAGTGGGTCCTTGGCCTAGTGCAGTGATTCTCAACCACTGTGCCGCGGGCACGTTTGTGTGTGCCAAGATTCTTAAAATGTGCCGACACTGCGAATACCCATACATAAGCAACGTTCAGACAAGCAGTTCAATCAGTTCTAGGGCTTACATTCTTAGCAGGGTTGGCGAAGGTTGGCTCAGGGGTGGCGAACCTATGGCACACAGAACCATTTTGCTGTCAAGTGGCGTAACCTCTATTTCCTTTTCCTGTAACAAATCCTGTAAAAATTATCTGGTACGTTAGTACATCAAGAAATATAGCTTTTTAAATTTTTGTCATGCCAGCTGAAACAGGTTGGCCACCCTTGAACTAAGCTTACCAATGTGCTTGAATATTACAGTTCTGGCTAACGGCTAACAAAGCTATATACAAGTTTTGTCTACTAGTCACTCAGTTGATTTGTGCATAGGGTTAGGTTAGGACTTATATATTTGCTTTTGAAGTGTACCGTGACGAAAAGAAGGTTGAGAATCACTGTCGTAGTGTAGAATCATGTTCACTGAGAGGGTTGCATACCGACAGGATACATTTTCCGCCATTGAGACATCGAACAACTCGGCAATCGTCTTCTCCTGAAATGGGTTCCTCCGAAATGGGGATTTCAGTTATTTTAGTAGTGTCCTTGTGGCCGTCTGCACTTTTTATCATAACACAGAAAATGATGATAAATACGTTCGACCGCTGCATATCGGATGCTGTAATAATTTTCAACCGCTTGGGGAAGCATACGTTCTGTAGAACACTTCCGAATTTCTAAAATATTTACACGTGACTGTGTTCTCTTAATCACCAGTGGTTACAGCTGCCATTATCTGTATTTTGGAATAGCAGGATATGACGTAAGAAAGGCTCTTCGTGCATAGTAGAAAGAACTTATGACAATTCCTCCCTTGGGACAGTTGTTCAGAACGAATACAGAAGGAGATTAAAACGATAGAAAAGGGCGGCCAGAAAGTGAGTCTGAAAAAGGACTTCGTTGTTAGTTGGGACTGAAATGAAAAGGAGGGGGGGGGGAACGTTCTTTGTGGGGAATGGTTAAAAAGGTCCATGGGTTTGAGTACCCGGGGCTCAGTGTTTTCAAAGTAATAAATAACTTCAAGTGGCTCATAGGATCAATCCAGGGTGGATGAAATGGAAAAAAGGCAAGTGGTGACCTGCGTGATCAGAGAAGACCAATGAAACTCTAGGGATATAGAGGAAATGGAGGACCAGAACTCGGTGCCGGTTATAGACCAAAGCTGTAACCCCCATGCTTATTTATCGTCGGTCTACTGTTCAATGGGGATGTCCACCGACGGCGGTGAGTGAGCTCGTACACCTGGAAATTTTCCCTCCTCTGCCCGTTGCACAGCAGAGGGTTCTTTTATGTGTATGTGCCATCGTACACCACATGGGACCGTGGTTTTACTTCTCATCCAAAGGAATGCGCACTCGGGGCATCTCTCTCGCCCGAATTGCGTTGGACACACCAGTTCTGGTCTGATCACTGAAGTTAAGCAACGTAACCCCAGCTAGTACTAACATTGGTGGCCGCTTGGGAAAACTGGGTACTGCTAATACCTACTAATGGGTCGCATTAGTGTAGTGTCAGTGCAATCTCTACACTAGGAGCATGCAGTGGACGGGGCTCTAATGACCTTTTGGTTGAAGGGCCCCAAAGCACCAACGAAACAAATACCACAGTCTTGTATGAAATGTAGAACAACTGGCGCAGTTATCGAGCACACTACCTACTACACCACCGAGGCAGGATAAGTTCCCAAACAGATCAAAGGCTCAAAACGGACACTTAATCATAACAGAGGACTGGATATACAAGGTGTGTTAGAAAAGTAATGAGACTGATTTTTTAGTTAGCAAAGTTTTTGTTTTTTTCAAACATCAATATTATCTCCTTCAAAGTAGTTTCCCTTTGGCAGCTATACTCTGGTTGAGTCGTTGTTCCCACTCTTGAGAGCAGAGATGGAAGCCTTCAACTCTGAGGGCTTTTAAATGGTCGGTCACAGTGATTTGAATGTTCTCCAGAGTTTCAAAAAACCTCCATGGCACCAAAAAAGGATTGACAGTGAGCAAGAGTTCTGCAGTCATGTGATCACAGGTGATGAATCCTGGATATGTGAGTACAAGCCTTAACGTGGCACACTCCACTCATTTCCTCAACCAAAAGAATGTCAAATGAGCAAATCAAGGATGAAAACAGTGCTGATTTGCCTTTTTGACAGTAGAGATATCGTGCATAAAGAATTTGTTTCTACAGGGCAAACTGTCAATCAAGTGTTTTACCAAGGTGTCCTTGAAAGGCTCAGGAAAAGTGATTTGTGTGAGACCAGACATTGCAGACAAGTGAATACTTCATCATGACAATGCCACATGTCACATGGCCATTTCCATCAGGGAATTTTGGACCTCAAAATGCATTCCTGTTGTTCCTCAACCCTCTATTCACCTGATTTGAGTTCTTGTAACTTTTTTGTTTTCCCAAAATTAAAACATGTCTTAAAAAGATGTCATTTTGGAACCCTGGAGAACATTCAAAAGACTGTGACTGACCAGTTAGATGCTCTACCAGTTGAAGGCTTCCATCACTGCTCATAAGACTGGGAACAATGAGTCCACTGGTGTCTAGCTGCCAAAGGGAACTACTTTAAATGAGATAATATTGATGTTTGAAAAAAACAAAAACTTTGCTCAATAAAAAATCAGTCTCATTACTTTTCTAACACACCTCATAGAATGTGCAAAGTAATGGATTCTCATCTCAAGACATCCGAACCCACACAAGAAGTAAACAATACTTACAAATTTTATAAATTGTAGCGGGAAACATGGTCTGTAAGTCTTTTAGACCAGAGAAAATGTTCAACAATTTATTGCTGCTGTCTTCAAGAAAATGTCTCCACCTATTATCAACAGAATAATATGAACCTGATACATGAGAGACTGGCACAATTCTGAAGTAACATTCTTTATGAAGTATGCATATATTAATCAAGATTTACGCTCACATAACCAAAAAAATGATGATGGTGGGACAGCATTTTCAAAAGTAAGTTCCAAAAAAAGGTACCAGCCTTAATATCTGTATTTTGTTGAGTAGTCTTTAGGAGATACAACTAAACCCCTGCCCTTACGAGCTCCTCTATAAACAGTTTCTACAATATCGATCATTTCTTGCTTGTCTTCTAGGGCCCAGTTGATTTTATTGTTATTTCCGGTTCCCAAATCAATCATGATGTGCTTGTTACGAAAGAAGAACATAACAGTACAGGGGTCGTATAATTCGTACATCTTATTGAAGTCCGGCACTTTCGTAATGTCCACTAAATAAATAACAGCGAAATTTTTCACTTTCTCAGCAATACTGTATAACACTTCATCCATCTTCATGCAAGTTGGGTCCCAATCGTGACCAAATCTGATGACCTAACAGAAATGGTACAAATTATCAGTGAATTGTAATCCAAAACTGCTTTTGGCATTCTCTGTGCTTGCTGTTCTCAAACGGCTGTTTACTGTTGCAAGTGGAACAGAACTTTTAACAGGTAATTTTATCATTTATAAATGTCTTCGTGTAGAAAGTTTTATTCGGTGCAGAGGACATTATAAGTAGTAAAGCAAAACCAACACGTAACCCTGGCAGAATCGGGCACCCATCTAGCCCCTCTGAATGGACACAAGAGTGATATATTGGATGGTATTTTGACCCAGCCGGCTGCCGACCAAAGCTACAACCCTTTTGCTTATTTATCGTAGGCTTACTGGTCGTTGGGACAATCCACCGACGCCGGGGGGGGGGGCGAGCTCCTACACTCGAAAAAAGGTACAAGAGTGGGGTGTCGCGAGCAGACAGAATTTAGGAATGAGCATATTTGAGGCAACTTGGTGGCGGGGGACATCGTGAGGCAAAATGGGAATAGGCTGAGGTGGTACGGGCATGTGATTGGACGAGGAGAGGAGGAGCTCGCTAGGTCCATTACGGGAATGAAGACGGTTGGAAGCAGCCCGGGCAGGGGAAGACCAAAGGTTGAAATGCGAATGCTACGGTACATCATGAGTGGGGTGTCGTGAGAAGATAGAATAGGGAATGAGGCAGCTTTGAGGTGGGGGTCATCGCGGAGAGTGGTACGGGGACGTCATTAGAAGAGAAGGCTAGCTCATTAGGTCCGTTACGGGAATGCAGGTTTTTTGGAAACACCCGGAGCAGGGAAACACCAAAGCAGAGGTGGGAGCAGGTTGTCCGTAAAGGTATGCTAGTGTGTGTGTGTGTGGGGTGGACGGGGACCTGGTGGGAGTGGAGGGCCAGAACCCGCAAATCCGACCCTGCCACAGCCTGGATAAGAGTCTGATGACGATCCTTCTCTTCTGGTTATGGTATTTCAGGGTCCCAAACTCTCTCTAATTTCAAAACAAAAACAACGTTTAGGTTCTATGCCCTATCGTGTAATAATTTACTTACAACTACTCGATCCTCTTCCGACAGGATGGCTTGGTCGACCTGCCACCCATTGTGGAGATGCTGTAGCATGTAAGACATGCTTATAAAATAAAGTGTTACTTTATAATAAATCTATAAGTTATTAAAATGAAATGTTCAGATAATTAATGAAATCGTATTATGTTTTTCGAACTCTCCACTCTTCCATGAAATGACAGCAGCGTTCATCACAGAACACTGCCGCTAGTGCCGCAGCAGTCACAGCGCTTCGTCGTCTGCTACTTCTGGAATGTGACGTTCGAAAAATAATTATTCTGAAGATTTTTTTAGGGGAACGTTTTTTACACCGTGGGACAAAGAATTTATAAGTTGAAAGGTATTTGTGGTATATAAAATGGACTAAAATTATGGAATTGTTTAGCTTAGGGATGAATGTGTCCTAGTTTGAAGAGCGACGCGCGAATCCTCACGTACAGTTTGTTCCGCGTCAGTTCAAAGTCCGGAGGGGGTCTACATTCTCTTTCTACTTTGTTGTCAGTCGTTAAGGTCACGTTATTTTAGCATGATCCAAGTTGAAGCTGAAAGACAGTTGAGAACGTGATAGGTTTCACTCATTTTTTTGTAATCTGGGTGGTTACAGTATCTTATTTTTACAGCTAGAATATACCCTCGTTGACATCGTATATTAACTTACTGAATCATCGTAAGCTTGTATAGTTCGACCAGAATACAATGTGGTTATAATGTCGGTGCCTACTCGATCTCAAGTTATACAGCTGTATAAACAGGTGAGTATTTTCAATTCCGTTTAGATATTCCATATTCACTTCCTCATATGAGAAAAAGCACATTAGTATCATTACATACAAACTGTACATCAAAACCACAATACCAAACAGGTTAGCTGACATTTTACAAAAGAACATAGTATCTTCTTAAAATGGTGAAAATCAAACATCGGTGCTGGGAACACGGACGTTCCACATCTTAAAATATACAGCTGGGAACAGCCGCATTCTGCAGTCTCGGAATGGCATAGTGGACTTAAAGACGCCTGACTGAAGTGGAAGTAGGGTAGTAACTAGAGATATAGTGCAAGGGATGAGCATTATTTTTCAGTGCACAGGCAATTACCTGCAGCTGGCAGTAAACTAGAAAGGTGGTAAATGGGAGAATGCAAATTCTAGAACAGCAAGGAGAAACACTGAGCCAAGGAGGTATACGAAAAATTGAACCCAATATCTTTAGTATAAGATACACAAAGAGGGTGAATCTGGGACTTAGGCCAGCCAGAAAAGGAGAGGCACAGCGAAGTAAGGGAAAAACCTTGGCATGGAAAATAAGAAGTTTCTGAATTGTAATACAGTAGTTGGTTTCAAGCGTTTAAACAGGTAAGAAAGAGAATTAAACTTAGTGACGAAACGATTACGATAATGGAAGAACTGGAGTGCTGAATGATGACATGTAGAATAAGCTTCATCATAACGTCATCGTCATTTGGTGATAGCCTGATCTGTAATTGAATACACAGATAAAGTAGCTCATAGCTGCTCTACTAAAAAAATTAAATTGTTAACTAGCTTTCTGTTTCACATTGGGATAACACACATTTTCAAATTTTTTAGAATCCTTCACATTCCAAGTCCTGATGTTCTGTTCATTGTTTAGGAATTCTTTGTGATTCTTAAGTGTTGCACGAATGTACTATTGTAGTTTATCAGTACTGAATGTTAAGTTTTTAGTGAGACGGTGAACCCTGCTTCTAATTAACGGGTAGCCTGAAATAAATTCTGCTTTTGTTAGCCAAAAATTCTGTATTGCATCCTGGATTGAAATGCAGACATACTGTAACGCTGCATGCTATATATATTTGGCGACTAAAACGATTGTGTCACCAAGTCTTCAGCCAACAATGCCAATCAACCTTTCATTCGCTTTTCTCCATCTTCCTATCCTTTCTTCTCTTCCCCTAGTTGTCTTGCCATGCTCATTGCAGTCGCGTTCTAATAAAATACTGTTTCGAAATTCTTGGTTCTTCATGACCCTACCCAGGGTTGGAGTTGATGCAATTGCCGAGCGTGCTACCCACTGCGCCATTGAAATAGGTTCGCCACCCCTGAACTAGGTCATTAACGAGGGGAAGGAATAAGTTTCTCAGTTTGGTAGCTCAGCGTTGTGATGGTGACCACCCTGATAAATCGCCACCTGAGTTGCGTTGGACACACCAGTTCTCGTTAGATCACTGAAGTTAAGCAACGCTGCCCAAGTTAGTACCGATATGAGTGGTTGGTTCAACATTGGGTGCTGCTAATTTCCCCTCCCCTACATCCTCCATTCCTACCTCCCTCTCACCCTCGAGCAGCCTCCACAACGTTCGGCCCGTTATGGCTGCTTGGCCAACTCCCCAACCCGTTAGTGTAACATACTAACATTCGTAATGCAAAACAATGGTTTTAATTTCTGTGTTAGTCGAAATGATTATGGTAACTTTCAAATTCTTAACAGACCTAGCCGTTACTAAAAACAATCAATACCTAATTGTCTTAAGTAATTGTTTGTATTTGTTTTAAGCTTCTTCATCTAGGACGAGACTATCCTAAAGGATTTGACTTTTTTCGGACGAAGTTAAAATCATCCTTCATGAAACATAAAGATGTGACTGATCCAGAAGAAATAAATATGTTGCTTGCCAGGGGTAAATACGTCATGAAAGAGTTGGAGGCGTTATACATGCTGCGGAAATATCGTACATTAAAAAGGAGATATTACCAAGAATAATGTAAGCATATAATTACCTCGTTATAATGTTCTTTTAAGAGATAAGGCTATCACTACTAGAGAATTGGCACGAATTGTGACATTCAGAATCAAGTTTTCAATTAACTACGTTGGTATTTCAAGGAAAGTATAGTACGGACTGAACGGAATTATGAGATTGTGGTAGTTCTAGTTTTGAAAACTAGCATTACATCGTAATGTAAAGGCTATTTTGCAAGACTCCTAATTGTCGTTAAGAGCAATAAAACTTTCTGAATACTTTGATTACAGTTATTTAAGTTTGACAGTAACTTTGAATCATCATAATCATACCTTCATCCTGCCTGTGGGTCCAATGAACATGCTCTGACTGGGGGCACCCCAGCCGGGCGTCTGGAGCCCACAGGAAATATTGGCTAATTTGTCTGTGGCGGGATGCCTGCCTAATTCCACTGTTCCAACACCGCATTACACAACCACAATAGAAATTTTTGGCAGGTAAATTAATGCTTTGTTGCTTAAAATATTGCAACAGGAATCAGGTTCATGCCCCAAAAGTAACTTTGAATGTGGAAAAGAAAATGGTTACGCCAAGATAAAATGTGAATTTTTTTATTCTTTTACTGTGTACATAACTAGTGCTTAGATGGAAAATGGCTGACTTTGGACGCGAGTTTGATATTGGTTCCCAGCTTTTACACGAGGGAAATACACGAATTTGAAAGACACGAATAAAACTCCCAAGACTAGATCAGGGAAATAATTTTGAGATTGATTACTAACTTCAAGTAATTGCAGGAATAGCACTACATATAAAGTGCATACCGGGGCCACAGGGCACTCGCTATATAGTGGAATAAGGCTGAACTTTCTTGTCAAAAGCTGACTTGCGGTTTATCACATATTATTTGGCCTTCTTGAAATAATTAATGTAGTAAAGTCGACTAGCTACATGTGTTAACAATACTACTACTTTTATTTTTTTTTAGAATGTAAGGGGAAGTAATTTGAAAAACTCTTAAAACTAAATAATTAACAGAGGGTGGAAATAGAAGCTCCACAATATCGCAAATAGTTCACAATCAAAATACAAAAACAGTAGAAAAGTTCCTTTCCAGAATATACAAAAATGGAGGTTTAGTATACAAGAAACTGAAGAGGTCCCGAGTTACCGGGGGGCCCATCAACCTAGAGGTAAGTTGTATTGAGGGATTGGAAGGGCTCACGCCATGACTTCTCTGTAAGGATGAGTGCGTACGACGATAGGCTGATAAGGATGTTCTATTTGCGCGTCAGTATAGTCATCAATAGCATCTCCACCTTCGCTTATAGGACTCTGTAGAGATTCCCCATTCCCTCTAATCACCTTTTGGATGGAGGAAAAGGAATAAAGAGAGGAAAGACTGCATTGAAACATTAACAGGAAGCACATTTGTGAACAACTAAAGGATTACCAGGATCAGGAAGAAGGGAACGGAAAGGTGCCTTATTAGACTCCATTCCCACCTTGGGTGGTTCGATGTACAATTCCTGATATTCTGGTACAAAAGTGACTGTGAAGGCTGCGTAACCTATTGCCAAAATCCATTCGGCCAGAGTACTCATCACGTGGTAAACAAATCCCTGAAATGACGAAATATCCAATTTAACAGGTTATAATGATTTTGTTTTCAGTAAGAGGCAAATATGATGACTTACTCCATCACTCGGTTTCCATTTGGCATAATCCTGTCCGTGGAACAAAAGAACTGATATTATTCCAGAAGTGATACCTTATGTTAGTTAAGGATAACAATTTCCAGTGAACTTCTGACATATTTTGACTCGGTAGTTGAAATGCATGCGAATCCTGCGGCACATGGATGGAATGTCGAGAGCCGACAGAATTTGGTTCGGGTACGTTAGGGGAAGCTTGGGGGTGGAGGGCAACGCGGAAAAGATGAGAGAATAGATTGAGGTAGTATGGGCATGTGATGAGGAGAGAGGAGGTGGCTAGGTACAGCGCAGAGATGAGTGTTATTAGAAGCTCCTGGGGCAGAGGGAGAGGACAAAAGCAAATTTGGGAGTATGTGTTACAACGCAATATGATAGTATGCGGAGTAGATGGAGCTTAGTGGGGGGAAAAGGTGGGAGTGGGGAGCCAGAACTTGCAGGCCCGACTATACCACAAGCGGGATAAGGGTATGATGACTGATTGATTTGTTGTGTTTTTAGGGCCTTTCAACTACAAAAGCCATTTGAGTGCCGGCCACTGCATAGTTCTATTGCAGAGTCTGCGCAGACACTACGCTTTTACGACGATTTTTGGGTATTGTCCGTGTCCGGTGTTCCCAAGCGGCAAGCTTCCAAAGAGTCCAACGCAATACAGCCATTCCCAGGATAATGATGTATCCTTGGTGATCCTGCTCTGCCTAGGGATAGCATTACTGCTACAGTAAATAACTTTAAATACGGAGGCCTCTTCAGCCCTGTGTAGCAATGGAGAGGTGGTCTGCATTTGAAAAGAGAGAGAAATGAGTAGTAAGTTGACATACTGGTGCAGGATACGGGGGCTGCATACGAAAATTTAGTATGGCAGGTTAATGCATGGGTAAGCAATATGAGGGTGTCTACCAACTAGGAGAGGAATATAAACTGTATAAAGACGAAGATAGGCATAACATTGCACTCTGGGGAGGGTGAGGAGGGGAGTGCAGCAAAGGAATCGCTGATGGTGTATGGGAACAAACTCAAGATAGAGAGGGAGGCAATTTCTGATAATACGTGGGAAAGCTCACTTCTGTTTTGGGTAATAGCTGGGTCACTGGAGATGAGACAGAGGATGGAAAAGATCGCAGGCGCGGGCGAGGACTGTGGATTGTGTGGGGATCTAGCGGAGGATGTAAGACATGTGATGCTGGCATGTCCAATGCTGGACCAATGCAGGAGGGGTTGGAGAACCCCCACATTGGAAGAGGTCCTGAAAGCGGTGTCTTGGGGTGAACCGACTAGAATGGGTGCAAAGGGCGCAAAGATATTGCTGGGGTGCTGGTGGGTATCTAAGAAGGTGCCGTCACAAATGATTACATGATAGTGAGGAATTTGAAGAATGTGTTCATTAAAAGAAAGGATACAAATAAAGACAGCAACGGTGCCCAGAACTGCCATCACAATGCGAATATAAGTAATCTTCTTGGTACATAAATTTGTCCTATAAGATATGACGGCTTGTATCCATACATAGATGATACCTGGTCCAAAACAGAGGATTCCTCCCAAAAAATGAACAACTATGATGTTGGTTTCCTTAATGAAAACAATGATTCGAGAAAAGTTAGTACGAACGGGTCATTCAATGGTAGATGAGTAACTGACCTGAAAATTAGAGACAATGCTAGTTCCGACACTGCATACAATGCCCAATCCATAGCTGATTTTATTGAGACGACGTAAAGAGGTAGTTGAAGGTCTTTCACAGTCGTAGACATTTTTGACTTGGCCATATCGTACCCACGCATTAATAAAAACTGTTAATAATAATAATAAAAAGAATTACCGAAATGTAACATGATGCGAAGAAAATACAACAATTACTTACAGAGTAGGGCAGTTAAATTAGTCATCTGAGAGAATATACAACTCTCAGGAGAGTACGTCCCAGTATCGCTAATGTAGGGCAGACCTGGGCTGACGTGACCCAAGCTCACAGAAATCATATACCTACACAAAATCATACAAAGTACTGCTCATTCATACATTTTCTTCTTGCAGAACACAAAGAAAAGTGTGTTCAACTGTTGTGCCCATCCACTGGAACCTCATTTCTTGGACTATTGCAGCTGCCTGCTAGATGGACACTTCCATTCTATTTACAAGTACAGTGAATTACTATTTGGAAAACAAACATCGGTTTCCTGTCTATCCTGTCAGCTCCATTTTTAACGACATTGTTGGTAGAGCGGTAACAACATCAGCAGATGGCGTGCAAGTTTTATCGTGTTGTCAGAATTCTGATCTTGTTGACAACATTACAGTCTGAAGTGCACAAGTCTTCACAGTAGCAACGTACTTTTGCATTATACAATTAGCGTTTCTGATTGCTATTGCCAACCTCAATTCTGTCCTACTACTGCCAGCAATGCGCGACCGTCTGCAGAAGCCACCATCCTACCACTCCTTGCTGGAACACTTTTGCAAGTTCTTAGGACATCCTGATAACAATTTGCTAGGCCATTGCGCAAGATCACGTACTATTCATGAATAGGTGCATCAGGAAGTGGTATCAAATGACACATTGTGAAAATATTAGGACTTACGTCAAGAGGAATGTGGCTGGCATCACCACGAAGATGGTAACCGGCAACAGATAGACGTATGTGAACACCATGGTCGTGGAATTGCAGTACACTTGTGTAGTATTGCAGGCTACCTACGTGTAGAGAGATAACGACTATGTGCTGATGCACCAGCGCTTGATGTTGGCTAAATGTTGTGGCTGGCACAACTGCTCCACATCTGTGGACAGATTAAACAAACATCGTAATGATTCACTGGTCAAATGAGACGAAAACATTGGTGCGTGTATGTGAAGAGAGCTTGCATGACATTCCTGCTGCTCTTCTCCGACTCCCCTCTTGGAAGAATGGAACTTTGGAGGCTAATACTATTGGCTAATTAATAAAGTTCATCAAGGTCATAATCATATCTGATGATGGTAGGGATAATGTTTGAAGTAGTTTCACTTACCGTACAGGACTTCACATTGGAAATGGAGACACTGTAGGCTTCTCTGAATTGGTAGAAGAATTTCAACTTCCGGCCTTGTGGATGACTGTTGTTCTGCAACAGGGGGGACTGAATGAAATGAGTCAGTGGTTGTCGACTGACATTTTCAATCGATATTTAGTCTTGGCCGTTATATGTACGATGTAGTACATTTGTATGGCGTATCTTTGTTTTAAATATCGATCAACATTTATTACTCTTTTTGGCTCGTCAGAAATATCACGGGGGAAATAAACTCATCAAAATAAATCACAAGGGTAGCTATGGAGCAGTGAAAACGTTCCCGCAGGAAGCGCCACCTGTCAGGGTGTGGCACATGGAACAGTTAACTTTGGTGAGGGGCGACTCCTTGTTGAGTCAGTGAGTTATGAGGAAATGCTGACGGCGCTTATTTTGAACATCCTTCACGATGGTGAGCGGCTGTATTGCTTTGGGCACACCAGTTTTCGTCTGGTCATTTAAAGTTAAGCAATGCTACCCTAGCTAGTACTAGCATGGGTGACCGCTTGGGAACACCGGATACTGCTAATACCCAAAATTCGTCGTAACAGCGTAGTGTCTGCGCGGACTCTGCATTGGAACTACGCAGTAGACGGGACACTTTTTTTTCTCTTTAAGAGCCCCATCCACTACATAGTTCTAGTGTAGAGACTGCCCGGACATTACACTAATGCGACGATTATTGGGTATTAGTAGTACCACGCGCGGATCCAGGATGGGGTTGTTGGGGTTGCAACCCCCTCCCCCTATGCACATATAAACATATACACATAATATATGCGAGCAGCTTTAGCTCAACCCCCCCCCCCTTGCGAAAATCCTGGATTCGCCACTGAGCAGTACCCAGTGTTCCTAAGCGGCCACCCATGTTAGTATTAGCTAGGGTTGCGTTGCTTGTCTTCAGGGATCAGACGAGAACTGGTTCTTCCAATGCAAAAACCCGCTCTAGGCGGGGCTCTAATGCCTGTTGTAGCTGAAGAGCCCTATACCATGGATGGAGGGAAGTCATAGTATGTTTTTGCAGTTGGTTTTCTAACAGGGCAGGGCGTTAGGACTTCTTGCTGACGCCACTGTTAGTGCCCTTCACTACCATTTTCCTAGTAGATAATTGATAATTTTCCTTGAAGATAATTAACCACTCGATTCGGTGACGAATTCTTGCGGAGGCGTTAATAGAAATTTCTGTCCGGGATAGCACGCCTCGGGAACTGCTGACCAAGACTGATAAAGAAGAAATGGTAACTTCATGCATGTCCACAGTCCGATTTATCCAAGATTGGTGGCTTGATTTTGACAGAGGGAAGCCACAGGTGCACCATGCCTAAAATAGGGCTTGAAGCTGTGGTGCGGTGCAGTATTTGCATATTAGTGAGCTGGAATTCATAAACTACGAACATTTTTCTGGGTCCGCAAATTTAGCCTTAGATTCAGTGCCGGGTTTACCATTAGGCTAAGTAGGCTTAAGCCTAGGGCTTCAACATTTCGTGGGTTTCCAGACTTAAGAAAAGGGCCACAAAAGGACCGAAAGGGCCTAAAATTTGAATTAGGCTAGGGCATCTCAATATCTAAATCTGGCACTGCCTAGATTACAAACCTTTCAAATTCTTCTGGAAGCAGAGTCTGGTAAGCAGAGCATCTGAGGGCTGCTATACAACGGCATATTTTTCAGTCTTGTATATCCGTATTTACAACATATACTGTACTGTTTAAGAAGATATGGGGAGGTTAGACAAAATTCGCATTTGTAGGAGCTTGCCCCTTGGTGTCGGTGGAGTGCCCCAACGAACAGTAGACCGACGATAAATAAGCAGTGTTCCAGTGTCACTCTCGTAATTCCCTTATAATATTTTGTAATTATGTAATTCCCTTATAATCCACTTGTAATTCCCTTATAATGCTGCATAAGGGAATTACATAATTCCAGTTGGAGTGACAATGATATAA
The DNA here is from genome assembly GCA_013389805.1 of Trigoniulus corallinus. Lineage (NCBI taxonomy): Eukaryota > Metazoa > Arthropoda > Diplopoda > Spirobolida > Trigoniulidae > Trigoniulus > Trigoniulus corallinus. Next base: position 62,116,574 of record JAAFCE010001036.1, on the reverse strand, counting down.
GGCTTATATCATTGTCATCCCAACTTGGAATTCCTCTGTATGAGTGTCACCCCCACTTGGAATTCCCTTGTATGAGTGTACGAGTGTCAGCTCCCACTTAGTCACAAAAGTCTACATGCACCCCTTAAAATCATGTATTCAGAAAATTTAAATTTTTTAATATCATTTACATATACAGTAATGACGTTCTGTTTAAAGCAGAATGTAATCACTCAATGCAAAGTACAAATCAATTTGCAAATGTTTGCAAAAACTTTTATTAGCCTATGTCACAAAAGTCTACATACAATTTGGCCCGTTATGGCTGCTTGGCTGAATCCCCAACCCCTTGATGTAACATACTAGCATACTAACATGTTCATCTTAAGTAATAAAACCCAATGGCTAGCCACATAAATGAAACAAGGCGTCTAATAGACAAAACGGAATAATAACCACATTGTTGTCAGAAAGTCTTGACTAGTGTGCTCCTAAGCTTAGTTTACTGAGGTGTAAGCAAGGTTGGTTGTTTTATTATCTATTGTTCTAGATTTACAATGAATTTTGTGTATGATTTGCACTTTGGCCAATAAACATGAAGAAATGAAGCCTCAAAACATACAGTAATCCATGCAGTCAAGCGTGGGGGAGGATGTGTTATGGTTTGGGGGTGTCTGTTAGCTGGTGGTGTTGGTAAATTGGTCTTTATTAGTTGTATTTTGAATAACCAACAATACCTGAATATACTACACGGTAATTTACAGGAATCTGTAGGTAGCTTAATACTTGGGAATCAATGGGCCTTTCAACAGGATATGACCCAAGCATACAGTATGTAAAGATTGTCAAGAAATGGCTCATTTTTAATGCACCAAAGCAGCTTCATTCATCTCCACAGTCACCAGGTTTGAATCCGATTGAGTACATCTGGAGTGAAATTGAGAAAATAGTTCGAAAATACAGTATCACTAACAAAGAGACATTAGGAAGATTGAGCAAATCATCCTGAGAGAACGAAACGATAAGGAAGAGACGATTTCGCATGGGATGGTCATCAAAAAATCAGTGTGAGCTGATGGTTTACGGTATTTAGCTAGCGCCATTCAGTGGCCAACTAAGTAAATTATAATTCTAATACTCCGAGAGCCTAGACGATACACCTGACAGCAGACGACAAGCCGAAGTGTGCATGCTCACCAAATATCGTCGGGTACACTAACCAGCAGGGCCGTAACTAGGGCGTGGCGAAGAAGGCGGCCGCCACAGGCGCAACTGGGTTTGGGGCGCAAAATGTTTAAGTTTTTTGTCATTATTGGGTTACGGGCAAGCGAAAGTGAGACACTTGCCACAGGCGCTTCATACCCCCATTACGGCACTGCTAACCAGGACGATAAATGGCCAATTTATCGTACCCAACTATAACTACCAAAAGAAACGATATTTGGTGAGCATGCGCACTTAGGTTTTTCGTCTGCTATCAGTGTATCGTCTAGAACAGCGATTCTCAACCACTGTGTCGCGGCTCTTTAGTGTGCCGCCACTTCGAATATTCGTACATCAGTGACGTTGGACAGGTAGTTCAATCAGTTCTGCCTTCCTTGGAGGGACTGACTGAATCCATTACTACTGGCTAACAAACTGATGTGTGCTTAAGGCTAGGTTTCAAGTAACTTCTAACCCTCTTCCCCCTATGGCAGGGTCGGGTACATACGCTATCTTGTCCCTCTGAATGGGCCAGTTGCCGACCAAAGCTGCAATCCCTATGCTATTATCGTCTTTCTACTGTTCATTGGAACATTCCACCGAAGCTAGGGAGGCGAGCTCCAACACCTGGAAATTGTTTTTCCTCTACCCGTTACATAATAGGGAGGGTTCTTTCACGTGCAGATGCCATCGTACACCACACAGGACCTTGGCTTTACTTCTCATCCGAAAGAAGGCCCACTAAGGGCTTCTCTCTCGCCTGAAAAAAAAAAGCCAACCCACCGCGGTCCAGTATCGAACCAAAAACCACTGATGCAGTTACCGACCGTGCTACCCACCATGCCACCGAGGCGAGTTCTTGCATAGGGTTAGGTTACAATTTATATGCTGTACTGTATTTTCTTTGGCGTTTGTGTGCCCCGAAATGTTCGTTGTTAGTGTGCCGCCAAATTTTTAAATTCTTAAAAGTGTACCGTGATGAAAAATAGGTTGAGATCGCCTGTCTAGAAGGACGATTCGCTTAATCTCCCTAATAAAAGAAACATTACTGAAAGCATAGTCACAGATTGCACTTAAAACAACAAACAACCTTGCTAGATCAGTGCTAAAAGGATTACAAGGAGTAATAAACTCAAAAGGAGGACTTACAAAATGCATACTGTATTAACATTTACAGTCTTTGCCTTATTTTGTATCATTTTCTTTCATACTGTATGTACAGTATGTGAGATCACTAGGTGGCGCTGGTTGGAGGTGTGTTGTTTTCCTCGTGGCCAGTGATTTTTCTCATATTTTTGAAAACTTTACGCTGTTTCTGGGTGAAAACTGCCTTTTTCAAGGCGGTTTAACCCCACCGTTTCCAGCAGAAGGTAGGGCTGTGTGTGAGGTGCTTTTTTTGAGTGGGAGAGGAACTTATGCAGGGTTGGCTTTTAAGCCTGACCTCGTGTGAGTTGTTGTACCGCTCTCATCGTCTGCATTGGCAGCGACCACGCTGCATTTGCAGCCTCGCACCGACCCCCACGGCATCAATTATTATTATTATATTATTATATACTTAGTATATTATTATTATGTTTATTATTATTATCATTACTATAACTGTTTATTAGTTATTTGTTTATCAGTTTTAGTATTATTATTAGTATTAGTTGCAGTCCTAGGATTGCATCTATACAGTTTGCAGTGTGAGGGGTGTATTGTCATGTGAGTGTGGGACCTCTGCTCACATGACAATGATGGAAGAATCATCGAGTGTCTCCTGTGGGGTAGGACGGCACCCCCCCACAGGTAGCCCTGTCACTTTTGCTGCGGGTTCTAGGCATC
>JAAFCE010001036.1:62087599-62108568 GCA_013389805.1 Trigoniulus corallinus | reverse complement strand
GAGTGCTGGGCTGTAAGGAAGAACCACGAGAGGAGAATGCAAGTGGCCGAGATGCGAATGCTGCGTTTCATGAGTGGTGTGTCGCGTGCTGACAGAGTCCGTAACGAGTATGTTAGGGGCAGCTTGGGGGTGGGAGACATTGCGGAGAAGATGAGAGAATGTAGGTTGAGGTGGTATGGGCATGTGATGCGAAGGGGGGAGGAGGAGCTCATGCGGTATATTATGGAACAACAGGTGGTGGGTGGCATCAGGAGTAGGGGGAGACCCAAGCGGACGTGGGAGCAGGTGGTACAGAGGGACATGGTGGCATGCGGGGTGGATGGGAGCCTGGTTGGGGATAGACGGGAGTGGAGGATCAGAACCCGCAGACCCGACCCCGCCATAGGCGGGATAAGGGTATGATGATGATGATGATGTACAGTATGTAGACTTTTGTGACTGACTGTATAATTCCCTTGCGTCAGTGCCCCAGTGCCAGATTTACCAATAGGATAATTAGGCTGAAGCCTAGGGCCTCAACATTTAGCGGGCTTCAAAACTTAAGAAGAGGGGTTCAATAGGGCTTGAAAAGGTCTTCAAAATTGAAATAGCCTACGGCCTCTCAATATCTAAATCCGCACTGGTGTCACCCCACATATAATTTTCTTGTATCAGTGTCCCCAGCGCTACCCCACTTTTAATTCCTAATTCCCTTGTATCAGTGTCCCAATGTCCCCCTCTTTTGTAATTCCCTTGTATCAGTGTCCCAGTTTGCACCCCGTGAAATTGTAATCCGGGCGGTCTGCACCTCCCTCGGTACGCCCTCGCAAAGAAATGTGGAATATTGAGTAATTGACTAACGGAAATGCCAATTTGCTGATCAAATTCCATTTCTGGAGGGCTTTCGTAAGTACAGACAATAATTACTTGCCTCAAGGGGTGCGAAATGTCAGAAGTTGGTCTACTCGTGCCTAAGTACTCTCATTCTTGTCAGTGTCTTCACTTTAGCCTATCAGCGTGTTGGAATTTCATTGCATTCTGTGATTTAACCGGATATTGCAGGTACGTTTATGATACATTTTTCATGTTTCATTTGTGCAAACCCTTGTTCCAGTTTTTGAAATACTGATACCACTTCTGGACAGATATTTATTGAGAAAGTAGAACAGCTGGTTCAACAACACATTGGATGTACAGTATCTACGGTACGATTCCAGGACTAACCACCATGAATTCAACAAGTGCTTCTACTGAAACAAAGGGAATTTTCGGCCCTGGATTGACTGCTCGAATTCGGCCCTACGCTAAGAAAGGTTTGTCTGGAAATTAGTGTTTACTTTCCCTGGTGCTTGAGGTTGGTAGAAATATTTTTCGGCTACAGGAAGTAAATTCCGTGGTATGGTGTATTATATCTACCGCCGTCAATGAACTTTGAACTGCCATTCACTGGTGACTGACAGGGTTACTATTGAACCCAATTTATTGGTGTGGGAGATTCTACAGACCAAATGGGACGAAAGACTTACAGTAGTTGGATCCTGAAACCCTGATTTCGTCCTTTCAGATTAAGTTTTATTCGGCGAAATCTTAAGTTCGGGATTGCGGGCTTTACTGTGGAACCCATGATTAGTAATAATAATAATGGCACATTCTAACATTGAGCACAGATCAACGTCCTTCTACAACAGATTAACGTCCTTCAAGATGGCGTTAAAGAAGAGACGAAAGTCCGCTGTAGGCTAGACGAATATTCGAAGAACCTCGAATTTCTTATCGAAGGTTCGATACTGGGATCTTCCAGTTAGTGATCGAAGGTTCGGCATTAGGACCATCGAGTTCTTGATCGAAGGTTCGATATTGGGATCCCCGAGTTCGTGATCGGAGGTTCGATGTTAGGATCCTAGAGTTTGTTATCGAAGGTTCGATGTTAGGATCCTCGAGTTTGTTAACGAAGGTTCGATACTAGTGTCCTCGAGTTCGTGAATGAATGTTTACAGGGTGTCGTCTTTACGTTACATTGGTTCTGGGATCACCGGACGCTTGCGTCCTGTGTTTACGATCATAGGTGCGATGCTGGACAAGGCATCAGTGGCGTCACCCGGTGCAGTGACACCATGATGTCACCCCCTCTCCCGAAGAAAGCCCCTTCTTCTGCTTTGGTGTCACCCCATTTCTCATGGTGCGAGTGGTGTCACGCGGTGCGGCCAACAACGCTCAGTGACGCCACTGCAAGGCATGAATCCTCGGGTAGCCATTCTATAGGATTGGAAATGAACTGGTGTAGTTCGCACGTTGCTACCCCCTTCACGTGAACAAAACATGAAGGATGACACGTGGATGAATTGTTGGAGGATGGATATTAGATGCCACGGGGACCCCCCACCCCGTTGACTTGCAGAACAGGCAACTCTTAACACATGCTGCCTATGACAGGGTTGGGTACTCATGTTGTCGCTCTCAATGTACACATGGGCGATATTCCTCAGCCGGCTGCCCTCGAAAAATGCAGCCCGTATGCCTATCTATTGTCGTCAACTGTTCTTTGCGGCACTTTACCGTCGCCGGGAAGGGGCGGCGAGCTCCTACACTTGAGAATTTTGCCTTATCTTCCCGTTGCGTAGTAGAGAGCGTTCTTTTACTTCCAAATGCCACCGTACACCACACGGGACCTCAGAATTACTTCTCATCGGAGGGAAGGCGGACTTGGGCAGTGGCGTCACTGGGGGGCTGGCAGCACCGGGTGACACCACTCACGCCATGACGAGTGGGGTGACAGAAGAAATAGAGCAGTTTTGGGAGGGTGTGACACCATGACGTCACCACACCGGGTTGCGTCAACCCTAGCGACACCTCTGCACTCTGGGCTTCTCTTTTGCCTGATAGAAGCCAGTCCACCTTGATCCAGTATTGCATCTAAACCACTGATGCAGTAATCGAGCACGTTACCTCCTGCACACCCCCAGGCAGCGTTTGCTTGGTAGTCCAAATGAGTAGAAGTGCTGAGTGCTGACTGACTATGATGGCTGGGGTTGATGTACTGACGCTATTTTTGTGGCATAAAAGAGGTTGGGATCCACCTGTGTTGAAGATAAGGATCAAACTTTGCTACCGTGAGCTCATGAATGAGATACAATAGGGAGATTTAGCACTACGTTTCTTACAAAGGTATGTTACGTTAACCCTTTACTGGCCAAATTGCCTTCTGATGGAAAAAAACTCAAATTTTTTTCAATTTTGGGACTCCTTGGTCAAGTACAAGGTCACTTGCTAAGCATCATTCTAAAGAAACATTTTGAAAGGCAAAAATTTTCATGTTCCCATTTGGGAACATTAGCACTTTGTAATTTCTAAAATTTCAAGATTCATCTAAAGGGTTTATATATGACTCAAGATGCACATGTTTTCATTAAACCATAAAATAGTGCATATTCAGTTTAAAAAATATCATTTTACCCTCCTCCTGCATGTTGCAGGGTTGAGCCTGCAGGTTTTCATCCTCCACTCTTGCCTATCCCCCACAGAGTCCCTCTGCACCCTGCACATCTCCACCTCCCTTTGCATTGCCTACTCCCATATCCGTTTTGGTCTTCCCCTACCCCTGGTGCCCCAATCATGTGCAGACAGGTTGTTTTTATGCCAAGATACAAATTTATACTAGCCCATGATAAAAAGAAAAGGGAAAATATTGATTGTCAGTAATCCTGGCTGATTTTGTAGGGTACACCCTTGGTCTGGTCTAGTTGTAATTCTAGGTTTCACTCTGTGAAGAGCATTGATAACCTGAATCCTGAACATTACGTGGTCCATTGCTGTGCCATGCATTTCTCTGAATAACAACCAGGTTGTAACACTGCTCAAATTTAGACTGTTAGCAAATAAATTCTGACACCACTTTTTGGTTCTCAAACATAGTTGATAACTTGCCAGAAGTCTGTGACAGGTGGCAACACCTTGAATCCAAAGGGAATTTTCTTACCTGTGGTGAACATTTTTGAATAATGATGCCCATTATATGATATCATGGATTCATTAATGCTCAGTGACTTGTGGAACACACCAAATCACTGGTTCCCAACGTGGGTGATATTGCCCCCTTGGAGGCACATGTTTCACCTGTAGAATTTAATTTGTAATAGGAAAATGATGGCTGCTATGCCATACCAAGGATGATGGACAACTGGGCTTCCCAAATTCATAAGGCTAGTGCTGGATTTACTGGATTAGTTTTGTGGGTTGGGGAGTAAGCCAGTTAGCCATAACAGGATGAACCCTTAGGAGGATGCCTGTTGGAGAAGAGGAGGAAGGTGAAAGGACAAAACTGATTTTAAGTGTGTTATTTACAAAAACACAAATGTGTTATATCTTTCTGCCTGTTCACTTGAATTTAGATTTCCATGGGGGTGCTGAGTAATTTTTTTCCTGAAAAGGTGGCAGTAAAACAAATAAGTTTTGGGGACCTATGCACCAAATTGTAAAAAAACATTGTCTTGACCTTTCCATGCTTATCACCTGCTTGTAGCTTAGTTTTCTATAGAAAATCTATGAGTAGTGAGACTGGAACTGATATATTCAAATATTCTCCTAAGATGCCAATGTTCCCATTTGGGAACATGGTCATTTAATGATATGCCATGATTGTGATGAGTATTTCTTGCAAATTAAATCAGCATATATTTAACATGGTAACATGTCTTCTATCATTTAAAAATCAATTTCAAAAATATATTGAAATTTGTGAAAGTTATTATGAGAAAGTAAATCTAACTCCAACACCACTGGGAAAGGCCAGTTTTGAGTCAAATTTTCATAATTATGAGCAAGACATTTTTGTCTATAACTGGCTTTAAAAATAAGTTTAACACTTTCTTAATTAATGCATAAAAGGAAATGTGCTATAAAACACAATTTTAACTATATATTATCTATTTAAAAACGTGTTCCCAAATGGGAACATTGGTCAGTAAAGAGTTAAGCAGATGAAAACTCAACTGCGCAAATGCGAAAAAAAGCAGCGTTTGCCTGAGCATGCAATTTGAAAAGAAAACGTATGCTTGACTCTACAGTGTTCAACAGAAGTCATGGGGCACCCTTCAAAAGTGGTGGTTTTTAAAGAAAACATGATAACACAAATATTATGACAATTCAGTATTATTTTATTTACTCATAAATTATACTTTACATTAAAAAAACATGAAACTCAATATTTTAATTTAATTACAGGGCAAAAATCATACTACTTGCCTTTTTTCTTACAACATAAGTGATGGGACACAAAAGAAAAAAATGGATAAATTTATTAACTAATATTTGGTTGGTCATCCTTTGCTTTTTAGCACTTCTTTCAATCTTTGAGGCATTGATTCTACTAGTGGCTGTGTTGGAACTGTTTATTTTGTTCCACTCCAGGAGTAAAACTGTCTTTATTTCATTTTTATTTGAATTGTTGTGTTTGTGGACCTTTCTTTCTGAAATTTTTCCCAAATTTTCAATGGGGTTTAGATCTGGGCTTTGGGGAGGTGAGTTTTGCTGTTTGGGACTATTATATAACAGCCATCCTTTGGCCATATTGTATGTACACTACCATATCAAAAGTCATGGGACAACCCTTATTTGCATGAAAATGTGACATTCCTTTGCAATATCATAGGTGGCATTCCTCCCAGCACTATATAACGGAGAGTACACTATTATGAGATGATAATTCTGTGAATGCTGAAAGAATGTCTCAAAGAAAAGAGCTTTCTGACTTCCAAAGAGGAACAATTATTGGGTGCCATCTCACAGGCAAAACTGTTAGGGAGACGTCAACCCCACTAAACATCCCAAAATCGATCGTTCACAACGTCATCTGGGCCTGGAAAGAGAAAGGCACCACAAGTGTTCCACCTAGGACTGGAAGACGCAAGATCATGTCGGCTGGAGACCAAATAGCTCTTCATAAAATGGTCACTGCAAACCGTCACACATCACTTGATGAACTGACAAAATCATTCATAGAGTTGATGGGAACAACTGTGAGCACCCTGACTGTTCACAGAGAATTGCATGCAATAGGTTTATATGGCAGAGCGGCAGCCCACAAGCCTCCCATCAGCACCTGCAATGCAGTGAGATTGCAGTGGTGCAAAGAGAGATGATATTGGACTCTGGATCAATGGCGAATGGCTGAATGGAGTGATGAGTACCACTACACCATCTGGCATTCGGATGGATGAGTTTGTGTATGGCAAACGTTACCTGCCAAGCTGTGTTGTGCCTATGGTGAAGGTTAACCGATGGTCAGTGATGGTGTGGGGGTGCTTCTCATGGTATGGGTTGGGTGCAATCATTTCTGTGGATGGACATCTAAATGCAGAGCATTACCTGGATATTCTGGACAATGCAGCACTCCCATCTCTCTGGGCTGTAGGTGCATGGTTTGATGAAATTGTGGTTTGAGAACTTGACTGGCCTACACAGAGTCCCAATCTGAACCCCATTGATCATGTGTGGGACATGTAGGAACGTTGATTGTGCACTTGTGCAGAACGTCTGTGACCAAACTGTCCAAGACACTTATGGCAGAATGGTGTAAATTATCTGCCACAACATATCAAAAGCTTGTGGACAGTAGGCCCCAGAGAGTAGATGCTGTGATAGCACCAAAAGGTGGGCCAACAAGATACTAAAATATGTATATTTGTGAGTGTTTCTGTTAAAGTGGTGGTGTCCCATGACTTTTGATAGGGTAGTGTATGTTTTGAATCACAATCCTGCTGAAATATCCAGGTGTCATGAAGGCTCAATCTTTCAACAGATGATTTTAAATTTTCTTTTAACATAGCCACATATTTTTCTTTGTTCATTATTCCGTCTGTAAATACTAAATTCCCAACACCTGAGTAAGGCATACACTCCCAATCCATGACAGTACCACCTCCATGTTTTACAGTTGAAACAAGGTTGTCAGGCTGCATTGCTGTACCTGGTCTTCTTCACACTCCTTGTCTTCCATCTCTCCCAAAGATATTGAATTTACTTTCATCACTAAATGCTATTGACTTACAAAGCTCAATAACTTGATTTTCATGCTCTTTTGCAAATTGTAGACGTTTTGCTTTGGTAACACCACTAATGAATGGTTTTTTGCATTGACTATGGCACTTAAAATTATTTTTATGAAGTACTCGTTGAATAGTTCGGGGATGTATATTTTGAAGTAATTATAGGGCAGTACATTTGGGAATTTTATCACTTCAGCAACCAACTTCCTTTGAGTTCTTGCAGAAATCTGTCTTGGACGTCCAGTGCACTTCCTAGTTTCAACACCTCCACTCTTATGATATCTTTTTATAATGTTTTGCGCAGTTGATTGTTTGATACTAGTTCATTGTTCTATTTCATGCACGGATTTACTTTCTTGATGAAATTTTATTACTATTTTATGCATTTGCAATGAAATTTCTGAATGTAACATTTTCACTCGGAAGTCTCAAATTAACTACTGAAACTGCAGTATAAATAGTCTTTCTAATTACACAATGCAAGAGCTACAAGCTAAAACAAACTCCACAAGCTAAAATATTTAAGTTAACACTTTACGAACTTTTGGAACATTGGAATTTTTTTTTTGTCCCATCACTTATGTTGTAAGAAAAATGCAACTAGTATGATTTTTGCTCTGTAATTAAATTAAAATATCGCGTTTCATGTTTTTAATGCAAAGTATAATTTGTGAGTAAATAAAATATTATTCAGTTGTCATAATATTTGTTTTATTATGTTTTCTTTAAAAACCACCACTTTTCAACGGTGTCTCATGACTTCTGTTGAGCACTGCATTCATGTATACATTGTTGGCTGATACATTACATAGTGTTGAATCTGTCTATTAGTGAGATTGGGTGATCAGTTAATGTACAACGTACAGTATGTTACCCATGGCAAATGAATTACATCATTTTCATGTGAGATATTCCTAACGATGATCTGACTTTGGTACTGTGAGCTTGTGAATGAGACACAATAGGGAGGTTTAGCACTACGTTTCTTACAAACGTGAGTTTAATAAGGACATGTTTCCTAATAAGGACATGCATATCTGTGCAGGACATAATGCCTCTGCTTTGCAGAACTGACAATAGGGAGTTTTCTTGCAGCTTGCAACATTCCTGATAAGGACATGTGCACCTGCACAGTACATAATTGGTCTGCTTTGCATAACATTCATTGTTAACCAACAGTTCACTCTAATGGATGTATACAAGGATGCACACTGGCAATGTGATCGATGGACCATTAGCAAGGAATATAGTATCTTATAACGTTTGCCGTAAATTACAATGTAACGGCCGATACAGACTGATGACGTCACCAATTTATTTTTTTTGTTACGCGAACAGAAGCGTCACTTAGTAGGGACGTTGAAATTAGTCAGAAGGAGCGCTATGAAATGTAAATATGAGTGATGAACTCGTTTGTATTCATTAATTATGTGGGGGCTTTGAATATAAATGTCCAAAGTGACTATCACCACCTAGGGATGACGTCATATGCTACCATGGTGTATGGTTTTGCTAGCCAATTCAGTGATTTTAATAGTTTTCTCATTGTCTACAATAGATACTCTTCTCAATTTAATTTATATTTCTTGCTTTACTTCTGGTTTTAATGTTTAAGTATATTTTTCATGTGTAATATCCTAGAGGTGCCCGTATATTCATTGGAGAACATGGCTGTCTCATGCAGCTTATACAGCATCTCTGGGCATGCGTGAGGGTGTAGCCTGTTGAGCACATTCCCAATCATAACTGTGGAAAAGCTCCAGTTCTGGAGGCTTCTAACCATCGCCAAAGTCAGGGATGAGGTTGAGTGGGAGGCACAAGTATGCTAGACACACTCGTATTCATAGAGGGAATACCCAATTCACAACTAATTTCCATCTCCCTAATGTTGAGAATTTGAACTATGCAGATCATCATGATTAAAACCCCTATTTTTTTGCAAAATCCATGGGTGTTGTGATAGTCTTTTGGTAAAGTACTTGGCTACCAATTTATTGCATGGTGTGCTGTAGGATCATATTCCAGTTTGATGTATGCTTCAGTTTAAAAAAAAAATTTAATAAATGTGAATACTATTGCTTTCAATGATGTCAGCAATGGGTAAATCCAATTGGATGTGACCTTTATGATGTGACACAACAAACATACTTGAATTGAAACTTCAAGAAAAATGCAACAATTAATACAATACCCTCTCAGTAAGTACATAGCCACTCTAAAAGTGTGTTTTATTACTGCTATCATTATTGATGCACTGCCAAATGACCTGCCTATGAATTACAAAAAAACAATGTTTTACTACAGGCAATGAGATGTACAGTATTTTGCATAAGTGCCATTATTTTTAATGTCAGTCAATTAAAAGTGCTTGCAATTACACCTACCTTTCTTTCCTAGAAAGTGTCACTACACATGATGCGCGTTTTGGCATTTGACCTGGTCAATTGTGGTTTGACCACAATCTCATGTTTGGTCTGACCAATAGAACGGACCAAAGGGGATCGCCAAAACGCTTTGGTCAGACATTTTCAAACCTGTGACAAGGAGTTCATAAAACTTAAGAAAATTCCCTTAACTTAAAACCAAATCCACTACAATAAAAAAAAACAATTCCCTAAAATAAAAAAAAATGAATCCACTAAAATAAAAAATACGAATTCACTAAAATGAAAACAAAACTCACAAAACTAAACTAATTCACGAACTAAAAAACGATTTCACTAAACTTAAAAAAAATTAATTTGATAAACTTAAAAAAGTGAATTTCCTAAACTAAAAAATTACTGAATTAATACAAAAAACGGATTTGTACGATTTAAACTAATTATTGACACCTTCCATCATCTATTACAACTGGTTGGAACATGCCGCCATTTTTATTTTTCTTTGACCAAATGCGCACACTCTCTCCTCCCCTGGGCGCTACTGACCACCTGCATTCCTGTCAAGGACCTAATGAGCTCCTTCTTCCCCTTCTCATGACGTGTTCATACCACCTCAGCCTATGTTTGCAACTGTCATCTGCTTAACGTATGCAGTGGACTTGACAAACACCAACAAAACGAAAAGAAAACAAACTATGCTGTGACGACGTTTTTTGGGTATTACCGCTACCCACGTCAGTGATCAGATGAGAACTGGTGTCCAACACAACACAGCTGCCCTGAATTAGAACTACGCAGTGGACGGGGGTCTAATGACCAATGTAGTTGAAGGGCCCTTAAACGCCGAACGAAACAAAAAATGGACGCATTGTTGTATTTGCTGATTTAACTTCTTCAATCATGAGGGTGCTAATTGAGTTATAACTGGAGTCTATTTTTGTTTTTAGAAAAGATAAAGAACCGGAAGCGTGACCAGCCGCCCACCCCTAATTTAGAAGAGATCCCTGACGCAATTCCACATCAGTTCTTGGTGACAGTCATCGAGAAGGAGGTAAATGCCTTGGCTTTGTCAGACATTCACTTGTAAGTCGAGCACCTTGCCCATCATGTAAGTTCACATAACTGCCCTATCATTTATAACCGGAAATCGGGGAATTGTATAATGGCGTTATATTTTGAAATAAGTAATCAAAATATAATAAATGTTTAGTTGATGCATTGATCATTTCACTCCCTTGCGTTGATTCCAGTTCCAGGTACTTAACGATCGCAGTTTGTTTTCCTGAAACGGCCTGCCGAACTCCTCCAGCGCATTTTGCTCCCTGTAGTGGTTATGGGCGGACTGTTGACTCGAGCGAGGGAATGTCGTCCTCTCCTGCATGGTATTAGCAGATGGCGTTGAAAAACTTTGTGACTCCAAGGAAGAAGTAGAGAAGGGCCTTTTTCTTGTTTCGTTGGTGCGTTATGGCCCTCCAACTACAGTGGCGATTAGAACCCCGTCCACTGCGGAAGTTTAATGCAGAACCTGGGACGATTTTACGGCGATATCTTATGATGATTTTTGGGTATTAGCGGTATCCAGTGTTTCAAAACGGTCGCATAGTGTCTGTGCAGACTCTGCGTTAGAACTATGCAGTGGACGGGCTTTAATGATTATTGTTGTTGAAGGACCCTAAACCACCAACAACCCAAGCAGTCACCCATTCCAATGCTAGCTGGGATTGCACTGCTTAACTTCAGTGATCAAATGAGAACTGGTGTGTCCAACGCACTACAACCGCTCCCGGAGGATATAAATGATAGAAGAAAAGCTGTAGAATTGCGTAGGGTATTGGGCCGGTGTATTTAGATGTGTGACCATAGGATCCGTGTAGGCTGGATGAAATGGAGACATTCAAGCGGAGTTCTGTGTGATCGGACTGTCCTAAAAAAATTAAATGGTAAGTTCTTCAGGGCAGTTGTTTTGCCGGCTAAGCTATATGGAGCAGAGTGTTTGGCATTAAGGAAGAGCCATGTAAATGGAGTGCGAGCGTGCTGAGGTACGTGGGTCGGATGTCGGGAGCAGATAGAATTAGGGATGAGTATATTGGGGTTAGTTTCGGGGTTGGAGTACATCGTATGGTATGGACATGTGATAAGAGGCGAGGAAGAGGTACTCCGTTGGTCCTATACGGGTAAGTAGGTTATTTTAAGCACTCGAGGAAGAGGACGATCAAAACAACTTGCGAACAGGTTTTGATAAGGGAGATAACTACCGTAAAATCTCACGTAAAGTCCGCATCTTAATTATAGTCCGCATTAGCGATGGGTATGTTTCAAATATAGTCCGCACTTTCAAATTCCTACTGTAGCTAGTGGTGCAACTTGTAGGGGCAATTGGATCAAATGAATTTGAATATGAAACGTCAGATTGCTCTGACGATGAAATTGAAATGTGAAAGATTTTATATTGCATTATCATATAAATAAGGACGTACTGTGTAAAGTCGTGTTGTTCAGTGTAATAAAATGTTCAGAAAATGAGGAGCAGTTTTCATTGAGAACCTTTGGTTTCATTTATAGGCCGCACTCATATAGCCCGCACTAAATGACCCTATGTTTCGCGTATAATCCGCGGGCATTACGTGAGATTTTACGGTATGTGGGGCGAGTGGGGAAATAGGCGGGTATGGAGGTGCAGACCCCACCGACCCGCCCTGCTTAAGGCGTGATAGGGACATTATGCCGATGATTTATGACATTGCATCGCGTAGGACAGGTCGTTTTCCGTGCATGTGGCGACTTTACTTCCCTTCAGACTGAAAGAATGGATGATAACGTGGGGACAGTGTGTACTGCTAATGCCCAAAAAATCGTCGTAAAGCTGTGTGTACACTAGCAAGTTACTTGCAGAATTTCTGGCACAAGTATTTCCAACGCTGTATACACTGCTGGCAAGTTTCGTTGCCAAAGCGCCTTCTGCAAGTAGATGAGCTGCAAGTACTTGCAAGACTGTTTACACTGTTATATAGTAACTTCTGCGTGAGCTGCAAGTACTTGCTATACTGTTTGTATCTGGCTGGCAATATGGCTGATGGGAGTAGGTGAGTGGGCCCCTCAGTGCATGGTATTTGCTGATGTAGGAAGGCTTGAGGAGTCTCAAGAGGATGCACAACAGGGTTTACAGCACATAACAGCAATGGTGAAGGGGCGTGAAGGTGAACGCAAAGAGTACACTTGGCCAGGACCAAGGGGGTATGGTTCGCTGTGGGAATGAGGTGATACCAGTGGTGAAGGAGTTTTGGTATCTATGATCAGTGTTTCAGCCCGATTGGGAAATCGACTCAGACGTAGAATCTTTGCAGGATGCCTAAGTGGAGACAGGCAAGCGGAACGCTGTGTGACCGCTGGGTACCCAATTAGAGGTAGCTTGGTGGTTGGGTGAAATTGCGGAGAAGATGAGGGAGAATAAATTGAGGTGGTATGGGCATGTGATGCAAATGGGGAGGAGGAGTTTATTCGGTACATTATGGGACAGCAGGTGGTTGGTGGAAACAGGAGTAAGGGGAAACTAAACTGGAGGGTATAGGTGGGAATGAAGGATTAGAACCCACAGACCCGACCCCGCCATAGGCGGGATAAGGGTGTGATGAATTCAGGATATTGCTCATATATGGAAATGAGCCTAATTTTTCGTCTCTTGTCCATGTTTTCCTAGATCAGTGGTGGCGAACCTGTGACCCACCGTGCTATTTTAAGTGACCCAAACGTGAATCATATCGAGTTTATCGTCTCATAGTGTGTGTGTGTGGGGGTGGACAGGGACCTGGTGGGCTAGATACCGCAGACCCTACGCTGCCACAGGCGGGATAAGGGTATTATGATGATGTTCTCTATTTGATACTTTAATAAACTAAGCTATTCATTATTAATAATAATTTTTCATTAATGAAATTAAATAGTGCTTGCACCTGACCCGCGGACAACTTTTTAGTTTTTTTCGTGTTATTGTGACCCGTCTTCAAAAAAAAAAGGTTCGCCACCACTGTCCTAGACTGTCCATGTTTTCAGCCATTGGTAAAAAAAACTTGCTGAAAACTTATCAAACCAAGCTTGATAAGTTGCAAGTTATTGCTGCAAGTTAAAAAATGGTGTCTACACGTGGTGACCATTAAAAAATTCTGCAAGCTGAAAAATTCTACACGCTACAGTGCACTTGCTAAGGTCGACTTGTGCAAGTTTTATTGCTTGTGTGCACACAGCTTAAGAGCGTAGTGTCTGTGCAGACGCTGCAATAGAACGACGCAGTGGACGGGGCTCTACTGACCGTTGTAGTTGAAGAGCTCTCAAATACCAACGAAGGAAATCGACTGCAGGATCAGCAGAACGGCCCTTTCACTTCAACTGGGGTGGAACCTTCTGAGCTACAGGTTTCGACATACCACGTGTGCCACCAGGTGAGGTAAGTGATGCTATGATGGCGAGTGGCAGGGAAGAACAACTAAAAATATTTATTTCTTCTTCCGCTGGGATACTTAAGCCCGCCTCGGTGGCTCAGTAGGTAGTACGCTCGGCAACTGCGTCAGTAGTTCTAGGTTCGATATGGACCTTGGTGGATTCACTCCTTTCGGACGAGAGGCCCCGAGTGCTCCTTCTTTCGGATGAGAAGTAAAACCGGGGTCCCGTGCGGTGTACGATGGCATTTGAACATGAAAGAACCCCTCTCTACTATGCAACGAGTAGATGACGCTAAAGTTCCAGGTGTAGGAGCTCGCCCCCCCCCCCCTTCAAACTTTGTCGACTCACGGAACCCTTAGAACTACGAGATGTTTTGGGGGAACCCTATCCCACCTTTAGAAAAGTATATCTTGCCGCTGCTAACGAATTTTCATTTTGACCCGCGGACCCCTCAGAGATGTATTGTGGAACCCTGGAGTTTCGCGGAACACAGTTTGAAGACCGCTGCACTAAGGAAAAAATTGCGTTATGTGACAGCTGAATACGCTATTCATTGATGTGGTTCAGTTTATTTGATTATTCAATAGATGTCGCTGTTTTCATTATGATATTTTTGTTCCCTTTTCCTTCTGTTGTTAATTGATAGAGGGCGCTTGCTAGATTTATTCTTGGCTTGAGTAACTTGCCTCGGCCTCCTACTCGACTACTCCTTCAGCGGTTCCGGGTTCAATACTGCAGTACTGCAATACTGAATCGAGGTTGGTTGGCTTCTTTCGGTCGAGAGAGACGTCCGGAGTGCGCCTTCCATCGTATGGAAAGAATAGCCGTGATCATGTGTGATGCACGATGTCATTTGCACGTAAAAAAAGTTATGCAACGGGTGGATGAGGCAAAATTCCCAGGTGTAGGAATGATATGCCCTAAATCTGTCCTTTTAACCTGTGGCCCAAAAAGAAGAACTTAATCCGGAACTAATGGCAGCAATTCCGGTCTGGGAACGTGATATTTAATAAGGTTGAGTGGAGCAGATATTAGCAGCCTTATTCTCATCTCTGTCTCGGGTTAGAATTTTACGGCCCGGTGTATTCGTGCTTGTCGCAAGTGACTAAAAGGACTGTGAGGCACTTCGTTAGCTTTCAGTTCAGTGACACAATCGACCAGTAGTTCGTCTCTAAGTTCTATCTGCCCCTTTCTATTCTGTGAATCTCCCTCTCTCTTCTGGTAACCCGGAACATCCAGGGGAGGAGCATTGCAGCAATTGCTTCCCCCCTCAGTGCCTCAATTGGGCGCATATTTCAGCTGATGCATGATTCAAATTTGCAACTGATGACGCATTTTTGCATTGCTATGCCCATTTTTCTACTGCCAGTCCAACCTGCAGTTGTCTAAATGGCAGCAGAGGACCTATTGTAATTGCTAGCTAGTTTTATACTAAGGGATTCCGAGTATTAAAAATATTTGGGCTCACTTTTTTGAAGTGTTGCTCTCCTGATCCGCCCCTGTGAACATCTGGGTACTCCAGTGGTGTAGTCCGAAATTAAGTAGTGCCACAGTCCGGATTATTTAAATCCGTGTTTTGTCCAGATCTGTGGGATCGAGGGCAATTTCGTTTTTTGTTATCGTTGCTCGATTTGATTTGGGATGCGCTCCGGTGGCGCAGTAGGTAACCTGCTCGATTTACTTCGCCGGTGGTTCCAGGTTCGATACTAGATCAAAGTTGGTTGGCTTCTTTCGGACGAGAGAGAAGCTCCGAGTGCGACTTCCGTTAGATGAGGAGTAAAACCATGGTCCTGTGTGATGTACGTCATTTACACTTAAAAGGACCCTCCCTACCATGCAATGGGTAGATGAGGCCAAATTCCCAGATGAAGCTCGGTTTATTGCCCTAAACAACAGTAGGTCGGTCAATGATAAATAAACATTGGGGTTGCGGCTCTGGTCGGCAACCGGCTTCTTAAAAATACCGTCCAGTAGAAGTTCAATACTGCCCAAAGTGCTTAATAAAACGTCAGGGCGGCGCTCCTGTTGAAGAAGGTGCCTAAAGGGCGTCCCGGTTCACCACGCCCCACGATACCAATGAGTCCTTTCCCGAAGTGAAGTTGCTGAAGAACAGTAAAGCTTAAGCGATCTACAGCAAATGGATATCTCAATAAAGGTTCAGTGAAGCACAAAAGCAAGCAGGCCCTACTACAGGCCTGTTTTGAGGTATAGTGGGATGGCAACTTCTACTAGAACCATAACTGAATATCTTTTAGGCAGTTACTGTGGAAGACATCACAGAAACGATGGACATGCCGAATAAATTGAGGTAGTGTAGGAGGTGAGAAGGACCTGGTAAAGGCCGCCTCAGATGTAATCCGTAGGGCAGCAGAGTGGCTGTATTGCGTTGGACACACCAATTCTCGTCTGGTCACTGAAGTTAAGCAACGCAATCCAACGTAGTACTAGCATGGATGACCCCTTGGTAACACTGGGTATTGCTAATACCCCCCCTCCTCCCCCCAAAATCGTCGTGATAGCGTAGGATCTGTGCAGACTGCATTAGGAACTTTGCAGAGGACGGGACTCTAATGACTTGTGGTTGAAGGGCACTAAAACGCCAACAAAACAAACATAGGGCAGCAGACGGCGCAGAAGTAGGTTAAAGCAAACCTGGAAGCAGGGTTTACAACCGGGACATGGCAATCTCTCAGGTAGATGGGAACCTTGTGGGAAATTTAAGCGAGTGGAGAACCAGAGCTCTCCCAACCCTCCTTGCCAAAGGGCATTAGTGGAAAATACATTGAAGTGGAAAGCAGGAACTTGAGTGAGAGGGAAGGGGGTAGGTCCTAAATGTATGTCCATGATATAGTGTACTCTAGTAAATATGGTTGGATCCCGAGTTGAAATCCCTTTAATAAAAAGTTACAGTACTAAACACTCCTGCCCGATTATGTCTTGAAGTCTGTTATTTTCTGAGATTATCCTGTTGTTCCGGGATATTAATCCCCCTTCTCCCCACATTTCCTTATTTTGCTTGTTGACACTCGGTGTGCAGTCAAGCGAATTAGCATTCAGGTGATCGAAGGGGTTTTGTCCATCCCCTGAAATGGGATTAATTTTTTTCTGTAGCCATTTCTTTTTCTTCTTTAGAACCATTGAGGCCCTTAGTCCATTTTTGTAACAGTTCATTTTGCAGTGTTGTTTTTAGGGATTTTGACAAAGATCAGTCTATGGGTTCCAACTCTCCTCCTCTCTTCTCGGATCGTTTTAGAGCTTATTTGAATGTTGTTATTCTTGCACTAAAAGAGGGAGAGAGAGATCTGGAAGGTGGAGAGGACAGAAGGGGAACAGAGGGGTAAGTTAAAGTGATTTGTTTACTGACGTGTTTTCTAATGGTCTCTCTCTTTTTCTAACAAGGTCTATTGATGGCACCCAAATTTTCCGCTTGGACTCTTTTTCACATTGGCCATTTGACCACCGCTTGAATCTCTTTGGAACAGTTCCCAACATTAGCCTTTGTATCTCATCTACCTACCTATACATCCTCCTCTCCTCCGTGGTCCCCTTTCCCCTCTTCCTCTTTTTTTCAGGAGGGACATTTGAGCTGATATGGATGACAATAAATGTACCAGAGGAAAAGGTGCTGATAAAGGTTTTCAACTAACTTTTCAATTGAGGAAAGGGCCTGTTGAATAGAAGCGGTAAGGGAACTATTACAAGTAGGCGGACTTGCCATTCCACTCTCTCTCCTTCTCTCCCCTTCCTTTGATGGAAGGGGGACGGGGGAGATAATTGAGTCTAGGACCTTCTTTGTAAGTCGGTTACTGTATAACTAGTTTTTATCTAAGGGATATATAATCATAATGATATTGTGTAATGTTGTGTCCACCAAAAGGACTCTTTCTCTAGCCCCCCCCCCTCTTTTTCTGTCGTCAGGAGCAGACCATACTCGACTCGACCCTCGTCTTACCCAACCGTGTACACCAATAGTTGGAAACATTTCGGCGGCCTGAAACATATTAAGGGTGAGGTGTGAAAGACTGCCGAAAAAAAGGGCAACACGTGCCACTTATGACCTTCGTTGGGGCTTTCAGAAGGAGGGAGTAAGTCAGTTTGAAACTGGAAAATTTGACACATTTATAGGGCAGTAATTTTCACCTACAAGCGTTGATAATGGTCGATTATGTAATGAGGTATTGGGTTATCTGTTTTCAGACTTGGTTTTTGTACCAGAGTGACTGATGGGTTAGAGGGGAACAGGAAGCTGATTACTGGAATGAAATAGTTAAGTCACAGTGGGGGTGAGCAACGAAAATGAGGCAAGTTCAATCTGAGGTTTGAGGACAGTCAAAAGGCATTGTCCCAAAAGGAAGATGAGTCTGACTTTAGCTATTGGGCTCCCTCCTCTCTCCATTTATTTCATTAAAAAGCATTCATTGTTCAATCGGTTATTCGTTGGGTAGAAGGAATTAAGGGAGGACGACTAAAGAGGGGTAAAGTAAATGTTAGGTCATATTGTTTATCCTCACTTCCTTACCGCAGCCCTCTTTAACCCCCATTTCATTCGCAAATTTCGCATTTCCCATGAATTGCTTTCAAACGTAACTAATATGTAAAAATGAACAAATTATTCACAAATCCATTGTTCTCGTTTAGACCTGTCAATGTGACCATCGCTCTGCGCGATATTACACCACTTTTCCGTTCATTAATTCATTAGAAAATGGATCATTGGCGACATTTGGTGATAACGATGACAAGCTCGTACCCAGGCAGCGGCTGGATTGTTTGTTTGTTACTCTAACGAGTAGGGGAGTCGGCCAAGCAACCATAACGGGCCGGACCCTGTGGTTGGGTTCGTTGGTGTTTTAGTGCCCTTCAGCTACGAGGTCATTAGATCCCCCTCCACTGCATAGTTCTAATGCAGAGACTGCACAGACACTGCTCTAATGCCACGATTTTTCTGCTATTAGCGGTACCCAGTTTTCCCAATAGGCCACCCATTTCATTACTAACTGGGGTTGCGTTGTTTAACGTCAGTGATCAGACGAGAAGCTCAGTCGCGATCAGTCAGAAACGAGACGTCAGTGATCTAACTTGCGAGCAGCCTCCACAGGGTCCCGGGAGCGGCGGAGGCTGCTCGCAAGTTAGTTAGTTACGCCGACAGGTGGGGGAGTCGGGAAAGCACCAATATCGGGCCGGACCCTGTGCAGGCTGCGCTCAGTTGAGGGCGAGGTAGGAATGGGGAAATTAGCAGCACACCGGTGTTCTCAACCGACCACCCATGTCAGTACTAGCTTAGGTTGCATTGCGTTGGACACACCTGTTCTCGTCAGATCACTGAAGTTAAGCAACGCAAACCCACGTTAGTACCAGCATGGGTGGTTGGTAGAGGAAGTGGGTGCTCCAAATTTCCCTTCCCCTACATCCCCTAGACCTACATCCTCGTCACCCGCGAGCAGCCTCCAAAGGGTTCGGCCTGTTATGGTTGCTGGACTCCCCAACCCATTGGCTGACAGCAATAAAATAATTAACGAAAACTGGTGTGTCCAACGCAACTCAGCCGCTCAGTTGCTCCCAACGCATTCCAGCCGCTGTTGCGTTGGACACCAGTTGTCATCTGATCCTTGAAGTTAAGTAACGTAACCCAAGCTAGTACTAGCATGTGTGACCGCTTGGGAGCGCTGGGTATTGCTCCTTCCCAGAAATCGTCGTAACAGCGTAGTGTCTGTGCAGTAATGGGCATTGCCTTGTTGTAGAAGGAGGCCCTCTTCTTCAGAGTCTGCACAGACACTACGCTGTTACGACGATTTTTAGGTAGGCCTACTTCGCTCCGACGGAGTCGAACCCGTGGTTGCTGATGACCCTACAACTCAAAGGTTATGTCCATGAAAAGTGATGGTCTGTTAAGAGTTGTGGGAATGGAAATAAGGCGGAAGTGTCTACATATTTATGTTTGGTTTGCAAAGTAGTCAACGAGCTCTGAACGGGAAAGTTAAGACTGGGCTGTGTGTCCTGGGAAATTCTCGTCCGGCGACGTTGCTATTGATTGCGGAGGGGGCGTTGTTCTCGGCAAAAAGAGGCGTGTTTTGAGTGGGTTGAGAAGAAAGTATATCAATGTACATAACAATCTGCTGCCATTTCCTTGACGACGTATTTTATGAGAAAGTGGAACACCCCTCTTTTCTTTTTTTTGTACATCTCTGTGCCTCGCCATATTGGGGTTCCGTTCTCCCTCTTCTCTGTTTTATTGGACTTAGCAATGGGCGGAATTCATGTAACAATGTATTTGACCGCCAGCTGGCGCCTTCATTTGAATATGGAATAGAAAAATGGTGAATTCTTAATCGTACATCATTGCATACCCCCTTCCCCCTCCTCGTGAGGTCCATCAAGCAATTTCTGCACCTCACTCTCATAGGACCCACTCCTTCTCCTCCTCCCCTTTCTCCATGCCTCCTTTCATCCCATCACCACACTAAATGCCGCCTATTCTTCCTGATACGTCATAGCCACTCTCCTCCCGGCACACCAATGTGATAGGAATCAGAGTCTGTCACCTCCAAAATAATAATTCGTAGGAGAATTGAGGCAACCAGGGTTAAAGCCTTCTTTCTGTTAGGGCTGTTTTGGTTTCATTGCGGCATAAACAACTCCTGACCCTTTTCTGCCTTCGGCAGGGTAGGGTACCCATCTTGTCCCTCTGAATGGGAGATATATTGGACAGCGTTTCTGCGCACCAGGTTGCCGACCAAAGCTGCAACCCCTATGCTTCTTTATCGTCGGTCGACTGTTCGTTGGGGAATTCCACCGACGCGACGTCGGGGGGACGGGACCTTCTACAACTGGAAATTTTGCCTCATCTACCCGTTGCATAGTAGAGAGGGTTGTTCAGTTTGTTCTACCTGCAAATACCATCGTACACCATTCAGGAACTCGGTTTTACCTCTCATTCGAAAAAAGGCGCACTCGGGGCATCTCTACACCTCAGTCCAGTATAGAACCTCGAACCACTGACGCAGTTGCGGAGCACGGTACCTACTGCGCCACCGAGGCGGGATGTTTTGGTTTCATTGTGGATTTTTCTTAATAGTTACTGTTGTGTATTCAACAGAATGAGGCAGACACTGCACGAATTATAGAT
>JAAFCE010001036.1:62054165-62080668 GCA_013389805.1 Trigoniulus corallinus | reverse complement strand
ATCCCTCACACCTCCCATCCCTCACACCTCCCATCCCTCACACCTCCCTTCCCTCCTAAAAGAATCCCACCTCGATCTTGTATCGAACCTGAAGCCAATAAGGCAGTAGTCAAGCACGCTACGAGAGGAATCTGCCCGTATTTTTGTGGTGTTTACCCGAGCCCCTTTTGATAGGCATATTGTATTCCGCGTGCTAAGGGTTTGTGGCATTGCTGGCGTGATGCATGTCCCACGCGGGGCTGTGTATGACGGTCCCGTGCACGAAAAACGCCCTAAACTTAGAATATTGCGTGCATGGGGCATTTTAGCCATTCAATGAATGGTACTTAGGACCTATTATTCTCGAGAAAACTGCCATCTTACCTGCTACCATGGATTTTTATAAAGTTAGGCATGCTAGCACTGAAGACGAAGGTGGGACACATACGTTCGATGCAGCCATGACGGCATAAACGTTCCACATAGGCAGGGCTGACCTTGGGCGGGCAGTACGGGCAGCCGCCCGGGCCTCCCTCTAACTAGGGACAATTTTAAATTCTGTGTAATATAATTTGTAATGACATACTGACAGATCTTTAACTCTTGATACACTATGCTATGCCTTACCCGTGACGGGAGCGGCGAGTTGCGTTGGACACACCAGTTCTCGTCTGATCACTGAAGTTTAGCAACGCTGACATGGGTGGTCTGTCTGTGCAGTCTACGCATTAGAACTATGCATTGGACGGGTCTCTAATGACCTTGTAGTTGACGGGACCTTAAACACCAACAAACAACAACTTACCCGTGACGGTGGACGACTGGGCCTGCCCCTTAGTACTTGCCCTGGGTCCCACTTCGTAAGGCCGGCACTGCATATAGGACCAAGTCTTTACTCGTTATCCGACAGAGGACACTCTTAGAACCTCTCACACTGGTAGAAAGCCACTTATCTTGACTAGAATGGAACCGGTGACCATGGATTAAAAATCAGGCATGCTAGCCCTGAGGAAGCGAGGTGGGTCAGATGCATGAGTGCAACCACCGCTATCGAAATTCAGTCATTACCAATTCTTTAATGAGAATATTTCTCGGATGGTCGTTATTTTGGATGCAGCCCGCCATCTTTTAGGTCCCACTGGGTCCTGAAAAGGGGTTTGCTTTAATAACACGTGTTCCAAGTTGGTGTTGGGCGTAAAATGACGTATAACGGGGTTACCCTTAATCCGGATGTGTAACAGTAAATAGACGACAGTAAAAATTTATTAATATTTAAGCAGCGTCATCTCTCATCAGCCCTTTGCCTGTAGCAGCAGCTGGCGGAATCAGACGCGGGAAGGGTCACCCTGCCCCTCTCTGTCCCATTGTTTTCATTTTTCACGCTTAGGAAAATGGAGATCGCCCAGTTATTTGGTCACACTGGATTAGGTCGACACAATAGTCGTTAGATAATGGGATGCACCGTTGTTGCCACCTATGATTAACGCGGTTAAATTTATTGCGTGGACGTACTCCCCTTCCCCTTTTTCAGTGGGATTTAGTCCCAACCCAAAACCCGCCCCAGCTCCATTTAGGAAATGGACCTCTAAACTCCTAGTGAGGATTAAATTGGGACTAGATATAATGAAATTTCACGCCTACTTTTTGTGGTTGCAGACGTTTTTGAATGGAATGTCATTTGACACCACTGTTAGATAACGGAAGTCACCCCAATCCCCATAAGGTGAGTCTGGGATTCCGGGATCAAGGTTTGGACCATACTGAAAATGTTACTTTCATGGAGACACAAATGATAGTATTAAGTGATTTTCTGTCCCTTTCAACACCTGGCAGTGTTGTTTTTGTTCATTTCCGTCTATGAAACGTCTTGAAGGAGTTCCACGTAGAAAGGAATGTTTTAATGCAAGCGACATCCAACCCTGGTAAAACCCACTACATGTCCCATCCAATAGGCGGTCTACTTTGACTGCCGCGTTTTCTTCGTCCCCAAATTATTTATAACGGGCGGTAATATATTTGCCCCCATTCCCACTCTTCACCCCTGGGTGGCAGATCAACTCACGGCGGCCCTGCCACTGTCGGTTTGGTGAATTACCGACTCGAAGAGGTAACTTCCTACTACTTTTGAGATTTTTACCGATCGACATGTATTTTGTGGTCTTGAAGACAAGAGTCTTTTATGGTCGGTAGCACCCGGGGCAGGGGGAGACCGAAGCAGACGTGGGAACAGGTTGTCCGTAAGGACATGGCAGTGTGTGGATTGGACGGGAACCTGGTGGGAGGCAGACGGGAGCGGAGGACTAGAACTCGCAGACCCGACCCTGCAACAGGCGGGATAAGGGTACTGTATGATGATGATGATAAGAGTATTTTAGGAGCCGCCTACGTGACGTAGGAGATAGCGTGCTCGATTACTGCGTCAGTGGTTCAAGGTTAGATACTGGATCAAGATGGGCTGGCTTCTTTCAGGCAAGAGAGAGGCCCTAGTGCAGTGGTGGCGAACCTGTGACCCCGCGGGTCACAAAGTGGCCCACCGTGCAACTTTTAGTGACCCGAACGTGAATCATATCTAGTTTATCGTCTCATAGTGTGTGGGGTGGAGAGGGACCTGGCGGACTAAATCCTGCACACCCGACCCTGCCATAGGTGTAATAAAGGTATTATGATGATGTTCTCTAGTTGCTACTTTAATAAACTAATTTATTCATTATTAATAATAATTTTTTAATTCATAAAATTAAATAGTGCTTGCGCAAGACCCGCGGACAACTTTTTGGTTTTTTTTTTTTGGGGGGGGGGGGGTTATTGTGACCCGTCTTCAAAAAATGGTTCGCCACCACTGCCCTAGTGCGTCTTCCGCTGGACGGTCTCCTTTGGTGTGCAATGTCATTTGCATGGAAAAGAACCCTCTCTCTGTTATGCAACACCCGCCTCGGTAGCGTAGTGGTTAGCACGCTCAGCAACTGCGTCAGTAGTTCTAGGTTGGATACTGGACCGAGGTGGGTTGGCTTTTTTCGGGCGAGAGAGAGAGAGAGGCCACGAGTGCGCCTTCTTTGGGATGAGAAATAAAAACCGAGGTCCCGTGTTTGTGTACGATATCACTTGCACGGAAAAGAACCCCCCTCTACTACGCAACGGGTAGATGAGGCAATATTTCCAGGTGTAGGAGCTTGCCCTCTGACGTTGGAGGAATTCCCAAAACAATGAACAGTAGCATAGGGGTTGCAGCTTTGGTCGGCAACCGGCTGCGGAAAAACAATGACCAATATATCGCTCTTGTGTCATTGAGAGGGACAAGGTAGGTACCCGAACCTGCCATAGGCGGGAAAAGGGTTAGGAATTGCTTGTTTGTCTCTTCTATGCAGCGGGTAGATGAGACAAAATTCTCAGGTGTAGGAGCTTAGAACCTGGCGTCGGTGGAGTGCCCCAACGACTGTAGGCCGACGATGGAGTGCCCCAACGAACTGTAGGCCGACGATAAATAAGCATAGGGGTTACAGCTTTGGTTGGCAGCCGGCTGCGTACAAATATCATCAAATACAGTAGGGGAGACTGGGGCAAGTTGACAATACTAAGAGTTTTCAAATTAATTTTTTATTTTTCTTTCGAGATAAAATGTTTTACTGTGCTGAGATACTTAGATTGCACCTTTAAAGTGAAAGTGAAACATTTTTTGATATCTTCAAGGTGATTTTATAATTTTTAATGAATGATGTAAAATCCGTCATCTTGCCCCAGACCCGGGGCAAGATGACGGCCATTGGAAAGTAAAAGAAATTAGTAAATTCTTCGAATTCTATTATTGTACCCTTATTTCTTTTATAGTAAAATAGAATTAGGCATTATTTATTACATTGATAAAGGTAAATGAACTAATATTTTTAATTTTTTTTTGTGAATAATGAAAACGCATTAACACTAAAAGTTAAAATCGAAGTAAATAGTAAATCGAATTTATTGTCAACTTCAAAGTTAATGTTTCTAGTTAAAAATAATCAGAGGTAAGCTGTCCACCACAAAGAAGATGCCAGTTAACAGTGAGGGTTAAGATGGTGAGTTCGTCAACTTGCCCCAGCAACAATTTTAAAATTTAAGTATTATAGCAATAAGTTTAAAAATTATTTTAATAATGAATACTGAATATGAATAGCCAGTTGTCTAAGGTAGATGAAAATGCTATTAGATATTTCTATAGCTAACCTCTATATTAATTAAATCTTATTTCCAAAATTTGGTTTCATATAGCCCACAGCAGGAAAACAGTGAAACTCATGTAAATAATATAGTAATGGCAACAGTGCCTTGACAAAATGATTTTTTAGTTTCTAGTCATGAGGAGTACTAGTAGTATTCATATGATGCTGCTAACTATCAGGAAAATCGCTAATTAAGGCATTAGTCATCTTGCCCCGGTCTCCCCTATATCGCCCATGAGTTTATTCAGGGGGTCAAATATGGGTACCCGACCCTACCACGGGGAGCGGCGAGTTGCGTTGGACACACCAGCTCTCGTCTGATCACTGAAGTTAAGCAACGCAAGCCCAGTTAGTATTGACATGGGTGGTCGCTTGGGAAAGCTGGGTACTGCTAATACCCAATAATCGTCGCATTAGTGTAGTGTCTGTGCAGTCTATGCATTAGAACTATGCAGTGGACGGGTCTCTAATGACCTTGTAGTTGACGGGACCTTAAACTCCAACAAACAACAACAAACCGACCCTACCATAAGCAAGACAAGGATTACTAGTTACTTTTTACTGAAGGCAAAGGTCTTTTACCAACACCTCCTAGAATACAAGGCCTCACAACCACGTGACTTACAGCTTGTGACGTCATCACAAAAGGGCCTTTTCGCTACAAAGCGTATGTTTGCAGTAGCTTGTTAGAATATACATTTCAGTATATTTTCCAGCATATTTTATTTAATTCTTATTTAATCGACAATACTTTGTACTTATATATATATATATATACAGATAAATAGTTTAAAAAATAGTTTTGCAGTGTTGAGTGCCTAAATGATATGGACATTACAAAAAGGAAAATGATGACCACGTGTTTAAATTTCCCAGTGGCAGTGACTTCACAAAAAAATGGATTATAGCAATTCCTAGATCAAATTTTCTACCATCAAATCATTCCATGGTAAGTGTCAATAATATTTTAAATATTCAAGATAGTATATATCTACAATTCATTTTTAAATATACAGGCTATATCCCATAGAATCAATGGCAGATGGTTGAAGTGGAGACAGGCAAGTGGAGTCCAGTGTGATAGGAGGGTCCTAAGCAAGTTAAAGGGAAGTTTTACAAGGCAGTGGTTAGGCCAGCTGTGATATATGGAGCAGTGTTGGGGGCAGTGAAGAAGAACCATGTAGATAGAATGTTAGTAACTGAGATGCAAATGCTGCAGTACATGAGTAGCATATTGTGAGCTGATAGAATTAGGAATGAGTATGTCAGTGGTAGCTTGGGTTAGGGAACATTGTGGAAAATTGAGTGAGAGTAGATTGAGGTGACATAGACATGTAATGAGAGGAGGGGAGGAGTAGCACACTGTGTTCATTACAGGAATGCAGATGGAATGCACCTGGGTTAGGGAGAGACCAAAGCAGATGTGGGAGCAGGTTGTCCATAGTGGGATGGATGGGGACATGGTGGGAGATAGGCAGGAGTGGAAGGCTAGAACCTACAGACCTGACCCTGTCACAAGAAGGATATGATGATGAAGCTATATCTAAAATCTAAAAGGTAGTATGTAGTGAAGTTAAATCCCTCTGCAGAGGGGGTCAATCCAGAGGGGGAGCAATGTAGCAATTGCTCCCCCCTCAGTGCCTCATTTGGGGTGCAAGTGATGCATTTTTACATAACTATCCCTATTTCTATACTGTCAGTCCAATCTGCAGTTGGTTAAACCACTGAAGGTGGGACATTGTCTAAGGGTAGTAGAGGGCCTATTGTAATTGTTAGCTATAATTATATTAAGGGATTCTGAATATGCACTTTTTTGAAGTGCTCCTCCTGATCTGTTTAAATTACATTATGAAAAAAATAGTTTAATTTTCGGTGTATAACTGCTTTACAATAACTGCCTTACTATACAAGCAGTAATAGCTCAACCTTCTGCCTGCCTATCGCCTCTTCATGATGACGTCACGAAGAGGTTGTGAGGCCTTGTATTATAGAAGGTGTTGCTTTTACGTGCTGGTGGAGCGGCGAATTGCGTAGGGACACACCGGTTCTCGACAGATCACTGAAGTTAAGCAACGCAACCCCAGTTAGTACTGACATGGGTGGCCATTAGGGAAAATTGGGCACCGCTAGTATCCAAAAATCGTCGCATTAGTGTAGTGTCTGTGCAGTCTCTACATAAGAACTAGACTGTGGATGGGGCTCTAATGACCTAGTTGAAGGGCCCTAAAACATCAACAACGTAATACACACAGGGCGGAACCATAATTGAGTAGTGCAAGGAGCTCCCAAATGCACCCGGTAGAAGCGATGGACTGCAATCTTTCGGAGCCGACTGCCGGCGTCATCCCTCCCCCAACATGGACCTCTCTGGAAAGTTCCGAGTTCTTAGTAGTTCTCTTTTTTGAAATTCCAAGAGGAGAGAGTATTTCTTGCTGTGGGGCGGAGGTAACTTTCTGAACATCTGTCACAGTGATTCCGGGCTCGATTCTGGACGAAAATCTGTAGTGTCATTTGGGCGAGAGAAATTCCTCCAGTGCGCTTTGCGTGTGATGGGAAATGAAGCCGTGTCCCCGGGTGTTGAGGAGCGGCTTACTGCGTTGAAAACAGCAGTTCGTGTCTGATCACTGAAGACAAGCAACGCAAACAAGGTTAATACTAGTATGGGTGACCGCTTGGGAATATTTGGTTCTGCTAATACCCAAAAATCGTCTCAACAGCATAAGGTCTGTGCAGACTCTGCATTAGAACTACCCTGTGGACGGGGCGAGCAGTCTCCTAAGGGTTCAGCCGTTATGGCTGTTTGGCTTACCCCCAACCCATTAGTGTAACATAACATAACAATAACAGTAGTGTCTGGGAGGGCTCTGCATTAGAACTACGTAGTGGACGGGGCTGTAATGACCTTGTACTTGAAGGGCCCTAAAACAACAACGAAGCGAACAAAGAGCGTAAAAATACCGTCTAATAGATCGCTCATGCGCCCCAACGGGGCAGTATCAAATGTCCCAATAGAACGGGCTTCCGACCCTGCCATAGGCGGGATAAGGGTTAGGAATGATGATGATGTGATGTGGGGAGGGAATTTGAGCCTTAGTCTTGTATTTTCATAAATTTGCAACTTTTAATTTAGTGTTGAAAGAGAAAAATGTTGCGGAATAAGTAGATGCAAGGTGACATCTCCGGTGTTGCTTTCCTCCTCCTCCTCCTCAGGTTCCCCATTTTTCCTCTTTCCAAATCTAGCTCCCTCCTTCTCGTCTTGAAACCTAAGTTTTTCACCTCGCCTGCTACGAAAGGGAGTCTGGGGACACCCTTACTCCGTCTAGCAGCAGTACTCTAATCTCCTTCTCCTTCTACTTGTCGAGGATCCGCCTCTTCATTTCATTCCTTTTCTTTGTTTGGGTCGCTACCCCCTTTTTCCGCCTGCCCCTTCCGCATTCCCCAGCACCCTTTTTCCACCACACCAATTTCACATCTAAATAGTACACTTTTCTTTAGCAGAGTGAATCATTATAATAAAGACGACGTCGTTTTCTGACGGGAAAATGGGAATTTTATGCAGTCTTTTCTGTCTTCCGCGCTTGCCGTTGCACACCACCATTTTCTTATTGCATATTTCGTCTCATTTGCATATTTTGATATGCGCACCATCGTCGTCGTCACCGCCGCCGCCACCACCACCACCACCACCACCGCTATCGATAGCTGGATGCACTAGGCACCCACGCAACACAACGCTGAAGATCCCCCTCCCTTTTCTTAGGGACTCCCGGCTCCTTCTCTCTCTCTTCCCTGGCTGATTCCCTATACTCCTTTTTTTGCACATATGTGTCTTAGACGAGGAAAAAACCTGTGTTGGAACCCCCTTCCTCCCACTTTTTCTCTAACTCTATCCATAAGTCCTCCCTACCCCACCATCCCCAGCCAACCCTGAATTTTCATTTCATAATTTTCGGATTTTTCATTTGGGCGTTTTGCGCGCCAGCAGTGGATGAAATGAAAATTTTCGCAGCCTATTATTTGGCTCTTAAACGTGTCGCTATTTGTCATTAAAGTGGCTATCACGTGGCGTATGAATGAGGTGAGAATGCGCATGCGTTTTTTGTGTAACGTAACGTGTAGTTTAATCACGTGATTAATTTTGGGCTTTGGTCTTGTGAGGTAGGCCCTACGGGTCCAGACGCCTGGCTGGGATTCCAACAGTCAGA
Organism: Trigoniulus corallinus; assembly: GCA_013389805.1. Classification (NCBI taxonomy): domain Eukaryota; kingdom Metazoa; phylum Arthropoda; class Diplopoda; order Spirobolida; family Trigoniulidae; genus Trigoniulus; species Trigoniulus corallinus. The sequence continues at coordinate 62,072,288 of JAAFCE010001036.1, read as the reverse complement.
GCACGTTCGAGTGGAGGGCTAGAACCCGCAGACCTGACCCTGCCGCAGGTGAGATAAGGGTATAATGATGATGGACCAACCATCGTCGTGGATTCGTTCGTTTGTTGGTGTTTTAGGGCACTTCCACTACAAGGTCATGAGATCCTCATCCACTGCATAGTTCTAATGCTGTGGACCTAATGCGACGATTTTGGGGTAACAGGGTTCCGAGTTTTTCCTAGAGGTCACCCATGTCAGTACTAGTTGGGGTTGAGTTGGTTAACTTCAGTGGTCAGACGACAACTAGTGTGTTCAACGCAAGTTGCCGCTCCCAAAAATAAGTACAGGGGGTTGCAGCTTTGGTCGTTAACCGACTGTCCAATATATATCCCGTGTGTCCATTCAGAAGGTTTGGTTCGTTGGTGTTTTAGGGCCCTTCAACTACAAGATCGTTAGAGCCCCATTCACGGCGTAGTTCTAATTCAGAGATTGCAGACACTACACTAATGCGGCCAGTTTTGGGTATTAGCGGTATCAACTCTTCCCAAGAGGCCACCCATGTCAATACTAGCTGGGTTTGCGTTGCTTAACTTCAGTAATCAGACGAGAACTGGGGTGTCCAACGTAATAAGCCACTACCCCATTCAGAGGGGCAAGATGGGTGCTCCACCCTGCCGTAGGCAGGTAAGAGGTTAGTAGTTGCTTAGGTGTTCTTGGGTTAGTGGTATTGAGGTCGTTGCCGTAATTATTCTAATAAACGGCGCGCCGTTTATTTTTTTTTTTAAGGCCATTTTTGTTGCGCCGTTTATTGGAGGGCGCCGTTTATTATTTGTTTCAATTTATAAATGGAAACTTTTTAGCCGGTCAAGTTGATTTCATTAATTTTGATTTTTGCTGACGCCACTCTCGAATCTGAATTTATTGGCAAAATGAAATTGAGAAAAATAATCAATGGTTCATTTAAAATTTAAATCCTTACCCCAGATTTAGGTAACTGTAGAGGTTTAGCCACAGGACAATTACCATGATTCTCAGCTGCAGAAATTCCAAAAAATTTAAATGCTAAAGAATACTTTCTCTTTGAAACTTTTCTTTCAACAATATCTGCACTAAAGCTTAGTTTACACGAGCAAACAACTTGCGCAAGTACTACCGATGGTAACTTGTGCAAGCATTTACATGAGTAGCGAAAATGTGTGCAAGTAGTGTCTAATTATTGCACTGATGTTTACACCATATAGTGGATAGTGTGATTGCTTGCTTGCAATGCTCAGAAACAGAAAAATATCATTATAAACAATTTTAACAATTTCAATGCGGTGGTTAAAGCAAATGAATGTTTTTCTCTTTATGCACTGCATAAGGCATTTCCTGCACTTCGTATGGCCATTTAAACTTTACACAGTTGCTGCACAGGGGTACAGGAGTACCCCATCCAACCTTATTTGAATATTGAAAAGCAATTAACCACCCATCTGTGACTTATTAGGAAGTTCAACCTATCATGTGAAAATACTGTGAATCGCATTGCGTCAGGGTCACTCACAGAACAGAGAGGTGGAAGAAAAACCCTGGGGTACACCAGTACCTCTGTTCGGTCATGAGCCTGATTCCTTATTGCATTATAGTTATTGTGCAATAGGTCAGACACCATGCAATATTAAAACTGACAAAGCATTAATCTACCTGCCAAAATTTATATTTTGGTTGTAAAATGTGGTGTTGGAACAGTGGAGTAGGCCGGCATCCCCCCACAGACAACCAACCAATATTCCTGCGGGTTCCATACGCCTGGCTGGGGTGTTCCCAGTCATAACATGTTCAATGGACCCACGGACCCGACCCTGCCACAGGCTGGATAAGGGTGGGATGAAGATGATACCAGTACCCCTGCGTGGAATTAAAAGGTTAATCATTAAAAAAATTCAAGTTAACTTTCACGATCACTTCCAGACAGTTTTAAAATAAACGACGCGCCATTTATTATAGGGCGCCGTTTATTAGAATAATTACGGTATGTAGACATGCAATGAGAAGAGGTGAGGACGAGCTCCTTAGGTCAATTTTGGGAATGATGGTGTTTGGAAGCACCCGGGGTAGGGGAAGACCAACGCAGACGTGGGAACAGGTTGTGTTTACAAGCATAATGTTCCCTAGCTGTTATCCGTGCTAGTCCTAGCTGGGGTTGCGTTGTTTAGCTTCTGTCATCAGGCGAGAACTGGTGTGCGCAACGCGATGCAGCCACTCTTTGTTCCAACAGATAGATTGTGCTTCTGTCCAGTGTGGTACAGGACTGGTACATGGTAGCCCAGTACATGGCCGGCCTTGGGGGCGGGCAGTTCAGTCAGCCGCTCGGGCCCTCCCTCTGAATAGGGACAATTTTAACGTTGTAGAATGTAATTTGTAATAAGGCAGGGGCTTACTGACGAACTTCAACTCTTGATACGCTATGCTATACCCGAAAGGGGGCGAATGGGCCTCCCAAATTGGACTTTAACAGAACCTTCCACGTCGAACTTGCCTGGGGACTCCCACTCCGTAAGACCGGCGCTCTCAGTACACCTGTGGTGTTGAACTTAAATCAGTGGTATCAATTAAATTGCCATCTGCTCCATCACCAATCTTTCTGGATACCACTTCGCTTCATTTCGGAGTTGCCTTTCTCCATGCGTCAGGGTCGGGCCGTTAATTCCTTCCCCCACCAACCCACTGTCTCATTCAAGTCGTATTACTCAGAACAGTTAGGCCTCGTTCACATGGCAATGTTTTTCCCGTATACGAGTTTTTCCCGAATAAAGAAGTGACAATTAAAACCATATGGGGTTGTTCAGATGGAGGCCATGCGGGGGGGGGGGGGGGAGCGGCGAGTTGCGTTGGACACACCAGTTCTCGTCTGATCACTGAAGTTAAGCAACGCAAGCCCAGTTAGTACTGACATGGGTGGTCGCTCGGGGAAGCTGGGTACTGCTAATACCCAATAATCGTCGCATTAGTGTAGTGTCTGTGCAGTATATGCATTAGGCATGAGGTCTCTAATGACCTTGTAGTTGACGGGACCTTAAACTCCAACAAACAACAAAAAAAGCCATGCGGGGAAATCTCGAATACGAGAAAAAAATTTTCCCGTATACTGACCGAACTTGTCACTGAGATGCGAGATTCTCGAATACGAGAAGCAGTGGCACTTATTTTGCTATTGTGCTGTTCACACGAACAAACTTTTCCCCCTACTAAGTCAGAAAAGAAACTTTAGCAAAAAATTTTCCAGATTTTGAAATGTGGGATGCTTGTCAACCTGCCTTATCATCAACCCCTTATTCCGCCTTTGGCAGGGTGGGGTCTCTGGGTTCTAGCCCTCCACTCCCATCTATCTCCCACGAGTTCCCCGTCCACCCCTCACACTGCTATATCCTTATGGACAACCTGCTCCCACGTCTGCTTTGGTCTCCCCCTGCCCCGTGTGCTTCCAACCACCTGCATTCCTCAAATGGAACTAATGAGCTCCTCATCTCCTCGCATTACGTGCCCATAGCACTGCAATCTATTCTCTCACTTTTTCAGCGATGTCCACCACCCCCACGCTACCTCTATTATACTCATTCCTAATCCTGTCTACTCTCTACACCCCACTCATGTACTGCAGCAGTCGCATCTCAGCTACCTGCACTCTGTTGACCTGAGTCTTTCTCACTGCCCAACACTGATCCATATAGCATAGTAGGCTCAACCACTGCCCTGTAATTGTTTGCTTGTTGCTGTTTTAGGGCCATTCAACTACAAAGGTCATTAGAGCCCCGTTTACTGCGTAGTTCTAATGCAGAGACGGCACAGACACTACCCTAATGCGACAATTGTTGGGTACTAGCAGTACCCAGTTTTCCCAAACGGCCACTCATGTTAGTACTAGCTGGGCATGCGTTGCTTAACTTCAGCGATCAGATGAGAGCTGGTGTGTCCAATGCAATAAGCCGCTCCCAGGCCTGTAATAAGTGGACCCATTGAATGCGTGCATTCGTGATGACGGCTGTTAGTTCACTTACTATTTGTGCTTCCCTGCAGTGTCCCTCTATACGTGAAAACTCGAATTGAATAGTCGCCATGTGAAACTCTGTCTCGTATTCGATAAAATCGTGTACGAGAAATATCGTATCGAATAGGTTGCCGTGTGAACCAGGCCTTACAGTGTAATATTCGAATTGGCTCAAAGGTTTGGACGCGCAAGCGCCAAAATATTTGAATTCATCCTGCAGGTTCATTTCACAGTGACGACTTGGTCTATACATGGCATGCGACACCTGCCTCGAAACGCATTTTGGAACGTGCTTTATTATTGAGGTCGTGGTAAGCAGGTTCAATCCTGGCTAGAGAGGGAATTGGGGAAGCTGTTTTCGGAATGAACATGGTGGCGTCGGGGCCATCATGGCAGAGGTAGCGTGGCAGTGGGAGGCATCGCCAAAAAATGAGGGGGAGGAGATTGAGATGTAATGGACACATAATGCGAAGAGGGGAGGAGGAGCTCGTTAGGTCCATTGCAGAAATGCAGGTGGTTGGAAGCACCCGGGGCAGGGGGAGACCAAAGCCGACGTGGGAGCAGATTGTTCGTAAGAATATAGTAGTGTGTTGTAGACGGGGACCTGGTGGGAGATTGGCAAAAGTGGGGGACTCGAACCCGCAGACGCGACACTGCACAGGAGGGATATGGGTATGATGATGATGGAGATGGTGGCCTTCGGGGCCCCCTTTCGTTGATTGGATGTAAAACCGTGGTCCCGGATGGTGGGTGCAGTGTCACCACTGCCCGCCTTTCTAGACACATTAAATATAATGTAGTCAAAATTTTGAAATGCGTGGGTTCGAACCCTATTCCCTCTGAGGTCACGTAATAGCTGCTGCCCCTTGACCTTCTGACGGCTGCACGCATTTAACTTCGACGTTACTTCCTAAATGGACATAATGGTCCAATTGATTTCTTTCCCAAATGAAATAGGGATCGAACCGGGGCACGCCATGCTCAAGTATCCCAAGGCAAAACACTGTGGTTTATCCCCAACGTTGAGGGCCTTCCCCCGTAGATAAACGTTAGGAAGCAATATTTCGATATTTCCGCTACTTTCCATTCATGAGGGTAGTCGCGTGTCAGGACGTCATCTTGGGTCCCTCCTTCTGTTTCTCCTTCCATACTTTGGGGGTGAGTCTCCATTGTTGTTATCCCTCATTCTTCTCCTGTTATTTCCCTCATTTTGTGGATCCTCTTTCTTTGTGGACTGGAATAAATCTCGCTCAATCCATGCCACACACATGTACACTTTCCTTTCTCTGAGGGCCCTTAGCTGTAGCCTTTCAGAATGTATGCAAGTGACAGGCCCTGGATCACTGTCGTTTGCAGAGGTCCCGAATGTTGACATCTTTTTACCCCCTTTTCATATCCCATTGCTACCAATTTCCTGCTGGCAGTTGTCTCATAGGAAGTGGCACCGCGTGTGTCGTGGCCATTATGGATCTCCAACAGGAAATTATTGGGTTTCATTATAAATGCATAGGGTAAATGGACACCCCTCTCATGGTTCCAGCTCCATCTCTTCCATTGTTAACTGCTGTGTAACTGCGCCATCTGATGGTCAGCTCGGCATAACTACCAAAGCAAGCAGCACAGTCCCGGATTCAGTGCTTTTTCGCTTTCCTTAAGTGCTTTAGATCCGTCTGGAAACTGATGGATCAGCGGTCTTTGACAGGGAGAGAGTGATATGGATAGAAGGGATGGATGCTTCTTTGATATGATAATGAAGGATTAGGAGGGCTTAAGTCAACTTAATCAGGGTTGATCTCATGTCCAGAACTCCATTATGGATACTGTAATCAATGTTATCCGTTGTGGGCTTGTTAGCGTACTTGGATCCAACGGGTTTGCCCTTGAATCAATGCTCAATGAACAATGTTGTCTGATATCTTTTAGTTTTCCAATTGGATGCGGAACTGGAATTGTCTTTTAAAACGCTCCGCAGATTATGGATTGACTCTTTTCATGATGAGTTCTTCATGTGGAATTAACTAGTTCCATATGTTGTTGTGACGTCATTGTCCAAAGGCGACTTTTGAAATTTACTGCTCTTGCCTTTCTGGAAGGCGTCCTGGATCAAATTGACGGAGCTAAATGAGAATTCTCTGTGGAACTCTGGGTTCCCAGGGTTAATCCCGGAAGACTCGAAATGCCTGTATAGGATCATCCTATGCTCAACATAGGTTCATTTTAATCCCTAAGGTCCAACATAGGCTCATTGTGGTCTCGGAGGTCCAAAATTGGCTCATTGTAAGTCCCTAAGGTCCAACATATGTTCAGTGTAAGTCCGGAGGGCCTAATATAGGCATCCTTATAACCTGTTAAGGCCCGACACGGGGTCATTATAAACTGTTAAGGTCCATAACTGTAATGTTAGGTCGATAAACTGTAAAGTAGGATAGTATCATTGTATTATACTATCCTACAGGCCAACATAGTATCATTGTATATCATTGAGATAATTGTAAACTGTCAGGCTCCAACATGGGATCATTGTTAACCTCTGGCTCCAATATGGGATCACTTTAAACCGCCAGGCTCCAAAGTGGGATCGTTGTGACTGTGAGCCGTCAAGTCCCAACTTAGAATCGTTGTTAACTGTTAGGACCCCAACGTAGGATCAATACCAGCCGTCAGGCCTTAGAACATAGGATCAAGATTAGTCGCCAGGCCCCTCAGGCTACTCGACTGCTGTCAAATAACCATATTCCATATGTAACTAAGTAGGGCTGTTGCCATTTGACTTTCTGTTCCCTAGGTTCGATCCTGGTCGAGGCCACAGGATGTCTCTGGCGGAGATGGAAGTTGAAGGGAGAGAGGATAGTTCCCGTGTCCTTTCCTCTCCTTCTCCCACCTCTTCCCGATCACCTTCGGGCACATGTGTACATCATTACTGTTTTGCTTTCGGAATGAGTGAGGTGTCTCAACTTTTGACAGCAGATGGAGCTATTCGACTATCCGTTGATCCATTGCGTCCATTTCCGCGACGATCGATCGAACCCATTCAGGCCGGGAATGATGATGGCGACGATGCTGTTGGCACTACAAGATGATGGATTTGGAATTGGGGCGATGCCGACGAAGAACTGAGCCACAAACACATAGTTTCTCATTTTATCCGACATGTGCAGCATGGAACCTTGTTGGAGAAACCACATCGGTTCCATGACGCGCCTGCGGATGTCGCGGCGTAGCATAAAATGACGAGAACAGCCGTTGCACCAGAAATAGATGATGAATTGTTTCTCTGGAACGGAAATGGAGTGGAGTGGTTATCGACTGGGAAACGTTATACAGGCTGTTACTCATGTCTCCGAACAGTTCCAAAATATGAAGTTACGCCTTTAATTTAGCTGTTGGGGTGTTGAAGAAAACTGATCGCCATAACTATGGGGCCCTGGGCCCTGAATCTGCCTAGGTTAGCAATATGGGCTGCGTTACATGGATATCTTTCCGATCCACTACCAGCTTCATGAAGTGCCTCTGAGTAGCTGTATTGCGTTGCACACACCAGTTCTAGTCTGATCCCTGAAGTTAAGCAACGCAATCCCAGTTAGTACTAGAATGGGTGACCGCATGGGAACACTGGCTACTGCTAATACCCAAAATCGTCGCAAATTACCCCTTTCCTAGTCCTCTACACCTACCTAGGCGAGCAGCCTCGTAAGGGGGCTCCCCAACCCATGAAAGTTATCCAGTAATCCAACAGCGTAGTGTCTGTGTAGACTCCGCATTATAACTACGGCAATGGTCTACGGGACTATAATGATCATTGTTGTTGAAGGGCCCTAAAACATCAACGCAACAAACAAATGAAATGCCCCTACACCCGAAAACTTTGACCTTGTGTGTCAGTGTTGATCTAAATCCTGGATTGTTTGTTTGTTGGAGTTTAAGGTCCCGTCAACTACGAGGTCATTAGAGACCCGTCCACTGTATAGTTCTAATGCATATACTGCACAGACACTACACTAATGCGACGATTATTGGGTATTAGCAGTACACAGCTTTCCCGAGCGACCACCCATGGCAGTACTAACTGGGCGTGCGTTGCTTAACTTCAGTGATGAGACGAGAACTGGTGTGTCCAACGCAACTCGCTGCTCCCTAAATCCTGGATCTTCATACCTGTGTTACTACAGGGGCTCACCCCATTCCCTGAGTAACTTTGGTCCAGATGTGCTCTTGCGAAGTACACTGGCAATTTTTGGGATGGACCCGTAATACTCCTGGTTGGATGCGTGTTCTGATAGTTCCTATAATTTTTGTGGAATAGGACCGTGTCTGTAATGTCAATGAAAGGCCTGCCGTGTCGTTGGTCGGGAGTCTGCCATGGTGTCGATCGAGAGCCTGACGTGGTGCCGATCGAGAGCCTGACGTGGTGCCGATCGAGGGCCTGACGTGGTTTTGATGATGCGCCCTACGTGACGTAGATCGAGAGGCTGCCATGATGTCGATCGAGAGCCTGCCATGGTGTCGATCGAGAGCCTGCCATGGTGTCGATCGAGAGCTTGCCATGGTATCGATCGAGAGCCGGCCATGGTGTCGTCGAGGGTCGACCATGGCGTCGATCGAGGGCCGACCGTGGTGTCAATCGAAGGCCTGCCGTGGCGTCCATCGCGGGCTGCCGTGGTTTTGATGATGCACTTGCCGTGGTGTCGATCGAGGGTCCTCGTGGTGTCAATCTGGGCCTGACTTCCGGGACCGTTTGGATCCTTACGAGTTCAGTAGCGTCAATGGCGTAGCCTACAGCATTCTATATAGGATATTACCTATCGACCTGGACCAGTATTTAAAGGCACAAACTGGATGCTTGTGAAAACCATATCAGGACGGGTTTTTTCTGGATTCTTGTATCCATTAGCATCCAGGATGAGGATAGATGTCGCATATGCTTAAAACTGATGATTGAATATTCTGTGGAATTCATTAGAAGGGCAATAGTCAATAGTACTATCAATTTTCAAGATTTTGTTGTAATCAGGGTCAAGTTGCCCCTTACTTAAAATAGGGGCAACATAGGTTCCATCATGTTATGTTTTTGGATCATGGAATTTGTTTCAATCCAATAACTACTTTTTTGGTTCATAATACGTCCAAACAATAGCATTGTTGTCATTAATAGGCAGTCGTTTTTTCAAGTTATTCAGAAATCCTTCAAACGTTTTTATATTACGGAATCGGATCTGGATCCCCAGCAAAAAATGTCTTTCGTTTTAGACATTTTCTACCCTGTTCCATTTCCCAGAAGCCTGTTGGAAACTTCTTGAACAACGATCATAATAATAATCATAGTTGAATTCTCTGACCCACCAAAGACCATGACCTTGTTCCCTCTCAATCATTCCAGAATTTCTTGCTTTCTGCCCTTGGAATATTTGTATCCATCCTTTCTTCATCACCATCTACTTCACTGCAATTTTTACAACTTCCTGAGGTCTCTCTCCATTTTATGAAAACCTTGCTTCCCTCTGGATCCCTATTTCCGTTTCCCACCCTCTCCTTCCTACCAACATGGATATATCTACATCGCGACAACAATATGAACTTCAGAATTGGGTGGAGCTGGATACTCCTGCGTTGACTCCACCTCTTTGCTGCGATTGGTGCAGCGTGTCATATATTTGGTAATGATCCATAGTGGGTTGCAAAAGTGCACATCAAGTCTGAAAAGAATGGACACGTGCTTGTTGTTGGTTCCCTGGAAGCTCTTGGCCAATCAGAGCCCTTTGAAAGGCAATGTCGTTCAATTCATTGGTTTTTAGATAATGAGGAGGAAGTGCCCTTAATTTTCTGGTAGGAACACTCTTTGGTGAGGGGGGATTCAGGCAGGCAGTGCAACTAGGGGGCGTGAAATTCATTTGGTACTTATTGATGTATGACAGGTCTTTTGCTGCATAGGTCCTAACGATTTTCGAACTGTGGAAGGAAGGATAGATATTTCTGGCAGCAGTTGCACCATTGAGAGAACTGCCCCTTAAGAGCGCCCTCTGTAATCCACTTTTGTTTAATTCATATGGCAACCTAATAGAGTTCCCATCTAAGGGAGGGGTGTGGAGGATATTCTGCCTCCCAGGTTCTCTGTGACCCATTTGCCTATTTCAGATCACCATCCCCCTCTATTCCACCCCCTCTACCAGCGCCCTATGCTCTCCCCCCACCCTCGTCACAAACTGGAAAATCATTGGACCACTACTGCAATGTAACGCATGGGGCACACTCTTCACAGTTCGTTGATGGAAGGTCTTATGAGTGGATGTGCTGCATGACAAGCCCTGCTGCTGCCACTACCAGGGGATTGTTACAGACCGGAAGTTGCATTATGATGGAAGCCTGTGGTACTATTAATGGTGATATTTGGTGCAAAATCAATTCCTGGAATACTTAGTTTTGGATCTGTTTTTTTTCTTGTTGGATTTTGCGAGTATCTTCCACTTTGTGCAGTATCCACTTCCGGTTTCTATTTTCTGCTTGGACCCTAGTGTTTCTTGGTCCCAACTTTTCATCCACGTCAAGGGCTCTACAGTGTGAATCAAATGTTTCCTAACGTCTTGACGCCGTCTCCCCTATATCACGGTGTTTTTCGGATTCCGGTTTCGGCCGTGGGCTCGATGACGTCATTGTCGTCGTCGCCTTCTTCGTCGTCACCACCGCTGACTTCGACAACGTCGTCCTCATCGTCGTCATCTTCTTCCTCTTCCTCTTCTGGAACCGAACGCGAGGTCAATTCCACAATGGCCTCTGCTGTCAATACGTCGTTTTATATGGAAAATATTCTGCGAGATCGCGGCACTGTGACGTCATATCGGAATGGTACCACTTCCGGAACTTCGACTGGGGCTTCCATTGCCCGACCTGTACCTTGTGCTGCCTCGGTTGTCAATCAAACGGTCGGAATAGGAGCGGGATCTGGGACGACTGCAACACCACCGTCGGTTCCAGTAGGATCTTTAACCGGAAATGGTCATCCGCGTCTTCATGCCCACCATCATTCCAACGATGTGACGTCGTCGTCTCCTGAAGGGACGTCACCTATAGATCGCTTGACTTCCCCTCAGTACGCGCAATGCCCCGTGTGTCCCGTGTCGGTGAATGGCGGCGCTGCAACCGGAAGTTGTGGCGATTCGCATCCACATTCTCATCACCACCATCATCACCACCACCATCCTCATCATGCTCATCATCTCAGTCTTCATCATCATCAACAGCATCCGAGGTCGCCCAGGGCTATTGGAGTGTCCGCGGTGGTGCATCATGCAAATAATGGGGCTAACCCTGGTGACCCTTTACATAAGCCATACCTCAAGTTCGGCGTCCATGCCATCCTGTCCAGTTCTGATGTACGGAGTCACATGAATCCGGTCACTTCTAGTCCCTGTAAGTACTTTTTTTGCCAGACTGCTTTCCCTACAGGCTGTTCTGCAAGACATTGTTGTTGGATAGCCTTAACCCTTGTCTATTCTACTGTCCTGACAAGCCGCTGTCCATTGCCACAAGACAGCCTTCTAGTGCTCAATTTGGCAAACGCGCCACGTACGGGAACACGAACGCGCCTCTCTCAGATAGATTGCACAAGGCCTAAGGAACTTCTGGAACTCTTTTCTCTTCCGTCGAGGCTGTTATGGAGTTTCTGACCTTTGAATAAGCAAGGGTGTGATGGACATCTATAGTCGTGTTCTGAGCCTGTCCAAGTTCTTTAGGCCCTGGCTCAACTGCTAGGTCCATCCAACTGCCTGGTCCTTCCAGAGATCATCAACTCCCGCTTGACCACTCTGCACTACCGGTAGTTAAGCCAATCCGTTGTCAATCCTTGGAACAGACCTGAAATGGGCCATGCGTTTTGCTGGGGTTACGGAATTTTTTAGGTGTGGTGGTAGCCAAGGAATCGGCAGTCAGTTATCGAGCTTGGAGCATCTCTACACAATATTTTAATAGAAGTCCCACCTGAACCACAACGTTGGATCTTAAGACCTTTGACCTGCCATTGAACTATCTTTTTCTTCTGGGTTTTTTAGGGCTAACCCTGGGTTGGGATTCACCGTGTCCTGTAACGGGATTGCGGTCTATGTTGTCCTATTGTCGAATCTCTTGACCATTGCGCTATCGTCGGTATGTATTGCCCGTGTCCTGACTAGTAATATAGTAGTGGTCCTTGTGCTAGGACCGAACCGTGTGCCCCATATCCTTTCAGTAACTCGTGTGGCCATCCTGTCACCTGATCACGTGACCCCTCTTCATGTTTCTGGACCTTCTTTGGGGTGTTCCTCGGAGGTACTCCTGGTTGGATGTGTGGAATCTAATAGCAGATGTGGACCATCCTGCAAGGATTCCTGGATGCCCGAAATCTTGGGACATCAGCTCGCGCATTTTTTAGGATCCCCTGGTTAGGCCTGGAGTGTGTTGACGACTTTTGAAAAAGTTGTGAGACCAGTGAGAGAATGTGTCCCGGTCGTAATTGGACCATATCTTATGCTTTGTTCTTTTTTCAGCCCCACTGTACGTATCGCATTCGTCACATTATCCACCACCTACTGTCACCAAACCTGTGCCCCGAAGTTATTTCGAGTCACCCTTACAGTCTTTGGTCATGTGCAGAGGTCCTTTTCTTACAGGTAAGAACCGGAAACGGAAATTGTTTTTCAATTTTTAACTTTTCCTGAATTTTGTGTTTGTCTATTGCATGAAATGTCAAACAAGAACTGGGACCCTTATCGATTTTTTGACAGCGTCGCAGAGTTGGTGTCCTCTGTTGGCTTTGTCCACTCTTGCACTTCACTAGGGCACACTTTCACACGCCCTCACAGAACATTTTCTGTCTTGCCGATTCGTTCCACCAGGGGATGACAATTTCACGCTCTATCAAAAGAATGGTCAATTAATTTGGGACCATTTGAATATTGGTCCTAAAATGTTTAGTTGCCTTTCCTCCCTCTGAAAATTCACCGTAGCAAATCATGCAATACGTCACTTCCGACCACGCCCCATTCTCTACATTTGGGTCGTTTGAATCCTAGGGTCATTATTGATTGAATTAACGCTATTCAACGTGCAATAAGGTTTAGGACCTATTAAAGCATGAAGTTGTAACTATTGTTAAAGGACCTTTCTTTCAATCGTTTGGAATTTATTTGGCAGAAAAACACTGATGGGCGAAAGGGGGCCCTTTTCTCGGGAATTTCATGGGTGGTCATGGGAACTAATAGCTAATCGAAAATGAGACCTTGAAATAAGACAGGTCTTTTGACAGATGCTGAAAAGAATGTCGAAATAGGATTGATAAGGACCTTTGAAGGCTCGCTTGTGTCATTTTTGGTTGGGACCTTTCATTGGATCGGCAATGCTGCTCTCTCCTCCTCTTCTTATTGCCCCATGTCACAACGGCGATGTCGTTGCGGTTTTGACGTGCGCCCAGTTCGTATAAGGACCTTAGACTTAGGTTCCCACGGCTCCGATAAATTAGTAATAGAGGTCCTTTCATTCTGACCGGGTGCCTCATGTTCGAGACCAGTGGATTTGTTTTGGCTGAAGAGCAAGATTTCGACTCTTAGGAGGGTAATCAGTGTTCCCGGGAAGACCTGTTTCCTTCCGATGCAATGGATAGGGTATTTAGGAGCATGTCTCACGACATAGAAGCCATTGGCCACGACCAGGATCGAACCTGCACAGCATGGACGCTAGCTCCAGATGCACTCTTGTAAGAACGGTAGCTATTGTGGCACCTTACGCTCCTTATCACAAGAGCCCTTTTCTTGTTAAAATCTGTAAAGATGAGGACCCATTCTAATGATGAGCCCTTCCCCGTTTAAGTTGACCTTTAAGCAGTGGCGTCGCTAGGGTTGGCGTCACCCGGTGCGGTGACACCATGGTGCCACTCCCTTTCCCGAAAAAAGCCACTTCTTCTGCTTTGATGTCACCCCATTTCTCATGGTGTGAGTGGTGTTACCCGGTGCGGCCCGCATCCCCTTAGTGACGCCACTGCCTTTGAGTCCGTGGTTGCAGGTTCGATGTTGACCGAGGTACGTAGTGAGCCTTCAGTCGGATGAGGCATTAATTGGAACCCCTGGTTGGTGTAGGATGTCACCAATGCAAGCATCCTGGGCCTGCTGTCTCCTCATCCTCCTCCCTACGGCGTCCATGGAAAACCATGAAGGACCCAGGGGACCCAGAATTAATATTTTAAATGCATTGTGACTACTTCTGTAGCCACGCCATTTTAAAACGGCCTCATCATTAGCTCGTTTGTTTGAATGTACTGCTGTTGAGGTTTTGATTTCGGGTTCGATCCCGGTCTAGAATCGTGACGTTTGTTTAACGAGTGAGCGGTAGGGCAGTACATGGTGTGTGGTGTACACTGTCACCACTGTACGTGAAGGACCCCTTTGGAAATGGAGAGGATACAGGTGAATCGGTGGAATTGCTACTTTTGAGAATATGCCCTAACCGTTTCTTTCCCCAACTGATGTCGGTAAATGGCCATGGACTGACAGTTACGCTAATTTAACGAAATTGTTCCTCTCAATGGACACAAGGGCGATATTTTGGACAGTGTTTTTCCGTAGCCGGTTCCCAACTGAAACTGCAACCCCTATGTTTTTTATCGTCGGGCTACTGTTCGTTGGGGAATTTCCCCGACGCCAGGGGGGGGGGCGAGCTCCTGCACCTGGAAATTTTTCCGCATCTACCCGTTGCATAGTAGAGAGGGTTCCTGCCTATCTTGACTAGGATTGAGCCTGCGTCAGAAATTCGTAATGATTGAATGCTGCCTACCAAAATGGCCCTTGGTGGATGTGTACTTAGGACAGTTTCGTAATTATCTAGCGTTATGCTGGGTCTAATCCTTAGAAAAGAAAGGCCTTACAGAGTGGAAAAGGGCGGGAAAAGAACGTCATGGAAATATGAGATAATCCTTGATGCCCTTAAGAGACAGTCTGTTAAACGGTGATTGCCCATTTAATGCCCTTTCATTCCCTTTTTCCTGACCCCGAGGGAGGGGCCGGTGGGGGGACACTTTTGAAATTTCCCCTTCTTACCGTTTTACCTTAGTTATGACAACAAATCGTCCAGTCTTGTTTGGATTGCGCTTTCAGGCATGAAACCTGCCGTGCCCCATTGTTGGTGGCCTTTTAATGGATTAGGGAGGTCTTTATCCTTGTAAGGGCACAGACGAATGTGGACGTTTCAAAACATGCTAAGGACCTTCTAAGAGCTTTTTTTTTCGTAAGACTTTTTACTACTCGTACAACTCGGTATTTATGCTTTCTTCCTCACCCCTCCCTGCTCTTCACCCTCTAAATGACGAAAAACCCAACCATTTGTTTATTTAAACACTCGACACCAGGGGGCGGGTGACGTCGTTCTCATATGAAGAGGGAGATTTATCCTGTTTTTGTAGTGGAGAATAAAAATGCAAGGTCACAGGGCCATTCTTGTGCTCCTACCGATAGTGCGGTAGGGTAGGGCGTAAAGCGCTTGCGTTGACGGGTTCGATTCCCACGCGTGGTTTCGTCCGATGTAGGAGATTTCTCTCGCGCATCTGAAAAATGCTCTCATCTAGAAAGGTCTCCCTTTAGTGCAGGTGACATCTTACCCTCCACACTGGACCACGGCGGGAGCGGCAAATTGCATTAGACAAACCAGTTCTCGTTTGATCACTGAAGTTAAGCTGCGCAACCCCAGTTAGTACTGACATGGGTGGCCACTTGGGAAAACCGGGTACTGCTAATACCCAAAGATCGTCGCATTAGTGTAGTGTCTGTGCAGTCTCTGCTTAAGAACTATGCTGTGGTCGGAGCTCTAATGACCTTGTAGTTCAAGGGCCCTAAAACACCAACAAACAACAACAACGGTACCACGGCCGTACTTCTCAGGCATTGGTGTGACGCGCTTGCGACAACGGGTTCGATTACCTCGCGCGGTATCGTCCGACGTAGGGGAGTTCTCTCGCGCATCTGGAAATTGCTCTCATCTAGATAGGGCTCCCTTATGTGCAGGTAACATCTTACCCTCCATGCGGGAGCAGCTTATTGCGTTGGACACACCAGTTCTCGTTTCATCACTGAAGTTAAGCAACGCAACCCCAGCTAGTACTAGCATGGGTGGCTGCTTGAGAAAACTGGGTACTGGTAATATCAAAAAATCGTCGCATTAGTGTAGTGTCTGTGCAGTCTCTGCATTCGAACTACGCAGTGGAAGGTACTCTAATGACCTTGTAGTTGAAGGGCCCTAAAACATAACGAACCAACCAACTAACCTTATCCCTCCATGCGAGACCAATGCTTTAATTCCCAGGTATTTGTCTGGCGGGCTTACGACAACGGGTTCGATTCCCGTTCGTGGTCTCGTCTGATGCCTGGGAGAGAGTTCGAATGTATAGAAAGGTATCCAGGAGGAACGGGTTCTCTTATTTATGTACAGGTGTCATCTTGCACACCACACGGGATCCCGGCTTTATTTTCCATCCGACGGAAGACACACTTGAGGATTCTCTCTTACCGGAAGAAGCCGCCCTCCCAGGATTGAACCTATAACCACCTACTCGAGATTGAACAATTATATTCTAGGTTGCGTTCTGACGTGGGACGCTGGCACCCTGTAAAATAGGGGTGGTCCTAGCTGAAGGGGCGTAGTTACCCCGCCCCGGGCGGCAAAATTTCAAAAAAAAATAATATCCTGAAATTTGACCTAAAAATCTGAACCATTTCTCTTCATATTTTTGTCGCACCTACAATTCGGACCGATTGAAATAAAAGTAGAGCTAAGGAAGAAAATATCGGTATTAGAAGAAATGAGGGGCCTAAGGATTTAAATACCTAAATAATGGGGCTAGAATTTGGTCTACGCCCCGGGCAGCTGAAACCCCCGCTACGCCACTACCTAACTGGTCCGCCTTTTGTTGCCTAAGTCTAAGCCAGCTCTCCTTATTTAATAATTTGTCAGTGTGATTCCCTTGAGCTCTAGGTTCACAGGATCGATGCTTGCCAACGCTAGTGGTGTGTGTCCTCTATAAGTGTGTCCTATGTCACCACAAGGATCTCCTTCTACGCCAAAAAAAGTATCCTGCACCCAAAAAAGTATCCTGGAATCCAAAGATCGAACGTGTATCCTGGCTCTTGCGCAATAAAAGTAAACAAAATGTTGACCTTCCGAAGCCGGAAATGCCCTTTTACGCCTTGCATTGACTGTCCCTTTGCAATAATTTTGCTGTTAATGTCCTAAAATCTTTCTATCGCCCTAAGACCTTACTAGGCCTTATATCCAATCATCATGGTACGAAAAAACACCAATGTGATTCTTAAGACATATTGGGCCCTTATGGGGATTCCTACCTGAATAACATATTTTTCTAAAGGGTATCTGACCCTCAACTGCTTTTCGGTACGCGGCAGAACCGATAATAGGGCCACAAATTGTAAAAAAATTGAATAATTGTTGGAGTGGTTTGTTTAGCTTTTCAGAGGGTCAGGGGGAGAGGGGTAGCCCCTTAGGCCGTTAGAGGCTTTTATGAGGGATTACCTTCTTCCCCTTCTCTTAAATGCCCTTATCATCTGATGTAAGAGGGACTCCCTCCTCTTCTGACGGCCCTTTCAACCCTCAAGAACTAAGCCTATTTGCTATCATTGTTCAGAAAAGAGTCCATTAATTCGTTGTTGACTCATAGCTGAAGATAGCCTTGAGGCTTACAACTGGAAAGATTCTAGGGACCCTAATTTTTGTTCCAAGTTCTCACTGGGGGGAATCTTGCAGGTGGTGGTTCTCAGTTTATTAGCAGATATTTAGCATACAAATAAAGCAGAATGCAACCCAATTTGTACTCATAAGGCAAAAACAAGCAAAATCTTACCCCTTTTCCGTCTACGGCAGGGTCTAGTACCCATTTTTGTCCTACTGAGACACATGCCCTATCTGTTGGATGGTATTTTTACACAACTGCATGTTGACCCAATGCTGCAAACCCTACTCTTGTCTATCGTTGGCCTGCTGTTCGGTGGGGCACTCCATGAACCCCAGGGGCTGAGCTTCTACACCTGGGAATTTTGTCCATCCCCCTGACCCAGGTTAGTGCTTTTCTTTCTCCCCCTGACCCAGGT
>JAAFCE010001036.1:62022283-62054155 GCA_013389805.1 Trigoniulus corallinus | reverse complement strand
GTTAGTGCTTTTCTTTCTCCCCCTGACCCAGGTTAGTGCTTTTCTTTTTCCCCCTGACCCAGGTTAGTGCTTTTCTTTATCCCCCTGACCCAGGTTAGTGCTTTTCTTCCGCTGATTAAGAGAGAAGCGTAGGGCGGCCTTTTGCCAGGAATCGGAAACTCCAGAATCGAGTAGTACTAAAGGGCCGAAACACATGCAGGCTACACATTTCCTATTATCCTGACCCTTGCCCTTCGTTATTCAGGACAGATTGGAACCTAAGTATGACCTCGTGCTAAAACCAAGGAGAGAATGGCTTGCGAATTACTACCAATTTCTACCTGTTGTAAACTTGACTCGAAGTGATGGTTCGCAGGTTCGGTCCTGGTCCCAGTGAATTTTTTGGGGCAGAAAAGGAATACTAGTGCGCCTTACAGTTGGATAGCGTCGGCCTTGGTAGGTTATTGGTAGCGTCATTGAGTCGAGAGCCTGATCGCAGGTTCAGTACTGGGCTGAGACGGCTGGTGTCTTTCAGACAAGAAAAGGTGCTCTTTCCGTCCTTAATGAGTGTGTACAATGTCACCACTACACGGAAAAAGAATTCTCCCCAAATCTCCAGGTGTTAGAGGTTCTTAGGCGGACATAGCGACAAACGAGAATCGAACCTGAGTTATGAGGTCACAACGCGCGGACACTTCCAGCTCAACCGAAGAGTCGACGCGGAAATGCCCGATTTCGGCATCCTTTGTGTTCCTCCTGTGCATCCCCCTCCCAAATTCTTTCCGAACGACGTTAAAATGTCTCGAACAGTTAACCTTTGACCTGGGTCACGAATCTTATTCACCGTTGTTCATTTTTCAGGGGCATCTGGTTTTAATGGAGCAGCCACCATGGCTGGAATGAATGGAATGTCGACGTTAGGTGGCGTTGCAGCTGTTGCTAATTTGACTGGAGTGAATTCGGCTACTGGAATTACAGGTAATGGACCTGTGGTCCCATCAGCGGTTCTTTTTCTTTCTGGGGCAGTGGCTATATTTGGTCTACTTGATTTTAAAGGTGATGGTCGGGTACTCCTTCTGCCCTGGGCCGCCAGTGTTCGAGGAAAACCCAGAAGGGTGATGCTTCGTAGGGCAGTCTTTTCGGATGCTCAACGTAAAGAATTGGAAAAGAGGTTTCAAATTCAGAAATACATCAGTAAGCCAGACCGGAAGAAGTTAGCCGAAAAATTAGGGCTCAAGGATTCACAGGTAGGACCACATTTTTTTTTTCAATTCTTCGGGGCTTGTGACTGTTACTTCATTATGCCGCCCTCTTTCTTTTTGGCTCTTCTCATCAATCCTCTTGCCCTTTCTGTAATCTAGGGGCGATCCTTCTCTGTTGTCCTAATGGGGAATTAACGCTCATTGCATATTTATGAGCATGCGTCGTTTGTTCCGAAATGTAATCCATCTTTTCACTCTGAACTACTGAATGACCTGCCAGATTGTCACGCCCTCTGACGGGGGGAATTCATTTTGACACTTTCCTCTCAATTGTAGAGTTTGTCCTTCACCGCTTGGGCCAGAGATCCCCTAAATAAGTTTGAGGACTTCTAAATATGTACACTAGGCAGAAAAAGTCTGCATACACATCAGTTGTCTGCAATCATTTTGTATAAAAATTGGTAATCCCTTTAAGCACAGCTCAATTTGTATTGAATATATATTCCTTGATCACTTACAATGTTCAGGATGCAGATTTAGCAAATCTAAATGGAAATTGAACTGAAATCAACAACTGAAAATGAAAGAACCCCGAAATTTTGCACAGCAAAAGTCTGCATACAGGAACATAACTTTCTGATTCCTTTTAATTAAACTTTGAAATAATGCAAACCCACATTATAACATCATATAATGAACAATTAGGCTAGGGGGACACTATAGTCAAGATTTTCTGATGATAGTCTGTATGTGCTTAGCTTGAGTAAGACAAACCAATGTGTAGAGCTGCACACTTGCAACAAGGCGCCACACCACATAGCACATAGACTGAAAATAAAACAATTTCCAAACTTTGGACACAAAGTCTGCATTTAATGGCATAACTTGTTTATTCATTAAAATTAGTCTTTGGAATAATGCTTTCAAACACAAATTCTGAAAGTTTATAAGGCACAATTAGGCTAGGGCACACTTTAATCCAGACTGTTTGACAACAGTCTATGTGCTCAGTGGGGGTAATCAAAACCAATAGGTAGCTGCACATTTGAGACAAGGCATCTAATACACAAAACTGATTAACAACAAACATTACACAGACAATTGTCAGACAGGCTTGACTATATAATAGTGTGCACCTAGCCTTAGTGTTCAGTTGTTGTTTGGTGCAGTGATTTGCTTATCATCAAAGAAATAGTCATGCAATCTAAAAGAAAGGAGATTGACGTTGGTGAACGTAAAATTATAGTGAAATTGTGGGAAGAAGGGAAAAGCTATCGTGAAATAGGCAGAATTATAGGAAGATGTCATTCTTCTGTTCAACGAGTAGTCAATAATTTTGAAACAACTGGAATTTTATCTTCAAAACCACGTTCAGGCCGTCCTTCAAAGGTGTCAGTTAGAGAGAAACGCAGTATCATAGCTGCAGTCAAGAGAAATCCAAGAATATCTGCAGCACAAATTGTTAAAGATGTTGAAGGGATGTTCAATAAAAGAATTTGTGCTGATACTGCAAGAAGAATACTGAGAAGGGCTGGGTATCATGGACATGTTGCACGTAAAAAACCATTCGTGTCAAGGGTCAATCGTCAAAAGCGAATTAAATATGCAAATGACTATGTGAATCAGCCAGTTGAGTTCTGGGAAAGGGTCATTTTTTGTGATGAAAGTAAATTCTGCATTTTTGGAATAAAAGGACGAAAACTTATTTGGAGAAGAAGAGGTACAGCACTCAACAAAGAAAATCTCTTCCCTACTGTGAAACATGGTGGTGGTGGTGTAATGGTATGGGGGTGTATGGCTAGTAGTGGTGTTGGGCATCTGCAGTTTATTGATTCTACTATGAACAAATATAATTATTTGGATATTTTGAAACATAATGTGAAACAAAGTGCAGAAAAACTGGGTCTAGGTGATGCATATCATTTCATGCATGACAATGACCCAAAACACACATGTGAGATTGTGAAGCTGTGGTTGCTCTACAATGTCCCAAGACAGTTACATTCACCCCCACAATCACCAGACTTAAACCCCATAGAACATCTATGGGATTTACTAGAGCGGAGGATTCGCCATCACCACATAACATCTAAGGCTATGCTAAAAACAACATTAAAAGAAGAATGGGGGAAAATTACTGCTGAAGAAACTTCTAAACTTATCAACTCTATGCCAAAAAGATTGCAGGAGGTTCTGAAAAGAAAAGGATACCCTACCAGCTATTAATGATTACATTAATTGATAAAATCTTTCATCTGATGCAGCTGTATGCAGACTTTATCTGCTCATTTTTGTGGACTCTTTTGTTTTGTGTTATTATTGCAGTTGTATCTATTTTTAAAATTTGTTAAATGAGCAATTCCCAGGATTGTGAATGTTCAGAGAATATATTAAAAACACATTTTGGGTTGAACTTAAAGGTTTTTGTAGTTTTTATGCAAAAAAAGTGCCACACACCTTAAGTGTATGCAGACTTTTTCTGCCTAGTGTATTTAATGAACAGCAGGCTCGAGTTGAGCAGCCCATTGCTGCCAGTATTTGTGCGCGTAGCGTCGTTCCAGGCTGGTGTGACTAGAATTTCTCTTGGTTTGCAGAAGAGCCGAGTTCAATTCCGTAGTAGAAGGGTTTAGTTATTAACGTTGGTCTATCTATTTCTGCTGGCTGGTGGAGGGATTAGCGACTAGTAACCCTGATCCCGCTTATGGCAGGGTCGGATATCTATCGTTATCCCTCTGATCGCCCTCCGAATGGGCGATCTGTTGAACGGTATTTTGAAGCAGCTGGCTGCCGACCAAAGCTACAACCCCTGTGCTTTTTTATCGTCGGGATACTGTTAGTTTGGGGCGTTTTACCGACGCCAGGGGGTGAGCTCCTACACCCGGGAATTTTACAGCATCCACTCGTTGAATAGTAGAGAGATAGTTCCAGGCTTGTGCTCGGGGAATGGTGGTAGTTTCAAAACTAGTGCTCGGGGGACGGTGACAATTCCAGGCATGTGCTCGGGAGATTGTGGTCGTTGCAGTCAACTGCTCGGGGAATGGTGCTTATTCCAGGCAAGTGCTCGGAGGATGGTAGTCGTTCCAGACAAGCGCTCAGGTGATGGTAGTAATTCCAGGCTAGGATTCCGTAGATTCCGGCCGTTCCAGGCTAATGTTCAGGGATGGTGTCAGTTCCAGACTAGTGCTCTGGTAATGGTGGCAGTTTCAGGCTATTGCTCTGGGGATTGTGGTAGTTCCCCGTTAGTGCTCCGAGAATGGTGGGAAGCGTCTGTATTGCGTTGGACGCACCATTTCTCGTCTTACCACTGAAGTAAAGCAACGCAGTCCCTTTGTTTTGTTTGTTGGTGTTTAAGGTCCCGTCAACTACAAGGTCATTAGAGACCCGTCCATTGCATAGTTCTAATGCATAGACTGCACAGACACTACACTAATGCGACGATTATTGGGTATTGGCAGTACCCAGCTTTCCCGAGCGACCACCCATGTCAGTACTAGCTGGGCTTGCGTTGCTTAACTTCAGTGATCAGACGAGAACTGGTGTGTCCAACGCAACTCGTCGCTCCCAAACGCAGTCCCTGCTAGTGCATGGGTTGCCCCTTGGGAAATCCGGGTACTGCTAATATATAAAAGTCGTCGCATTAGCGTTGTATCTGTGCAGTTGCTGCATTAGAACTACGCAGTGGATGGGGCTGCAATGACCTTTAGTTGAAAGGCCCTTGAAAGGCACCAGCAAAACAAACGGGAATGGTAGTGGCGCCGGGCTTGTGTTCGAACGCCGGTGATAGGTTCAGGCCGGTGTTCATGGCATGGTGACCATTCCAGAAAAGTGCTCGGAGAATGGTGGGATCGGCTTATCGCTTTAGACACACCAGTTCTCGTCTGATCACTGAAGTTAAGCAACGCAACCCCAGCTAGTACTAGCAAGGATGACTGCTTGGGAACACCGGGTGCTGTTAATACCAAAATCATCGTAATAACTTAGTGTCTGTTCAGACTCTGCATTAGAACTACGCAGTGGACGGGGCTCTAATGATCATTGTAGTTGAAGGGCCCTGAAACACCGACGAAACGAGCAAAAGTGGCCTTTCAAGGCTAGTGTTCGGGGAATGGATGTAGTTCCAGGCCTGTGCCTACGGAATGGTTGTAGTTCCATGGCTAGTACTCGTGGGAGAACTCAAATAGAGCCCTTTGGGGCGGTCTGCAAGGTCGGCATGTAATTTTCTACCGCCTGGTGTCACTGCTTGTTCCTAATCGTTTATAATGGTGCCACGTGTTGTTGTTTGTTTTCGTCTATAAAAACTTTGTTAATTATTTATCATCTTGAGTGTTTATAAGGTCTAACACGCATTAAGAGGCAGCGGCGGGGAGCTGGGGGAGGAAGAAGGGTTGTGATTGATTTTTCAGTGTTGGCAGGCGGCAGCCGATGCGCCGTTTTTCGTTTGAGACGCTTTTCTGCTCCCTCTCCCGACACGAACCATCACCGCCTGCTTGCTGCTTTTCGTTTTTCAAATCAATAACCATCAAAAGTAACTTTACAACGGGCTTAATTGGTCGTTAATTACTCTGGGAAGCTGTGGTGGCGTTGCTCCGACATGCAGATGGGTCTCCTACAGCCATTTGCAAAAATGACTTTTTATTTCACATTGCGCCCGCCCGCAGCTCCACCTACCGCCCAACCAACCACCCCTTTCCTTCTCCCCGCTGTTGCTTTTCTATGTAAATTTCCTTCCTTCAATTAACACCAGATGGCAGATAACTAATAAGCACTACATTCAACGGTGTATTGTGCGCTAAATTGCTCCTTACTGTCACTCAATTCTTACCCTGGCCAAAGGCCGGCTGGTGATTTTCCGCCGCAAAGAGGCCGAGTCATTCTCGTGTGTCCCTCCCTCTCCAATTTTTTCGCAATCAACGCGGGGTTTGAGATCCCGAAAAATCCATCTCTTGAGCTGTCTGATCACTGAAGTTAAGCAACGCAATCCCAGCTAGTCGTGGAATTGGTGGCCGCTTGGGAACACTGGGCACTGCTAAGATCCAAATCGTCAGAACATCGTAGTGTCTGTGCAGACTGCATCAGAACCATGCAGGGTCCGGGGCTCTACTGACCGTTGTAGTTATAGGTCCCTGGGAAAAGCAGGTTGTTGGGGCCCCTGCGACAACCAATAGCAAGAACAATATGTAAATGGTGACTTGACATTCACAGATTGGCATGGATATTTGTGCCCAGATATTTTTTGTTGGTGTTTAAGGGCCCTTCAACTACAAGCTCATAGGAACCCCGTTCACTACGTAGTTTGGACACATCAGTTCTCGTATGAACAATGAAGTTAAGCAACGCAACCCCAGCTCTTAATGATATGGGTGGCCGCTTGGGAAACCTGGGTACTGCTAACACCCAAAAATCGTCGCATTAGTGTAGTGTCTGTGCAGTATCTGCTTTAGAACGATGGAGTGGACGGAGCTATAGTGACCTTGTAGTCGAAGGGACCTAAAACACCAACGAACCAACCACTACGTAGTTCAAATAAATGAATTGTTCAGACACTACGCTAATGCGGCGCTTTTGGGTTTTAGTGGTACTCAATTTTCCCAAGAGGCCGCCCATGTTAGTATTAGCTGGGGTCGTTGCTTAATTCAGTGATTAGACGAGAACTGGTATGTCCAGCGCAATACGGGTCAGGCCTTCTGGCCTCCTGTTATTCTTATCTCTCACTTCCGCTCATTTGAAACTTAAAGGACGACCCTTGCTACGTGGTCCTAAGCTGTTTAGGACCTTCAAGAAACTGGGAGATTCAAATAACTGTCGTGACGAATTCTAATTGACAGTGAAGGGCCATTGGAGAAGGTGAAATACGCATTTGACCTCAGATGATCCATCTCCATCTTGATAGCTCACTACTGTTTAACACAAGGGCCCTTTATTGGGTCTCCACCCTGGTTTTTCTTGTCAAACGGTCTGAAGGGAGACCATACCCTTACTAAGATGATCATATGATGTGATTGTACCGTTTCCCAGGGCCGGTTCTAGGCTGCAGCACGCTAGACACAATCAAGGGGCTCTATCAAAGAAGGGCGCTGGGCAACGCTTTGCACTAATGAAATGTTCGTACTATTAAGGCGCAAGCTGAAGATTTGTCCTAGGGCGCTGTACAATCTTAAGCCTGCCCTACCCTTTCATCTCGGTCCTGTGCGCTCTTGGTGATGATATTTGACCCACAGGTTCAGGTTCGACATTTTTAGGCGAGAGGGAAGCCCCAAATGGATTTTAATAGGAATAGAACTTTGACCCCGTTTGGTGTCAACACTGCATGCTAAAGGACAATTTCTAATGGCTTTTGGTGCGCATCAATATGGATACCTCTAGGGCCAATTCATATCTTGGGATCTGAATTGGACTTATGACGAATTCTAGGGATTACGCATTACTTTTTAAAGGCCCGCCCAACTCTGGTCTTTAATTTTTTTCAGGCCGGTCTCCAACGGAAATTGATGAATCCGGAAATCGCAGTTCGTTCCGTTGATTAATTAAGTTATGGTCCTTAGTAATTGACAGATAACACGTGGTGCGGTTTGGTGGAGTACCACTACAAGACTCGAAATTAACGAAGATTAATTAGAATCCATCACATGTATCATGTGCAGCTGTGGTTCCAGGTCGTTCCGAGAGCCCCCTTTCAATCAAGCGCCTCCCCACTACCAGGTGGCGTTGTATGACACCAATTTATCAACCCGATCACTACCCGCTACATTTCAAACAATGTTGATAGGGATTTGGTGTCAAGGGACCCGACTCGGTGGTGCAGGAGGTAGTGTGTTCGATTACTGCCTCAGTGGTTCCAGGTTCGATACTGGATGGGAGCGGCTGTATTGCGTTGGACACGCCAGTTCTCGTCTGATCACTGAAGTCACGCAACGCTACGCCAGTTAGTACTAACATGGGTGGCCGCTTGGGAACACTGGGTACCGCTAATACCCAAAAATCGTTGCATCAGCGTGGTGTCTGTGCAGACTCTGCATTAGAACTATAGTGGACGGAGCCATAATGGCCTTTGTAGTTGAAAGGCCCTGAGACACCAACAAAACAGTAAAATAGCTATAGTGGATCGAAGTGGGTTGGCTTCTTTCGCGTGAGTGAAAGGTCCTGAGTGCGCCTTCCGCCGGATGGGAAGTAAACCCGTGCGTGTCTTTTGCTCATCAAATAACTTTCTCTCTCTCTCTCTTATGCAACGGGTAATGAGGCAAAATTCCCAGGTGTAGAAGATCGCCAATGTGCCCCGCCAGAGGGACAAAGCTGGGTACCCGACCGTGCCATAGGCGTTAAGAGGGTTACTTGTTGCTTTTTTTGTTACTTGGTGCCACTGAGGACTTTTATCCAGGGATTCTTGACTGGTAGCAGGGTCCTCGAAAGCCTGTGGCCCTTCTTACCATCTCAGTACAGGTCACGGCGGTTTAACCAGTGAATGCTCCTTAATTGCCCAGATTGATGACTGGGCTCTGTTGCTAGCGGGTCGTGGCTTTGCTGATTTTATTAGAGTGCCTAACATGAGCCTTCTATTTCCGGCGGTAATTTACCGATGCCAAGGTTGGGGGAGCACGGACCTAACGGATAGTTTTTGCCAATGTGTGCGTAGAGGTACCCAACAGGGCCACGGCTTTGGAGTATCCCTGACAAAATCGAACTCTAAAAAAAATTGCATCAAGCGCGAAGTACTCGGCCGCTGGACCATCAAGACAGGGCCCTGAATGGAAAAGTTACTTTTGAAGGTCATAGCGCGCGGGTTTTCACTTGTTCCCTACTGTTCAAAGTTCAGTACACGCCTCTTTAGCACATCATCATCACACTCTTATCCCGCCTGTGGCAGGATCAGGTCTGCGAGTTCAAGCCCTCCACTCCCGCTTTTCTCCTACCAGGTCCCCGTCTACCCCGCACACTGGACAACCTCCTCCCATGTCTGCTTTGGTCTTCTCCTGCCCCGGGTGCTTCCAACCACCTGCATTCTAAAACACACCTCTGTAGCGCAGAATAGTAATTTTCAGGTAGCCCGGCAGTTGATCTCCAAAAGGTGCCAGAGTTGTTGTTTTGCATGGTGTTCAGCGGGCCTGAGTCCTTGTCCTTGTCATCAGCCCTTGTCCATCTTCTTTTGTTTCCTATTAGTACCGTCATCATTATTATCCTCTTTTCTTGCCTATGGCAGGGTCGGGTGAGCAATCTTGCCCGCTTTTGATACATGAACGATCTGTTGGGATAGCATTTCACCTAGCCGGCTGCCAATCTAATGCCACGACCCCTATGCTTATTTATTGTCGTTTTTTTTTTATTCGTTGAGGCACTTTTTCCGCCACCGACGCCAGGAGGGGCGAGCTCTTGCACCTGGAAATTTTGCCGGTCTTTCACGTGCAGGTGACATCCTGCACGCCGTCCAATATATCGCCCATGTGACCGTGCAAAGGGATATAAATGGGTACCTCAGCCTGTCATAGACAGGATAAGAGTTAGTGGTTGCTTTGTTTGCAAGCCCGGGATCGAACTTAATAACGTGATTCTTAGGTTCGATTCTGTATTACGGTATCTAGGCGGGGTTTTTCTCATGTCTCTTATTGGCCCATGGGCTATTTTCACGACATTTGTATTCAGGGGCTTTTTCTTCTCTCTTCAGAATTTTCAGTCATCTTCAGATAATATACTAGGACCCAATGAAAGAAACTGACTCTAAGACCCTTTTGTTAATTGTGTTTAACAGTCACTAGGGTCCTTTGAATGGGAGGTGTGATAGTCCAGATTTTATTATTAGTGTAGAAATGATGGTCCCCTCCTTTTTTTCGGAAGAGAAAAAAACGTGTCTGATGAAACGTTGAGACTGTACCCATTTAAGCCTTGGAAGCAACTGGCCGTTAGAGGGCGTGGCGGTTTGGCAGGCTGTTGAAAAGAGCCCCAATTATGATTGATCATATATCATTGCAACTGTTGCTTCTCATAAATATGCAACACAACTCTGTTAATTTTCCATTAGGTTATGACGCTTATTGAGGTAACAGGCCCAAAATGGACTCTTTTTCTTAGGGCTTTTTACTGAGGGCAGAATTCTATACAGTGGATCCAAACCACATATATTTTTTTCTTCTTCTCACTTTTACACTTCTACAGATTGGAATAATAGGGCCTTTAGAGACCTATTTTGAGTGTGCAACCCACCTAGGGGAAATGATGGGTAAAAATTGAAAGGGCATGTGAGACCTATGTCGCGTTCGTACGCTAGAATGACTTATTTCTTACTCAATTCAAAGAACTATTGATCGAATTCGGTGTCTTATTGTCAGACAAGGCCCTATGGAATAGCGGACGTGCAGCCATAACACCAGCCCAGCATGTGTTAACACAGAAAAGGGCCCTAACCAATGTCTTAATTTGGATTCAACCTGTTTGGAGTATGCACACACGCCCCTTCCCCGACGAAGGTAAGGGTGAATGGTAAGGTCCCAGCAAAATGTGAGTTGGACACTATCGATCTGTCTAGTCTGTTTCGGTGGGTTAGTCACTGTGTGGTGGCAGGTTAGATCCTGCCCGATCGTGCTTTTCGGGCGTGAAAATAACCCCGGGTGCATTTTCCATGAAATGGGAACTAAAGCTGTAGCCCCGTGTAGCGTTTACAGTGTCACTACTGCGCGTAAAAGAGCCCCTTACTTACGGAATAAAATATAGGTGAAAGAACTCGCCACCTGAGGGCATCATCCCCAAAATTGAATATAAATTGGCCGTAGTATTCAATGTTACCCTGTACAAAGGAACTCTTCCTGTACGGAAAATAACACTGATCGCGTACGTCAGTCTATCGTTGCAGGTTGGATCCCGGCCCAAGTCCCCACGTCAAACCGAGGTTATGCTCCCAGTCGCATGTAAAAGAACCTTTTCTACACGGAATAAAAATGGAAGGCATGGGTGGCAGCTTGGGAAAACTGGGTACCGCTAATATCCAAAAATCGTCGCATTAGAGTAGTGTCTGTGCAGTCTCTGCATCAGAACTACACAGTGGACGGGGCTCTAATGACCTTGTAGTTGAAGGGCCCTAAAACACCAACAAACAAACAAACGGAATAAAAATAGACTTTGCGACCAGTAAAATTTTCAGGTGTTGGAGCGTCTTTCATCCCAAGCCCAAAATGACGTCCAGAAGTTGCAGCTAGCTTCCTGGGAGTTTAACCGGAATAATGATGTTTAGTATCAGTGCCGTCTTAACGCATGGACTAACTAGGGACTTGCCCCGGAGACCCCATACTAATCTGTGGATGTCAAGTGACCGTTTGCATACGTATTATTATTGTGAGTGGTTGTCGTATGCCCCCCAGCACACGGCTTTTCCCAGGGGCCCATTATGCTTGTAAGCCGAAATTAATACAGCGACTAGTATCGGAATCGAACCTGCATTGCAAGTTTCAGAGGCGTGTACGTTATAAACAGGTTCCGAGATATCCGGTATAAATTGAATGGTCGCTCGTTAATATATGCAGTCATTTTATGAACATGAAGTTATGTGTCTAATTAAGAAACCCGTAGTCCTTATAATGTACAAGATACGAAGGGCAGTTCATTAAGAAGTGAGACGCGGCTTATTTATCAAATCATCCTGCTTTTCTATGTTATAGGCTGTTGCCCTCTCTCTCTCTGGGGCCCTTTTCGTGTTGGTATGAGGTTGAGGGCCCTATCATCACTGATGATTCTACGTCGTGTAATAATTTTTGAAATGGTTGCTAAGTTGTTTGCATCCACTTCCCTCTCCTCTCTAAGTTTTTTTAAGCTTTCAGGATTGATGGGGTTGAATGTAGTGGGTGACATGGATAATGGGCTGATTCGACATCAATTTCTAATTCCTTTTCGGATCAGAAAACTCATAGGGCCAAAACACCCAATGCATTGATGTGGGCGCATTTGCGTGCATTTGACAGCGGGTTGGATCCATATTTTTTACACCCCTTCCTCTTACTCCTTCCTTGGTACTCCGATTGTTGCATGGATGAATAGTTATATGACTAAATTTGAAATCCAAGATTGCTACTGCAGTGCTACCTTGTGGCAGGGTTTGAATTCAATGCTGTTGTCCGCCCCTCCTCTTCCTTCCACACAACATTCTACACCCCTTCTTCTACTTCCATGTTGTGCTTCCGCCTGCTTTTATTAGGGCGTTGCATGGCTGATTGAGTTGAACAGTACCGAGTTTTCTCACCGATGTCCCGGCCATCATTGGTCACAGCTGTGACGTCATTAGCATTTTAGCCCACTCATCAGAGGTGGAAACCGAAAATCGATGGCATCATCATTTCAGAAACATATTCTATCTTTTGGCTTTATTGGATTCTGGTGAAGAGGTTTTCAGTGTGTGCGTGTGCGCGATAGAGTTTAGGGACAGATTGGTAGTGGTTGAGATTGTTCGTGCAAAAATATTTGTTTGAAAGCGAAGGGAGCGTACTGCGTCCACACCCGACCCCCTTCTGCAATTCGACACTTGACAATAGTATAGCAGTTAATAACTCCAAATTGCTCTATACTTTTTGGTTGCCCCTACCTACATGTATTCCTCAATGTTATACCGATCAACTACTTTAACAAAGGAGATATTTGCAGGGTATGCCAATACGTTCTCCTATAGACCCGCGTCGGTGGGGCGGGGAGTAGTGTGTTTGGTTATTGCGTCAGGGGTTATAGGTGAGTTGGCTTCTTTCGGGAGAGAGAGAGAGGCCCCTAGAGCACCTTCCTTTGCATGAGAAGTAAAACCGAGGTCCCGTGTGGTATAAGCTGTCATTTGCCCGAAAAAGAACCCTCTCTACTACGCACCTGGTAGATAAGGCGCAATTCCCAGGTGTAGGAGCTAAATGGGGTGCCCCAACGAACAGTAGACCGACGATAACTAAGCATTGCTGCTTTGGTCGGCAGCCGGCTGCAATAAAATACCGTCCATTATATCACCCGTTTATCCATTCAGAGTACAGGATGAGTACCCGACCCTGCCATGGGAGGGAGAAGGGTTAGGAGTTCCTTTGTTTTGTTTCGCCAATAAGTTCTTATATAAAGTTCGACTTTTTCCTTACAAAAATGGGTATTTTCAGTGCTGATGGTCTGAAGTAGCGTGCTGGTAGAAGTTGATCCTTAATGGACCTGAACGCCCTGTTAGCTGCATTCCTTTTAGGTCTCAGATTGCTTCAGTTCTTAATCCCAGTACATCAAGTTCGATCCTGACCGAAGCATTGGTTTCTTTCGAACCCCCACCACCCTAAGTGTGCCTTCTAGCTCTAGTTGGATACACTGCAAGCAGCCGTGATAGGCCAAATTGGCAGTGGAGAGAATAACTCTCATTCTTAACAATGGACTCATTCAAAACCCCCAAGGAACCTGAAGCATAACACCTATTCTGTCATACATAGCCTGCCCACTATAATGGCACCTTCTTCCAGAAAGTTCTTCACTTTATCCTCATCAAGAGCATTCCATTGCCGAATGACCCTTGGACAAAAGGACCAGTAGTGTGAGTCTGTTCGGGACCCTGATCTCCTTCAATTTTAACAGATGATCATTTCTCCCCCTATATTCTACAAAGGATAACCTGCCATCCAGAGGACCCTCGTAACCTATTTTCAACAGTCTTACAAACAGCTTAATGCTGTCAGATACCAGCCTCTGTTGTTGTTGTTGTTTGTTGGAGTTTAAGGTCCCATCAACTACGAGGTCATTAGAGACCCTACCAGCCTCTGACATGGTGAGTCCCACCCCAATTCTCTGATCATGTCTGACACACTCTATCTACGAAAGAACCGACTTAGCACAACTATGCTGCCCTCCTTTGGACTATTTCAATTTTCCAAGATCGAATAGGTCGAATTCCCTTCAGACGCCTTTGGTTGAATAGGAAGTAAAGCCGTGGCCCCGTGTTGTTAGTAGGGGAGAAGGTAGGAATATAAGATGCCCATTATATTTTGGAACCTAATGAGCTTTAAAATAGTTACAAATAAGGAAATAATGTTACAAATGATGGGTAATTTCATGTGAAATATGCTGTATAAAAAGAAATACAACAAACCTAATCATCATCATCATCATCACACCCTTGTCCCGCCTATGGCAGGGTCGGGTCTGCGGGTTCTGATCCTCCACTCCCGTCTATTCCCAACCAGGGTTTCATCCACCCCACACGCCACCATGTCCCTCTATACCACCTGCTCCCACGTCCGCTTGGGTCTCCCCTACTCCTGATGCCACCCACCACCTGTTGCCCCATAATATACCGCATGAGCTCCTCCTCCCCCCTTCGTATCACATGCCCATACCACCTCAACCTATATTCTCTCATCTTCTCCGCAATGTCTCCCACCCCCAAGCTGCCTCTAACATACTCGTTGCGGACTCGGTCAGCACGCGACACCCCACTTATGTAACGCAGCATTCGCATCCCGGCCACTTGCATTCTCTTCTCGTGGTTCTTCCTCACTGCCCAGCACTCAGATCCATACAGCATGGCGGGCCTAACTACAGTTTTGTAAACCTTACCTTTCAACTTTATTGGGACTCTGTGGTCACACAGGACACCGCTTGCCTGTCTCCACTTTAGCCATCCTGCATTGATTCTGTTGGTAACATCGGAGTCGATTTCCCCATTATTCTGAATCACCGATCCTAGATACCTAAACTCTTTCACCGCTGGTAGCACCTCATTTCCACAACGAACTACATCCCCTTGGTCCTAGCCACTCCAATTGAAAGCTAAGTACTCTGTTTTCCTCATGTTCACCTTCAGGCCCCCCTTTGCCATTGCTGTTGTAATGTCCTGTAAGCCCTGTTGAACCTCCTCTTGGGACTCCTCTAACCTTCCTACATCATCAGCAAATACCAAGCACTGGGGGCCCATTCCCCTACTCCTGTCAGCAGGTCATCCATTGCCAAAGCAGATAGATATGGGCTGAGAGCTGATCCTTGATGAAGCCCTACCTTCACCTGGAAGCCACTGGTATTCCCCCATGCTGTCCTCACCCTAGTTGTGGAACCATCATACATATCCTGTATTATTCTGATATGCCCTTCATCTACTCCCTTATTTCTTAGAACATCCCATACTACCTGTCGTGGGACACTATCATAGACCTTCTCTAGGTCTACAAAGATCGCATGCAGGTCCTTCTTTACTGCTCTATGCTTCACAACCATCTGTCGTAGAATAAAGATGGGTTCCATTGTTGACCTACCAGGCATAAACCCAAACTGGTTTCCTCAGACACTAGTACAATTCCTAAGGCGACATTCTATGACCCTCTCCCACAGCTTCATAGAATGGCTCATTAGCTTAATGCCTCTATAATTTCCACAGTCCTGGGCATCGCCTTTGCCCTTGAACAGTGGGACAATCCAACTCTCCCACCATGCAGATGGCATTTGGTCACCCCTGGCTATTTTATTGAAAAGCTTCCCCAGCCATGTAATTCCTGTGGTTTCCAAGCTATGCCAAACGTGAATGGGAATCTTATCAGGGCCTACAGCTTTGTGACCTTTCATCTTGTGGAGGGCCCTGACTATTTCTGCCCCACTCACCAAGTCCACAGCTTCTGAGGAGGCAGGGATGATGTTCCTTACCATTTCACTGGTATCTGTGTTTAGGAGATTGTTGTAATATTCCTTCCACCTCATAATTACCTCTTCTGGCTGATATAGGACCCCACCATTCCTATCTTTGATCGTGATGGCCCTGGTGACGTCCTTATTACTTCTATCGGGTCTTGGCTAGTCGAAAAACTTCCTGCTCACCTTCCATAGTCCCTAAGCTCTCATATAAAGCCTCATACTTTTGGTGTTTGGCCTGGGCAATGGTCCTCCTAGCATGCTTCTTTGCCTGTATATACTCCGTCTTACAACAAACCTAATAGAAAATTTTAATTTTCCATTTTTCTGGAAAAGTGCAAAGTCGGTCAGTATCAAACTGCAGTAGTAATATGAGATAGTACCATTTTTATAAAATTAACTATTGAAACTGCACAAAATCAAAATTGAGAAAGATTTTATTACAGTACACTAGCTTGGAGCTCAAACACAACAACTTAAATATTTTTACATTTGTCACATTCTGAGAAGTTCGATCCAGCTATATATGCACTCAGCATCATGCCATGCAAGTTCAGGTTCTCTTAAGTTCTTCAATAGCATCTTCTTCGTCTGGGACACTCGTCTGTTGGGGCACTCACTGCACCTGACAAGGGAGCGGCGAGTTGCGTTGGACACACCAGTTCTCGTCTGATCACTGAAGTTAAGCAACGCAAGCCCAGTTAGTACTGACATGGGTGGTCGCTCGGGAAAGCTGGGTACTGCTAATACCCAATAATCGTCGCATTGGTGTAGTGTCTGTGCAGCATATGCATTAGAACTACGCAGTGGACGGGTCTCTAATGACCTTGTAGTTGACGGGACCTTAAACACCAACAACCACCAACCATGCACCTGACAAATCATCTGAATGCTTCTGTGCCATGGTCAATCTCTTGCTATTTGATAATCTCATATTGCTTTACTACCCATCAAAATCTCGGATTACAACCATTCCACCATTTTTCGTTTTCGTAAGATATCACACTCAAAAACGTAATATATGTGAAATTCTCTTTGGTAATATGAAATAGCAATTATTGCATCATATTTTACCTTTCTTGTATTTTTGAAAATGAAAGAATCAGCAAATTTATCTATTCTTGAAAATGGACACCATAAAACTTTCAGCAGTTGCAAAACTTTCAATCTTCCACCACGCAGTCAGCCTCCAACAAACATGGCCCCCGGCAGTGGACAAATGTGCCATGTGCTACGGCAACTACTTCCCAACTCCTCCTACAAATGCCAGTGGTGAGCACATGTCAAAACATCGGTGTCTCATATTTCTACTCTACCTCATATTCCTACCTTCTCCTCTACCTTCCCCTATCTTTCCCACAGGCCCTAAATTTCTCGCGAACTCTGGACTGTAGATGCCGTCTGCTTTCCCAATTTTGGAAATATTTATTCTGTTTTCGTCTGCCCTAGGCCCTGTGCCTATAGTGCACCCTCGAAAAAACCGTACTAGTTGGGCCCTGTCTGAGAGCATAAGAAGAGGGCCTCCTTCTACAACAAGGTACAGTAATGCCCATTACTGCACAGACACTACGCTGTTATGACGGCTATATCGGTAAATATTCCAAAATGCTGGATCTCGCTCGCAGGCGTCGGTAAATATCCCAGACAAATGATTCGGGCGCTAAATAAGACGAAGGAACTGTCCCGGTGGAAAAATGGACAAATGCCGCATTGGAAATGGGTAGGGATAATGATGAACAGCGCAGGCTGAAAAGTGATTTGGCATCCCTGATCCATTTTCACCATCCCTTACCACCCCTCTTCGATCCTATCACGTGAACGACGATTTAAGAAGTATGTTGGAGCCATCACGTAATTGCGCCCTTCGGCCCTTCCGTACTGTGCCAAAGGCTAAGCCGGCGGCCTGACCATGATTCATGACTGTGGTCCACAAAGCACGTGTCTGGGCTTTTGAGGCCTCTTCAGTATCATTATGAGAGAGTCAGGTACCCATTTGTCCCGTTGGATTAGGGAACATGCGGACGATGCGTTGACGGCATTTTTACGCAGCCCTCCTAATGCCGACTGACCTAATGCTACATTCCCTTGCTTATTTCTAGTCGTCCAATTTTTTCTTCTTTGGGGTACTTTTCCTTCACCGACACCAGGGGGATGAGTGTTACACCTGGAAATTTGGCCGAACTGAGTGTCCCATGTAGGAAGGGTTCTTCTACGTGTACTGGTGACATCATGCAACCCCACACACACACCACGGGGGGCGTACTTGTGGTAAGGTGCTTTTAGGGTGGGAGGGGCTGTATTGCGTTGGACACGCCAGTTCCCGTCTGATCACTGAAGGTAAGCAAAGGGTGACAGCTCGGGAACCCTGGGTACTGCTAATATCCAAAATTCGTCGTAACAGCGTAGTGTCTGCGCACTCTGCATTAGTACTCCGCAGTGGACGGGGCTCTAATGACCGTTGTATTTGAAGGCCCCAGGATCAATCCTGTAACCATGGTCTCAACCAGGCTACCGCCACAGATTAATGGGATATTGCTTAATGACAGAGACAGAATTAATTATTCTCGTAGAATTCTATCCATTTCTATTGACGTTTCGTTTATTGGTTACCCAGGAAAATAACCATTTTTATTTCCGTTCATTTAACCATGTTTCATAAATGGCGGAGGGGGAGGCCGAAAGAGGGGAAGACATTGTTCTCAGGCTGTGAGGTCTTTTGACAAGGGCCGTGAGAGTGAAGGGTCCCTAATATGTCCGCTCTGAGAGATGATCTATTCGGTCATTTGACTGTTGTATGTTGTAACATGATCATTTGTAAATGCTTTAGCGTCTTATGGGCCAAAAGTGGGAGGATCCCAAATGTAAGGGCTCTCTACACCCTCCTCACTTTTTCGCTCACTATCTGCTTGCTCCAACTCTCCCACCCTCCTCCTACCCTCTTTTCCGACCAGCCTGCTGTCATCTAAAGAGGGAAAGAATCAAGGGACCTATTTGTGGTAGTTAATGGGCCTAGGGACTTGGAGAAAGAGAGAGAGGAAGGAGACCAAAGGAGAGGGTGATTGGAACTGCCCCTTGTTTGTCGTTATTGGAATTGTGCTCTGACGCGTACATATACAACACTCTGGCGTCAGCTGTGACTTAGTACTTCATTGGTTTTCTTTTCAAATTGGGGTCCCTTGTTACATGTGTGGAAAACTCACTATTTGGATGGGAATCACACCGCTTTCTAAGTACGACACTACTGCCCTCTACACGTGTTCCTTAACTCCATATCACCATCCATTTTTTCATAATAGTGATTGGTTTGATTTATTTATTCATTCATCGTTAGAACGTGATAGCACGGTCGGTGGTTCAGTGATATTGTGCTTGAGTGATTTGTAAGGTCATTGTTGTAGGTTCCAGTTCCGAGCCCATCTCAGTGGTGCAGATTCGTTCGTTCGTTAGTGTTTTAGGGTCCTTCAACTACAAGGTCATTAGAGACCCATCCACTGCGTAGTTCTAATGCAGAAACTGCACAGACACCACACTAATGCGACGATTTTTGGATATTAGCGATACCCAGTTTTCCCAAGTGGCCACCCATGTCAGTACTAGCTGCGGTTGCCTTGCTTAACTCTTAAGTGATCAGACGAGAACTGGTGTGTCCGACGCAATTACGTCGCTCTCTAGTGGTGCAGGAGGTAGCATGCGCGATTACTGCGCCACTGGTCCAGGTTCCAGACTGGATCGAGGTGGGTTGGCTTCTATCGGGCGAGAAACGCCTTATTTCGGCCGAGACGTAAAACCGCGGTCCCGTGTGGTGCATGATGTCGTTTGTCCGTAAAAGAACACTCTCTACTATGCAACGGGTAGATGAGGCAAAGTTCGCAGGTGTAGGATCTCCATGCCATCTTTATCGACTTGAAGAAGGCAAATGACAGTGTTCCCCTACTCTTAGTTTGGGAGGTATTACGAAAAGGGGGGGAAGAAGAAGGGTTAGTTCGAATAGCTAAGCGTATGTATAATGGTTCCATAGCCAAGGTAAGATCTCCTTGAGAAAATAATGGGGATTTCCCCAGTGAAGGGTGGTGTACACATGGTTCAGCACCTTTTCATTCTGGTTATGGACGAGCTACTGACTAGAGGAGGAGAATGGGCTCCTCAGTGCACGGTGCTTGCCGACGATATTGGAAAACGTAGTGAATCCAGAGAACAAGTGGAGAAGGGCCTAAACGATATTAGAGGGGCGAGTTATTTTTCAATTGGGAAGGATAGGAAACCTTACCTTATTTTTCAATGGGGAAGGATAGGAAAATAATGGTGTCGTAATCTCTATGGGCGAATTGATGAGGAAGGCCGCAAGAGGTAAAGTACTTAGGATCAACGTTCCAAAGCAATGGGAAGATGGACCCGGATGTGACCCATGGAATCAATGTGGGATGGTTGAAGTGGAGACAGGCAAGTGGAGTCCTGTGTGATAGGAGAGTTCCAATCAAATGGAAAGGGAAGTTTTACAGGACAGTGCTTAGGCCCTCTATCTTG
This sequence comes from Trigoniulus corallinus, assembly GCA_013389805.1. Classification (NCBI taxonomy): domain Eukaryota; kingdom Metazoa; phylum Arthropoda; class Diplopoda; order Spirobolida; family Trigoniulidae; genus Trigoniulus; species Trigoniulus corallinus. Next base: position 62,033,855 of record JAAFCE010001036.1, on the reverse strand, counting down.
CAATAATATGGAGCAGAGTTTTGGGCGGTGAGGAAGAGCTACGTAAATAGAATGCAAGTAGCCGAGATGCGTTGTTGATGCTGTTTGTTCGTGCTTTAGGGCCCTTCAACTACAAAGGTCATTAGAGCCCCGTCCACGGCATAGTTCTTATGCAGAAACTGCACAGACACTACACTAATGCGACGATTTTTGGGTATTAGCAGTACCCAGTTTTCCCAAGCGGCCACCCATGTCGTTACTAGCTGGGGTTGCGCTGCTTAACTTCAGTGATCAGACGAGAACTGGTGTGTCCAACGCAATTCGCCGCTCGCCGAGATGCGAATGCTGTGGTGTATGAGCGGGGTGTTGAGAGCTGATAGTTAGGAATGAGTATATTAGAGGTAGCCTGGGGGGCATCGAGGGCAAATGAGAGATTAGGTTGAGGTGGAGGTGAGGTTGCCTGTAAACATATGGTAGAGTGTCGGGTGGACGGGGACCTAGTGGGAGAGCAAGGAGTTGCAGCGTTAGGTCGGCAGCCGGCTGTGTAAAGATGCTATCCAATAGGTCGCCCGTGTGTTCCAAGTTCCACCATAACAGTTGAGTACCTAACTCTGCCGTCAACCTGAAAGGAATTAGGAATATTAGTGATGATTGAAGTTAAAAGGCCCGACGTTCAGTAGGTAGGCCTGGATGTGGCATCTACTGCCGCCTTAACTCATGGGCCCGCTGGGCACTTTCCCAGGGGCAGCATGCTAATCGGAGTATGTTGAGTGCTCATTACATATTATTCCTGTGCGATGTTGTCGTAGAGGCCCAAGCACACTGCTTTGCCCAGACTGCACTGGAGGCATAAGAATGACTTCCGGAGCCGGTCTATGGAGCAAATTGCTACCTGAGTGCCATACGTGGAAAGAAGGAGTCCTGCCGCCCTCTAGCTCCAGTAGTTAGCTGTAATGACGTTAACATAAACTCGTATAACCTCCAAGGACCTAATCATATGTTGGTGGCGGTTGCGGTGTGTGAGTAAAACGGGGGGGGGGGTGTCTGAAAAATCAAAATTGAGGATGATAATTCATTAATTACAGATATGGTAGACGTTTGTAGGGCCCTTTTATCCTTCCCAAATAAAAGATGGAGGGCGGAAAGTAATTAAATTTAGGATTTTGAGATCATTTCAATGAATAGAAACATCTTTAGTTGAAACTGTGCGAGTAACTATTCGTCGTTTGAAAGGTTTCCATGATGTTTGCTTAGTTGAGCATAGAGAGAGAGAAAAAAGGGGAAAGCACACGGAGAGAAAGAGAAAGGGCCTTTAGAAATTTAGGGGCGGAAGTGGTTGTTGCCACTGAAAGATACTTAGTTAACGAGTGTACATTTAATAGCAATTTCACTAGCAGCACTTAAGTGATATTTATTCAAGTAAGCTGATATGGTGAGCCCATTTTCCCCTCAATTTGCTGGGGTTTTTCATTTGTTTCCCCACAGGCCCTAACCCAGCCCTCCCTACCGCCTCCATTTATCCCATATTTCTCCCTTCAGTGAGACGATAAATGAAGAGGGGTGTGGATCAAGGGCCGTCCATTGGATACTAGCGCCTAGTTTGCTTCGGACTCTCTCTATATCTGTGCATCCCTCAACCCCTTTCTTCTTCTTCCCCTAATTTTCCCCACCGCCCCTTTCTTCCCCTTCTCGCCCTGCCTGACAGTGTTGACCTAAGTCTTTGGTGGGAGTCTCGTCAGCCTGCAAATTGTTTCCTTTGTCATGTTTGTCAGCTGGGGGAAATTGATTCCCTTATGTAAACCAGTTTTTTAATTTAACCGCTAGAAGGAAGAGAAAGTGGGGTTAAAAAGAGTAAACGAATGAGATATTTCGGCAGGAGAGAAAGGGGGAAGGGGACCTACACGAGAAGTTATAAAAAAAAGTGAGAAATGAGAGGGGAAAGTTCATTGGGGTCGATAGGCGGGCGAGACTCACGCCTCATGTTAAAAAAACACTTGTGTACAGCGCCATCTATTAGTAGTATTCTAAGCTGTAATGTTTCTTGTTTGTCGAATCCTTTCCTGCTAAGAATAGGATCAGATGTAGAAGATTCCCTCCGCCCCCTGGGGTCAAAAGCAATTAGCAACTGCTAACCCTTTTCCCACCTTTGGTTTTTTTTGATGTTTTATGGCCCTTCAACTCCAATGGTTATTAGAGCCCCGCCGACTACATAGTTCTAAGGCTGCAGCCTTGGTGGAGCCTTGAGGAGAGGTGAGGATAGCAGTGAGGACCGCTATTAAAACAGAACGTCACATTTCAATGGAAGTGGCCATAGTGAAGAGGGGAGGAAAGAAGCGTATAAAATTGGAAACAAAAAAGTTGGTTTTTACAGCGAGGTGACCATTGCTCAATGCCCATTTAATTAATAGTTACATGGCCATGGTGACCTCACCGCTTCACCATGGCCATGCATTTCTCCGCTTTCATCGTTTCATATCACTCCTCTCTCCTCTCCGTGATGGCCACAGCGTTATGCTGTCTGCACAGACATTATGCTGTTACAACGATTATGGTATTAGCAGTGCCCAGACTTCCCAAGGGGTTACCCAGGCCAGTACTGCCTTGTGGAGGCGTTGCTTAACTTCGGTGATCAGACGAGAACTGCCGTGTCCATCCCCCTTTGGCTGAGAGGGGTACCAGTTTTTGTCCAACTGAGTTTGTTGGCAGGTATTTTAAACAGCCGACTACCGAACTAATGCTGCACCAAAAGCATCTACTAGCTCTTTTCCCGCCTATGGCAGCATCGGGTACCCATCTTCTTCCCACTGAATGGACACACGTGCAATCTGTTGGACGATCTGTGCACCAATGCAATAACCTCTATGGTTAATCACCGTCAACCTTTCTTTTTCGTTTCTTTGGGGAATTCCACCGACGTCAGGGGGCCAGCTCCTACACAGAAATTTTGCCTCGTCTACCCGTTACTTAGTATAGAGGGTTCTTTTACGTACAAATTGTGTCGTACAGAAAGGCGCCCTCGGGACCTCTCACTCACCTAAAAGCCAACCCACCTCGATACAGTATCGAACCTGCAATCACTGACGCAGTAATCGAGCACGCTACCTACTGACCCATTGAGACGAGTTTGACCTTATGCTACAATCCCTGTGCTTATTTACTGTCGGCGAACGGGGGGGGGGGCACTCCACCGACGCCGAGGAGCGAGCTGCTACCCCTGACATTTTGGCCGATCTACTCGATGCCTGTTTTCAGCGTTCTTTTACATGCGAATGACATCGTACATCCCGCAGAGCCACGGGTTACTTTCCATCCCGCAGATGACACGTGCAGGACTTCTCTATTGCTAGAAAGAAGCCTACCCTCCTAGATCTAGTTAGCGAATCTGGAGTACTACCTATGCGCCACCGCCGAGGGTGTCTACCATTCTTTGGTCGGCAAACGGAAATAACTGTAAGAAAGAAAATGGGCCGACGTTAAATAATTCGCGGTTGTGGGAAAAGGTTGGGAATGATGAGAAGTTGCCTTGGACACACCAGTTCTCGTAAGATCACTGAAGTTAAGCAATGCAAACCCACGTTAGTACCAACACGGGTGGTTGGTAGTGAACGTTGGGTGCTGTAAATTTTCCATCTCCTACATCCTCTACATCTACCACTTTCTCACCCGCAAGCAGCCTCCTAATGGTTCGGCCTGTTATGGCTGCTTGGCTTACTCCCCAACCCGTTAATGTAACATGATGATGCGGTGCAGGGTAGTGACTTCTGTAAGGCAGTTGGCCAACCGTGAGACATTTTTTGCTTGGCTGGTGTTTAGGGCCCTCCAACTGCAGGGGTCATTTGAGCCCGTCCACTACCTAGTTCTGATGCAGAGTCAGCACAGACACTGCGCTGTTAAGACGATTTGGGTATTAGTCGTACAGCACCGGGCCACTCTCGTCTGAACACTGAAGTTAACCTACCCAAGCCTCGCTAGTACTAGCATAGGTGACCACTTGGCAACCCTGGTTAGTCTGTGCAGTCTCTGCATTGGAACTACGCAGTGGACGGAGCTCTAATGACATCTAATAACCATAGAAACAAACAGTGCGTACTTCATCCTACCATCATAAGTAGGGTGACCATTTTTTTCGCGGGCCTGTCCGGGACATTGACCCCTCTCCTATCATCATCACACCCTTATCCCGCCTGAGGCGGGGTCGGGTCTGCGGGTTCTAGCCCTCCACTTCCGTCTGTTTCCCACCAGGTCCCTGTCCACCCCACACACTGCCATGTCCTTCCGTACAACTTGCTCCCACGTCTGCTTCGGTCTCCCCCTACCCCAGATGCTGCCCACCACCTGAAGTCCTGGGATGTACCCAACGAGCTCCTCTTCCCCTCGTCTCATGATATGTGCATACCACCTCAGCCTGTTTTCCCTCATTTTTTCGGCGATGTCCCCCACCCCCAGGCTACCTCTAATATATGCATTCCTAATTCTATGGGAGCGGCGAGTTGCGTTGGACACACCAGTTCTCGTCTGATCACTGAAGTTAAGCAACGCAAGCCCAGTTAGTACTGACATGGGTGGTCGCTCGGGAAAGCTGGGTACTGCTAATACCCAATAATCGTCGCATTAGTGTAGTGTCTGTGCAGTCTATGCATTAGAACTATGCAATGGACGGGTCTCTAATGACCTTGTAGTTGACGGGGCCTTAAACTCCAACAAACAAACAACTCCTAATTCTATCAGCTCTTGATACGCTGCTCATGTATGGCAGCATTCGTATCTCGGCCACTTGCACTCGATTTACATGGCTTTTCTTCACTGCCCAGCACTTTGATCCATATAGCATAGCTGGTCTAACCACAGTCCTGTAAAACTTCCCTTTCAACTTGATTGGGACCCTCCTATCACACAGGACTCTGCTTGCCTGTTTCCATTTCAACCACCCCCCACTGATTCTACAGGTCACATCCAGGTCTATCTCCCCATTGCTTTGAAATGTCTTTCCTAAGTACTTTACCTCCTGTACCTTTTTCACCAGTTCGCCCTTTGAGTGTATGTCCCCATTGTTTTCCTGACCTTCTTTAGCCCTCCCTTTTCCATTGCTCATCTTATATCGTTTAGTCCCTTCTCTATCTCCTCTCTGCTATCACTTTCCTTATATCATCAGTGAATGCCAGGCACTGAGGGGCCCACTCCCCTACAGCCATCAGCAGTTCGTCTAGAACCAGGATGAAAAGATATGCACTAAGTGCTGAACCCTGGTGCACTCCAACTTTCACTGGAAAGCCCCCAGTGTTTCCCCAAGGTGTCCTTACCCTGGCTATGGAGCTATCATGCATATCCTGGACTATTCTAATAAATCCTTCTTCTACCCCCTCCTTCATAGTACTTCCCACACTACCGGTCATTGGACACTGTCAAAGGCCTTCTCCAGATCGATAAAGATGGCATGGAGGTCTTTCTTTGCTGCCCTACACTTTTCTACCATCTGCCTCAGAATGAAGATAGGCTGCATTGTAGACCTACCTGGCATAAACCCAAATTGATTTCCATGGACACTTGTTTTATCCCAGAAGCAACGTTCCATTACTCTCTCCCAGAGTTCATGGAATGGCTCATTAACTTTATACCTCTATAGTTGCCACAGTCTTGGACATCCCCTTCACCCTTGTAGAGTGGTACTATCCAACTCTCATGCCATGCAGATGGCATTCTATCTCCACTAGCTATCTTATTGAAAAGTTTCCCTAGCCACTTGGTACCTGTCCTCCCTAGGCTGTGCCATACTTGAATGGGGATTCAATCAGGGCCTACAGCTTTTCAGCCTTTCATCTTCCTAAGTGCCCTGGTTACTTCCTCCTCAGTTACACAGTCCACCACCACACCTGGTTTAGGATTGGTGACCATGTCCCCGTCTCCCTCAACTTCATTCAAGAGGTTTTGGAAGTACTCCTCTCACCTCCTGTTTACTTTTGTTGGGGAGAGCAGGATGCGCCAAGATGGTTTTCCCACAGGCTCTGATTTTTTGGGCAACCCTGTCCCACATGGCACCTGTTGTCCCTTCCCAATCCCAGTCTACCTGCCTGTGAACTTCTTCTACAAATTCCTGTCTTGGTGGGTAGTTTCCACCACCTGATGACCTGCTCTCCCCTCCAAGAATGTGTCTTGCCTGCTGCTTGCGGACCTCTGATCTGTGCTGCCCTCTAACCATAAAAAAAATTATCTGTGACATTCCCTGTGAAGACTGGTATGTGATTAGGTGCTGGTCTCTCTTCCTAAACCAAGTATTCGCCAATGCAAGGCCAAGTGCATTTGCTGTGTTGAGGATACACTGCCCATTTATGCTAGCTACCCCATACCCCATAAGCATGATTGTTGAAGAAGTAACATACCTCCGATGCTCTCTAAATGGGAAAGAACGGCATTTCAGTATTAGCATGTGATGGTATTTTTTTGGTATATTTCTAATAAAACGTTAAATTCCTGATTTTTCACATCTCTAATAGCATACTGTATTTCGCGACTTTCCTCATTGTATTCTGACGCCATGTTAAAATGCCTTCAGTACTTGATACACATTCACTGAGAGGGAGTAAAACAGCAGATTGACGTTTCTTTTGTTGGCCGGTTGGGCCAACCATGACACAGACTATACAATGGGTTGGGTGATTAGGGGAGGAGCCAGCGGTTGGATGGTTTCATCCAACCAACTTGCCCGACTGTCGGAATGGTCGCACAACACGCCTACAGACTACACAATTTATTGGGTTGGTTGGGAGGTTGACCCAACAAGTTGGATAGTGTGTGGCAGCCTTTACTCCTGGTGCCACCAATTATCTGCTGTCCCATAATTGAGAGAATAGAGAGCCTGAGGGATCCTTTGGTGCACAACTAATGTTACACAAATCTGACAAATTACGTACAGTGCAGGTGCACATATCCTTATTAGGAATTTTGCACATGTGCAGGACGCATTTCGTCTGCTTTGCATCACATACGTTGTTCTCTAACGGACATACGTTCTTCCTCTTCATCACATGCATATACCACCTCAATCTATTTTCTCTAATATTTTCTACGATGTCCCCCCCCCCAGCTACCATTAATGTAGTCATTTCGGATGCTGTCCGCTCGTGACACCCCACTTATGTAGCGCAGCATTCGCATCTCAGGCCACTTGCATTTTCCTTTCATAGCTGGCCTAACCACAGTTCTGTAATCTTTGCCTCTCAATTTATTGGGATCCGTTGGACCTGTCTCCACTTTAGACATTTGTTTGGCGAAATACTATAGAGGCTAAATTTATTTTGACAAATCACTAAACGGATTGTTAATTACGGGGCGCATATCTCTGCGGGACGCAGAGCTAAAATCCAGGACGGATGGTCACCCTAACAATAAGCAGAAATAGGATTAGTAGGTTGCTTTTTCTTATCAATGAAAATTTCGGGATTCGGGACCGGAACTGCATACTTAGCAGAAGAGATGCTTTGGTCGGCATGCCATAGACATGACTAACAGTGGCAATGACGGGTGGGGTAAAGTTTTTTGATTGCACCAATCAGTAATTTACATCGTGACGTGATGTTATTTAAAAAATTCGAACGTGTAGTGGGTGCAAGTGGTGATTAGCATGCACGGTCACTGCGTCAGTAGTTCTAGGTTAAATACTGGACCAAGGTGAGTTGGCTTCTTTTGGACTTTTGGATGACAAGTACAACCAAGGGTCCCGTGTGGTATAAGATGGCATTTGCTCGTAAAACAACCCCCTCTTCCATGCAGAATTCCCAGGTGTAGGAGGTAGCCTCTTGGCGTCGGTGGAATTCCCCAACGAACAATAGACCAAGAGATAAATAAGTACTGTATAGGGGTTGCAGCTTTCGTTCGCATACTGTCCAACATATCACCTTTGTGTCCTTTCAGAGGAACAAGAAAGGTACCCGACCCTGCCATAGGCGGGAAAGGAGTTAGGGGCTGCTTTGAACATCTGATTCATTAGTTATTTCTTCGTCGGTCAATTTCGGTAGGAACGGGCAAAATTGAAGATATAAATTTGTTTTTTTCATTTGTGGTTGACCAAAAATTTGACCGACTGTCTAAACACAAGAATGTTGCGGTTTATTTGTTTAATTATGGCTGATTATGCGGAAAGGGTTTTTATTTAATAAGCAGGTGTCGATAGGTAGCTTTCTCACCTTAGGGTTACCTTTAGAGATGACTGGTCAGTTCCCGATGCCTAATTGTCGTGATACTCGGGAGTCATGGCTTTCTGACGGTTACCTGTCGGAGCAACCCTGGCGACCCGAATGGGCATCACTTGTTGGGCTCCGTGGTGGGCGGGGACTGCGCACAGTAAATTGAAAATTTTACACACATAGGATGCAGAACTCTGATGCTTATTTATTGGTGGGGACTTTAATGGTCGTGTAGGCAGGGATATGAGGATTCTCGTGAGATCACTGAAGTTAAGCAATGCAAACCCACGTTAGTACCTACAAGGGTGGTTGGTAGGGAATGTTGGGTGCTGCTAATTTCCCCTCTCCTACATCCTCTACACCTATCTCACCATATCTTGCAAGCAGCTCCCTAAGGGTTCGGCCTGTTATGGTTGCTTGGCTTACTCCCCAACCCATTATTTTAACATAGAAGTAGAAGAAGGATGGGGATGTGGAACAGTCAGTATGGAAGGGCAGACAATTCTTGACTCCGCAAGAGCACATGGCCTTGCATTGTCAACTACCATAAAATCTCACGTAAAGTCCGCATCTCAAATATAGTCCGCATTAGCGATGGGTATGTTTCAAATATAGTCTGCACTCGTGTATAGTCCACACTCTAAAATTCCTACTGTAGTCAGTGGCGCAACTTGTAGGGCTATGAGATCAAATGAATTTGAACATGAAACGATTTGAACAATTTGAACACGCTCCAACGATGAAATTGAAATGTGAAGGATTTTATATTGCAATATTATATAAATAAGAAAGTACTACGTAAAGTCGTGTTGTTACAGTAATTGTAATAAAATGTTCAGTAAATGAGGAGCAGTTGTCATTGAGATCCCTTGTTTCATTTATAGTCCGCCCTCACATATAGTCCGCACAAATGACCTTATGTTTCACATATAATCTGCAGGCATTATGTGAGATTTTATGGTACGTGGTTTAGGAAGAGAGACAAGAACCTGATTGATCACATTCCAGTCGCCGTAGGTCCACAATGGAACCAATCGTCATTCTGAGGCAGATGATAGAAAAGTATAGGACAGCACAGAAAGATCTCCATGCCATCTTTATCGACTTGGAGAAGGCTTATAACAGTGTTCCACAACAGGTAGTTTGGGAGGTATTACAAGAATCGGAGCAAAAGAAGGGTTTACTCGAATAGTTCAGGATATGTATGATGGTTTCATAACCAAGGTAAGGACAAATTGGGGAAATACTGAAGGCTTCCAGGAGAAGGTTGGGGTACACCGAAGTTCAGCACAAAATCCATAGCTTTTCATTCTGGTTATGGACGAGCTGCTTATGGGAGTAGGAGAATGGGCCCCTCAGTACATGGTGTTTGCCGACGATATAGAAAACTTAGTGACTCCAGGTAGCAAGTGCGGAAGGGCCTAAAGGATGTTAGAGGGATGATAGAAAAGGGAGGGCTAGAGATAAACTTGAAGAAGATAGAGTATTTAGCTTTCATTTGGGAAGGACAGGAAAGTAATGGTGACGTTACATACTCTCTATGGGCGAAGTGGCGAAAAAGTTGCAAGAGATAAAGTACTTAGGATCAAACGTCCAAAGCAATGAGTAGATTCAGATGTGGTCCATCAACTCAATGGGGGCTGGTTGAAGTGGAGACAGGCAATTGGAGTCCTGCGTGATAGGAGGGTCCCAATGAAGTTAAAAGGGAAGTTTTACAGGGCAGTGGTTAGGCCCGCTATACTATATGGATCTTAGTGTTGGGCAGTGATGAAGAGCGACATAAATGGAATGCAAGTAGCCGAGATGCGAAGGCTGCGGTACATGAGTAGGGTGTCGAGAGCTGATAGAATTAGGAATGAGTATATTAGAGGTAGCCTGGAGGTGGGGGACGTCGCGGAAGAAATGAGGGAGAGTAGGTTGAGGTCGCTTGGGGAGGGAGAAAGGGGAGGAGGAGCTCGTTAGGTCTATTAAGCCCGCTTCACAATAACATTGGGAACGAGAACGGCAACGGCTGGGAAAGTTGAAAAAATTCAACTTTCCCGTTAAACGTAAGCCCCTCCCCTCTGCTCAAAATACGTTTAACGTTGCCGTTCCCGTTGCTGTTGTGAAGCCCGCTTTACAGAAATGCAGGTGGGTGTAGGCACCCAGGGTAGGGGGAGACCGAAGCAGACGTGGGGGCAGGTGGGAAATAGGCGGGAGAGGAGGGCTAGAACCCACAAACTCGTCCCTGTCACAGGCGGGATATGGGTGTGAAGATGATGATTTAATGAACCTTTTCCACTTTGCGACCATGTTATATGTATAGTCTTATTTGAAGCTAGCAATAGCGATTTTGAAAGGTAGAGGAACCAAAAAAGAACTACAGTATGTTTAATGGCCGTTCTTTTCTGCTTTTTTTCTGTTCATTTCTTCTAACTCTTACCCCGTAATGCTATATTAATACGCACTTAACTAAAAACTGAAAGAAGGAGAACGGGGTATAAAAATGGGAAAGAAATTAATTATCTTAAATATGGTTTCCATCTGTTAGAATCATAAACGATGATCTGAGTCGCAAAAGTATCATTTTCAGTGAATTTAATTGTGATTTTCTTTCCCCTCAAAAAGACCTTCCGTTGCTTAATGGCTCTCATAAATTTTATTTCAGTTCATTTGTTCCACTACGTAGTCGATGCCTCCTCCGCCATGCTAATGCGGTTCCGACAGTCGACACTATGCGGGAGTGTCGCTGCTGTCGCCGTAATGAAATACAGTAATGGCGGTAGGTGTAATTGAGGGAACGAAATGCTGCCTGACAATAAAGAGTTGTACTTATTCGATGCTAATTTCTCGCAATTAAAGTTTTGATGGTGATTGATATGAACTTACTTATATCACTTTCATTCTCTCTCTCTCCCCCTCTCTCGTAGCAGTGGGTATGAGACTAACTTGGCTATTAGGGCTGAATTGTAGGGGAAAGCATTCTCCTTGGGAATTGATACAATTTTTTCTCTCTCCTTTTGCAGACCCTGAAAATGTGGATCAAAAGCAGAGAGGTAGGGGAGGGGGTTTGGAGAATAAGGGAAATATCATTTAGGGCAACACAGCTTGTGAAAATGGTTTCCTATAAAAGGTGCTTCACTTGCGACAGTCGTTAAGCGTTGCTTATGTGAACGCCAGTCCATTCATTTACACAATTACACTTTTGAAAAGAATTTTTCCAAGTGGAAAAAGGGGGCGGAGGTGCCTCGAGGAGGTGGCGGAAGTTGGAAGATCGAGGGATTTTCTATAGACTGTCGTTGCTCTGAATTTGGCATCGTGGCAGAAATAAGTTGCATGTGTGAAATACATGCTTCTAGAATCTTTGACTGACTCCAGAAGTGGTAGTGATATGCAGTCGTTGCAGTGTAACCTGTCACTAAATACCTGGTGGG
>JAAFCE010001036.1:61977407-62002930 GCA_013389805.1 Trigoniulus corallinus | reverse complement strand
AAAAACACTGTCCAATAGATACTCCCTCGTGGCCATTCAGAGGGACAATATGGGTACTCGACGCTGCCATCGGTGGGAAAAGGTTAGGGATCTCGTTTAGTCACAGCGGGTTTCGAACCTGTTCTGTTCAGAACATTAGGCAATCACGCTAGACGCTGACTTAACGTCCTGTTGTGGTTATGTCCGAAGTTAATAAAAAACAGCAAGGAAAACAAATAGAAAGGCTTCATTTGAAGGCAAGATGGGGAATGAAGAAATGGGATATTTCATTCCTCCCCTCTCACCATTCCCCTCCCTAAAACGTAATCATAATAATAATAATAGAAAGCCATCCATATATAGATATGGCCCTATCTGTAGGGCCATACACGCCCCACTTTCCACTATTTTCAGCGATGGTTTAAGGGGAGAAGGTAGTTCCTGTCGTACCCCTTCCTACTCTCCCACCATCTCCATCTTGCTTTTCTATTCTTTGGTCCAATTCAGTCAAGTAAGGATGTGATATCAAAGTGATTGTTTATTCCGCCTTCTTATTACTTTGCATCTCTGCTCCCCCTCTCCCTCCTGCTCTATCCCCACCCCAGGATCTTTCATCCCTTCCTTCTCCCCTTTCCCCCTTCTTAATGTGGTTCGCAACTTCAATTACACGTACCAATTACCCCTGCAATGCATTTAAGGATGAAAATGGAGGGCGCCTCTTTTGGAGAGCGGCAGCTTGTAGTGACAGCTCCCTGTATTGGTTGGCGAATATATCACCGACAGTTTTACGTGATCCTGCTGCAACAGCGACAGCATATATATCCTATAGACGGCCACTTCCTCCTCCGTCCCTTGGTAACTCCCTTTTCTCTCCCTCTATCCTCGAATCCCTCTCTCCCTCCACTTCTGCCCTGTCTGATCCCCCTCTCCCTTTGCCTTCACAACCACCTACATTTGTGATTCCACATTGTATTCTCCATAGGGCATCTATTATAGCCTCACTTTCGATCCCGCGATCTCTCCCTCTCCAGTTCTCTCACGCTACCCCCTCGATCTCTCTCTAGTTCTCTTCCTCTCTCCCGCGATCTCTCTCTGTAGTTCTCTCTCTCCCGCGATCTCTCTCTGTAGTTTTCTCTCTCTCTCGCGATCTCTCTCTCTCCCGCGATTTCTCTCTCTCTCTCCCCCCCCCGCGATCTCTCTCCACTTCTCTCTCTCCCTCCCACGACCTCCAACTCTCCTCCCCTTTCCAGCTCGCTCATTCCACCACTCTCTCCTGATCTCTCCATTTCTCTCCACAGCTCTCTCCACATCTCTCGTCGCTTTCAAGGGGGGGGGGGTGGAGATGTAAATAGGCCGATATTCAGTTCAATTTTTCGTTAAAATCGGCGACTAGTACGGTCCTTTGAGAACGTCAAAGAAAGGCAAGTCATAAAATATGTGAAAAAAACTCAGACTTCCATTACAGAAAGCAAAGCAAGGCAACTACACCCCTATTTCCCACGTATGGCAAGGTCGGGTACACATGAGCGATCTACTGGACGGTATTTTTTGCCCCACCTGGCTGCCATCCTAATGCTGCAACCCCTACGCTTATTTACCGTCGGCTCAACTTTTGATTCTTTTGGGCATTCTACCTACGCAAAGGGGCGAGTTCCTACGCCTGGGAATGTTATCGATTTACTCGTTGAATAGTAGAAAGGGTTCTTTTACGTGCAAGTGACATTGTACACGTGGCCATGGCTTTACTTTCCATCCAAAAGAAGGGGGACTCTGAGCATCTCTGTCGCCCCCGGGGAAGTCAATCCCCCTCGATTACGGGTTGCCCCAACGAACTGAAGGGGTCACTCCAATGAGCAGTGGGGGGGGGGCTCTGGGTCTTTGTCGCCCCCGTGGATGCCAATCCCTCTCGATTACGGGTTGCCCCAACGAACAGTAGAACGACGATAAATAAGCATAGAGGTTGCAGTTTTGGTCGGCAGGTGGCTGAGGAACAACACTGTCCACTATATCACCCTTGTGTTCATTCAGAGGGACAAGATGAGTACCCGACCCTGCTATACACAACAAAAGGCTAGAAGTTGCTTTGCTTTTGTATTGGAGAAATTAACGCTGTGTTTGCGCGCGCGCATCGTATGAGGCTTTTAATTCCTTTTTTCTGTGCCACTCCCGCCGCCGGTACCGCCTTGGGCTCTACATCAGAGGTCGTGTCTTCCTAAATTCTGCCTTACACTTATTATTTTTTTGCTTTATATTGTTATTAGTAAATATCCCACCGAAATTCCATAAATATTGCACGGGTCGGCGACGCTCTAACATTTCGAGTCCATTCATCCGGAGTGTGTCGTTTTCTTTATTAAAAGTCAACTTTTTCGTCGACTTTCACCCATCACCTCAGTTATCCGGATTGTAATAATGGCCCCGTGGGTGGCCCCTTCCTGTCCCATTCTCTACAGAGAACGTTGAAGGTCTAAGATGAACAGCCTCTGCTATACAGAAAAGCGCCCACATCATCCCACCACCTTCTCTCTTTCCTTCTCCCTGTTTCTCGTTCGTTCTTCCCGTTACCCCTGCCCCTCACCCTCACCTCACCCTCGTTCCTCTGTCTGCAGTATCCTGCTTGAACCCTCCAAACTTATGAGCTATGGCATTATACTGCGCTTTAGCTTATGATTGCAGATTAATAATAGGAACATAAGCGGTGAAGCGCACCAGCCCATATTTATTTCTCAGGTCCTTACCTCCCCCACCCCTCCTTAAGGGTGCACAGTTTTTATTCACCTCCAATCCATTCTTCTTTAGTGTGACTTGGCAGAAAATTTGGTGCAACTGTTACCCAACTATTTTTAATATCGACACACACGCACACCCCTTTTGTGACTGCAGATTTGTAATTTGTAATGTTTACCATGACACTTCATACTTTTTTTAATATATATATACTGAGTTGGTTGAAGGAACTTGTCGGGTGAGGGGAACAGGGACTAGATCCAGGGCTAATTTTTTTCTTTTCAACAGGCTTTTCAAGGACCTCCTCGGTTGTTCAGAAGTTCCAGACTTGACTTTGTGAAAGCGTGGATGCAGATCCATCGTGGCCAAGGTGAGTGGCTGCTTTCGGGCATGAGAAGGGGGGTCCCAAGTGCGCCTTCTATCGAAGGCGAAGTAATGCCGTGGCCCCAAGTGAGGTGTATACTCTTATTCCGCCTGTGGCAAGGTCGGGTCTGCGGGTTCTAGCCTTCACTCCCGTCTATCTCCCACAAGGTCCCCGTCCTCCCAACACACTACCATATCCTTAAGGACAACCTGCTCCCACCTATGCTTCGGTCTCCGCCTGCCCCGGGTGCTCCCTACCACCTGCATTCCAGAAATGAATCTAACGAGCTCCTTCTCCCCTCTTCTCATTACGTGTCCACACTACCTCAACCAATTCTCCCTTATTTTTTCCACGATGTCTCCCACCCCAGTCTATCGCTAATAAACTACGCAAAGAGTAGATCGACAAAATTTTCAGGTGCACAAACTCGTTCCTGGCGTGGGTGGATATTGTTTCATTGGAATTTTAGGGCCATTCAACTACAATGGTCATGAGAGTTCCGTCCACTGTATAGTTCTGATGCGGAGTCTGCACACACATTACGCTCTTATGAGTTTTTGGGTATTAGCAGTTCCCAGTGTCCCCAAGGGGTCACCTATCTCAGTACTAGCTGGAATTGCGTTACTTAATTTCAGCATACAGACTAGAACTGGTGTGTCCAACACAATACATCCGCTCGTGTGGGTGGAGGGCCCCAACGTGTATGTGGTGTGGGTGATCATTGCCGTCAGGGCAGGCTGCATCGCGGGTCAGGTCAAAGGAATGAGACGGATGCGGTGATGATCAGGAATGGTAGCCGCTACACTAAAGTAATCGTAAATAACAGTAATCCAAGTGACAGAAATTCGGAGGTGAATCTGTCTGCGTGTCTCTCTGTGTATGGTTCAACTTGGTGGAATTACTCCTGTGTCGTCTCTGTGTAGCCGTGCGTGACTGACTCAGGTCGTGGTGTGACTGATTGTCTTTAAGGGTAAGTGTCTGTCCCTTTTCTGGACTTTGGGCACCCCTACCAGTGACCCCAGAATGAGGTATTAGGAGGGTGAGGTCAGCGGATGCTTGACCTGATAGCACCACGGTTTTTTAAGGTGGAGACACCATGAAGCTGGCAAATGGTCAGCTGTTGGTTGCAGGGAGAGGGGTGGAAATGACCCCTCGTTCGACCTGCAATCTTTTTGGGAAGGAGACAGTGTGGGACAGGGGCCCCACAAATAGTAGGCCGACGATAAATAAACGTAGGGGTTGAAGTTTTGGTCGGCAGTCTGCTGTGTAATAATACAGTTCAACAGATCGCCCATGTGTTGTAGAAGGCCAAAATGGGTACCTGACCCTGCCATGGGCGGGAACTGTGTTAATAATGTTAAGGGGTGAGAGTATGTGCCTTGCCCCATTCCCCCTAGTAGTAGAGTGGCCGACTTTCCATAACCAAATAAATCGTGCCAATTCCGGCTCTAATTGTAAGCATGTGACTGTAGGTTCAAAGCTGGCTGAGCTTACCGTACGTCCAAACACGGAAATTGGAAGTGTAACTGTCATCCGATGGGAAGTCACCTCCACTCGGAAAGTATTTTCCACGTCATGGAACTGCGGTCTCTCTTTACTATTGACGGTGATAGCATGATCAGGTACCCTTTTATGTGGGAGCGACAAATTGCGTTGGACACAGCAGTTTTCGACTGATCACTGAAGTTAAGCAACGACATCCCATCTAGTACAGTATTGACATGGGTGGCCGCTTGGGAAAACTGGGTACCGCTAGTACCCAAAAATCGTGGCATTAGTATAGTGTCTGTGCAGTCTGCATTAGGGCATGGGGCTCTAATGGCCTTGTAGGTGACGGCCCCTTTTATCCCTCCGGAACCGGAAAACACTGAGGGCTGACTATTGGATGGTATCTTTGCGCAGCCGGTTTTTGACCTAATGCTGCGGCCTGTTGTTAATTTATCGCTTGTTTATTTCCTTCGTTGTTGTTGTTGTTTGTTGGAGTTTAAGGTCCCGTCAACTACAAGGTCATTAGAGACCCGTCCACTGCATAGTTCTATTGCATACACTGCACAGACACTACACTAATGCGACGATTATTGGGTATTAGCAGTACCCAGCCTTCCCGAGCGACCACCCATGTCAGTACTAACTGGGCTTGCGTTGCTTAACTTCAGTGATCAGACGAGAACTGGTGTGTCCAACGCAACTCGCCGCTCCCTATTTCCTTCGTGGGTGAGAACAATTTCGGTCACCCAGGACAGGGAAGAAGCTCCTAACCAGGGGATTTCGTTCAACTATACGATGTCTCATTCCTTGTAGAAAGGGTTCTTTGACGCACAATGATGACAGTACACATAAAGTGGAGTCTCGACTTTACTTTCTATTCGCCGGTTGCCGCAGCAGCAGAAGTCACGGTCGGACTCGTACCTGCTACCATGGAGTCAATCAAGCTACATATTTGCCCTACCTAGGCGGGGAGGTGTCAGTAGTTGACCCTTCAGAGATGGAGAAGCAAACAAGGTGGCCCTTCAGGGATTGGGAATCGTACAAGGTCAGCAGCTGACCCTTCAGCGATGGAAAGGCATACAAGGTGTCAGTAGCCAACCCTTCAGAGAAAGAGTCGGTCAAGGTGTCAGTAGCTGACCTTTCGGATATGGATAGACGGACATTTAACACCTATTTAATCGACCAAACCAGTGATTCCCACAAGGGCACCACGAAATATTGTAAAAGCTTCTGGAAAAATTTTAATTGAAAAAAGGCGCTGCGACTAGGAAAAGTTTGGGAACCACTGGACCAAAGTCATCCCATGTGTACTGAACATAGTTTTCCAAAACTATCTTCTGCTGGAATTGAACCTGCTACAACTAGTTTTTCAATGAAGGACAATGAAGGACTCAAGGTCCGTGATTGTCTTTTTTTGTCTCGGCGATTGCGGTGGTAAATTAAGATTTGTTTGCATTGGTGCAATAGGCCCTATAATCATCCCTGGAAGTGATATTGGGGGGGGGCGACACCTAACTCCATTTCACTGTTCTCCCTCCCATCACTACGCCTCCTTTGTACCTCCTCAGACCCCCCCCACCCCCCTTTTTAATGGATTTTTCTCCGCGTGCACTGATTTCACATTAGCTCTGGCATGAAAACATTATTGACGAGTTCTCAATAGAGGAACATATGATTCTGACAGGATAGGAAATTAATGGGAGACCCACCATCGTCGCCACCAGGGTTCCCTCCTTTACTCCTTTTTTAATAAGTGTGCGACACCCTCCTTGCCTCTCTCCCTCTTCTCCTTCCTCTGTTGTCCCTAGTCTCTCCTTTTCATCAGTTCTGTCTTCTCGATGTATCTAGTTATGTCTCCATCTTTCTACCTTCTGTTTATATGTGTGTGTGTAGATGTCATTCCTCCCCTCTTGTTTTGTCCCCCCATCCCTCTTGTTTTGGTCCCCACCCTCCTGTATTGCCCTACCATCACTCTCCTGTTTTGCCCCCTCACTCTCGCTTTTTGCCTCCCCCGCTTTAAGTCCTTTTTTTGCCTGTCAGCACCACTAACACCCCCCCCTCTCATTTTCTGTCCTATTGTTGGATGAGTAAGATACCCCTCCTTCCTCCTGTTCTGGTTCATCTTGAAGTTCCTTTTTTTAAGGTCTCTTCTTATAACAGCACACCCTTTGCCCAAATTTTCACATCCTTCACACCTCCTCTGCACCCGCTACCTCCACCCCACTGATTTCTTCAATTTTTCTCACTATCATTAAATTTCAGATTCTTTTCTTCCGGTTCGTCGACAAGTTTGAAGTCAGCAATGAAATTGTCTAGAATTCTTTCTAATGTCCCGTGGTGAGTGCTTTTTGACTGATTTAATAGGTGGTGTAGGAGTCACGGTGGATAGGGTTCGGTCCTGATCAACCTGGATGTCCTCTTCACAAGGGGAGGAAATAAAGCCGTGCGTTTGCGTTGACATCTCCTGGTGTAGGAGCTCTCTGCTCCACTCGGTGGGAATAGAAGAGATTGTTTCCGGAAGAATGTTAGGGATGTGGTTAAAAATGCCGCCCAGAGCTTCGCAAGTGTTCCGGGTGCCATTTGGGCAGGAGGGTACACCGACCCTGCTATGGAAATATACAGGTGGCATTAGGAGCTACTGGCGACCTCTTTATCAGTAAATTTGAAGGGCTGTTTTGTTTAGGTCACGCGGGATATATCCTATAACTGCAGGTGGTAGGACTTCCCATTCTGCGGAAGACTCACCGAGGTCACCACACACCTTGATAAAGTACGAACCTGCGCTCTATAAGCGTGGGAAGTCTGAATTCGTATTATCTAAGCAACTACTAGCCCTTTTCCCGCCTATGGCAGGGTCGGGTACCCATCTTCTTCCACTGAGTTGGCACTGGGTGATATATTGCTCGGTATTTTTCCGCAGCCGACTGACGACCAAATCTACAACCTCTATGCTTGTTTATCGTCGGACTTCTGTTCATTGTGAATTATACCAACTCCTACACCTGGATTGGTTCGCTTGGTTCGTTGGTGTTTTAGGGCCTTTCAACTTCAAGGTCATTAGAACCCCGTCCACTGCGCAGTTCTAATGCAGAGACTGCCCTGACACCACCAATGTGACGAATTTTGGGTATTAGGGATGCCCAGTTACTTCAGTGATCAGACAAGAACTGGTGTGTGCAACGCAACAAGCTGTTCCCTCTACATCTGTAAATTTTGCCTCATCTACCCGTTGCATACCAAAATCACGCAGCGGTGGCGTAGTGGTTAGCACCCTCGGCAACTGCGTCAGTAGTTCTAGGTTCGATGCTGGACCGAGGTGGGTCGGCTTCTTTCGGGCGAGAGAGAGGTTGTGAGTGCACCTTCTTTCGGATGAGAAGTAAAACCGAGGTCCCGTGGGGGTGTACGATGGCACTTGCACGTAAAAGAACCCTCTCTACTATGCAACGGGTAGATGAGGCAAAAATGTCCAAGTGTAGGAGCTTGCCCCCTGGCGTCGTTAGCATTCCCCAACGAACACTAGACCAACGATAAATAAGCGTAGGGGTGCAGCTTTGGCCGGCAACCGGCTGCAGAAAAAACCTTGACCAATATATCACCCTATGTCCATTCAGAGGGACAAGATGGGTACCCGACCCTGCCATTGGCGGGAAAAGGGTTAGGAGACGTTACGTAACGAAGACGTTAGTCTTCTCGGGGTTCATTCTACCGGTTAACTCGCACCATGTATCACCACCTAGTTTTCTCAGATTGGCTCCTAACAGATGTCAACTAGTTTCAGGGAAAAGAAACATTCTTCTGAATGTTTTGAGTGTTCTGAATTTGAGGTGTAGCAAAGTTGCGTTGGACACACCAGTTGTCGTGAGATCGATGAAGTTAAGCAGCGCAAGACCACGTTAATACCAACATGGGTGGTTAGTAAAGAACGTTCGGTACTGCAAATATCCTCTTTCCTATATTTTCTATACCTCCCTCCTCATCTCCCGTGAGCAGTCTCCTAAGGGTTTGGCCTTTTATGGCTGCTTGGCTTAGTCCCCAACCCATTCTCGAAGAAATACTATTATACAGTTGGCTCTCTTTTTATGCGGGTTCTTTTCATGCGATTTCCAAGTTACGCGGTTTCCATTTGGTTAAAAGAAATTTCGCCAAATATGCATACTGTATGCTTGTTCAGGAAGTATAGTCAGTCTAAGGCCCATGACACTGATAAAATCCACCGACCATTGTATTAGCCAGTCAAAGAAGTTTAATCTGTCAGAAATTAACATAATAGGGGGTTCCGCACTTGTACATGAAACTTAACAATCATACCATTATCATCATACCCTTATCCCGACTGTGGCAGGGTCATGTCTGCAGTTCCACTGAACATGCTCTACAATTAAAACATATTTTGGAGGTGATTTGAACATTTTTAACCATGATGATATAGAAGAACTGCTGGTGGATGATGTCTTAAATGATGATGATATTATTAAACTAACTTTAGGTGCAGGCTGGTGTCAAAGTGTCCCCGGACACATTGAGGTAATTTAACACATACCTCAAAGTGTCCGCTTTCACGTCAAAGTGTCTCGGCCGTTTTCCATTACCCGGGGTAAGTTATTTTGATAGAAATTTCGCGTTGATAACACGTTACACATGTGCTCTGCAGAAAAGAGACAAATTCGGGCATCAGCATTCGAACCTAGATGGTGGGCACTTTGAGGTACTCAAAAATTGTCTCAAAGTGTCCCCCCGGACACTTTCAAGTGGACCCCGGACACTTTGACGTGTGACACCGGCATCCCCCCACAGACAACCCAGCCAATATCCCTGCGTGTTCCAGACGCCTGACTGGAGTGTCCCCAATCAGAACATGTTCAGGGAACCTGCAGACCCGACCCTGCCGCAAGTGGGATACGGGTACGATGATGATGATGATGGTCAAAACAAAAGTATGCAGAGAGGGAGAAAAAAATATGTTTATGAAAATGCATCGTCTATATCAAAGCGATCTTTTGCCAAGACAGTTGTTTCTGATGATGAAAGTGATTTACAAACAGTTTGCAGATGGTGTGTACCCTTACCAGATAGACAATTGAATTCATCATCATCACACCCTCATCCCGCCTGCGGCAGGGTCGGGTCTGCGGGTTCTCATCCTCCACCCCAGCCTGTCCCCCCACCAAGTCCCTCTCCACCCCACACGTCTCCATGCCCTTCTTGACCACCTGCTGCCACGTCCTTTTGGTCTTCCCCTACACCTGGTGCCCCCAATCTCCTCATCACATGCCCATGCCACCTCAACCGGTTCTCCCTCATCTTTTCCGCGATGTCTCCCACCCCCAAGCTACCTCTAAGATAATCACTCCGGACCTTGTCGGCTCGAGACACCCTGGTCATGTAGCACAGCATTCGCATCTCAGCCACTTGCATTCTCCTTTCATTGTTCTTCCTAACTGCCCAACACTCTGAGCCATAAAGCAAAGCGGGTCTCACGACCGTTCTGTAAACTTTGCCCTTTACCTTTAATGGGACCCGGCGGTCACACAGGACCCCACTTGACTGCCTCCACTTCAGCCATCCAGCGTTTATCCTGTGGGTGACGTCCGAATCTATTTCTCCATTGCTCTGGAAAACTGATCCTAAATACCGAAACTCGTGCCCCACTGGTATACCCTCACTGCTGCACTGGATCTCAACGCCTTGCCCAATGGCCACTAAAATTGAAAGCTATGTAGTCTGTCTTGTTCATGTTTGCGTTAAGACCCCCTCTTTCCATTGCTGTCTTGATGTCTCGTAGACCCTTTTGTGCATCTTCTTTGGACCCCTCAAGCTTTCCTACATCATCAGCAAATACCAGGCACTGAGGGACCCATTCCCCTATTCCCGTCAGCAGTTCATCCAATACCAGAGTGAATAGATATGGGCTAATTGCTGACCCGTGATGCACACCAACCTGCACGTTGAAGCCTGCAGTGTTTCCCCATGCTGTCCTTACCCTAGCGATGGAACCCTCATACATATCCTGCACTATCCTGATATGCCCTTCATCAACCCCTTTCTTCCTTAAAACACTCCACCATACCTGTCTAGGGACACTATCATATGCCTTCTCCAGGTCAATGAATACTGCGTGGAGATCCTTCTGTGGTGCTCTATGCTTCTCTATCATCTGTCATAGAATAAAGATTGGTTCCATGATGGACCTACCCAGCATAAACCCTAATTGGTTTCCCCATACACTAGTTTGGTCTCTGAGGCGACGTTCTATCACTCACTCCCACAGCTTCATAGAATGGCTCATTAGCTTTATGCCTCTATAATTTCCACAGTCCTAGGCATCACCCTTGCCCTTGAACAGTGGAACTATCCAACTCTCTCGCCATTCAGATGGCATCCTGTCCCCATTTGCTAACTTATTAAAAAGCTTCCCTAGCCACGTAATTCATGTAGTCCCCAGGGTGTGCCAAACATCAATGGTGATCTTATCTGGGCCTACAGCTACGTGACCTTTCATTTTTTGAAGGGCTGTGACTATTTCCTCTGCACTAACCCTGTCCACTGCCTGTGTAGTGATTGAATTACTGTCTTTGACTGCAGCACAGCTGGTGGTATTTAAGAGGCCACAATAGTATTCCTCCCATCTTCTGATTACCTCTGCTGGTTGGAACAGGTTGGGATAGAACTAGTAAAGACGTTAGTCCTTACTAGTTCTATCCCTGGCCTTGGCCAGTCTAAAAACTGCATTTTCTCCTTTCCTTGTCCCCAACTTTTCACATAAGGCCTCATACTTCTGATACTTGGCCAGGGCAATGGCCCTCCTGGCATTTTTCTTTGCCTGGACATAGTCTGTTTTGGAAACCTGATCCCTAGTTCCCTCCAGCTATGGAAAGCTACCTTCTTTAGTTTGATGGCAGCTTCCATCTCCGCATTCCACCACCATGTCTGTCTACTCTGATAAGTTCCTCCTACTCTACCCCTGCCTAACAGTGCCTCTCCACATCTCCTAATCTTCCTGGCAACCCTGTCCCACATGGCATTGGCTGACCCATCCCAGTCCCAATCGACCTTGCTGAGAACCTCCTGCTGGAATTCTTCTGCCTTGGTGGGCAGCATCCACCACCTAATAACTGATTCTCCTTTCCAGGTGTGTCTCCTATCAGTCCCCTTCACTAGTAATTCTATCATAAGGAGCTTATGGTCACTTTCCTTCTGACAGTCCTCACTGGGTAGTGCCCAGCAATCTTGGATCTCTGCCCTGTGCTGTTTCCTAACCATGAAAAGGTCTAATTGGGACCTCCCTTGTGGTGACTGGAACGTGATTAGGTGCTTTTCCCTCTTCTTAAACTATGTATTGGCTAATGCAAAGCAATGTGCTCTTGCTGTATCAAGGACCTTCTGCCCTTCAAGGTTGATCTTCCCATACCCACATCCCCCAAGTACCTCTACATATCCCCGACCATCATTTCCCACGTGAGCATTAAAGTCGCCCCCAATAATTAGCCGCTCATTTCCCAAGCCCTGCCTAATTGTGCTGTCTACTGACTGAACCACCTCATCAAAATCCTTCCAAAAATCTGCTTTTATTGTGTCACCCAGGCCTGCTTGGGGGCATGTGCACTGATGAGGTGGAGCCTGATACCTTGCCAAACTACAGATAGACATTTGAAATACAATTTTATTTAAGGTTCATATAAATCTTTTTCAGCTTCCCAAAGAAATTTATTAAGAAACCTATTTTCTTTAACACCAACAAACTTTTTTTAGCGGTTGTACATTCATTTTCATGCGTTATTTTGGAGTTATGCGAATTTTAAAAATTATGGAACGTATCCCTCATTTTTTCATAGACTTATAGTCTCATTTTATGCAAATTCGTTTTATGCGATTTTCTGAGGAACGTATCCCCCGTATGGAAAGAGACCTGACAGTACATTCTATTAAATAATGAAGAGATGTACTAAGTGCTCATAATGTCAGATGTAGACTAATGAACGTTTACTATCCCAGTGCATAAGTGTTGTTTTTATCTTTAGTGGAAAGTATCCATTAAACTATTTTGTTGACTTCCATCCTCTAAGTTGGTCCTCAATCTACTTACTCGACAAGACTAAGATTCCAGTCAACAAAGATTTGGGGTATCACTCGATACCCAGACAACATAGATGGAGGTGATATATACACCTCCGCCCAAAACAGCCGTCGGTCATGGTGTGCCAAATGAACCCTTTTGATGTAATGACACGGTGCTGCCCTAACCTTTACAAAGAGGTGCAGGGACCTCCTTGGCCTTCAACCTCTTTGGCCAGATTTACACGGCCGCCAATTCAATCTCATTTTTCATGTATTCGGTTTTATCGAATGAGA
Organism: Trigoniulus corallinus; assembly: GCA_013389805.1. Lineage (NCBI taxonomy): Eukaryota > Metazoa > Arthropoda > Diplopoda > Spirobolida > Trigoniulidae > Trigoniulus > Trigoniulus corallinus. The sequence continues at coordinate 61,990,023 of JAAFCE010001036.1, read as the reverse complement.
GATAGCATTTCATACAGTATGTCGACCATGGGGTCAATTTTCTTCATCCCAAGCCTCGAAATCTTGATAAATAACCACCATCATTACAATAACCCTATCCCACCTACGCCAGGGTTGGGTCAGCGGGTTCTAGCTCACCACCCCCGCCTATCTACCACCAGCTCCCCGTCCACACACAATCTGTCGTGCAACCTACTCTCACGTCTGCCTAGGTCTTCCGCTGTTCTGGGTACTTCCAATAACTTGCATCTGCGTAATGCACCTAAATAGCCCCTTCTCCCCGTCTTCTCATCACATATCCATTCCCCCTCAGTTTATTCTCTCACATCTTTCCCGCAATGTCCCCCAATGGCTCTTCTTCTCTGCCCAACACTCATCCATATAGCATGGCTGGCCTAACCAAAAAACAAAATTTTAACCCTTTCTTGCCAATGGCAGACTCAGTATCCATCTTGTCCTTCGAACGCGACACAAAGGTGATATATCGGACGGTATTATTCCGCAACCGGTGCTCACCAAAGCTGTAGCACCTATCTTATTTATCATTGATCTACTGTTCGTTGGGACACTCCGCTGAGCTCCACCACCTGGAAATTTTGCCTCGTCTACCCGTAGCATAGTAGGGAGGGTTCTTTGACGTGCAAATGCCGTCATAAACCATACGGGGCCTCGGTTTTACTTCTCATCCGAAAGAGGACACACTCGGGGCTACACTCATTTCCGAATTTAGTCAACTCACATCGATCCAGTATCGAACCAGGAGCCACTGGCGCTGTAAATCAAGCATGCTACCTATTGCGCCACCGGGCCGTGTCCATAGTTGGCCTAACCACTGCTAGAGTGGCGAATTGCGTTGTACACACCAGTTCTCGTCTGATCATTGAAGTTAAGCAACGCAAGCTCAGTTAGTACTAACATGGGTGGTCGCAGGGAAAAGCTGGGTACTGCTAATACTCAATAATCGTCGCATTAGTGTAGTGTCTCTGCATAAGAACTATGCTGTGGACGGGGCTGTAATAACCTTTGTAGTTGAAGGGCCCTAAAACACCAACAAACATCAACAACAACTAACCACTGCTCTGTAAAACTTCCCTTTCAGGTGCATTAGGACCTCCGGTCACACAGCAGCATGCATACCTACCGAATTTAAAATTTAAATTTGCGTATACTGTATGCAAATTTCAATTTTTGCAAAATTTGCACATACTTATTGACTCCAGAGAACAAGTAGAAAAGGGCCTAAACGATATTAGGGCTGATAGAAAAGGGAGGGCTAGAGATAGACATGAAGGAGACGGTATTTAGCTGTCAATTGGGAAGGACAGAAAAATAAAGGTTGACGTACTCTCTAGGGTGGCGAACTGGTGACGAAGGTGCAAAACGTAAGATACTCGGATGTGACCCATGGAATCATGGCTGTAATGGAGACAGGCAAGTGGAGTCCCGGGTGATAGGAGTGTTCCAGTCACGTTGAAAGAAAGTTACGCTCGCCAGTCGGAATGAGTATATCAAAGGTAGCCTGGGAGGTGGAGGACATCACGAAAACATGAGGGAGAGTAGGTTGAGGTGGTTTGGACACGTAATGAAAAGAGGGGAGGAGAGCTCGTTAGATCCATTTCAGGAATGCAGGTGGTTGGAAGCACCCGGGGCTGGGAGAGGCCGAAGCAGAAGTGAGAGCAGGTAGTACGGAAGGGTATGGTAGTGTGTGAGGCGGACGGGGACCTGGTGGGAGACAGGCGGGAGTGGAGGGCTAGAACCAGCAGACCCAACCCTGCCACATGCTTAATGAGTGTATGATGATGATACCAGAAAAATACTGCACTTTTAATCGTGCATCAGTTGAAATATGCACCAGATATTGAGGCACTGAGGGGTAGCAGTTGCTGCATTGCCCCCCCCCCCCCCCCCGATCCGCCCCTACTACTAGGCAATAAGTGGATGAGGCAAAATTCCCAGGTGGAGGAGCTAATGAAGAGGAGACTGACGATAAATAAGCATTGCGGTTGCAGCTTTGGTCGGCACTCTGCTGCGGAAAAATACCCGGGAATATATCGCCCTTGTGTCCATTCGGAGGGACAAGCTGGGTACCAGACCCATTGACAGGAAAATGGTTAGGAGTTGCTTTGTTGAACGAGGCCTTTGAAGTTGGCAGCCAATGATGTGCCCGCTTTCATCACATTCAGAAATAGTTGTCAAGGCAACTGCAACGTCCGTTCATTCTAGCAGCAGTAGGCAGATTTTTTCCTTTGCTGAAGCGCTTTTGTTGCAAAGACTATTCGCGTTGTAGTCTGAAGGACGCAGTTACAATAGGAAAGCGGCGGCATGTTGGTGTAGTTGGAAACACGTGTTGTAGTGTTTTTTGAAGCATTTTATTCAAATTTTACGATAGAAACTAACCATAATGGTTCGTAAAAAGATCGACAACCGAATAAGGGTAATGATAGAAAATGGAGTGGCTTTACGTCACAGAACAATGTTTATTATTGTTGGTGATAAAGCTCGTGATCAGGTATGTTCTATTTAATTAACTCCTTAACTGCCCTGGTGGGGGACGAAAAGACCTTAATGAATTAAATTTTTTGCTTTATTCTGTGTTGCTGCAGTTATAATGTAATGAAATTGTTGTGCTCCTTCTAAGGGTAATCCTGCATTTTACTGGTGGAAATGATTTCGTCATTCGTTGGAGACGCTTCTTTACAGTACCTTCGTTTCCATCGTTTCGCTTTACCAGGTACAGGGTCGATGCCGGGTTGTCTACTTGGTACTGTCTTTCACAGTGGATAAAGGCCTGAAATGGACGTTAAAATGGTCAAAACATACCCTGACCGCTGAACTGTTGTGAAATGAAATGTTTGAAATTGAGGTTAAATAAATGCTGAATGATCCTCTGGCAGGTAAACTTGTGTTGTCAATACCGGGTGGCGCAGCAAGTAACTACCCATGACTGCTCGGTCATAACTCAGGTCTGCCTTGAAGATCACAGATGTAACTCTTTGCCAATAGTTGCACTTATGATGCCGAGTAGTTCAGATGAAGAGAGCATTGTGTGAATGGTGCGAATTGCTTGACAGTTGCAATGAAACTGACATGCTCAGTTGAGACGCAACTCGGTTCATTAGTGGGAGAAGTCCATATCATTAACATAAGTCAAACTAGCATGCAACTAAAAAGGAACTAAAATTCGATTATTTTTCAGTCAAGTTGCAGTGGACGAAGAGCCTTGTGCATGAGTTGAGTCAATAATTCAGTCAGCAGTCTCATTATGTAAAGTGGTCAGTGTTTGTCACGTCTACAAATCACACGTGGGTGACAAAATAGCTTCTTAAAGCACAAGGTTACCTGTATTTTTCTAACCTGCCATTTCCAAAAATTTAATTTTTATCAATAAATAAGATCATTATTAAGTTAATTAATGGTGTTACTACCTAGATAGTTTGAGTTTAAAAAATTTGGCTCTCAAAAAAATCTCAATCATTGTATTGTTGATATTTGGCTCTTTGGACTGATGATTTTGCCATCCACTGGTCTAGGAGGACGATTCGCACAATCTCCCTTTTATTATTGCTTCTGTGGGTGAAAGAAATAGGTGACAGTGGAAGGTGTGCCCATAACAGAGGTTTTACTGTAATTGTAAACAGGGGCTATGACATGTATTTGGTTTCAGAGAAAGCAGACTGAAGCCAGTGTATGACGAAAAAATTTATACCAGTAAAATGCAGGATTACCCCTTCTAAGAAGAAAAGATCAAATTCTCAGTAGCAGTAAAGCGATATTAGAGTTCATTAAACTTCACTAGCATATAGGCGTAAGCATTCATGTTCACTCATCAATGCCATCTATTAAAATTTTGTCAGCATTGTTTTTAAAGGGCAGTGTGTAAGAGTCACATAAATAGAATTGAATTAGTCAAGATGCGAATGCTGCAGTGCATTAGTGGGGTTTTGAGATTACTGGATTAGTTTGTGGGTTGGGGAGTAAGCCAGGCAGCCATAACAGGACGAACCCTTGGGAGGCTGCCCGCGGGAGATGAGGAGGTAGGTGAAAGGACGAAGGAGATGGTTAATTTGCAGCACCCAACGTTCTTTACCAACCACCCTTGTTGGTTTTGACGTGGGCTTGCGCTGCTTAACTTCAGTGATCTCACGGGAATTGGTGAGTATATTAGAGGTCGCTAGGGGTAAGGAGCATTGTGGAAAAATATGAGGGAAAGTAGATTAAGGTGGTATGAACATGTAATGAGCAGAGGAGAACAGGACCACAAAAATGCAGGTAGTTGGAAGCACCTGGGGTAAGCCTGGCTGGGAAAGGGAGCTGGATTGTGTTGGACTCACAAGTTCTCATCTAATCACTGAAGTTAAGCAGCGCAAACCCCGGCTAATACCCAAATAGGGTGGCCACTTGGGAAAACTGGGTACTGTTAATATGTACCGGTAATCGTCGCATTAATGTAGTGTCTGTACAGTCTCTGCACTAGGACTATGCAGTGGACTGGGCTCTAATGACCATTGTAGTTGAAGGGCTTGAAAACACAAATCAATGAAATCAAGGGGCAGGGAGAGACTCAAGCAGACATGGGAGCTGGTTGTCCGTAAAGATATGGTAGTGTGTAGGGTAGATGGGAACGTAGTGGGAGATAGGCGGGAGTGGAGGACTAGGACCTATGGGATCTGGAACGTTGTCTGTGAGTATTTTTGCACGCAGAGCTTTCGCCCCTTGGGTGTTTGCCTTGGGGAGGGGGGGCAAATGGCCGGTTTTTTTTATTTAGTATTTATTTAGAAAATGAGGAAAGTCTTCATAATTTTGAAATCACACAAATACCGATAATAGCTGGAAACCCTGCACAATGCACAAAATAAGAAGTAAGTACAGTAGAACTCCAATTAACCGAATAAATTGGGACCGGACCCCATTCCGATAATCAAAAATTCAGGTAATTGGATTTTTTCCGAAAAAAGGGTCTAAATGGGAGAAAATGAGACCTGTATGTGTACCATACTGTAAATAGAAGTCATTGCTTGCTGAACATCTCGGTCAAAGTAAGCTGTTTGACTGTCAGGATCCGTTTTCAGGCAGCCATGTCGCACATTGTTTTGAAAATCCCAGTACGTTTCCTCATAATTTTTTTTCTGAAATTCTGAAAGCGATTCGGATAATTGGCGATTCGGATGATAGGAGTTCAGAAAATTGGAGTTCTACTGTATGTGGCAATTTCAGCAAGAATTCTACACTGTGGATGACATTAGGGAGTTTTGTGTTCCTGTTACGGGAATAGAAAATACAGTATTGTATACGGGAAAATTGCAGTTCTGTAGAAAACCTAAAAAGAGTTTTAGTTTTGCGTTACGCATAGTGGGGCACGCACAGTGGCGGCACCTACTGGTGAAGGTCCCCAAATCTATTGCTGCCATTTTTTTATACAAGAATGCTCACGCGCATGCGTGAGAAATTCCCGTATCTGGTTTGCGTACAACATGAACGAAGCCCTGTTCATGTAGCTCCGGGAATAAAAAAAACGCTTACTTTTTGCGATGCATGCGCAGATGCATTTTCGTCTGCTAACATGCGTTACGGTAAGCGGTTGACGGCAACACAAAACTCTCTAATAACAATACAAATTTAATGGAATTTGTGAAAGGCATAGCATACAATTTTGAATATCAGTTTATGTTTGTGGTTTTTATGTAAAAGTCTTCCTCTATGTTTGTGTTTTTTTTATTTTATTAAATTATCCATTTGCTCTCCCAGGGGCGAGATGCTTGGGGGCCAAACGTCCGAGGGGTGGAATGTGGGGGCAAACTTTCTGTAAACCAAGACCGGCAGATCCAACCATGCCACAGGCGCGGTAAGGTTATGATGGTGATGATGAATGTTGCTTTTAAAGTTTTTACATTATTTTGGGAAGAAAACCCTACTGGCATTTTTGTTAGGGAGATTAAAGGGTTAAACTATGTGTTGTACTCGACTGAAGTATTTCTTTATTTTGACACATACCAAGGGTACAGAAAGGCAGAGATGGGGGAAGTAGGTGGAGCTGAGAACAAATAATTGAAACCACATGATACACATTAGATGTAGGTAGGGTCAAACCTTGATTAGTCCAAGTAGTGGACGAATAATAGCTTTTTTGGGCAATTACAACTGGTAATACATTTATAGTTTAAGCAGGAATAAACTGCTAATATAGCAGGAAAAGATGGAATGGGAGTAGTTAATATTTCATTGCATTGGGGTAATCGGCTGTCTCAAGGAGGTAGGTGAAAGATTACGTGCAATACACGTTTGCATGCTCTTTGTAAGGGGGCTAGTCAAGGCTTGCCAAGCCTGGCGAGAAACGGGCTAGAGAAGCTAATCAGGGACTGGACTTTCACATGAAATATACAGATTAATTTGGGTCTGGCAACAACTGCCCGCAGTTTCCAAAAAAGGTATATATACTATATAGTCGTGGCCTCTAAAAAAAACCCATTTTTCAAACGTAGTTAACATATTTTTGTTATTAATTGACATGAATCTTGAAACTACTACTACTAGTTTTCAAGAAGACTTGAAGCTTAAACCAAAAATTTATTCACCCAACATCAAAGTTGCATTACACTCAAGTTATTAAAATTGCATTAACACGCCTGTGCCATAACGCCCAGATGGATAAGATCTCCTTGTACACATTAGGTTCAATTGAAATTACTTATGAAGCTGCAAGTTCATTGGAATTGGACCATATAAAATGTTCCCCATAGGGATGCTGGACTCATTGATAAAACGACCATCTCCTCTAAAGTCTAAAAATCTGAATGATGCCTGGTGAAGTGGTTATCCTTGCAGAATACCTTGCTTAAGCGGCCATTGTAGAATTTTCTTGGCAGAATTGTTTGAGGGACACACTTTTAAAATACAATTTTTATAAATACCAGGTTGAGTTTTGAAAAACTTGAAAGACTTGATAGTCTGAAGTGGAGGGCTGGCACCCGCAGATCCGACCCCGTCTAAGGGCGGGATAAGGGTATGATTATGATGATATTATGGAGATGAGCCTGTAACGCGAAGGCTCGGAGGGAGGTCCCGGTTTAGTAATAGGAACAATATCGCCATTTTTCCAGTTAGTGGGATACTGGCTGGATTTATGAGCTGTAGTACAAAGTCTAGATTCTCAGGAGTGCAGAACTAAAGGAGCGTGGCGGGTCCACCGACAGGTCCAATTGGCTGTTTGTCTCGTAGTCATGTAAGGTACAAGAAGAGGTGTTTCAGGAATAGGTATCCTCGTGTTTGAGCCTGTTGGAGAATCAGGGTCATCAAATGGATTGACCAAGAGGTCAAGAATCTTGGCCGTGAGAGGTGTTTGCTGTTGTTTGTTTGTTGGTGTTCTGGGCCCTTCAACTACACGGTCTTTAGATCCTCATCCACAGCATAGTTCTTATGCAGAGACTGCACAGACACTACACTAATGCTACGATTTTTGGACATTAGCAGTACCCAGTTTTCCCAAGGGGCCATCCATGTCAGTACTAACTGGGGTTGCGCTGCTTAACTTTCTTCAATGATCACACGAGAACTGGTGTGTCCAACACAATTCGCCGCTCCCCATGAGAGGTGGGGGGATCGGTGGCGCAGCAGACTTTTTTGAGCGCAGATGTATGAGGCCTACGGTGCGCGCATAGACGCATTCGGGTCAAGCTTTGAGGTTTTTGCTTGTTTTAGATGATGTTTGTAGAGTCTGCGGGCAGCTGAAAAGGAGGCAGGACCAGTGCTGGTTTTCCAAGCGTGGTGGAGACGAGTCACATGTTCCCTGAGGGCAGACAGCGTTAGGGACCACCAGGACCGTATATGTGGATTTCTAAAATTATTAAAATTTTCGTTTTATTTTAGGTGGTTATTTTACATCACATGTTGTCCAAAGCTGAAGTTAAGGCTCGGCCAACTGTATTATGGTGCTATAAGAAAGAATTAGGATTTACTAGGTAAAGTTGTCATTTAATTTTATATGATACTGTTGCCCAACATCCCCCTGCCCCCTTCAATATGGGTTAGCAGTTTAAGGGTGTTTACCAACTGGGAGAAGAATCAGCCAGACCATGTCACGGGAGCCATGCCTTAATTTGTCGTGTCACCTGCCTCCCACGTTTGAATTCGTGAAACAAATGATCCGGTTTCCATTCTGTTCAAGTGCACCCATAAATTGAAATCCAATCATGGATCCTAGATAATTCGGGTATTACTTTAGTGAGAGTTTCTAGCTTTTTAAATCATCATTCTCGTATCGCGCCTATGGCAGGGCGCTGTTAGTTCTAGCACCCACACGCTACCATATCCCACCCTATAACATGTCCCTACAATTGCTTAGGCCTACCTCACTCCAAAATACCCCTAATATATTCAGTTCTCATTCTGTCTGTCCGAAACTCCCAAGGGCTATGAGGTTTAGCTTTCTATGCCCATCTGTATTCCACCAGGTCCCCCATCAACCTCAAATACTGTCATATCTAGACTCCGTACAACCTGCTCCCATGTCTGTTTTGGCCTTCCTGTACTCCGGGGACTTCTTTTAACCTGCTTCATGTGATGGATCTACCCTGCTATTTCTCCTCGTCGCCTGTAACATCCCACGTCGGTGGCGCAGAGGGTAGCGTGCTCTGTAACTGCGTCGGTGGTTCTATGTTCGATACTGAACTGACGTGGGTTGGCTTCTATCGGGCGAAAGAGGCTCCGAGTGCGCTTTCTTTCGGATGAGAAGTAAAGCGGTGGTCCCTTGTGGTGTACGATGTCATTTGACGTAGAAGAACCCTCTCTACAATGCAACGAGTAGATCAGACAAAATTCCCAGGTATGCAAGGTTGGCCCTTAACCCCGACGAACCTTATGTGGACGATAAATAAGTATAAGTGTTGCAGCTTAAGTGGGCACCCTGGCTGCGTAAAAAAACCGTTCAACAGATCGCCCATGTGACCCAGAGGGGCAAAAATGGATGCCGGGCTCTGCTATAGACGGGATAAGGGGTACTTGTTGAGTTTTTGATTTCTAGAGGTGCCCGTTGTTTTTTTTTTTGCAGTCACCGCCGTAAACGTATGAGGCACATTAAGAAGAAGGTTCTCCACGGCAACCTGAATGTGAATGAAGAGGATCCCTTTGAACTCTTTATAGCATCCACACATATTCGTTACTGTTATTATAAGGACACTCACCGAATTCTTGGAAACACATATGGTATGTGTGTGTTGCAAGATTTCGAAGCTTTTACGCCCAATTTGTTGGCAAGGACCATCGAAACTGTAGAAGGTGGTGGCATCATCGCGATCCTACTACATAGTCTGACTTCCCTGAAGCAATTATATACTCTGTCCATGGATGTCCATTCCCGGTATCGAACTGCAGCCCATCAGTATGTGACATGCCGTTTCAATGAGAGGTAAGAAGGCCTTTTTGTCGTTGTTGTTGTGGTTTTAACCTTTTTCATCCTGTAGCTTGTTGTGATACTGTTTGTAGGTTCTTGTTGTCATTGAGCACTTGCAAAAGATGCATCGTGATGGACGACAAATTAAATATCTTACCGATATCAAGCCATGTGAAAAATATTACAGCTGTTCCTCCTCGGCCCCTGGAAGACTCTTGTTCTGAAGAAGAGCGTCAACTTCAGACACTTAAGGATTCACTACAAGACACACAACCCGTTGGGGTCCTGGTGAATAATTGTTGCACTGTTGATCAAGTAAGATAAGTTAAGGCTGTGAAATCTTTTATGCACTTTGTGGAGGTTGAAGTTCAGGTGTCATGTTTTTGTTTTTTTTTTCTAATGATAACTCAGGCAAATGCACTTCTGAAATTCATTGATGCCATTTCTGAAAAAGCACTTCGGAGTACTGTGGCATTGACTGCTGCTCGCGGTCGTGGTAAATCTGCTGCTTTAGGACTGGCAGTTGCCAGTGCAGTGGCCTTCAAGTAAGTTTACTGGTTATATGTTAGATGTGGTTCTTAACTGGGAGTCCTACAGTTTTCTGGGCTGCACAGCGATGTGGTGCAAATAATGACTTGGAGGTGGCAGAATATGTCCTGACTTGTCTGGTGCTTTTTCGTTGGTGTTTTAGGGCCCTTCAACTACGATGGTCATTAGAGCCCCGTCCACTGCGTAGTTCTAATGCAGAGTCTGCATAGACACTACGCTGTTACGACAATTTTGGGTATTAGCAGTGCCTGGTGTTACTAAACGGTCACCCATGCTTGTACTGGCTGGGATTGCGTTGCTGAACTTCAGTGATCAGACGAGAAGTGGTGTGTCCAACGTGATACAGCCACCCACTGGTGCTGCTGAGGATCAACGAACTGCATTGAATGGGAACCTGTGTTGTACTAAGAAGTTGCCTCTTTTCTGCCTTCACATGATTTGGCTGGCTGTTTCCTGTAATGGGACATGGTCTTGAAGTAATCTTAGGGTCAGGCTGAGACCGTTTTAAATGTGAATGGAGAGAAATTCAGTCAAGCTTGGCGTTGAAGTTGTCAGCTAGAGAACCCCAGCTAGTGCTAGCATGGGTGAACGCTTGGGAAAACTGGGTGCTGTTAATACCCAAAAATCGTCATAAAAGCGTAGTGTCTGTACAGACTCTACATTAGAGCTGCTCAGTGAACAGGGATCTAATGAACGTTGTAATTGAAGAGCCTGACAAAATCAATGAAACGAAGTACAAACTCTCGCGAACCACTGGCACAGGAGTCGAGCACCCACCTCAGCATATGCACCACCGACGTGGGGTAGCTTACGATAGTCAGAAACAGGAAAATCACAGTTGGACACTTGAAAAATATCTTCCTAGTTGACTTGAAATGTTCTCTAGTTGATGACCTTTCCTAAGACTGGCTTTTATATTTACAGTAAACCCTCGCTACTTCGCGCTTCAACTTTCGCGGTTTCACTCTATCGCGGTTTTTTTCGTAACATTGCGCGCTATGTTATCACTGCCACTGATTGGCCCCGCCTCACGTAAGGATTCTTATGGAATCCTACTTCACGGAATTTCACTTATCGCGGTAGGGTCTGGAACCGATTAACCGCGATAAACGAGGGTTTACTGTGCTGGAATTGCTGAACTTCACTGAGTTTCTGTTGCCTTGGAGAAGTCAGGCTGACCTTAAATCAGCAAAGATTGTCGCATTTGGGCGGGAATCGACTGTGTGAACATTTGCAGCACAGAGAAAAGTGCTCCTGGCTGCTACAGGTGAGAACGAGGGTTCTGAGTTGTGATGGTGATGTATTGTGTTTCATCTTTTTATAGTTATTCCAACGTCTTCATAACGTCGCCAAGTCCTGAGAATTTGAAAACCCTTTTCGAATTTATCTTCAAAGGCTTTGATTCTCTGGACTATCAAGTAAGAGCCCGGGCGTCGTCTTGCAGCTGTCAGCAGGGTGTAAACATGGTGTCATTCAAGCCGTTTTTTTCCTAGGAACATGTAGACTATGAAGTGGTTCAGTCAACAAATCCAGAATTTAATAAGGCTGTCATTCGAGTGAACATCTTCAGAGATCATCGCCAGACGGTGCAAGTGAGTTGCAAGGAGTCTTGGGCTCGTTCTTGTAATTCAAACTGTTTGCAAGGTTCTTCAATAATGGAATTTGCCATTTCTGTAGTATATCCATCCATCTGACGCTGCCAAACTTGGCCAATGTGAATTACTGGTAATTGATGAAGCTGCCGCCATTCCATTACCCCTGGTGAAAAGTCTCCTAGGACCTTACTTGGTTTTTATGGCCTCCACCATTAATGGATATGAAGGAACGGGCCGGTCGTTGTCGCTGAAACTCATTCAGCAATTAAGGCAGCAAATGTTGACCTTGGGAGAACGATCCAGCGAAGGAGCTGCGTTAGTTAATGCAACTATTGCTGGTAAAGAAAAGGCAGTTGCTACAGGTAATCACGTGAGTTCAATGAAGTTTAAAGTATTTTGATTGTTGTGGTCCTGACTCTGACCCTCTTGGCAGGACGTATATTGCACGAAGTGCAACTGGACGAATCTATCCGTTACAAGAATGGAGATAATGTGGAAGCCTGGTTGAATGAACTTCTCTGTTTGAACGTTTCTCTTCTTTCCTTTATGAACACTGGTTGTCCATTACCGCAAGAATGCGAGTTATATCCTTTTCGTGTGTCTCGGAACCGATCTCTGAACCGCGTCTGATGGAGCAGGTTTCCCTCTCGAGGTTACCTATGACTGAGGTCTATGATTTTCTCTCACTCGTACATACTTATGATCTATCTGGTTCTTTAGATGAATTTTGACTTTTAACTCTTTCTATCTCTTCTGTTTTCTCTTTCCTCTTCTCTCTATTTCCGCTCTTTTTTTTCTCTGTCTTTCTCCCTCGCTTTGTCATTTTGCATTTCTTGCCACTTTCCTTTCACGTCTCTCCCCTCTTTCTCTTCTTTTGAAACTCTACTTTTGCATCTTTCTATCCTTCTCATCTCATCCCCTGTTTCTCATCTCTCCCCTGGTGCGGCCAAGTTGCGTTGGTGCGGCCAAGTTGCGTTGGTGCGGCCAAGTTGCGTTGGGTGCGGTCAAGTTGCGTTGGGTGCGGTCAAGTTGCGTTGGGTGCGGCCAAGTTGCGTTGGGTGCGGCCAAGTTGCGTTGGGTGCGGCCA
>JAAFCE010001036.1:61959782-61977397 GCA_013389805.1 Trigoniulus corallinus | reverse complement strand
GGTGCGGCCAAGTTGCGTTGGACACACCAGTTCCCGTTAGATCACTGAAGTTAAGCAGCGCACACCCACGTCAATACCAACTTGGGTGGTTGGTGAAGAACGTTGGGTGCTGCAAATTAATACTCATCCTCGTCCTTTCACCTACCTCCTCATCTCCCTTGGGCAGCCTCCTAAGGGGTTGACCTGTTATGGCTGCCTGGCTTACACCCCAACCCACAAACTAATCAAATTCTCTCCTATCTCATCTCTCGCCTCGTTTCTCTTTCTCGTCTTTCGCATCTCCCCTCTTTTTCAGTTCAAATCTCTCCCCTCTTCCTCTCCTCCTGTGTGGACTGTGTCACTTGCACGTAAAAGAGTCTTTTCTACATGAAACATTTAGTTCTTCAAAATTTTCAGGTGTAGGAGCTCGCCCGTTGTCGTCGGCAAAGTGCCCCAACAAACCAAAATAGGCCGGTGTTACGGAACGATAGGGGGTTGGCAGCCGGCTGCTTAAAATACCGTCCAACAGATCGCTCATATGTCCCAGTGAGACAAAAATGGGCAGGAATAGAGCGTTAATAACGGTATTTTTGTGGGCAGCTTGCAGACTTTCTTCATTATCCGCCTTGTGAGCAGACAAACTGAGTTCAAATCGTAGGCTTGGGGGCATGATGCTGCTACCATCACTGCCATCTCTTCGCTTCCTAGTTGGCACCTAGAAGGACTTTAGTCTGTTAGGCCTCCTTCACATGCAGCGATTAACGTTGCGTTTAGCGCTGCGTTACAACCTTTCACATGAAAGCGATTTTGAGGTGGACCGCCTACGTGGTGGCTTCTCTGTAACGCTATTCCCTCTTTCAAAAAATGAAAACCTACAGTTAAAACGCGCGGTGATATGAAAAGGTCAATTGGGTTCCTTGTATTTCAAGGCGCACGCTAACGCTAGAAAATCGGTGAACTCTCGAATCGTGCGTTGCTACGCGCGTTAGCCAAAATCGCGCGTTTCCATGTAAAAGCAGCTATTCACCTCTGTGTCTTCCCCAACGCGCGTTACAAAATCGCGCGGTAGCTAACGCTGCATGTGAAAGAGGCCTTAGTGTTCTAATAAGAATAACAATTTCTTAACTACGACACATATTACATCAATCGGGACACGCTGTTCTCGTTTCATCGAGCTTCGGAGGCTTTTCTTCAACGGCTGATGGCCCTCTATGTGTCCTCACATTACAAAGTAAGGGCTTGGGCTACATCCGGTTGTCGCATCTTCAAATTTTATCCTACACTTGCGTGAAGATGTTAAAAAATGTTGATGTATTTGTTAGAATTCTCCCAATGACTTGCAAATGATGTCTGACGCGCCGGCGCATCACCTGTTCTGTCTTCTTGGACCTATTTCACCAGATAGCACCTCACTCCCGGAAGTGCTGTGTGTCGTTCAGGTCAGTGATTGGCGAACTTTGTTGAGCTGTGATTTCTTTTTGCCTTTCACTTGAATATTTTTGTCTTAGGTTTGTTTGGAAGGTGAGATCTCCAAACAGGATGTGTTTCGTGAGCTGAGGATGACGGGCAGAGGTGCCTTTGGTGACCTTATTCCGTGGACAGTGGCTCAACAAGTTAGTAATTGTTTTTTTAACGCATTCCACGTCTTATTTGAACTCCAATTCTTAATTAGATTGGCGATACCTGTAAAATAATCCTCTCTACTGTCCCTGGTATGAACTTTTCCCTGGCGTCGGTGGAGTGCACCAACGAACATTAGGCTGACGATAAATAAGCACAGGGGGTTGTAACTTTGGCCGGCAACCGGCTGCGGAAAAATGCTGTCCAATATATCACCCGTGTGTCCATTCAAAGGGACAAGATGAGTACCCGACCCGTATGTATGTATGTATGAATGTTACGCCAACGGGCTGGAAAGTCGGCCAAGCAGGCCTGACCTTGTGGAGGCTGCTTGCGAGTGAGAGGGGGTATGTAGGAGCATCCAATGTTCTCGACCAACCACCCCTGTCGGTACTAGCGTGGGTTGCGTTGCTTAGGATGCAGTATCGGTGATTCTCTTAATTGCGCTCTTGACTCGTCACTAAATTGTTGCAAGTTCAATCCTGGGTTCTTTCAGGCTAAAAAGAAACTCCAAGTGCACCTTGCTGTTGGAGTAGAGCGGTGGCCCCGTATAGGTTTTAATGATGCCATCTAATGAATTTGTTTTTATTTCGTTGGTGGTTTATGGTCTTTCAACTGCAGTGGTCATTAGAGCCCCGTCCACGCCATAGTTCTAATACAGAGTCTACACCGACACTATGCTGCTAGGACGATTTTTTGGCTATTAGCAGTACCCAGTGTTCCCAAGCGGTCACCCATGCTATTGCTAGCAGGGGTTGAGTTGCCTCAGTTTGTTTATCATAAGAGAACTTTTGTGTCCAACGCAATGCAGCCGCTCCACACTGAATTTGTCCGGGTATTTCTTTCTCAACGGGATTGACAAGTGCCTGACCCGAGATAAAGACTATGAGGTATGAATTAGTGTGGCGCCCAGGGAACTCGTGGCCTGTGACTTTCTTATCATAACCATGGAGTGAATATACTGCATGTCCTTGATTCTAATCGAACCTGCGTGCTTGGCCGTAGGGAAGCAGACTAACTTCTGGAACTTTAGTGCCAGCAAGGCGTTACCATTAGCTGAAGCCAATGTTTGACCTGTGAATGGAGGCGAGCCAATACTAGAGAATAGGACACCTCACCACAACTTGGTGGTGAAGAGGTTGCATGTTCGGCTATACTGAATCAGTGGTTCTAGGTTCGATACTGCATAAAGGAGGTTGGAAAGTAAAGCCGTGGCCCTGTGTAGTATGTGACTGGGCTCCAATGACCATTGTAGTTAAAGGGCCCTAAAACACCAAAGAAACAAAAAGTGCAGAAGGAACGCTAGGACGACCAATAGGTTTAGGGTCGAAAACAGTTTCTAAACTTGACTTTTGCTTTTTAGTTTCTGGATGATAATTTCCCCAGTCTTTCTGGTGCACGTGTCGTTCGGATCGCCACTCATCCCAACTATCAAAGGGTAAGTCGTTTCGCTTTGCTTCTGGAATTTCCGACGTTATCTGTAGCCTGAAGTAATATGAAGAAAAATTTGGTTGTTTCTTAGATGGGGTATGGGTTGCAAGCGTTGAAGTTACTACAGGCTTACTACGAGCAAAAGTTCCTGCCGGCCGATAACATTCCAGACCTTACTGTCCAGGCAATCGAGCCTGTTACAGATGAGGTATAGTTTAGCAAATGTTCTTCATTCAATGTGCTTCTGAATTGTTTTGGAACAGTGGCTCTTGTTGCTTTGCAGTCCGTTACGCTCTTAGAAGAGAAGATTGTACCTCGGAAATCACTTCCTCCGTTGCTACTGAAGCTGACAGAGCGTCCGGCTGAGCACTTAGATTATCTTGGAGTGTCCTATGGATTAACATCGGATTTATTAAGGTAATCACATAAGGGAATCTTGGAACTTTACCGACGGTCATTCAGGTAATTGAGCTCCTACACCTGGAAATTTTACCAATCTTCACCTATATTTCACTACCCACCTGGGTGAGGCAGAAGTTAGCCTGCTCGATTACCAAACCAGTGGTTCGAAGTTCATTAGTGGATCCAGAGTGCGGCTTCCGTCGGATGTGAAATTAAGCCGTGGCCCCGTGTGGTATCAGTTGCCATTTGCACGTAAAGGAATCTTCTCCACTGTGTGACGTGTAGATGAAGCAAAATTTCCAGGTGTAGGAACAGTGTAGTGCATCTCCCTGAATTGCGCTGTCCTGAAAACATTGATCTAGTCCGCCTGCAATGCCTGCCAAGCTTTATTGTGCAATGGCAAGATTGAGTCGCCCCCGACCGTGAAGGAAACTGCCAATGCAACAATTCCACGTTCCCAGCACTGCTGAGAAAAGGTTTTCTGTCTCTCCGCGACGCCCTGACCAGCGGCTTTCGGCAGATGTGTGCGTCTCTAGACCGCCTGAATGTACATTCTCCGGCCTCGAGCTGCACGTTTAGCCAATTCCGGCCGCCCCTTGTGAGCTTGATGACCTGGTTATGGCCGAAGAGTCTCTTCCCTCGGCCCTTTCTCCACACGGGTCTTTTAGCATACCCCCGTATCCCGCTCCCGAATGTGGGCTGCTGTCCCCAGCACCCCGACCCCCCCCCCCTGGCTTCGCTGGTCACCCGGCCCGACGTGCCAAACAGAGCTGCGAACCCTACGGTCCACCATGCCCCTAGTCGCTTCCTGCCCGAGCTGACGACCCCCGGGCTTGTGTCCTACGTCCCCATGGGCCCTGCATCTACCTCCGCCCAAGTGACCGGTCTCTTGTCCTGCAGGCCTTCTGCAACTTGTGCATGGGCGTGCTCGTGCAACTCCATCGTCGCAGTCACTGATTGGGACGACTGAAAGTGTGGTCTTGAACAACGTCCCCCTAGATATCTCTCTGACCGTGCTCGATGACTCACTCCGGACTTTCGGACATGATATCATTGAATCACTGCCCTTTGCACACAAACTCGGAATCGTTTAGCACATTACTTCAGACTAGGCGTTTTTTATTGTGCGCTTTGGGGAACTGGTTATTAGGATTGGGGCGGTTCTTGGTCTACCTCGTACAGTACTTTTTTTCACGAAGCATGTCCTCCACATATTGGAAGGGGCTGTTCCGGGTGTCCCTTCCCAGCATGGTGCTGATGATGGTGTCAGGGACCAAGAGATTTAGGTCCAGCTTTAACGTTGTACGCTGAGTGGTCCATCTTCTACTGGCGAAGAATGTGTGATGGGCGTCGTCGTCCACCCCTGGGCAGAACGGGCACTCAGCTTAGTTCACTTTTCCTACCTTGTGTACGTACCCCTGCCTCCTAAGGAACTGGGTGATGTAGTACCCAATCTCTCCGTGCCTCCTCCCAACCCACGGCCATAACTTCCCTCTGTGGTCCTTATCCCAGGTGTCGAGCGTGTGTTTCCTCTCTATTGCACTTGCTCTCTTCCTGCTGTGTATTGCCTGGGGTTCCCTAACGAGGAACAAAAGAAACTAACCTTTTCCTCGCCTATGGCCTTTATCGCACACCATTTCCGACCGAAGCTGCAACTCCATGCTTATTTATCGTCGGTCTGCTGTTCGTTTGGGCATTGCACCGACGACAGGGGGCGGCTTATTGCGTTGGACACACCAGTTCTCCTCTAATCACCCCCAGCTAGTACTAACATGGGTGGCCGCTTGGGAAAACTGGGTGCTGCTAATATCCAAAAATCGTCGCATTAGCATAGTGACATTCAGGTGGGAGGGGTCAAGGTTTAACCACTCACTAACCACCATTTCAAATTGCAATAGAATTCCTGTGTTGATTGGAGCCTTTTTGTAAAGTTGATTGATGTTTTCCAGGTTCTGGAAGAAGGCAAACTTTGTTCCAGTTTATATTAGGCAGACTGAGGTAGTCATTTGTCCTGATTAGAAAATGTTTTCAGCATCGTCTTAAACATGGTTGCCTTTCCAGAATAATTTAACTGGTGAACATACTTGCATCATGATCAAGCCTTTAAATGTTGACGAAGCCGAGGTCGATATCAAATGGTTAGGCGGATTTTGGCAAGGTAAGATTTATGGTGCTGTTATTTGTCATTATCAGGTAGTCAAGACGAATCACTTACCCAATTTATTACAGATTTTCGGCGTCGGTTCATTACTCTCCTTGGTTACCAGTTCAAAGCGTTTCATCCTTCAATAGCCCTTAATATTTTGAGAACTACAGTTCCCAATGCGGATGAACCTCCAGGTTTATATTATGAATTTTGGCATATAAATCTCTCTCTCCTCTTCTCCCTTTTTCCTCTCTTTCTTCTTCCCGCCCTTTATCCCATTCTCCTGCACTCCCTTTCACTCCGTCTCTCCCAACTCTTTCTAATCCCTCTCTTTCTCCTCTCTCCTCCTTTCTACTGCCTTACTCTTCTCTTACTTCTCCTTCATTTCTCATTGGGAGCGGCTGTGTGATCACTGAAGTTAAGCAACGCAGCCCCAGCTACTACTGACATGGGTGGCCGCTTGGGAAAGCTGGGTACCGATAATATCCAGAAATCGTAGCTTAAGTGTAGTGTCTGTGTGGTCTCTGTACTAGAACTATGCAGTAGACGCAGCTATAATGACCGTAAAGTTGAAGGGCTCTAAACATGAACGAACAATGAGAGCGGCTGTATTGCGTTGGACACACCAGTTCTCCTCTGATCACTGAAGTTAAGCAACCCAACCCTAGCTAATACTGACATGGGTTGACGCTTTAGAAAACTTCGTGCTGCTGTTTCCCAAAAATCGTCACATTAGCATAGTGCCTGTACAGTTCTTGGGTTAGAACTAAGCAGTGGACGAGGTTCTAGTGTCCTAGTAGTTGAAGGGCCCTCTCGCATTCTCTTCCCTCTTTCCACTCTCTCTTCTCCATTTCTCCTCCCTCTCACCCTTCTCTTCTCTTTCTGCCCCCCTCTGCCTCCCTCTTTCTCCTCCCGCTCTCCTCTCTTCTCCCCTTTTCTCTCTCCGTCCTCTCTTTCTCGCTCTTCCTCTTCTCTTTCTTGTTTGTCTCCGTCTTCACATCTCATAAGGCATTCGCCTGCTTGCTTTTCCAAATCAGAGCTTGAAGTATCATTTGCGTTTGTCCATCCGTTTTCAGAGCTAACCAAAGAAGAATTAAACCAGTACTTTACAGAATATGACTTGAAGAGACTGGAGCTTTATGCAAATAACTCGGTGGATCATCACTTGATCACTGACCTTCTTCCGTCATTAGGGCAACTTTATTTCACTGGTCGATTTGAAGGTTTGGAAGTTGGAGCTGTGCAAGCGGTAAGTTGTTTTTGACGGCTTTTTTCTTCTTTTTTTTTAACTCCATTCCACAAATCAGAGTTTTTGACAGTGTTCAATTCGTGTAGGCAATCCTACTTGGTCTTGGGCTTCAACACAAGATAGTCGATGACCTTGCATCAGAGTTAAGTTTGCCTACTTCACAGTTGTTAGGCTTTTTTATTCGTTTCATTCGCAAGTTGAATATGGTAAATTAGATGTTCATTGATCGGTAAAAATGGTAATGTTACTTAATGATATTTTACTAGCACTCTCTCTTTTAGTATTTGACTGGCATAACGGAGAAAGACATTGAGAGCACACTTCCTGCGATGAGGCCTGTGGCCCTGGAACCCACAGCTGTGACTGTTGCACAAGATCTGGTGAGAATCTGTGGAAAGATCATATTTTACCTCTCGGAGGTTGCCCTGGTGTTATATGTATGAAATCACCACTGAATGTGAAAGAACCCTTTTCTCACATTTGGCAAAACCGGGTTACCATTTTGGCCCCATTGGGACACTGGTTTTCTGCAGCCGGCTGTCAACCTAATGTTTAAACCTAGGATTATTTATGTCCAGGGAATGAGCACTTGGTTACAGGTATCGGTGGAGACTTTAATGGCCACATAAGCAAAGATAACCAGGGTTTCAGGGAGGTCCTTGGGGGATTGGGGTATGGAACCGTTAGCACAGAAGGACAGTACATCCTCAACACAGCATTTATTCTAATAAACGGCGTGCCGTTTATTTATTTTTTTTTCAAAGGCTTTTTTGTTGCGCTGTTTATTGGCGGGCGTGGTTTATTATTTTTTCCATTTATAAATGGAAACTTTAGCCGGACAAGTTGATGCCATTAATTTTGATTTTTGCTGATGCTACTCTCGAATCTGAATTTATTGGCAAAAGGAAATTGAGAAAAGTAATCAATGGTTCATTTAAAATTTAAATCCTTACCCTAGATTCAAATAACTGTAGAGGTTTAGCCACAGGACGATTACCATCATTCTCAACTGCAGAAATTCCCAGCAATTTAAATGCTAAAGAATACTTTCTCTTTGAAACTTTTCTTTCAACAATATCTGTACTAAAGCTTAGTTGACACGAGCAAACAACTTGTGCAAGTACTTCCGATGGTAACTTGTGCAAGCGTTTACATGAGTAGCAAAAACGTGTGCAAGTAGTGTCTGAAAAAACTCTGGAGAGCACTTACCAGCAAGTTATTGCACTGATGTTTACACCATATAGTGGATAGTGTGATTGCTTGCTTGCAGTGCTCAGAAACATAGAAAAAATATCATTATAAACAATTTGAACAACTTTAATGTGGTGGTTAAAGCAAATGAATTTGTTTGCTCTTTATGCACTGTATATGGCTTTTCCTGCACTTCACATGGCCATTTAAACTTTACACAGGGGTACAGGACTACCCCATCCATCCTTATTCGAATGATGAAAAGCAATTAAACACCATCTGTGACTTATTAGGAAGTTCAACCTATCATGTGAAAATACTGTGAATCGCATTGCGCCAGGGTCACCCACACAACAGTGAGGAGGAAGAAAAACGCTGGGGTATGCCAGTACCTGTGTTGGGGAAGGAGGCCTGATTCCTTATTGCATTATAGTTATTGTGCAATAGGTCAGCCACAATGCAATATTAAAACTGACAAAGCATTAATTTACCTGCCAAAATTTATATTTTGGTTGGAACAGTGGGGTAGGCCGGCATCCCCCCACAAACTACCAGCCAATATTCCTGCGTGTTCCCGACGTCTGACTGGGGTGTTCCCAGTCATAGCATGTTCAATGGACCAAGGAACCAACCCTGCCACAGGCTGGATAAGGGTGTGATGATGATGATACCAGTACCCCTGTGTAGCATTTAAGGGATAATCATTAAAAAAATTTAAGTTAACTTGCCCGATCACTTCCAGACAGTTTTGAAATAAACGGCGCTGTTAATTAGAATAAATATGGTACGTGGTTTGGAGGGTGGCTTAGAGCAGAGGTTCTTGGTTGCTGGACACTCCCCATCGAAAATTTCCAAAAAGAATGTGGCTATAGGCTACTGATGTTAGAAATCCTAGTGAAAGCGGCAGGCAAGGCACATTCTTGGAAAGAAGAACAGGTCATCAGGTGTTGGAAACTGTCCACCAAAATGGAGGAATTTATTCAAGAAGTGCACAGACAGGTAGACTGGGACTGGGAAGGGACAGCGGATGCCATGTGGGACAGGGTCGCCAGTAAAATTAGAATTTTTGGGAAAGCCATGATGAAATGTGGGACACCCAGATGACGACCTCGCCACCTGTCCTGTATTGGCGGGGTGGGGTGGACTGTAGCAGAGGAGAAAGTAGCCAGCGCACTTAGATGAAAGGGCGAAAAGCTGTAGACCCAGACGGAATCCCAATTTAAGTGTGGCATAGCCTAGGGAGGACAAGCACCAGGTGGCTAGGGAAACTTTTCAGTAGGATAGCTGGCGGAGATAGAATGCCATCTGCATGACGAGAGAGCTGGGTAGTACTACTCTTCCAGGGCAAAGGGGATCACCAAGACTGTGGTACCTACAGGGTGCAGTTTTTAAAGTAACCAATGCCTTTATTTAAAAAACTACACCATATAGGAAAAAATGTTTAGGGAAAACTTATAGTTGATGGATGAGGACATTCATTTCCTAAAACGTTCGGAGATTTCGGCAGTAGTTTTTTTCAGGAAAATGGAAGGTTACATTTTTTTTTAATAGATAGGGGATCGGCTTTACTGAAATACTTTTCTTTATCCTTTTAAATAGAAAGATGCAGAAGAGGATGCGAGGAAACAACTAAAGACTGCCACGAGCATTTTTGAAAGTATGAACCTGACTGAATTTGCAATTAAAGGCTCTGAGGACGATTGGAAACGAATTTTAAACAATAGTGAAATGGTCGCACCTTCCTACAAGAAAAGGTGAGATTGTACTCTGAAGCTTGTCTCCCACCAGAACAGTACAGCAATGGCACAGTGACGGTCTGCAACGGGGAAAATGCACTGCACACTTGCAAGCAGCTGTGGTCAGTGAACCGAGTGCAACCTCAGATAGTACTAGCACAGGTGGCCACTTGGGACTACTGGGTACCGCTGATACCCAACAATTGTCGTATTGGTATAGTTTCTCTGAAGTCTCTGCATTAGAATTACGTAGTGGACGGGTCTCTAATGACCATGTAGTTGGAGGGCGCTAAAACACCAACGAAACAAAACCCAGTTAATACTGCGAGAGTGACTTAATGCTTTGGAAATACCAGTTCTCTTCTGAAGACTGAAGTCAAGCAACACAAACCCAGCTAGTTCTAGCATTGGTGGCCACTTGGGAAAACTGGGTACCGCTAATACCCAACCATCGTCGCATTGGAGTAGTGTGTGTAGTTCTGCATTAGAACTATGACCTTGTAATTGAAGGGCCTTAAAACCCAAACAAAAGCAAAAAACCAGCTAGTACTGGCATGGTTGACCTCTTGGGAATGCTGGGTACTGCTAATCCCCCAATCAGTTTTGGGTCTGTGCAAATTCCTCATTAGAACTATGCAGGACGGAGCTGTAATGACCATTGTAATTGATGGGCTCTAAAACACTAACGACAACAAGTGGTCAGTGAAACACAGCCCAGTAAAATAACCCTAGGATTGGTACACAAAATACCTATCCAGCACAGTACAGGGCGGCATTTGCTGATCAGGATTCTTGATGTAGAAGCTGCCCAGTCCTGTGCTGGTGTCCGTCCTGTACGGCGTTTCATGTGATCCTAATTTCAATTTGTATTTGTGTGTGTTGTACTTCGTTAACGCCGGGGTCGCTGGCGCAGAAGTAACGAGCTCTGCTACTGCGTCAGGTTCGAAACCGGATCGAGGTGGGTTAGCTTCTTTCGCCCTCACAGCACCTTTCATCGGATGGGTTCAAAAGTCGTGGCCTTCTCCATCCGTGTGATGTGTGCGATGTCATTGACACGTAAAAGAACCCAGTCTACTATGCAGTGAGTAAGATCGGCAAACTTTCCGAGTGTAGGAGCTCAGCACTGACGTCGTGCCCCAAATATGAAAGTGACCCCCCAATGCCCAAATTGGTGAAAATGTGACCCAGTTAAGCTGCGTCGGCCATACGAAGTGAGAGGCCCCCGATAAGTACCAAGTGGGAGACCCTCGGCAAGTAATTTTCGGAGGCCCAGTCGTCCACCGTGCCGGGTAAGCCATAGCGTAGTGTATTAACAGTTGAAGTTATTACAAATTATATTCTACAGAAATTAAAAATAGCTCCGATTCAGTGGGAGGCCCCGGGCGGCTGCCCCAAGGCCTTGTCCTGCAGTGAAGAAAAGCAAGCTGACACAAAATAAGCTTAGGGGTTGCCCTGCGTAATATGTCCCAGTGGGTCAAAATTGGGTCCCCGATCCTATCGGGAGCGGCTGTATTGCACTGGATACATTAGTTTTCGTCTCATGACTAAAGTTAAGCAACACAACTCCAGCTAGTACTGACATGGGTGACCTCTTGTGATAACTGGGTACCGCCAATATCCAAAAATCGTCGCATCAGTGTGTAGTATCTGTGTAGCTTCTGCATTAGAACTACGAAGTGGACGGGGCTCTAATGACCGTTGTAGTTGAACGACGCTAAAACACCAACGAAACAAACAAACCTGACCCTGGCATAGGTGGGAAAGGGGTTAGTAGTAGGTGTGTTGTGCTTTGCTGGTCTGGTGTTTCACAAGCTCAGTTGATATTTTCAAAAAAAAATTCGTTACAAAATATATTTTTCTTAGCGGCAAGAAAAATTTTTCGCACAAGAAGAATTCAAATCCGACACACGGACTTTTAACCGACATACTTAAGAAACGTCGTCGTAAAAACTGAAATTCGTCCCGGACTGGTTTGTATAAAAAAGTAAAACTATTTGTTGTTAGAAAAACAGGTGCATGTCCGCTTCTTTCATTCTTCGCGCAAGATGGTGGGCTTCAAGAATGTCGGGGGCAGCAAATTGTGTTGGCCACACCAGTTCTCGTATTATCCCTGACGCTAAGCAACGAAACCCCAGCTAGTACTGGCATGGGTGGCCGCTCGGAACCAAATTCCCAAATAATACCCAAAATTCGACGGATGAGTGTAGTGTCTATGCAGACTCTGCGTCGGAACTATGCAGTGGACTACGCTCTAATGGGTATTATAGTTGAAGGGCCCGAACGCTCGACGGGTCTCTAATGACCTTGTAGTTGACGGGACATTAAACACCAACAAACAACAACAACCCGAACGCTCGAACTACACAAAGACACACCATTTCTCTGATCACTGGAGTTAAGCAACGCAACTCCAGCTAGTGCTGGTATGGGTGACCGCTTGGGAACACTGGGTACTGCTAATGCCCAGAAATCGTCGTAACAGCGTAGTGTCTGTGCAGACTCTACATTAGAACTACGCGGTGGACAGGTCTCTAATGACTATTGTAGGTGCAGGTCCCTAAAGCACCAACTAAAGTGACAAACCGTAAACTTCGATTTGGCTGAAGGCAGGAACTTTAATAATTGTGAATCTGGGAAAATTAGAACCAGACTGTGGGTATATGAGGGCTTAGGAGCCAGCCAGGGCTATGGGAAGGACGATTCTTCCAGGTGGAATCGACTCTGTACTGGAAGAACAAGCAACCATAGGCGCAGGAGTGTTACATTCACTTGTCTAGAAGACAACTGCATATCAGTGCACTAACCATAATGTCTAGCTGCTGCAAAGTTCTCAGGTCTGCTACAGGCTTTTCACTAGGTTCCTTATTAGTTTATATTTAGCAGTTGTTGTCACAGCATCACTTTGCAGAAACTCCTTGTCAGTCATTCGATCCAGGTGGAAGAACTCATCATCAGACTGCTGTAGGAGCAATTCTTGTTCCACTTCATGTTCGGTGCCTTGTAGCTTTCTCCTCCAGGATCTTGACCCGTCAAGTAAACCTGTTTGCGGATTCCTGGATTTCCGATAAGCGTTTCTTAATAAAAGGCCCATGACGATGATATAAAAAACTAAGGCTGTGCTAAGGGAAACGATGACATAATCAAAGTGCTTCAAGACACCTAATAAAACGACCATGTAGTAGTAAGAATGAAGTTCCAAGGCACTGTTCTTAATGGCAGTGCTGCAGAATCAACTCACTTGTCCATGGTGGTGTTGTGGTAACTGCAAGATAACGACAAGTTATCAGTGGTTTGCTGGTCACTTTGTGTTCTACACCTGCGATTCGGTACCTTGCATGGTGATGCTTGTCGTCATTTGACCCCTGACCCAACAGACGTAAATGGAACTGTCGTCCACTGTCAGAGAAGCGATGTGCAACGATCCATCCGAGTCCTGATAGATTCTATCTGAAGAATTCGAACCGGTGCGAAGACGCCACAATCCTCGAACCCAGATCACCTCTGCTTCCTTATAGAACCTATCAAGAAAGCGTACACCGGGAACTATGAGTATTTGATAAAGAATCTTCCGGAAGTCAAGAATCTAACTTACCCTGGACAGTCCATTTGGATGTCTTGACCTTCTCGTTTCTCCAGATGCAGGACTAAAAGTGTATAGAATAACTGGAGTTACTTCAGGTGATGGTTTTGACCTAAAGACTTCATTGAACCTTGTAGAACCGGAATGAGTTTGTAAAGGCAGTGCCTTGGGCGCACGACGGAAGTGCTGAAATCCGCCCTATTCACGCTAGGAAGGTGATAGTTCCTGTCCAGGCGGGAGAGGGGCACCTCAAGTGCAGTGCACCAAGAGACAAATCCCAGGCCTCCTGTTTGTGGGGTGAACCCAGGGTCACTGCTAGGGTCTTCAACGCCCGCCTGCAGTTCTCAGAAAGCACCCCCTCCCCATATTTTTTAATAATGTTGAAACATCCAAGGTTCGCCCGTCTACAGTAGAGGTTCTGAAGGCGCGCTTTCTGTGGTCCCAGTGCTGATTAAAGAACCTCTGTCTACACGGAAATGGAATATGAAATTCAGCAAAATGATCAGAGGAGTTAGCCCTCTGAACTGCGAAGCCGACGTTAAGTAGCTCAGTGACTAACCAAAAGGACCATAGGAGAGCACTGTAGAAATCACTCTTTGCGACTGTGGCTCTTTCCTATCTGGACCCTCACTATTCATCAGGCCTTACCTCTTGTCGGAACTGTTTGAAGAGACCTTGGAGGCTCTGGTTTATGACAAAGTATTGCAGTAAGAGACAGAATCAATGGTCGACAACTGGGTATTATTCTGGTGGGGATAATTACCGGAGACACAAGCCTTGTGACAGTCTTCCCAGGCAACGAATTTTGGGATCCGTAAGGCGGCTTGGGGTCGACGTTTCACTTTGGCCTGGATTGTGGCAGACCAGCACGACAGGCCTTGGTCATATTTTATATTTGTATGGCGAAGTTCTGTTGTTTGAAGACGGCAAACTGCAGTGCGATTTCTTCGAGGTTCCAGAGTCTTATGGCAAGAAGGGCACTGGCTCCATTTATTCCATTTGGGAACAGCTTGGAGACCCTTGTATTGATATACACTAGTAGACAGGTAAAGGTTTGCCAACACATAAGTACGAATGTGAAAGGCAAACCATTCTGGAAAGCCACCTGCAAGATGTTCAAAACAAGCATTTGTTGCAAACGTTTTCAAACGTTTGTAAACATTGCAAAGTATGCGGCACCAGGCAAACTGCCAGCAGCCTCTATGGCCAATTTGGTAGTGGAGAGACTAACTCATTGCTGCATAAGATACTGTAAACCCTAAGCTGTTGTTTTGTCCCCTACAATACTTGCAATGGTGGCCTTCCCCTTCAGTAAGCCCTCCACTTTATCCTCCCAAGGGTCTTCCATTGCCGAATGGTCCTTGACTCTCGACTGGTTACTGCGAATGGAACTCGAGGACCGCTTTTGAATGATTTGAACGTAATTCCAGTCTCTATCTGCTGAAAACGCTTGCAAATGGCCAGGAAACGTTCGCAAACTCGATAAACACGAGCATAAAGTCGCTGAAGACGTTTTTGGTTGTGAAATATCAAACAGTGTTTGCTGTTATTTTCTTCCTGAGCATCTTTTGTTGAGAAACCACTCCCAGTAAACAATTGGAATCGAACATCAATTTATTTATATATTTATTTAAATGGTTTGCGAGGTCAGAAACAACGCGAACATTTGTCAGATTGAGATGATGAACACGCATGAACTCGATGCGCACGAACAAAGCCGTTTGAGAATTGTTTTCCATGTGCAAACCTCAAAAAATATTTGCTTCTTTTTGAGGCTCTGAGTAGTCTGTGGGGTTGGACGGCACCCCCCCACAGGTAGCTCTGCCACTATTGCTGCGGTTTCAGGACGTTTGACTGGGGTGCCCCCAGTCAGAGCTGCCACCAAATAGGGGAGCTAGACTGAGACTAGGGACGTGGAATGAGACGTGCGGGGTGGAGGGGGCCTTGGTGGTGAATAGGCGGGAGTGGAGGATGAGAACCTGCTGACCCGACCCCGCCGCAGGCGGGAGGAGGGTAAGATGATGATATGAGGTTCTGAGTATATCCGGTGCATGGGCGGATCCAGGATTTTCGTCAGGGGGGGTTGAGCCATAGGCAGCGATTGGAAACGCAATTTTCATTTGTCAGTGTCAATGTCGACCCAAAATTTAGGGGGGGGGGTTGCAACCCCAAAAGTCCCCTCCCTTGGATCCGCGCCTGCGGTGGAGACGCCTGTTACATTGCTACATTCGCAAGAGGACAATTTGGATCGAAAGAAAGTGCTTCACAAACCGAAGGGCGAATCTGAACGTTCGTGAAATGCACAGACGCATAAGATTTAAAAATACAGTAGAACCTCCAAAGTTGACCACCCCTATATGATGACCTCCTCCTTAAGTTGGCCAAATTTTCACAGTTTGGATGTGCACCACATTAATTAATGGATGACCAACCTCCCCATGTTGACCACCTCTGTAAGTTGTATGTTGACCACTATGACTGTGACACATAATATTAATGTAACCTCCATAAGTTGACCCTTGTCATTGAAAGAGTATCCAAGGAACATTTCACTGTATTGCTTAGCACTAGCTCTTCTTAGGGAAAGCTGAAGAAATTAGTGATTGGTAAGACAGCTAATTCATGTGCCTTTAAGAATTTGAAGACCACCCTGTCACATGTAGATCAAACAAATGTGCATGGATGACTGCTGCCCTGTTTGAAGAACAGGTAAAGGGTGTGGATCAAGAAATGATCTATCCTACTAACAGTAGACAACTGCCCTGCTGATCTGCAAGTCAGTCACTTGACAAATTTGACACTTAGCTTTCTTCTTCCAAATGCAACCTCAAGGATCCGACCTCTTGACCAAGGTGTTATCAAATCATTCAAAGTGTTTTACTGAGCCCAGATCCTGGAGTGGGTTATTGGTAAAACAGGTGTCCCCAGCCTGCAGAAGCAGTTTCATTTGCTGCATCCATTAATGCTCTGGGTGCTGTCCTTTGGATAATTCTGCTTGGAAAAAATTCAACCAGAAACAATATTGACATGTTTTAGGAAAGTTGGATTTATCACAATCCAACAGACAACATTTTGGCCTCATCATGCAGCCCATCTTCCATGGCAGAATTTTAAGGAGTAGCCTTTGAAAGTATTGTTGAAATGGGCAATGAAGTGTAAACATCTAATGAATCTGATGCAGCTAACTGCTGGGGGGGGGGCATAACCCCAAACTATCAGATCAATGGCATTGGGGGCTAGCTATGCCGATCCACTAACTAATAGTTTTGGTTATGCAGCATTTCATACAGTTGTATCCAATAAAGGCAATAATGCCCATGTATCAGTACAGTACACCCAGTTCTCCATAAGTTGACCACCTCCCTATGTTGACCACTTTTGTTCCGCCCTTGGGTGGTCAACTTACAGAGGTTCTACTGTAATTGCAAGCATTTGCAAACGTTTGCAACAAATGTATACTTTGCTTTTCTTTTTCGCGGATAAGCAGCTGTAGACAAACGCTGAACTCTTTGCTTTGTTCGTGCACCTGTGAAGTCTCCTATAAAATTTGTCTACTTTGTGAACATGTTAGCGTACGGAAACGTTCTGCCGTTTTTATCCGGCTTTATAAGAGTGTCGAATACTTTTCGGAACACTATTTTTTGTTCGTGCGTGCATGACGTCTCCAGAAACATCGCCTTTGCGAACATTTTTTAGCATTCGTAAACATTTTACTCAAAGTTTTGTGTCGTTGGTGTTTTAGGGCCCTTCAACTACAATGGTCATTACATCCCCGTCCACTGCGTAGTTCTAATGCAGAGTCAGCATAGACACTACTCAGTTCAGACGATTTTTGGACATTAGCAGTACCCATTGTTACCAGTCGGTCACTCATGCCAGTACTAGCTGGGGTTGCGTTGCTTAACTTCAGTGACCAGACGAGAACTGGTGTGTCTAACGCAATACAGCCGCTCCCTTTGCTCAGAGCCGCCTTTAGGGCATTATCAGGAAATTCCTGGATTGGCGTTTTGACTTACCAGATTCTTGTGGCGGTATTCCAGATGTCATTTCCACTGCACAACCAAAAGATGTAACATTCAGAAATAATTGTTAATTTACCGATCTCATGTATTAACTTACCGTCCACCAAAAATTCCAGTTTTGATCTTGTTCTGGAATGGTTGGAAGAGCAGTAGTACATCTTGACGTCACTTGTGTGAACATTTGATATTTGAAGTCGCCCATCCATTGTAATGTGAATCCTATCACTGACAGTGACGTCACTATACTCGATTGGTGGCT
>JAAFCE010001036.1:61943320-61959382 GCA_013389805.1 Trigoniulus corallinus | reverse complement strand
AACATATTTCAACAGTCATTGCAAGGTAATAGAACAATGAATGCCTACCATAACTGTGTTATAGGGCCCTAATGACCTTTGAAGTCGATGGGCCCTAAAACACAAACAAACCCAACTGTGTTATACGGGACCGTTGCAATGACTGTTATGACCACGCGCGGATCTAGGATGGGGTTTTGGGGTTGCAAGCCCTCCCATGCACATATAAACTTATATTTGCATAATAAGTGAGGTTTAGCTCAACCCCCCCCTGTATTAGCTAAACCCTTCCCCGACGAAAATCCTGGATCTGCCACTGGTTATGACAGTTGCAATTTTGAACACATGTGAGCACCCAAGAGATCGGTATGTACGCCAAATTTTCCGTACGCCAAATTGTCATACGCTAAATTGTCGTACGCCAAATTGCCATACGCCAAATTGTCATGCGCCAAATTGACGTGATCCAGGTTGAAATATAATAGGGCTGATTGATGTTAGCCTGCAGTTACTTCCGTATCTTGAAGAAAGCAACTACTAGCCCTTTTTCCACCTATGGCAGGGTAGGATACCCATGTTTGTCCTTTTGGGACAAATAAGTGATCTATTGGGGACACACCAGTTCTCGCCTGATCACTGAAGTTCTAAAATGAGTGGCTGCTTGGGAGCATGGGGTACGGTTAATACCCAATAATCGTCACATTAGTGTAGTGTCTGTGCAGTCTCTGCACTAGAACTATCCAGTGGACAGGGCTGTAATGACCTTGTAGTTGAAGGGGTTTAAAACACCAACGAAACGAAAGATTGACACAGCCGGCCGTCGACCTACTGTTCTGTTCGTTTGCTCACTTTACCTAGCTGCTACACCTGAGGATTTTGCCTGATCTACTCGTTGGGTAGTAGATGGGGTTGTTTTACGTGCAAGTGACACCACACGACCACCAACAGGGCTTTATTTCCCACTCGGCGGAAGGCGCACTCAGGCCCTCTCCCTCTCTCGCCTGATAGAAGCTGACCCATCTCGATGCAGTATTGGCGCAGTGCTAGTACTGGCGGGGGTAACCGCTTGGGAACACTGGGTGCTGCCAATACCCAAAAATCGTCGTAAGACGCAGACTCTGCATTAGAACTATGCAGTATACGTGGCTCTATTAACCATTGTAGTTGAAGGGCCCTAAAACACCAACGAAACGAAAACCGGCAGTTGTCGAGTCAGCGAACTCTGCGCCACCGTGGCGGATCACTTGTGCCTTAAGCTCAGAGTAAGGCCACCTCAGCCAAGGGGCGCAAGGAGTGCCGCGCGCCTGGTTGCCGGATATTGTGTTACTCTTTTTCAAAATAAATTTTTATGGGTCGGCAATTTAATGGTCGTACTTGGGTTGCAGCCCTGGAGGGGAGCATTAACCTGTTTTCTAAATTACTAAAATATTATATCAACAAAGTTTTGTAAGACGGGATCTGCAGATTGATGTTCGGTGTAGAAATAGACAGGGGTCATTGTTCGCGACAGTGGGTGTGAAGTCCTGAGGCACCCTTGGGAACTTCCGTGTCATGTCCAAAAGAAGTCACAGGCTCCAACCGTAGCGAGGTGTGAACCTGCAGTCACAATTTAGTCAACAGTTCACATACCAGTTTTCGTCTGATTACAGAATTACTGATATGGGTGGCCGGTTTGGAAAACTGTACCGCTAATACCCAAAAATTCGTGTAATGTCTGCAGTTCCTGCATGAGAACTACGCAGTAGACGGAGCTCTAATGACCTTGTACATGAAGGACCCTTAAACACCAATAAATCAAAAAATATCTGATCCGAGAAATCTTTATGTACACACCATTCCATTACTCAAGATTGTGAGAAGGGCCTAGAGTCTCCACTTTTCAAGCCAAAATGACAGTTGGAGGGCTGATGTCCGAAATAAGTAGTGCCGAATTTCATTCACTGGCAGCTGTACGATAGCTTGGTGTCTCGGGCGAGGAATCTGTGCTCACCTGATCATCCACTTCCTTGTAAGTATGGAGCCAAAAAGCCATTGACACTGCAAAGAGCTGCAAGACGCAATGGTGAATACAAGGTGCACTGAAGAAGACTTGTCAGTTTATCATGTGCTTACTCCAAGAATTACGACTGCAAATCCAACGCCTATCAAAATCGAGGTATTCCACGTCAAGGTATCTTTGACACTATCGTAGCAGCCCTGAAATACCACAAAGAGATTCTCTAAGGTTAAGAATGCTCCCCGACACCACATTTCCAGGACAATGTTTGACAGTCTGTCGACATGATAGCCTGTTAATTGAACTCCGTACGTTGATATTCACGTAGCCCTCAACACCTCGGTAGCATTTTTCTTTGTTGAACGCAATTTCGTCGTATCTTTTGGCTTTAGGCACGCAACATGCATCTGGAACCGTTTCCCCTTTGAGAGTATCTCCGACATGCTTAGTAGCCCAGTTGCTGTATTTGTAGTCGACAGGGCCCAGAAATCCACAACACGCATGCTGTCAAGTAAGAAACGAAGGCGATAATTACAGGTCGACAACTGGGGGGAGGGGAGCGGCAAATTGTGTTGGACACCCCAGTTCTCGTCTGAACACGGAAGTGAAGCAACGCAACCACAGTTAGTAGGGGAGACTGTTGTGCCTAGGGCCACGTTTTTTGAAAAATTATTGTAGCTTTAGCCCTAATAACATTTTCGTGGGGTCACCTGTCTCAGTTGATGCTTTGATATCTTATTGACATAATTACCATATATACGTATGTAACCCACCAACTCCCCTGAAAAAGATTCAAGGGAAAAAGAGTGAGAGTGCAAAGTGGATCATGGTACAATATGCTCATGTACCTTGAAACGGCCACCTTGTACTTTGGGCCATGCTTACAAATCTGCTGCTAAAACCCTAGTTAGCCATAGTTAACTTGACTTTCATTATCAAAATTATGTTTCACATGTATACAACCAAACATTGACAACAAAAATGACAATTTTTGTCTATTTTGACCAGCAAAAATCATAAACATACGTTTCCCACTCATTAGAGAGCTTCAGTGATCCGTTGGAAAACAACGTGTTATGCAAAGCAGACGAATTTCGTCCTGTGCAGGTGCACATGTCCTTATTAGGAATTTTGCCCATGTACAGGACGTAAGTTCTCTCTTGCCTTCTACCCCAACACACAGATAGTGAACCCAATAGCCACATTTTATGCATCAGGGCCCGCTCTAGGGGAGTGCAACCCCGGGCATTAGTCTGGGGCGCCGAAATTTATGAGCGCCATTTTGGCTGTAAGTGTGAGAAAAACTGCTGCTTGAACTTGTATTATATTCTTAAGGGGTGGCAATTTATCTTTTTGTCTGGGGCTGTGTAAGCGCTAGAGCGGACCCTGTCACCATTTTTCTCCGCTGCTGTCATTTTTGTTTTAATTTCAAAATCTGAAAGACACTAAATAACTGTTGTCCCTCTTAATTTGTGCCATGAATAACTGGCTCATGGTACAAGATGCAATTGTGGCCCTAGGTACAAGGGTATGCACTTTTCAACAACAATGTCTACTGACACATGATTATATAAGATAATTGTTAGAGTTTATGCTCATTCTACTCACTAAATAATAGGATATTCAATAGTAACATTGAATGTAATCTGTGAGGATTAGCTTAATGAAAAGTCACACTCAAATGGAAGCAAAAATGTTTACTTTTCGTGTCCAAAAATTTCTTTTTGACATAGCACACGTGGTTGGTTTGCAAGCACGCCAAAACTCACAAGTATAAACCAGTATGTCACTAAGAATGACATATCTCCATAACAGCTACCTAAATGGCGACATGTGCCAGATATTCAAAGTGGTTCTAGGTACAACAGTCTCCCCTACTACCATGGGTGGCCGCTTGGGAAAACTGGATACCGCTAGTATCCAAAAATCGTCGCATTAGTGTAGTGTCTGTGCAGTCTCTGCATCAGAACTACGCAGTAGACGGGGCTCTAGTGACCTTGTAGTTGAAGGGTCCTAAAACACCAACAAACAACAACTTGGTGAGGGGGGTGGTTGTGTCAAAGACTGTCAAATTTCTATCAGATTTCTGCCACCCAAGGAATACCGCCACATAAGGAATATCAGGACCAAAGGGGAATTTTGGCTTCCTAGTCAGATCTTTTTTCATTCGTGTTTTAGGGACCTTCAACTGCAATGGTCACTAGAACCCTGCCCGCTGCGTAGTTGTAATGCGGAATCTGCACAGACACTACGCTGTTCCGACGATTTTTGGTTATTAGTAGTGTCCAATGTTCTTAGTCAGAGACCCATTTAGTAATACCCAAAAATCGTCCCATCAGCGTAGTGTCTGTGCAGTCTCTGCATTAGAACTACGTAGTGGACGGAGCTCTAATGGCCTTTGTAGTTGAAGGACCCTAAAACACCATCAAGACAAAAAAATCTGGAACAGAGTGGATTCGCTGCGATAAGTGAGCCGAAAATGTTCAATTTGTTGACGTCACTTCCCAATTGAGAATCAAATGTACATTATCTTTGAAATTCCTGGAGCGGCAAATTGTTCTTAAAATGAACTTCCCTCAGGTTGAAAATAAGCTGGACTCCAGTCATGG
This sequence comes from Trigoniulus corallinus, assembly GCA_013389805.1. Lineage (NCBI taxonomy): Eukaryota > Metazoa > Arthropoda > Diplopoda > Spirobolida > Trigoniulidae > Trigoniulus > Trigoniulus corallinus. The sequence goes on along the minus strand of JAAFCE010001036.1, from coordinate 61,954,798 downwards.
AATCCAGCTTAAGAGACTACATCCTTATTCTGAAGTTCAAGGTTGGTGGACTCGTAGGTGACATCGCTGGAACGCCCGCATACCGAGTTTTACTTCCTGTCTGTTAGAAGGCGCGCAACGTCACCTCAGTTGACCTTCAATTCTACCGCCACTGCATACGTCTTTAGGACAACAGTTGCCGTAACGTCAACCTGAATAACTCGCTATTTACCCTGGAACTCATTTGTGGCAGTGCACGCGTGACGACTAACAGGGTGGTCCTGGAGGTACATGGGTATTCGGCCCCAGTCATCGGCAAGGAAAAGTGTGTGATGTGGAATCTTCATCAAATTATGGAAGTCAGACTATGGGGTGCTGGAAGTACTCTTTCAGATGGAAAGAGCAGTTATATGACCTTTAGAGAACGGAAACAAAATTCAGACTGGTAAACGCTGACAGGTGTTACGCCAGCCATGTCACCTGCGCGTAAGAGAACAATTTGGGGATCAACAAGAATGCCAAGTCGAAGAACCACCGCCCAGACATCGCCTTGGGACCAATGGGGCTTTGGGGTTTGTTATCGAGTTCAAATGATGTGAGTGAATGGCGGAAGGAGCAGAATTTTGACAAATATGACTTTAAATGTTACCTTGATCTGGATCACGTCGAATGAACGGGTGTACTCTATATTTTCGCCATAATCTTTTCGAAGTCGTCTTCTCAACTCGTGTAGGTCGACCTTTTCAATCTGTCAGGAGAGAGAGCATTAGGACGTTCCAGCAATATCCATGGTAAGTCCACTGTTTATTTCATCTCCTCCGCCAGTTCCAAAATGTTGTTACCCAGCTTTTGCACACTCCGGTTATCACTCCGATGACTAGTTGACAGAGTAGCATCATGGACAGAACTATTGTATACTAAAAATAGTGATAAGACATCCAAATTAGAAAACAAGGAATGGGCTGTTCCCCCATTACCACACCAGGGGGGGGCAATGCAGCAATTGCTCCCCCCTCAATGCCTCAATGGGGCGCATATTTCAACTGAGACATGATTCAATTTTGGAACTAATGAGGCATTTTTGCATTGCTATCCCCATTTCTATACTGCCAGTCACTACCTATAGGTAGCACCTACTGCGTCAGTGGTTCCAGTTTGTACACCGTTTGTTCGCCCCTCGGACCTGCTCTCAGCAAGGGATCATTGAACGTTAAGAGTCTTCAAAAGATATCTCTAAAGCAGTGGTTCTCAATCTTTTTGAAGTCAGGGAACACTAAACTGACATTTTACTAGCACGGAACACTTTACAATTCAACATAAACTTTAAAGCCGGTTGTACACATTCTACACTTGGTACTTACTACATCATACCCTTATCCCGCCTGTGGCAGGGTCGGGTCTGCGGGTTCTAGCGCTCCACCCCCGTCTATCTCTCCCCCAGTTCCCTGTCCACCCCACACACTGTCACATCCTTACGGACAACCTGTTCCCACGTCTGCTTCGGTCTCCCCCTGCCCCGGGTGCTACTGACTACCTTCATTCCTGGTAAGGAACTAACGAGCTCCTCCCCTCTTCTCATGACGTGTCCATACCACCTCAGCCTATTCTCCCTCATTTTTTCTGCGATGTCCACCACCCCAGGCTACCTCTAATATGCCCATTCCTATTTCTATCAGCTCTCGACACGTCACTCATGTGCCGCAGCATTCGCATCTCAGCCACTTGCATTCTATTGACGTGGCTCTTCCTCACTGCCCAACACTCTGACCTATATAGCATAGCTGGCCTAACCACTGTACTGTCGAACTTCCCTTTCAACTAGATTGAGATCCTCCTAACACACAGGCCTCCGCTTGCCTGTCTCCACTTCAGTCACCCCCTCCCCCATTGATTCGGTGGGTCACATCAGAGTATCTCTCCATTGCTTTATTTGTGCATTAATATTTTTGGCGGAACACTTGAAGTTGTTTCACGGAACACGCTTTGAGAACCACTGCTCTAAAGCACACTTACCGTGATCAGGCAACAGGGATGTTGCGCGACTCCTGCCAAGAATCCCCAACAGGCCAAGAGAAACAACCATGCACCGAGAATCCCCGTTGCTGTAGGCAAAGACTTGGCACAAGTACTTCTTGCATCCTTGTCCGCCTCAAAAGCGGCAGTAACGTGGTCAAAATCCAGCGCAATTGAGAATCCAGCGATGACCATCACAATTGCAAAACACTACAGATCCGAACGAGATAAAAGTCTGCTATTGAGAATACTTTTGACCCATGAACTCAAAATGCTCAGAATCGCCTCCAAGTAACCAAAATTGGTTGTTTTCTATCTGAGAAGGAAGCTAGCTAATGTCCTGAAATGTCCTAGAGTTTGGGTGCCAGTCATTTAAGCCACCCGTTCAACCATTCGCCAAGAGTTCCCATTCACTGGTGTTTTAGGACCCTTGAATTGCAATGTCATTAGATCCCCGTCCACTGCGTAGTTCTAATGCAGAAACTGCACAGACACTACACTAATGCGTCGATTTCTGGGTAATAGGAGTATCCAGTTTTTCCAAGCGGCCACCCATGTTAGTACTAGTTGGGATTGCGTTGCTTAACTTCAGTGATCAGACCAGGACTGGTGTGTCCAACGCTATAAGCTGCTCCCACCGGCATGGGCACCGTTTCGTAGTTCGGGGGTCATTGTGGGTGGCTGTGGATGAAGGGCCACCTAGGGAGTGGTTTATCGCAATAGTGACTTAATACTAGGTTAGTGGCTTCGCTCCGATCACAGACTACAGCTAATCAGGGACTGGGATCTAAGCAAGTTGAAGACCTGGGGTTGCCCAAATGTAATTTACTAGCATACCTGGGTGAAAGCATTTCGCGGACTGGTAATAATTTCTTGTGAATCGGCACCGGTCTGCGGACCACAGGTTGAAGGCAATTGAGCTAGATGTTTAATCGCTATTAGGCGAGTACACTGAATTTAAGGCCTATTATAGATTGTGTCTGTTTTACGTAGCCCCAGTCAAAGGACTCGAAGGGGCCTATAAAGTTGTCAGTTCCTCATACGATAACCAAGAATCAAGCTACTAATTCTCAGTTGTTTATCCTTTGGGGGGCGAGGTGAAATTTTCCTTCCAACCAAAGCTTGAATGAATATGAAAAGGAACTTACCAACAAAATGCCGTTAACTAATAAGTGGACTGTCCTGGTTAATGCGTTAAGGTCAACCGGCATTCTATCTTCTTTACGGTTTCATCGTACAGTATTTGTGCTGAAAAGTGATATTACAATCGAGTTATTAGATCGTTGGAATTTTAGGGCCCTCCAACTACAACTGTAATTAGAACCCTGTCCACTGCGTAGTTCTAATGCAGAGTCTGCACAGACACTACGCTATTATGACGATTTTGGTTATTAGTAGTACACAATGTTCCCAAGTGGTTAACCATGCCAGTACAAGCTGGGACTGCGTTGTTTACCTCAGTGATCAGGCTAAACTGGTATGTCCAACGCAATATAACAGCTCCCCAGAACTCTTGGAATCCAGTACGGAAAATTTTCTGCGTCCTCAGACTGCAAGTTTAAAGAAATAGCTGTAGCTCAGAAGAACGTATAAGGAGGGCCTTTTGGGGCTTCGGACCCGTATACAGTGGCATACCTTGCAAGTTCCTAGTCATGTCACTGCCTGTATTGCATGTAGACATAGTCATGCGAAAGTACGTAAGTCATGTATGCAATATTCGTAATATACGAACCCGACCTCAGTGCAGTAGTCTAAAAATGCCTAAGGCAGTGGTCCCCATGGAAGCGTTACAGACAATTCCAAGACTTATTGAATTCCAGCCTTTTTTGGGGGAATGCCTAGGATTCCATTTGTTTGTGTTGTTGGTGTTTTATGGCGCTTCAACTACAATGGTCGTTAGAGCCCCATCCACTGCATAGTTCTAATGCGGAGTCGGCACAGAATCTAGGTTGTTACGACGAGCAGTGGCGCATGCTAGTACTAGTCGGGGTTCAAGGATTCCGTGTAAACCACTTGAGGAATCAACGGTATAAGGTAGTGGTTGAGCAGGTCCAGCCCTGAAGAAAGCAAGTGGTTAAATGTCCATTGAATCAGAAATAGGAGGCTGCCCCGTGATGTAAGTAAAGAACCAAAATAAACCACACCTTTTTACGCCGAGCCCTGATTGTGTCTGCCTCTCATGTCTCCTTTCCCCTAACTCCTCCCTATTGTGAATTTCTGATGCCGAACCATTTTTGGAAGATGGAATTCCAGGCTGTACAAAACAAGTGCCTGCACAAGACATTACACCCCCGTTCTCTGTATAGTTCCTATATAGAAACTGCAGAGACACTACTCTAACGCGACGATTTCTCGATATTAGCGGTTCCCAGTTTTCCAAAGCGGCCACCGATGTTAGTACTAGCTGAGGTTGCACTGCTTAACTTCAGTGATCAGACGAGAATTGGTGGGCCCAAAGCAATAAGCCGCACCCTTAGTTAAGAAACTCCACCCCCAGCTAGTACTGGCACGGGTAACAGCCTGGGAACACTGGGTACTGCAAATACCCAAATCGTCGTAACAGCGTATTGTCCGTGCATGGTTTGCATTTGAACTACGCAGTGGACGGGGCTGTAATGACCATTGTAGTTGAGGGCCCCAAAACACCAACAAAAGAAAGGTGGCAGTAACTGTCAAATCGTGTGCACGACAGCCGGTCGCTAATTTGATAATAAACTATTAAAGGTTACCGTTCAGTTGTAGATGGGCTGCCACGAGTCTGTCGTCAGTTACCCGCTCCATAAAATAAATCAATTTAAATTAATTCATCTGCCGCTTTAATCCCTTCTCAACGCTAGCCATTTCTTTCAGCACTTAGCCCTTATCTATTCACTCTAGTAATGGATGAGCTGCTGACGGGAATAGGGGAATGGGCCCCTAAATGCTGATGATGTAGGAAAGCTTGAGGGGTCCAAAGAGGATGCGCAAAAGGGCCTACACGATATTAAGACAACAATGGGAAGAAGGGGGCTTAAAGCAAAACATGAAGAAGACGGAGCACCTAGCTTTCAATTTTAGCGGCCAGGGGCAAGGGGGTGAGATCCGTTGTGGGGGTGAGGATATACCAGTGGTGCAACAGTATCGTTACGGAGGATCACATTTCCATAGCAATGGGGAGATAGATTCTGACGTGACCCATAGGATTAATACAGGATGGCTGAAGTGGAGGCAGGCAAGTGGAGTCCTGTGTGACCGTAGGGTCCCAATAAAGCTGAAAGGCAAAGTTTACAGAACGGTCGTTAGGCCCGCTATGCTGTATGGTTCAGAGTGTTGGGCAGCAAGGAAGAGTCATAAAAGGAGAATGCAAGTGGTTGAGATGCGAATGCTGCGCTACATGACTGGGGCGTGCGACATGATAACGTTAGATGTAGCTTGGGGGTGGGAGACATCTCGGAAAACATGAGGGAGAAGCGGTTGAGGTGGTATGGGTAAGTGATGAGGAGAGAGGAGACGGAACGTATTAGGTCCATTATGGGTCTGAATGTGATTGGGGGCACCAGGGGTAGGGGTAGACGAAAGCGGACGTGGGAGCAGGTGGTGCAGAGGGACTTGGTGGGGGATAGGCGAGAGTGAAGGATAAGAACCCGCAGACCCGACCCCGCCGCAGACGGGAGGAGGGTAAGATGATGAAGAACGCTAGCCACTGTGATGGGTTTGTGATGGGTGTGATGGGTCTGTTTCTATTTTACGCAAGACGCCGTCGACGTAAAATCCAACGTTCAGCGTTGTTGGAAGTGAATAATGGGGTATAATTTTTAAATTACTTACATATCTGTAAAATAACTTGTTTTCTGTTTATAATAGAGTGGCATTCTAACGATCACTTTAAAAAGAACGCGCAGTCAACTAATAGAATGTTATGAAATGAATGTCATTAGAGCATGCGCCAACCGATAACACTGTAGAACAGTCAAAAAAATACGGAAACACCAATAGAGCTATTTTATGTATTTTTGTATGCTGTTCACGAAAAAGACTTTCCTTTTAAGGCTCCCTCACACCAACACGAAACAATCGCAGTCGCAGCGGAATTTTCGTCACAGGAACATGCACCGAACAGGAGCACGCGCTGCGACGCGGTGGATTCGGCTTGATATGCACACCAACGCGTCAGTTTAGTTCTTTTTGTGACCAGCTTGTTCTCATTAATTCTATTATTTTTTAGGTGAGCGCCATCTTGTTCTATCAGAATTCGAACAACGATGACGTTTAAAACCGTGCGGGCAGCGATGTTAACTAAATCGCTGCACTTTCGCAGCCACGGGCGTGATACATTCGCTTCGGTGTACACATGACCATTGCTCTTCATGGGTGGTGTTTGATGCGAATAATTCGCCGCGAAACATCCGCGGCGACTGCGTTTTATTCGCGTTGGTGTGAGGGAGCCTTTACTGTGCGACCCTCAAATTTTTTGTAATTCCACTTTTTAAAATTTTAGTGATAGTTGTCAATAAAGCAGAAAATGACATACAGTATGAAAGAAATCTGGCTGTACTTTAGTCTACCTATTGTCACTGGCCAGCTATTAGTCCTAGGTAGGCCTACTAGGATACAGCTAGTGACCAGTTGATAGTGGAGTTTTGTTTCCCAGACAGATTAGTAAGCCACTGGGAACATGATTGCATTCTAATTTAATTGAATACACTGCAAGCAGCCCTTATAGATCAAATTGGCAGTGGAGAAAATGACTCTCATTCCTAATTTGTAACCCACCTGAAGCATAGCATCTATTGTCATGCATTGCCCACCTGCTGTAATGGCACTTTCTTGCAGAAAGTTCGCCACATTATTCTCACCGAAAGCATTTCAATAGCCAAATAACCCTTGGAAAAAGACCAGTAATACAAGTCTGTTTGTGCGCTGATCCCCTTCAATTTGAATGGATGATCATTTCTCCCTCTATACTCTGCAAGGGATAAGCTGCCAAAGACTCTGTGATCATGTGTGAGATACTCAATCTTCAAGAGAAGTGATGTAACACAATTCTTGCTGCCCTCCTTTGAATCATTTCAATTTCCCTAGATATACCCTGCCTAAAAGGGATACCAAATTGGACTACAATATTCTAAAATCGGCCATACCAGTGAAAAACTTTCCTTTGTGCTGTCCCCTGGAAATCTACTAACCAAACGGAGGGCATGCCCAGTATTCCCAATCAATTTGTCAATGTGCTCCCTCCAGGTGACCATAGTATTTAGAATCATTCCAAGGAACTTCTGGATCTCAACCCTCTTAACCCTCACACCACCTATGCAATAAGCAAGATCAAACCGCCTTCAGGACCTGCTTATCATAAGAAAACTACATTTGCGCAGGTTTAATGGCAATGACTCCCACTTTATGCTCCAGGTATACATCTTGTTTAGGTCCTGTTGCAATTCTGTACAGGAAGATAACCCTTCATCCACCACCGTTGCAATGCAGGTGCCATCTGCAGATAGCCCTAAGTCATTAACATAAATGCCCTATATCATATAAAGTCCTATATTATTAACATAAATTATATAGAGTATGATATCTGAGGTATGATGTCCATTCGCAATTAATGTTTTAATGGAACTGCAGCCCTATGAATTACCGGAGAACCTGAAGTCCTAAGGCAAAATGGAGAACAGATAAATAATCAGCATAACTTATCCCATAAATCTAGCACTAAGTGAGAAATGTATTTTTTCCAAAGTAAAAATTTGTTCCTCAGTGTAACAGTTAAATGAATAAGCGAGCGTCACGACATTAAGTCCGGCCTCCCTTTGACAGGGTTAGGTACTTTGTGAAATTTAGAACAAAGTTTGTTCCTTGGTATTGGAGGAAACAAGGTCTTCTATTTTTTTCCAACTATTCCAGAGGCATTAAAACCGTTTCTAGAGACAGAGTAGAATAAATTCGGGCCCTAGAGAAATTTCGCTATCAATGATTACAACTCGGGTGTCCAGATGTCTTGATTTTATCGAGATTATCCTCCTTTTGAGAAGATTGTCCTGAAAATCTTGTTCCCATTATGATTATGCCCTGAAAGTCTTTTTCCCATTCTTATTAAGGCCGCCACACACGATCAGTTTGGTGTGTCAGTTCGGTGTGCACACACCGAATAGGACATAACGGGTATCGTTGAGGGCCGCTTTAAAGCGGCCCTCAACGATCAGTATTACTGTCAATATTGAATACTGGCAATATCTTATCAGTATTCATAACGAGCCCTCAGACGATCAAAGCATTCGTTTGCTGTTTTCTGTCTCACTTTTCACGATGGAAAAATAGCATATAATGCTATTATTTTATGTGGTGTAGCATGCAACACAAAGAAAAAACGAAGCTGGATTTAAAAATTGATTTGGAAACGACAGGAATATACTTATTTAAATTTAATTAATGAAATTAAAGTAACTGATCCTGAGGATTAGTGCAACTAGTTTCAAATACGCGATAAATAAGCATAGGGTTGCAGCTTTGGTCAGCAACCGACTGTGGAAACACACTGCCCAACATGTTGCCCGTGTGTCCATTCAGAGGGACAAGATGGGTACCCGACCCTACCATAGGCGGGAAAAGGGTTAGGAACTGTTTTGTTTTTTTTTTTTTTTGTCTTTCAAAAATTGAAAACTTTCAAGCTGTATTTCTCCTACAACCATATGTGAAACACAGAAGGAGACATCGGCAGCATGAACTTCATGGTGGCAAACTTGATCCATACTGACTAAATGTTGACAGTATAACCCTCAAACGATCAATATATGGTCAGTATTTGGGCTCCGCCCACAATAGAACCAAAATACTTTCACGACGGTGAAAGTATTTCAGTATACTGACACTCACACAATCAGTATTATTGTCAGTATTGTGAGGAACTGACAGTAATACTGATCGTGTGAGGGCCGCTTAAAGGTGTACGATATCGGGTGCTGGACTTCGGTGATATTTAACAACTACTGCCTGTTATTTAACAAAATACTGCCAGTATGCTTTTCGGTACCCCGCTACAAGTCTCCTATCTGGCAAATATCGCAATCACGTTCTGGTACAGTAGCTTATCAAGTTGTTTATGTAGTCTGATAATTATTGATAGGGCGTTAAGTCCTCTGGTAATCGGATGATGGCTTACGGTGTTGCGTGCCTTGACCACATATCTGCACTCACTGGATTATTTGGAACTCTAAATTTTGTGGTTAGGCTGGTAGGCGATGGTGTCCATCCTGAGATCAGAAATCCTTCAGCTTGGAGTCACGCTCATTAACATGTCTTACAAGAGATGGAAGCATTATCTATTTTCATTTCCCCGTCCACGAACGTTGGAATGGTCGTCTTTGAGTAAAGCTAGGATTAGTTGTCAGCTTACCTTATCAGCTTATCCTGTTTACATTCAGGTTCGATTCACTCTGCGCGATGGTTGTAGGTTCGATACTGGATCGAGGTGGGTTGGTTTCTTTGGGGCGAGACAGAAGCCCCAAGTGTGCCTTCCTTCCGTTGAGAAGTAAAACCGAGGTCCCGTGTGGTGTAAGATGACATTTACACGTAACAGAACCGAAAATGATGAAGCAAAATTTCCAGGTGTTGGAGCTCACCCCCTGGTATCAGTGGAATTTCACAACGAACAGTAGACCGACCATGAATACGCATAGGGGTTGCAGCTTTGGTCGGAAACGAGCTGCAGAAAAACACCGTGGAATATATCACCCTTCTGTCTATTCAGAGGAACAAGATGGGTACCCGACCCAGCCATGGGCTGGAGAAGGGTTAAGAGTTGCTTTGTTGATGGATCGTAACGGTGTAAGTTCGCCTTAGTAGTAATAAACAACTGTCATTGAACTTCCGGGTAGATTTTGTAATGCACAGGTTCAATTCCACTCGTAGGTGTTGAGTGAGCACGATGCTATTTGCTCGCAAAGGACCTTTTCGTATACAGATAGGGTGTAACGGGTGTAAATTGGTTCATCTCGAGAACATCAGCAATCCAACATTTACAAAGTCCTAGTGTCCAAAACACACATACAACAACATGCTCCCTTAGTGAAGAACTCACCTAGGGTAGATTAATAGTGTGGTTCCTGGAATTATGAGCACATGGTTTGCAAGTTCGATCCTTATACGGGCCGACAAATCGACGGCAGATAATCAAATAAACAAATCTCCAAATCAACTTGAAAAATGAATCTTTATGAAGGGCTAAAATTGTGTATGTTCACCAAAACAATCTACTTAAATATTTTGGACACGTGGGTTGCAGTATGATTGCGATATGGACGAAAAAAATTGAGGGAAGAAATGAAGGTCTGAATCCAAGGGCTACAAGCCCAGTATTCAATGACGTTCTTTACAACATTCAGTAGATGTCATCTTAACGAAAACTACTCATAACTCGGAAGAAACCATTTGAATTTTGAACGTTTAACTAAATGGAGCTTGAATAAAAATGAGGGCCTGAAGGTTCGTCAGGGAAAGAGTTGGTGATAGGGATCATCGTGCTGTCCTATGATGGGTGGGATTTGCCATGGCAGCCCGTGGTTGGCGGTGATATTTTAGGCCTAGTATGTAGAGAATTGCTCCGATCGCAGTGATAACCTGTTTTAGAAAGAAGGTTTCTTCTGTTAGACCAACATTCATTTGTGTGACGGTAACAATAATTAGCCTACTTCAAGCAGGAAGACGAAAAAACCAAGTCCCAGCAATGTTCTAATGCCTCTCATTGTGGTGTCTTTGATGCTTCTAAAACATCCCTGCAAGGAAAATGTTTCAGTTGCTTACAGTAGGTTATTCAAGATATCAGTTCTAGACGGAGGTGGAATAACAGGTAATTAAACTAAGGCCCCATGTAAGGCTCCAAAATACCAAAAGGCCCAGAGCGATGTTCCCTCTATTTTTTGTCGTGAGTGTGCAAATTTCAACCCGCTGCGGTGGCGTAGTGGTTAGCAGGTTCGATACTGGACCGTGGTGGGTCGGCTTCTTTCGGGCGAGAGAGAAGCCACGAGTGTGCCTTCTTAAATAAGTGTAGGGGTGCAGAAAAAACCGGCTGCAGAAAAAACTATGACCAATATATCACCCTGTGCCCATTCGGAGGGACAAATGGGTACCCGATCCTGCCATAGGTGGGAAAAGGGCTAGGAGTTGCTTTTACAAAGTAGGAAACTAAACAGTAGCGCACCGTGGACGTTTTGCAACCGCGTTGAACTTTTTGTGAGCACATTTTCTTTGTGTAAAACACATGCGCGTGCGCACACACGCACAACTTAGAGGGAACAATGGCCCCGAGGTCTTAAAATGTCCTTTCATTAGGGTTCGAGGTAAATTACGGGAGGGCCCCGAAAGTTTTACTGCTTGGGGCTCCTGCTTGACTTGATCCGCTGCTGGTTCTAGCGAGAGCCGACCCCTCAAGGTACGTGCACAACCTGTCCACTCGGTCACATCGGTCAGCAGTTCTAAGGGGCCCCCGTTATGTCCTAAGTGACCCCCCCC
>JAAFCE010001036.1:61861088-61926440 GCA_013389805.1 Trigoniulus corallinus | reverse complement strand
GCTCCATGCTAGAGGGGCCTCCGGCACCATCATTTGCTCCATGCTAGCATGCCTGGCAGCGTCCCAGGCGCAAGCTAATAACCAGGGAATTCCTAAGAGAGAAACAAATGGCCTAGCCTAAAGTAATGTGTTTAAACGGTTCCGAGCTAGTATCCGGAAGATAAGGGTAGATGTTTCAGTCGGTAGTCCGCCACTCAGTGCGTAAACGCATTTCACCTACCCCCAAAGATGTTTGAAAGGTTACCTTGAATTGAATAAAGTTCATTGCATCTGTAAAGGTGGTGTCATTGGAATAATCCGATCTTAGTCTATTCCGCAGTTTTGTTACCTTTATATATCGAATCTATCAAGAAGACAGAAAAGATATGTTTTTCATTCAAGTGTCGAAAGTCAACAACTACCCCGTCCACCATTTTGGAATTCGTTTCAAATGTTGCCAAAATTACCCGTTCTCTATATATAATGGTAATAATTGCGAGGATAAGCTGACACATTATTATCCCACACAGAAGTACGATGTACTGAAAAGCAGTAAAGACAAAATATGGTGTAAGTAAATTTTCTTTACCCCAACTGCTTTCTCCTCGCCCCCCCCCCCCCCGTATTTGAAACCAAATGCCTACCACAACCAGGCAGCATCGATGTTCTTTGATTATCCCAAAAAAGCCGTAGATAGCCAGGAAGAACAACGAGATTCCTATAATCGCCATTCCAAGGGATACCCACTTGACGGTAGCAGTATTGACATTCACTTCTTTCGCTACAGTTGGAATTAGGGTGTCAAAGTGCACCGCAATTACAAATCCAGCGACGGTCATCGCAATCCCAAGGATCTAATAAATAAAACAAACAAAAAGAAGATATTTAGGTGACTTGCCTCGGTAGAGCAGGGGGCAACGTGCAGGATTACTGCGTCAGTGATTCCAAGTTCAATATTGGATCGAATTTTACTTCGTTTCATTGGTGTTATAGGGCCCTTCGACTACAACGGTCATTTGGGCCCCGTCCACTGCGAAGTTCTAATGCAGAGCGTCCACAGACTTTACCCTGGTACGACGATTTTAGGGTATTAGCAGTACCCTGCTTTCCCAAGCGGGCACTCATGTTAGTACTAACTGGGTTTGTTTGTTGGTGTTTTAGGCCCTTCAACTACAAGGTCATTAGCACCCCGTCCACTGCGTAGTTTTAATGCATAGACTGCACAGACACTACACAAATGTGACGATTTTTGAGTATTAGCAGTACCCAGTATTCTCAATCCGCCATCGATGTTAGTACTAGCTGGGATTACGTTACTTAATTTCAGTGATCTGACGGGAACTGGTGTATCCACCGCAATCGAGATGTGTTGGCTTCTATCGGCGAGAGAGGTCCCCAGACGCCTTCCGTCGGATGATAAGCAACACTGTGGTTCCGTGTGGTGTACGATATCATTTGCAAGCAAAAGAACCCTCTCTACTTGGGGTCCTTATTCTTGGAAAAAGAATTTTCCGGCCGGGAAATACGTAATAGTTTAACAACTCTGGCATTTCCTTTTTTTGTTTTAATGCCCTTGAACTACAAAGGTCATTTGACCCCGTCCACTGCTTAGTTCTAATGCAGAGACTGCACAGAAACTGCGCTGGTGCGACGAATTTGGGGCATTAGCGGCACTCAGTTATCCCAAGCGCCAACCCATGTTAGTACTAGCTGGGGTAGCGTTGCTTAACTTCAGTGATATGACGAGAACTTGTGTGTCCTAGTCAGGATGGCGCGACGAACTTGTACCAGGGGAGGGGGTCTGCACGGGCAGTTAACTTACCGCAAGGATAGTATTGAAGATTATCAGAGTTGTTCTGATGCATTCCCCATTGGTTATTAGTGTTCGCTTTACGTCTGCCATTTTTCTTTAGTTTTGGAAACGCATATTGTACTTTTCCTGAAAATAACCCACAAGAAACATTTATTAGATGGTGCAGGAGGTAGAGTGCTCAATCACTGCCTCAGTTGTTCAAAGTTCGACATAGGTAGAGATGGGTTGCTTTCCTTCGTCCGACAGAGTGGACTGGAGCGCACTTCTCGTCGGATTAGGAGTAAAACCGCGATCCCGTCTGGTGTGTAATGTCATTTGGACATCAAAGATGGGGAAAAACTTTCAAATGTTAGAACTCGGTGGAGTGCCCCAACCAACAGTAGGCCGATGGTAAATTAGCATAGGAGTGTAGTTTTGATCGGCCAGGTGGCTGCGTAACGACACCGGCCAATAGATCACCCATGTGCCAAAGATGGGTACCCGGCCGTGCCGTAGGTGGGAAAGGGTTACGAATTGCTTTACATGATTTCTGGAACTGAGGAAACAATGTTCGCCCATCCCATCTGGCATTGGCTACATTTGGCGGGGTTTACTTGGCTCTATGATATCCACCTGTCACCTCTCGGGACCACGGACCAATAAAGCTCCACTTCTTTTCCACATACAAAGGATTATTTTAGTCTGTCTTTGCTGCTGAGTGGCGGTATGCTTGACTTGTGAGTCCCTGGTTCAGGTGTTAGTAAAAAGGCGGTTGCCTTGTTTAGGACGAGAGGAAAGCCTTCAGGGACTTCCCCAAAGAGGTGTATCTGTATGCTGTACGCCACGTAACCCCTACACGGGAAAGCCCCTTTTTACACAGTACAAAATACACATGACGTTGGGCAGTATTTCCCAGGTGTACTAGCTCGACCTTGCCTGGTATGGATGAAATAAATTGTTCCTGATTGGTAGCCAGTAATGTAACATTGTGGTAAGGTAACCGTTGTGTTTCTGGTGCCTGACCCTGCCAAAGGTGGGAAACGGTTAGGGATGATGATTTCGAATGGGCACTTATCACCCACAATTAGACATGACCCACCAATTTAACTACCCAGGTCGATTTACCGGGTCTGTGAATGCTTGACCTCAAGCGCAAGTGTAATAGGATGCAGGCGTACATACCCAGACCCCCTTGTACCTGCCAAACCAGTTCTCTTCCCCATATGTATGTCGGCCCGCCTTGGTCTCAAGAAACAAGTTGGGAGAAAATTGTGTAAAGGCTTCATCCTAACCTGAAGTGCTTGGTATCTTGATTAAGAGGCTCGCAATATAGGCTTACTAGGTTCACTTGAGAGGTGTACCTCAACTGGGCCTTAGGTCGAAGAACAGGTTGCGTCCAGGTATGGTCCCTCAGACGTCAGTAGATGGCCTCAGAGTTGACAGACAGACGTTAAAATGCCAAATAAATCGAACCAAAGTTTATAATACGCCTGAATAGCCCTAATTAAAATAACACTATGCCTTTATCAGATTAGTCCAAATATAATTTCAGGACAATTTTACAGGCACATTCCACACCATCATGTTCTGGAAAATGCACCCATTAGTATTTTTAACCAAGGGTACAAACATTACAACTACCCTAAAATGCAATTTTAAAACAACTTACAATATTAAGTCAGGTTGCTTTCTCTGAAAAATGAAAATAAGAATCTGTTATGGCACATTGTTCCATTAATTTGAACGTAACATTACTAGCCAATGAGATTAATTCGAATGATGCATTTCCCAGCATGCGTAGGACAGGGTTCGAACTGGCATCGGCCGTTCCGTAATGGCGTTCATGTTCCTTTGTTGACTAAAGTAAGCAAGCCCTTCTTGTCCTTCAGAATGGACACTGGGTGATATATAAGACGGTATTTTTCCGTAGCCGGCTGCCTACCAAAGATGCAATCCCTATGTTTATATACTATCGGTTCACTGTTCATTGGGGCCCGCAATCGACGGCAGGGGACGAGCTCCTATACCTGGGAATTTTGCCGCATCTACACGTTCCATAGTAGAGGTCCATTCCTTTACGTGCAAATGCCATCGTGCACCAAACGGGACCTCGTGGTTACATCTGATCGCGAAGGAAGCCGCATTCGGGGCCTCTCTCTCTCTCTCTCTCGCCCCAAAGAAGCTAATCCACCTCAATCCAGTATCGAACCTAAAGGGTATTAGAGAACATGAGTGGCCGCTTAGGAAAACTGGGTACCGATAGTATCCAAAAATCGTCACATTTGTGTAGTGTCTGTGCGGACTCTGCATTAGGTCTACGTAGTGGATGGGGCTCTAATGACTATTGTAGTTGAAGGGCCCTAAAACACCAACCAAACACAACGACACACCAGGCCTTGTGTTATCCCTGAAGTTAAGCAACGCATCCCCAGATAGTGCTGGCATGGGTGGCCGCCTGGGAACACTGGGTACTGCTAATCCCCAAAGGTCAGCTTAACAGCGTAGTGTCTCTGCAGAGTGCATTAGAACTATGCAGTGGACGAGGCTCTTATGACAATTGTAGGGGAATGGCCCCAAAACAAGAACAAAACAAACCCAACTACGGACTTATTTTACTTAACCCTGCTTCCCTATCGTAGAATTTATTGCACGGCGGAGTGTAAAGATAAGATTTCTGCACATTCTTCGGAGCAAAACTTTCCAGAACCCTTCTTGTCAGCAATGGTCAACTTCTGTCTTGTGGCAGTTCTTGTTCATCTTCCAGGTCCGAGCTTGGGATCCCGACCTAATCTACAAGGCTTTATATTTCAAGTTAAAATGTTTATGAAAAGTAAACATCTACATGACAGTTGTGTACTTCAGAGCCACTTAAGGCGGAATTAAAAAAAGATTTGAAAAGTGGCCTTTAGACGATTCACAGAGTTCTCAGTTGAAGAGGCCAGTCATTGCCACAGGATAATAAAATGTGGGGAAGAAATGACAGCCGGAAATCCAGTCATTGCAACTTTTGACCGAATTGTGCGTTTAGCAAGCACTAATGAGTTGAACTGCGAGAGGAGGAACTCCACATTGAATTCTGACTTATAAAGCTCGCACCTGTGCATTCCCTTGCGCAAATAATCACCATGGCTTCCGGTTCCCCGGTGGACGATTTCATGACGGTGGACCACTGATTTTCAGTAATAAGCGTTTCATCCTCAGTTGTCCCACACGGCGGAATCCCCTCAGTTGTCCCACACGGTGAAACATCCTTAGTTGCCCTACATGGCGAAACACCCTCACAGATCATACTGGACACTGACGGGATTGTTTTTGACCACTGAGTTACGCACTCTGGTGGCTTCTGAGGTCGACAAACCGTTGATTCGGCGTCTAACCGGCAATATATGCAGATTGCCAAAATTATCGCAATGATCTGTAAGAAAACGATTAGATAGAGCGGTTAGCAGTTGACACCCGTGCCGTGTTAACAGCATTATGGGTCCCTGGGCAAAAGAGATTCTAGGGCCCCAAAGATAACCACTCAAAGGAATGAAATGTAAATGGTCGACCACACAGAATTAAAGTATCGAATGGGCAACAGTGTTTATTAATGGCAAGTCACTTGACATACACAGATTAGAATGGGACCCCAGGCAAGTACGGTCAGGCCTCTTTTTATGCGGGGGATACGTTCCTCAGAAATCGCATAAAATGAGACTATAAGTCTGTGGAAAAATTAGGGATACGTTCCATAATTTTTAAAATTCGCATAACTCGGAAATAACAAATTAAAGTGAATGTAAACCGCATAAAAAGTTTGTTGATGTTAAAGAAAATAGTTTTCTTAATAGAATTCTTTGGGAAGCTGAAAAAGATTTATATGAACCTTAAATAAAATTGTATTTCAATTCAATTGTCTATCTGGTAAGGGTATACACCATCTGCAAACTGTTTGTAAATCACTTTCATAATCAGAAATAACTGTCTTTGCAATAGATGTCTTTGATATAGACGATACATGTTCACAAACATATTTTTTTCTCACTCTCTGCAGACTTTTGTTTTCACCATCATCATCATCGTCATACCTGTATCCCACTTACGGCAGGGTCAAGTCTGCAGGTTCCCTGAACATGTTCTGATTGGGGACACTCCAGTCAGTTGGCTGGGTTGTCTGTGGGGGGATGCCGGTGTTACACGTCAATGTGTCCGGGGTCCACTTGAAAGTGTCCGGCGGGACACTTTGAGACAATTTTGAGTACCTCAAAGTGCCCACCATCTAGGTCCGAATGCAGATGCCCGAATTTGTCTCTTTTCTGCAGAGCAGATATGCACTGCAGAGCATATGTGTAACGTGAATCAACGCGAAATTTCTATCAAAATAACTTACCCCGGGTAATGGAAAACGGCCGAGACACTTTGACGTGAAAGCGGACACTTAGAGGTATGTGTTAAATTACCTCAATATGTCCGGGGACACTTTGACACCAGCCTGCACCTAAAGTTAGTTTAATAATATCATCGTCATTTAAGACATCATCCACCAGCAGTTCTTCTATATCATCATGGTTAAAAATGTTCAAATCACCTCCAAAATAAGTTTTAATTTTAGAGCATGTTCAGTGGAACTACAGACCCGACCCTGCCACAGTCGGGATAAGGGTATGATGATAATGGCATGATTGTTAAGTGTCATGTACAAGTGCGGAACCCCCTATTATGTATGCTAATTTCTGACAGACTAAAACGTCTTTGACTGGCTAATACAATGGTCGGTGGATTTTATCAGTGTCATGGGCCTTAGACTGACTATACTTACTGAACAAGCATACAGCCAACTGTAACAAGTCGGCCCTTAGATTAATACGTCGCTGGTCAAATGGGCACAAGAGGTTGATTGCTCTCTGGCCGTGATCAGGGACGTAGCTTGGGTTTTCAGTGCCTAGGGACAAAGTTAGTTTTCGCGCCCGCCCCCTTGGAGCAGCTGTATTGCTTTGGACACACCAGCTCTCGTCCGGTTACTGAAGTTCAGCAACGTAACCCCAGATAGTACTGGCATGGATAACCGCTTTGGAACACTGGGTACTGCTGATGCCCAAATATCGTCGTTACAACGAAGTGCCCGTCGCCAAGTGATCCGCATTGACATACGCAGTAGATGGAGCTCTAAACGACTGTTGTAGTTGAAGGGTCCTAACCCACTAATGAAACAAACAAAATTCTCGCCCCCTCCTGGCCCCACATAACAAGGTGTCAGCCATAACGGGGGCTCGTCATGCTTTCCCACAAATTTTGAGTTTCAGAACATGAAAACCTGTAATTCGTGGCTTACTTTTAGGGCATGAAGAGACTCACCTCGGTAGCACGCTCGGTAACTGCGTCAGAAGTTACCGAGCGTGGTGGGTTGGCTTCTTTCGGGCGAGAGAGAGATACCCCGAGTCAGGGCCGGCGCTATATTTTGCGGGACCCTGTGCAAACTAATTATGCGGGGCCCTTCTATCAATAGGTTCATTAATCCGAATGCGCGGGGCCCTGTGCCGTCGCACTGTTCGCACACCCATCACGCCGGCCCTGCCTGAGTGCGCCTTCTTTCGAAGTAAAACCGAGGTGGCGTGTTGTGTACGATGGCATTTGCACGTAAAAGAACCCTCTCTACTACGCAACGGGTAGATGACTCCAGATGTGTAAAAATCGCCCCCGGCGTCGGTGGAATGCCCCAACGAACAGTAGACCGACGTTAAATAAGCATAGGGGTTGCAGCTTTGGTCGGAGATCGGCTGTGGAAAAACTGTGGATATCGGCTATGGATATCGCCCTTGTGTCCATTCAGAGGGACAAGATATGTACCCGAACCTGCTGTAGGCGGGAAAGGGGTAAAGAGTTGCTTTTTATACTTTTCTTGAGGAGGATTGGAAGCATCAATTTGGCACCCCCAGATGCTGTGCCTGGAGACAGATGTCCCGCTAAGTATGCCACTGGCCGACTTTTGGAATGCCCAGAACAACAAATTGGATTCTTACCTCTAAAGCGAGAACTGCAAACGCAATGCCCATCACAATACAGATTTCTCTGGTAAAAATGTATTTAATGGCCCTGTAACATCCCTGAAATGATAAAGGGGCTTTCATTAGAACAAGTCACTAAGCAAAACTTGAACTGAGCATCAACGAGTACAAAAGCACATTCTGGAATCGAACCGTGGTGTGAAGATAGTTAGCGTCCTGTGACAAGCACTTTGATTCATTGAGTGGCTCTGGATGTTCCCAAGCGTTAGAAATCCTGGTGATCAATACGCAGCACGTCAATGGAAGTTGTATGTTTTCCGCGAGATAATTCTTAGGTCCAGTAATTCCGCAGCATGAAAACTATGGAATAATAACGACCGGTTATATTACGTTGTACACACCAGTTCTTGTCTTATCAGGTTCGATCCTGATCTCATTCGGGACGAATCTAAAGAGCATCCACAGTCGGATTGAAGTAAAACCTCCCCACAATGTTGCCAAGGTCGCCCAAGTTCAGTCCTAATTTAATTCGGGATGATGTCGGGAACGGCTTATTGCGTTGGACACACCAGTTCTTGTCTGATCACTGAAGTTAAGCAACGCAACCCCATCTAGTATTAACATTGGTGGCGCTTGGGAAAACTGGATACTGCTAATGGCCTTGTAATAATGCAGATTTGTAATATTCCTGGCACGTTTCAGCTCCTCTCTCCACTGGTGTAGGTAGAGAGCTTTTTGAATTATAAAGTTGATGTGTTAAATGAAAGAAAACAAAGCAACCTAACCTGTGGACCACGGAACACCCTACAGTTTGTGAGGAAGGGATAAAACTGACTATTGAGTAGTAGGTGGGCATTTTGATACACCCGTGTGTCCGTTCAGAAGGATACGATGGGAACCCGACCCTGCCATATGCTGGAATTGGGATTAGGAAGGTCCCGGATGACTCACAATGGTAGCGAACTCCTATACCTGAAAATGCTAGGTGATACTCAGTGGCGGATTCAGGATTTTCGTCAGGAAGAGGTTGAGCCACAGGCAGCGATTGGAAACGCAATTTGCATTTGTCAGAGTCAATGTCGACCCAAAATTTAGGGGGGGGGGGTTGCAACCCCAAAAGCCCCCCCCTTGGATCCGCGCCTGATACGTATGTATTTTTCCTTGTAGAAAGGGTTCGTTAACGTGCAGGTGATACCGCACATGGGAGCAGTTCTCGTTACCTAGCAACCCTAGTTAGTCATAGCATGGGTGACCAATTGGTAACACTGTGTACTGCTAATACTCAAAAATGGTCGCAATAGCGTAGTGTCTGTGGAGACGCTGCGCTAAAACTATGCAGTGGACGGGGCTGTACTGACAATTGTAGTTGAAAGGCCCTAAAACACCAACAAGTCAAACCCAAACGTAGTAGCATGCCCCTAACGAGGTATCAGGAATGAGTTCTCCAACTAGTGCTATAAGAAAAGGGATTGCAGAGCTAGGTCCCATCCTGCTGCGTAAGAATACCACCCAAAATATTGGCTATGTGTTATAGGGTGGCAATCCCGGTTACCAATCCCGGCTCTTACTTGTTTCCATGCTTACCTCCGTTTGAATCTGATTCATTGCGTTACGAAATCTATCATTTGGTTCATACTTGTTCTTGAGATTCATTATCAGTCGTTTTGCCGGGATTTGTTTGAACTGAAAGGAAACATTATAAGAGCATTAAACTCCACCAGGACCAGGGATTCGTCAATTGGAATGTCATGTTCACCTTGGCGTTGCAAATAGCAGCACCAGTGGCAACGACCACTTGAGTGACTAACAGCAGAGTTAGAGTCATCAGGTACTGAAAAGGGGTATAAAAAAATCACATTGTTTAAAACGAGACAATACTACAGAATGCCAATGGGGGGTGTCCATCCCCAAAATTTGGTTGCTGTCGGTAGATTTTACCACTAAAAGATAGGCTGTACTTTGATGAAAGGCGCCTAAAATTCCATAGGCGGTGACGGCAATGAGCCAGATACCTAGTAATGCTAATCCAAGAGCTACCATCTTGGCCCAACTTGTGTTGACTTCCATTTCCAGTAAAGCGACGGAAGCTTGCACTCCATTATCAAAGAAAAAGACAAATCCAACACCCACCATCGCCACTGAAAAACACTTAAAAATAAATTGCAAAAAGATTGCATTAATCGCCAGAGCTCGATTACTACCTAAGTGGTTCTAGGTTCGATACTCGATTGAGGTGGGTTGGCTTCTTTCAGGCGAGAGAGGAGGAGCGGTATAATGCGTTGGACACACCAGTTCTCGTCTGATCACTGATGTTAAGCCACGAAACCCCAGTTAGTACTGACATGGGTGGCCGCTTGGGATAACTGGGTACCGTTAATATCCCCAAATCGTCACATTAGTGTAGGTGTCTGTGCAGCTTCTGCATTAGAACTACGCAGTGGACGGGGCTCTAATGACCTTGTAGTTCAAGGGCTCTAAAACACCAACAAACCGGACGAGAGAGAGTAGGCCCCGAGTGCGCCTTCCGTCAGATGAGAAGTAAAACCGTGGTCCGGTGTAGTAGGCTATACGATGTCATTTGCGTGTGAAAGTCCTCCATACTACGCAACGGGTACCAAAAAGAGAAATTCCTAACGTTTCTCCCTCTGTTGTTGTTTGTTGGTGTTTTAGGGCCCCTTCAACTACAAAGGTCATTAGAGCCCCGTCCACGATTTTTCGGTATTAGCAGCACCCAGTTTTCCCAAGCGGCCACCCATGTCAGTACTAGCTGGGGTTGCGCTGCTTAACTCCAGTGATCAGACGAGAACGGGTGTGTCCAACGCAATTCGCCGCTCCCTTTTCTCCCGCCAGCGTCAGGGTCGGGTACCCATCTAGTAGGGGCTCCATGTTAATCTGTGTGTCAAGTGGTCGATACGAAGTATTCCCAACTATGATTAGCGGGAAGGATGGGGGGGTGCAGAAGGCCCTTGAACATGCAAAAGTAATCGATTAAGCAACTCTTAAGCCCTTAGGCCGCCTATGGCAGCGTATGGTGCCCATCTTGTCCCTCTGAATGGGCACAACGGCGATATATTGGACATTGATTTTCTGCAGCCAGTTGCCGACCAAAGCTGCAACCCCTATTCATATTTATCGTAGGTCTACTGTTCGTTTGGGAATTCCACCGACGCCAGGGGGGCGCGAGCTCCTACACCTGGGAATTTTATCTCATCAAGCGTTACATAGTAGAGAAGATTCTTTTACGTGCATCGTATACCACACGGGACCTCGGCTTACTTCTCATCGGAAGGAAGGCGCATTCCGGGTCTCTCTTGCCTGAGAGAAGCCAAACCACCTCGATCCGGTATCGAATCTGGAAACCCTGCCCACCGCTTTTTACTTCCTGTACGACGGATGACGAGTTTTTGGTCCATTGCGTCTTATTCACCAAATCCCCCTTCGGTGGTGCTGGAGGTAGCGTGCTCGATTACTGCATCAGTGGTTCAAGGTGATATACTGGAACGAGGCGGGTTGACTTCATTCGAACGAAAGAGAGGTCCCACGATTACAGTGGTCTTTAGGGCCCAGAATGGATACTATTGTAGAGTCCAAACAGCCTCCACCCTGTCATGACTAATAGGTATCAGCAGTATCCAGTGTTAGCAAGCTGTTACCCATCCCAGTTCTATCTGGGGATGCGTTACTTAACTTTAGTGATGAGACGAGAACCGGTATGTCCAACACAATGCGACCGTTGTGATGGGAAGTATAGTTATTCCCCGTGTGGTGCCCACTATGTCACTTGCAAGTAAAAGAACCCTCTCTACATGCAATGAGTAGATCGGCAAAATTCATGGGTGAGGGAGCTGGAGATAAGGGTAGACGATAAGTAAGCATAGGGATTACAGCATTATGTTGGCAGCCGGCTGCATAATACTACCTCTCAACAAATCATCAATGTCCCAGTGGGACATGAAGGAGTACTCACCCTGCCATAGGTGTAAAAATTAGTAGAAGTAGTCGTTGCTGAGGTATAATCACTTCATCATATTTGAGTAACTTTTATTTGTACTTCCACAATGGGAACCGATGACAACCACTAACCATGAAAAGTAAATGATGGTTTACGCAGAAGATTCTGCCTCGACGTCGCAGTGGGTAGCATTCTCCTTAACTGCGTTAGTGGTTCTAGGTTCGATACTGGACCAATGTCAGTTGATTTCTTTCAGGCGAGAGGGTCGCCGAATGGGCCTACCTTCGGATGAGAAGTAAAACGGAGGTCCCCTGTGGTGTAGAGTGACATTTGCACGTAAAACAACCCACTCTACTATGCAACGGGTAGATAAGCAAAGTTCTTTGGACACACCAGTTCTCGTCACTGAAGTTAAGCAACGCAAACCAAGTTAGGACCGACATGGATGAATTTTTGGGAACTCTGGGTACTGCTAATTTCCCCACTTCTACCTCCCCCCTCACCCGCAAGCAGCCTCAACAGGGTCCGGCAAGTTATGACTGCTTGGCCGACTCCCTTATCCGTTGGTGTAACAAAATAACTGCCAGGTATAGTAGCTCGCTCCTGGCGTCAGTGGAGTGCCCCAACGAACATTAGACAGTCAACAAATAACCATAGGAGTTGCAGCTTTATTCGGCAGTCGGCTGCGGAAAGGCACTGGCCTATATCACGCTCGTGTCCATTCAGAGGGGCTAAATGGGTGCCCGACCCTGTCATACCCGGCAAAGAGGTTAGGAGTTGGTATTGATTCTTGATTCTTGATAGGGTTGCTTAACGTGCATCGTGCACCAAACGGAACCTCGGTTTACTTGTCATCTGAAGGAAGGAACACTCGGAGTCTCTGTCCCCCGAGAGAAGGCAAGTTTACTTCAATCCAGTATCGGGAGCGGATGCATTGCGTTGGGCGCACCAGTTCTCGTCTGATCACTGAAGTTAAGCAACGCAACCCCAGCTAGTACTGATATGAGTGGCCGCTTGGGAAAACTGGGTATCGCTAGTACCCAAAAATCGGCGCATTAGCGTAGTGTCTGTTCAGTTCCTGCATTAGAACTACGCAGTGGACGGGGCTCTTATGACCTTGTAGATCCAGTATCGAACCGAAAAATATTGACACACAGATCTATTCACTTGCAGGGCCTTCGGACAATTGCTCAGCGAGCCAATGCTGTAAGACGGCACTGCCGGGGACCCAAAATGGAGAAAAAATTAAATGTCCTCCAAACATCAGAGACGTAAGTAAGATCGGTCTCAATCCCAACGTGGTTAGTGGGTGTAATTCAACGCTGAGAGAATGAGTTAAATGAAATAACAAAATCTTACCACAAGAAAACAATTTATTGTTACGAAAGTGATCTCAAGAAGGTGTTCCGGTCTGTCATTTGGCATTTTTTTGACCTATTATTTCTTCTTAAGATATTGTATTCCTTTTGCAGTAATCCTAGAAGAGATGATAAAAAAAATTATTTTAAAATCACTTTGACATGGATGGAACCCGCAGACCCGACCCAGCCACAGGCGTGATGACGGTATTATGATGATGATGATTTGATACAGCTAGAACCCGTAAACCCGACCCTATCACAAGTGGGACAACAGTATGATGATGACTATGATTTGACACGGCTAGAACCCGCAGACCCAGCCCTGCCACAGGCGGGATAACAGTATGATGGTGATGGTTTGACACGGTAGATGACATGTCTCGGTGGCGTAGTGGGTTACACGCTCAGTAACTGAGTCAGCAGTTCTAGGGTCGACACTGGACCAAAGTGGGCCGACCCCCTGGTGCGGCTTCTTCCAAATGAAAGTAAAACCGAGGTCCCGTGTTGTGTATGCTCGCAGGTGATGGAACTTGTCCGTTGGCGTCGGTTGAGTTTCCCAAAGAACTATATGCCGACGATAACCCTTATAGGCCTTTGGTCGGTAGCCAGCGGCATAAAGATACATTCTAACAGATCGTTAATGGGTGCATTCAGAAGGATAAAGATCGGTGCTCCTGCCTGCCATAGGCGGGAAAACACCCCGGGCGTATGACCCAATCAGCTGCTATCTTAATTCGGCACAAATACACAAACACTATAACCTAGGGCAGCAAACTTACAATTACTCTTCAAGTTGTTTTCTTCAAAACAATAATTAAAGCCATAGAATCACATCCTCCATTAAGGGAACACCAAGTTCTATTAGACTAATGTTTAAAACAGCCAATCACAATTTGATTCGACTGTAGTTTTGAGCATGCCCAATATGAAGCTTGTTTAATCTTTCCAAGTAACCGTTTCAAATCTCCATGGCTACGGACTTGTCAAGGTCAGGGCCGGCGTTAGGGCAAGGCGACCAAGGCAACCGCCTTGGGCCCCGCACTTCAGGGGGCCCAGCGCTGATGAAAAATTTTAAGAAATACTATACAAAATGTCAATTGATAAAAATCAAAATCTTATTTTTTGTGTTTGCATAACTTCAGAAGGCAGTGATGATGTTACCATTGCCTCCATTTCTGCAGAGAACATCATGTGTGAGATGGAAAATTGTGCTTTTGGTCTTGTTGAGGAGGTGGGAGGAGTACTTCCAAAAATTCTTGAATGAAGCAGGGGAGATGAGGACGTCGCAACCTATCCTGTATTGGCAGGAGTTGTGGACTGTGTAACAGAGGAGGAAGTAGCCAGGGAACTTAGGAAGATGAAAGGTCGAAAAGCTGTAGTCCCAGCTGGAATCCTAAGTGAAGTGTGGCATAACCTAGGGAGGACAGGTACCAGGTGAATAGGGAAACGTTTAAGTAAGATAGGTAGTGGAGATAGAATGCCATCTGCATGGCATGAGAGTTGGATAGTACCACTCTTCAAGGGCAAAGGGGATGTCCAAGATTGTGGTAACTATAGAGGTATAAAGCTAATGAATGACCCACTCCATGGAGCTCTGAGAGAGAGAGAGAGAGTAATGGAACATCACCTCCAGGTTAGAACTAGTGTCTGCAGAAATCAGTTTGGGGTTACGCCAGGTAGGTCCGCAATGGAGCCAATCTTCATTCTGATGCAGATAAGCAATCGTGCAGCCAAGTTGCATTGGGCACACAAGTTCCCGTAAGGTCATTGAAGTTAAGCAATGCAAGCCCACGTCAATACCTACATGGGTGGTTCGTAAAGAACGTTGGGTGCTGCAAATTTACCTTCTCCTTTGTCCTCTTCACCTACCTCCTAACCTCCCGCGAGCAGCCTCCTAAGGGTTCATCCTGTCATGGCTGCTTGGCGTACTCCCCAACCCCAGGAAACTAATCCAGTAATCCAGATGGTAGAAATGTATAGGGCAGCAAAGAGAGATCCCCATGCCATCTTTATCGACCTGCAGAAGGCCTATGACAGTGTCCAACGACAGATAGCTTGGGAGGTATTACAAAAAGAGGGAGAGAAGAAGGGTTTTTTCAATAGTCCTGGATATGTACGATGGCTCCACAGCCAGGGTAAGGACACCTTGTGGAAACACTGGGGGGTTTTTCCAGTGAAAGTTGGGGTGCACCAAGGTTCAGCACTTAGTCCATACCTTTTCAACCCCCTCCCCTGTTAAATTCCTGCACTGATAAGCAATTGTGTAAACAATGTTTACACTGGGGCCCCGCTCTCTCCTGCTGCCTTGGGCCCCACAAACTCTAGCGCCGGCCCTGGTCAAGGTAGTTCAGTGCACTTGACTGTGATCCTCAATGAGTGCAGGTTCACGCCTGGGAATGTCAGACTGCTGTGCTTTCAAATTCTACACGCTGGTGCCCACGTTCACTTCTGCATTTCGTTTCGATCCGTATTCCGAATATAACGGATGCTTCGGTGCCCAAGATGGGATGGGAATTTGATGACCCCCAACTCGCCTTTGGTGAGAGCGGCAAATTGCGTTGGGCACACCAGTTCTCGTCTGATCACTGAAGTTAAGTCACGTTAGGCCAAATCGTCACATTAGTGTAGATACTGTTAATATCCAAAAATCGTCGCATTTGTGGAGTGTCTGTGCAGTCTCTACATTAGAACTATGCAAACATAGTTACCTTTTAGTCGAAGGGCCCTAAAACACCAACGACCGAACAAAAAATGCTAATACCCCCCCCCCCCCCCAAATCGTCATAATAACTTAGTATCTGTATATTCTCTGCATTAGAACCCCGCAGTGGACGGGGCTCTAGTCACCGTTGTAGTTGAAGGGGCCGTAAATCACCAACGAAATAAAAAATTGCAATCCAAAAATCTTTATATCAACATCCACATGCCGACAAAGGGTTGAAAGTTACAAATTGAAAATCTGGTAACGTTTGCGAAAGTCTTGCACAAATGTCCAAATGATGAGAAAACTAAATAATCAATGTCTGAGGTTGTAGAAAGTAGGTAGAAAGTAAAGAACTTGAAATTCAGTTGTTGCTGGTTCCGCCATGCGTAGACGTAGTGCCAACTGTTTCCTCCAGTGGCTGGTTTCCTCTGCTGGATTTTAAGCCAGTTTTGCGCATAACATGAAAGCTAGAATTGCTGCAGAAATCTGCAAGAAAGTCCATATTCGGAAATCATTCTAATAGAAATAGGATTGAATTATTTTGAAAATATTTGTGGTATGCAAGTAGTTTTTGACTGAAGCCACAAACAAGTAGAGAAGTAGGTGGGGAGCGGCTTACTGCGTTGGACACAACAGTTCGTGTCGTTCGCTCTGGACAGGGTCCGCTCTAGCGCTTACTTACGCCCCGGACAAAAAGGACAAATTGCCGCTCCTTCAGAATATAATGCAAGTTCAAGCAGCGTCCTTTACAAATTCTGTGTTAATTTTTCAATAATTGTGTAATACTTTTAGCTTTTAGGCCCGGTGCACACATCCGACACGGCATGGGGTACATTAGTTGCAATGGGGAAGTGTGCACATACCTCCAGCGCCGCTGCGGCTCTGCATATCGGAGTTGCGTCTGAAAATGCCCGCAGATCCCTACCGAACCTTAACGGCGCCGGACCGTCACATCCGATCGCGTAGTACCTCTTAGCCTATTATGTGGTGCACACATCCGTCGATATCGTAAGTGCGGTTTCTTACGCCTGGTTCCGTATACCCACGCGCTAACGCTATTGCCGTTGAATCAGACGACACAGCACAAAAAATGGTGACGTCACACTGCTACTTGGGGCGCCGCAGAGCAGCTATGAGTGACGGTAGTTGAGTTGACAGGTGGTCAACTCACATAGCGTCCCGCAAGTCACGCTGCGTTCTGATTGGCTGGTGGTTGATCTGTCTGCTTAAAAATGGCGGAGGATAAACTAATACATGACGGCGGCGTGCCGTGACTCCAAATAAAGCGCTACACTTAAGGAATTGCGCTGGCGCTCCGTCATAACGCACTAGCACAAAACGTCATCAAAATGTCATCAGTGGCTACGTGATTAGCTTTGAAGTGTGGTGATACGGAGCTAGGCATTAGTTTTGTGATTTCGTAGGCAAAAAGGGCACGTCTTCTGTAACAACTGCCAAATGTGTACTGGCGACATTTCACCGCATGTGTGCATTGGATTGCTGCGACGTCACTGCGGTGTCCCAGCGGCACCCGCATGAGCAAAAATGGGATGTATGCACCGGGCCTATGACCTAAACAATATATAGGCCTACTGTAAATACGCTACGCATTATAAATTTTTAGGGAACGAAAAAAACCGATATGTGAAATCTTCTATAATGAAATTGGGTATTTAACACATCAATATTTTTCTCACACAACCAAAATGTCGCCGCTAAATTTTGGCGCCCCGGACTAATGTCCGGGTTTCACCCCCCTCTCGAGCGAGCCCCGCTCCGGACACACCGTGCGGCCAAGTGGCGTTGGATACACCAGTTCTCGTCTGATCACTGAAGTTAAGCAACGCAAGCCCAGTTAGTACTGACATGGGTGGTCGCTTGGGAAAGCTGGGTACTGCTAATACCCAATAATCGTCGCATTGGTGTAGTGTCTGTGCTGTCTATGCACGAGAACTATGCAGTGGACGGGTCTCTAATGACCTTGTAGTTGACGGGACCTGAAACACCAACAAACAACAACAACCCACGTTAGTACCAAAATGGGTGGTTGGTAGGGAACGTTTGGTGCTGCAAATTTCCCTTCTTCTACATTCCCTACGGCCTACGCTTACCTCACCCGCGAGCAGCCTCCTAAGGGTTTGGCCTTTTATGGCTGCTTGGCTTACTCCCCAACCCGTTAGTGTGCAACATTGTATTAAAGCCAACCGCAGGTAGTACTGAAATGGGTGGCCGCTTGGGAAAACGGTACGGTTAGCCCATTGGAACTATCATTGGAACTACGCAATGGACGGGGCTCTAATGTCGTTGAAGGATAAGGACCCTAAAACACCGACGAACGAACAGGGAAATATGCGCTGTCTTCCGTTCAATGGGGAAGTAACACCGTGATCCTGCGTGGTGTACGTGCTGCACAACCCCAGCTAATCAGAGTGCGTCCGAAATATTTTTAAATATTCATAATCCCTTAGTATAATTCGAGCTAATAATTGCAATAGGTCCTCTATTGCCTCTAAGACAATGCCCCATCCTCAGTGGTTTAGCCAACAGCAGATTAGACTGCAACTGTTAGTTTGGCAGTATAAAAATGGCGATGGCAACGCAAAAAACGCCTCATTAGTTGAAAAGTTGCATCAGTTGAAATATGTGCCCCATTGAGGCACTGAGGAGGGAGCAATTATTGCTCCCCTGGATCCGCCATTACAGCTAATACAGTAAAACCTGTCTAAAACGGAACCTGATCGTCCCAAATTTTTTTTCCGTTTTCACAGGTTTCCGTTTTACACAGGGCTGTGTTTTAATGAAACAAAGTACAAAAAATATGGTCACCTTTTATTAGGATGATGAAATTTAAAATAAAAGTCCATAAACTAAAAAATTACTCTGCCCCCACACAGGGGCTGATCCAGAGGCGGATCAGGGGGGGGAAGCACTTCAAAAAATTGCACCCCAAATATTTTTAAATATTCAGAATCCCTTAGTATAAATCTAGCTAGCAATTACAATAGGTCCTCCACTGCCCCTTAGACAATGTCCTATGTTCAGTAGTTTAGCCAACTGCAGATTGGACTGGCAGAATAGAAACGGGAGGGGAGCATTGGCTGCATTGCCCCCCCCCCCGGATCCGTCCTTTGTCCCCACATGTCTTTTAAAGTGCATTGTCGTTGCTTCACTATTGGGTAGCTCTGTGTGTATATGGCCGTAATGGTCCCTAGAACTTCGGTGCATGTACTGTCACACTCAAAATTAATGCCTACATTGTAGTGTTATGCATAAAATAATCCGTCTTAGTCAGGTTACTTATGCAAACGGTTCCCAAAACTTATTCCGTTTCCGCGTTAGGCAGTTTTCCGGTTTAGGGTAGTATTTTAAATGGGAAATCATTCCGTTCCGAAATTTATTTTCCGTTTGGCCAGGTTTCCGGTTTATACAAGGTCCGGTTTAGGCAGGTTTTACTGTACTAACATGGTGGCCGCTTGGGAAAAATGGGAACTGCTAATACCCAAAAATGGTCGCATTAATCTAGTGTTTGTGGACTCTCTGCATTAGAACTACACAATGGACGGAACTGTAATGACCTGGTAGTTGAACGGCCCTAAAACACCAACGAAACAAAAACAAAGAGGGAACAGTTGGAAATCCTCTCAAATCGACATTAAAATTACAAAGAATCCTGATAAAAAAAACATTAATTAATTTGTAATGTTATCATAACTGACATTCCGCCTCGGTGGTGCAGTGGGTAGCGTTCTCCGTTCCGTATCTGCATCAGTGGTTCTAGGTTCGATATTGAACCGAGGTGGGAGAGAGAGGCCCCGAGTGCACCTGCCTTCGGATGAGAAGTAAAACCAAGTTCCCGTGTTGTGCACAACGGCATTTGCAAGTAAAAGAACCCTCTCTACGATGCAACGCGTCGATGAGACAAAATTCCCAGATTTAAGAGCTCACGACCCCTGCCGTCGGTCGAATTCTCTAACGAACAGTCGATTGTTGTTGTTTGTTGGTGTTTTAGGGCCCTTCAACTACAAAGGTCATTAGAGCCCCGTCCACAGCATAGTTCTTATGCGACGATTTTTGGGTATTAGCAGTATCCGGTTTTCCCAAGTGGCCACTCATGTCAGTACTAACTTCAGTGATCAGACGAGAACTGGTGTGTCCAAAGAGCGGCGAGTTGCGTTGGACACACCATGTTCTCGTCTGATCACTGAAGTTAAGCAACGCAAGCCCAGTTAGTACCGACATGGGTGGTCGCTCGGGAAAGCTTGGTACTGCTAATACCCAATAATCATCGCATTAGTGTAGTGTCTGTGCAGTATATGCATTAGAACTATACAGTGGACGGGTCTCTAATGACCTCGTAGTTAACGGGACCTTAAACTCCAACAAACAACAAATGGTGTGTCCAACGCAATTCGCTGCTCCCACGAACAGTCGACCGACGATAAATTCAGCATAGGAGTTGCAGCTTTGGTCGGCAATATATACAGCCCAATATATCACTCTTGTGCCCATTCAGAAGGACAACATATGTACCCGACCCTGCCATAGGCGGGAAAAAAGTTAGAGCTGCGTAGCTTTATCATGGTTGACATTCACATAGTCACGCTTGTCAAGTTCTGTTTTCTATTTCTCGTCTTACTTAGGCACAAGCAGAAGTCGAAGTTACAAAGGCGCTGTCAAAAATTTTTCAGCAACCAGTATCAAGTATCACGTATAAAGTTTTCCCGCCTATGGCAGGTTAGGGTATCCGTCTTTGTCTGTATGCCTCTCCGAACAACTTAGTATCTATTGGGCGGTATATTTACACAGCTGACTGCCAACCACAGCTACAACCCCTATTCTAATTTATCGTCAGTCTACTGTTCGTTTGGGTGCTCCACCGACGCCAAAGGGCAAGCTCCTACACCTACGAATATCGCCTTATCTACCCATTTCTACCCATTGCATATAGACCAGACTCGGTGGCGCTAGAGGTTTGTTTCAGTGGTTCCAGATTCTATTCTGGAACGGGGTGGGTTTCCTTCTTTCGGGCGAGAGAGAGTCTTCGAGTGCACAGCCCTCTGCAACAGGGCAGATAAGGCAACATTCCCAGGTGTAGTTGCTCGCCCCCTTCGGACGCTGGAATGCCCCAATGAACAGTAGACCGGCGATTAATGAGCATAGGGGTTCTTTTACGTGCAGATGCCATCGTATGCTTACTTCCCTTCCACTGGAAGACGCACCCGGGAAAGAAGCCAACCCTTGGCAAACCTTGAGCAAGCTATCTGCTGTGCCACCGAGGCGGGTCCTGTATTTTATTCAATTATTTATAAATACTGTTGGCAGTCCAAGTGAAAAGTGCCACTCATGATCAGTGCACTCCTACGTAAGTATAGGCCTGTTTCGTTTTCGTTGGTGTTTTAGGGCCCTTCAACTACAAGGTCATTAGAGCCCCGTCCACTGCATAGTTCGAATGAAGAGACTGCACAGACACCACGTTATTGCGACGATTTGTGGATACTAGCGGTACCCAGTTTTTCCTAGCGGCCACCCATGTTAGTAGTAGATGGGACGTTGTTTAATTTCAGTGATCAGACGAGAACTGGTGTGACCATCACAAGTAGCCGCTCCCCAGTAGTGGTCTGACAACCAGTATATCAGTGCAATGCCTTTTCGATTTTGTCTGTTTCCGTACGTGCTTATGTGCCTTTGATTGAGAGTGAATAATTGATCGAAATAACAAATTCAACCTTACTTCTATAATCACTGTTGTAAAACCAATGCCCATAACGGCGTTGCTTTCTGCAGCCAAAATTTGTATAATCACCGTGAAGCACCCCTGAAGGTAAACAAAGAAGTGTTCAGTTATTAGCTCCCCATTAGTCTGTCCGTTTCTCATTGTACCTTAAAGTAAATAAAACCACCATCCAAACTTCTACATCTTATTACGTCCACAGGGGAGGGAGTCTTCCAGGCATAATAATCCTTGTTCTGCAGCACACAACATGTCTCTGGAATCTCGATGGATATCATTTCATAGTCCTTAGGGCCATTTATGCCACAGCAGGAATACTGACAGCAGAAATTAAAAAAAAAAACAATTTTAGGCTTTAGGTCATTTGGGGGCAAATGTAGCAAATGTGGCAAATGTAGCCTTTTCTAATTCTAATTGAATACACTGCAAGCAGCCCTTATAGGCCAAATTAGCAGTGGAGAGAATAGCTCTCATTCCTAATAACTGAATAATCCAAAACCCCAAGGAACCTGAAGCATAGAATCTATTCTGCCATACATTGCCTACCTCCTATATTGGCCCCTTCCTCCAGAAAATTCCTCACATTATCCTCATCAAGAGTCTTCCATTGTCGAATGGCTCTTGGAACAAACGACCAGTAATATGAGTCTGTTCGGGCCCTGATATCCTTCAATTTGAACGGATGATTATTTCTCCCCTTATAGTCTGCAAGGAATAACTCCTCAACTATAGGAGGCCCTCGTACCCTATTTTCAACAGTCTGATAAAGAGCTTGCTGCTGTCAGATACCCGCCTCTGACGTAGTGAGTTCCTTTTTGTTTTGTTGGTGTTTTAGGGCCCTTCAACTGCAAGGTCATTAGAGCCCCGTACACTGCATAACTCTAGCGCAGAGAATGCACAGACATTACACTAATGTGACGATTATTAGGTATTAGCAGTACCCAGTTTTCCCAAGCTGCCACCGATGTTAGTATTAGCTGGGGTTACGTTGCTTAATTTCAGTGATCAGACGAGAACTGGTGTGTCCAAAGCAATAAGCGGCTCCCAACCCTTTTCCTCCTTATGGCAGGGTCAGGTACCGATCTTGTCCCTCTGAATGGACACTGCGTGATATATTGGACTGTATTTTTCCGCAGCTGGCTGCCGACCAAAGCAGTATCTACTATGGTTATTTTCGTTAGAGTACTGTACGTTGGGGCACTTCACCAATTCCAGGGGTGAGCTCCTACACCTTCGAATATTGCTTAAGCAACGCAGCCCCTGCTAGTACTAACATGGGTGGCCTCTTGGGAACACTGGGTACCGCTAATAACCAAAAATCGTCGCATTAGTGTAGTGTCTGTCATTCTCTGCATTTGAACTACGCAGGGACTTGTAGTTGAAGGGCCCTAAAACACCAACGAAACGAAAGAATGACAATTGGAATACCACCTGGACTACCCGCTGCACAGTGGTCTGAATGTCAAATTTAGGGGGACATTGCTTATATTTCAATGAAACAAGCATAATTCTCCATTTAGGTCAGCATTTGTCAACCTGTGGTACGCGTACCACTGGCGTCACTATCAGTAATGGCTGACATAAAAAAATAAGAAAAAAAATGAATAATGAAAATATGATAGAAACGTTTTTTCCTATAATTTATAAAAATTATTTTAATTAATAATATTATACAGTCAAGTTGTTAATAAGTATAGTCAATGATTGGCAATTTCTTTAACAATATTAATATTTGAATGAAAATTTGTAGATGAGCAACACGTTTTTTTATAAATTGGGAGGGGGGGGGGCTATTTTTTGTGGAGCGTCCCATTTGCAGTTCCAGAAAATATGGTCACCCTATAAAATTTATAATGCAAATAAAATTAGACTACTTTTCACTAGTATGGCCAATAGTGGAGTGCTTGATTGGAGAAGGCATGTAGGTACTATGGAGTGTTTAAGGATATGTATGAGGGTTCCATTGCTAGGGTGAGGACAGCATGGGGAAACACTGCATGCTTCAAGGTGCAGGCTGGTGTGCATCAAGGGTCAGCACTTACCCCAAATCTATTCACTCTAATAATGGATGAGCTGCTGACGGGAATAGGGGAATGGGCTCCTCAGTGCCTGGTATTTGCTGATGATTTGGGAAAGCTTGAGGGGTACAACGAGGATGCACAAAAGGGCCTACAGGACATTAAGACAGCTATGGAAAGAGGGGGTCTTAACATAAACATGAAGAAGACGGAGTACCTAGCTTTCAATTTTACCAGCCAGGTGCAAAGTGGTGAGATCTGTTGTGACGGTGAGGGTATACCAGTGGTGTAAGAGTTTTGCTATTTTAGGATCAGTTTTCCAGAGCAATGGGGAGATAGATTCTGACGTCACCCATAGGACTAATGCCGGATGACTGAAGTGGAGGCAGGCAAGTGGAGTCCTGTGTAACCGCTGGGTCCCAATAAAGTTAAAAGACAAAGTTTACAGAATGGTCGTTAGGCCCGCTTTGTGCTATGGCTCAATGTTGGGCAGTTAGGAAGAACTATGAAAGGAGAATGCAAGTGACTGAGATGTGAATGCTGTGCTACATGACAGGGGTGTCATGAGTCGACAGAGTCCAGAATGATTACGTTAGAGGTAGCTTGGGGATGGGAGACATCACAGAAAATATGAGGGAGAAACGGTTGAGGTGGTATGGGCATGTGATGAGGAGAAGCTTATTAGGTCCATTATGGGTATGCAGGTGATTGGAGGCACCAGAGGTAGGGGAAGCCCAAAACGGACGTGGGAGCAGGTTGTGCTGAGGGACATGGAGACATGTGGGGTGGAGAGGGACTTGGTGGGGGATAGGTGGGAATGGAGGATAAGAACCCACAGACCCGACCCTGCCACAGGCGGGAGGAGGGTACGATGATGATGATGGCCAATAGTGGAGTACTGGTAGTCACCGACTTCAATAAATACTCAAATAAATGCTTTCGAGTCAATGGAGATCCACTACCTAATGGCAGAAAAAGTTAAAAACCAGTTACTTCCACATATTTCCGCACATTAAAAGTGTTCACATTGTAAAGCTGGGTGAATTTTCTACAAAAGAAGCGATTTTGGGCCTGATACAAAGGGTATTATATTTTTGTAACCCTAAGAGGTTCGTTAAAATGCATACAAATATCATTTTTCCTCAGTTCTTTAAAATGCTTGAATTTTATTTAAGGTTGCATTTAATAATATTTAAAAAAATGGGTTTGACCTAACCTGAAGGGTTGGTATCCATAATGAAATTTCAAAAATATTATTAAAATGCCAAAAAAAGTCACAAGACGGTGCTAAACACTGCGATCAGTATTAATCATGAAGTCCAAAATATAGTGTCCTTTAATGCATTACATTCACAGGTCAATATTTCCCCCTGGTGTTCACCAATTCACTATATTGCAGTTAATCTAACCCAATGAAGTGTTTCCTAACATCAGTAAACCAATTGCATTTTACTTTGTGGAGTTCGTTTTTTGCCAAATGTCCCCTTAAATATGCAATTCAGACCACAGTACGCTGCTTAGTAGAGAGGGTTCTTTTATTTGCAAATGCTATCGTACACCACACGGGACCTCAGTTCTGTTTCCCATCCACTGGTAGGCGCACTCGGGGCCTCACCGTTGCCCAAACCAAGTCAACCAACCTCCATTAAGTCTCTAATCTAAACGAGAGGCGAGGTTACCGAGCGCAGTACTCACTGTGCCACCGAAGTGAGTGTTGGGTGGCAAATGTACGAGTAGATAGAGAGAAATTCAGACATGGTCAGCAAATGCACTGCACAATAGATTTGGAGAGTTTGGGTACTACGTCACCCAGTTCCTGAGCGGTCATGCATACTTCTGTGTCTATGTGCATAATTTAGGAAAGAGGGGCTCCGCTGAGTGCCCGTTCTGCCCAGGGGTGAACGACAATGCCCATCCTACATTCTTCGCCTGTGGAGATGTACCTCGCTCCTGGCACCAACTGGTACTTTGTTTGGGGAAGGAACGCCTGGGGGTATGTCGAAGACGTACTACGTTAAGGAAGAGTGAACTGGACCTAGAAGCGTTAAACCGTTCCGGGCTATTGTCCTGCAGACAACGATAGGTGTTTTAATCAGTAGTCCGGCAACTGGAGTCCGACTCTCAAAGCACAAACGCATTCACCAATCCCAAAAATGGACATAGACATTACCTTTAGGAATATTCAATCTTCCAACCAATGCAGACATTGTAGGTGATCTGATGAGGGTATTCACAAAATATTGGATTTTTGAACTTTTCAATGGAATTTTACTGGGTTTGGTTTAGATGCGAAGGTTGTCTGAATTTCTACCCATTTATATTTTACCCTACCACCAAAATGACCATAATGTAATATTCGTCATGTGGGTAATGGCTGTGTGTGGACCCTAACGGGAAAAACAGGCGTAGTTTTAGGGGAGCGACTTATCTCGTCTGATCATGGAAGTTAAGCAACTCAACCTCAGTTAGTACTGACATGGATGGCTGCTTGGGAAAACTGGGTACTGCTAATAAGCAAAAATCGTCACATTAGTGTAGTGTCTGTGCAGTCTCTGCATTAGAACTACGCAATGGACGGGGCTCTAATGACCTTGTAGTCCTAAAACACCAAAAAACAAAGAAAGACAAATTAACATTTCAAAGCAACGACAACGGGATTTAGCCTACAAGGGATATGACAGTTTGTGGGGTAGATGGCGACCTCATGAGTGATAGGCGGGATTGGAGGGGTTGAACCCGCAGAACCGACCATGTGCAGGAAGGATATAAGGATATGATAATGACGATCGGGGCTCTAATGACCTCTGTAGTTGAAGGACCCTAAAACAGCAACAAACCAACAAGAAATTAACATTTTAAAGAATCGCAGAGCAGGGATTCTGGTGTGTTTAGATGGGAATTGCCTTTAAAACAACAAAAATTTAGGTACCATATCTAGATCTGGATCACTATATAGGTGGTGTGAGGATTGAGAGGGTTGTGAGCCAAAAGCACTTTGGAATTATTTTGAATAGTCAAGGTACCTGGAAGGATCATATTGGTAAATTCCTCTGTCTGAGCGTCCTCGAGGACAGCACACAGGGGGTAAAATAAACAGCTAATACAGTCGAAATCGTTTATAACGACACCGAATATAAGGTACAATCGGATTTAACGAACAAAATAATCGGAACCATGAAAAGCAATACAAGAAAAGCATTAATGTTGCTTACAACGAACACATTGGTTAGAACGTACAAATCGACTAGAGAAAACACATTTCTAGGGACAGTTTTTCAGCTGTGTTCTGTCTTTGCCCATGACAGCATGCAATGACAATAATCCTCCATCAAGAAACAGGACATTTGAACAGCAATGGCGAAGGGAGGGGGGCTAAGGGGGTGTAGTTCGTTGTGGCAATGAGGTGATACCAGCAGTGCAAGAGTTTAGGTATCTAGGATCGGTGTTCCAGAGCAATGGGGAAATAACTCCGACGTTACCCATAGAATCAATGCGGGATTGCTGAAGTGGAGACAGGCAAGCGGTGTGTTGTGTGACCGCCGAGTCCCAATTAAGTTGAAAGGTAAAGTTTAGAAAACTGTAGTTAGGCCCGCTATGCTAAATGGCAGTGGTTCTCAATCTTTTTGAAGTCAGGAAACACTAAACTGTGACATATTCTAGCACGGAACACTTACAATTCAACATGAACTTTAAAGCAGGTTCTAGACTTTCTACACTTGGTACTTACTACGTCATCATCATCATCATACCCTTATCACGCCTGTGGCAGGGTCGGGTCTGCGGGTTCTAGCCCTCCACTCTCGTCTAGTTCTCCCCCAGTTCCCCGTCCATCCCACACAGTCATATCCTTATGGACAACCTGTTCCCACGTCAGCTTTGGTCTCCCCCTGACCCTGGTGCTACCGACCACTTGCATTCCTGGAATTAACCTGACGAGCTCCTCTTCCCCTCTTCGCATGACGTGTCCATACCACCTCAGCCTAATCTCCCTAATTTTTTCGGCGATGTCCACCACAGGTGCTCCACATATGCACCTTCCTAATTCTATCAGCTCTCGACACGCCACACATGTGCCACAGCATTCGCATCTTCCTCACTGCCCAGCACTCTGATCCATATAGCATAGCTGGTCTAACCACTGTCCTGTAGAACTTCCCCTTTAACTAGATTGGGATCCTTTTATCCCACAGGACTCCGCTTGCCTGTCTCCACTTTAGCCACCCTCTCCCCCATTGATTCTGCGAGTCACATCAGAGTCTATCTTTCCATTGCTCTGGAACGTTGATCTTAAGTACCTTACCTCTTGCAACACTCACCAGTTTGCCCCTCGAACGTATGTCACCGTTATTTTACTGTCCTTCCCAATTGAAAGCTAAATACTGTCTTCATGTTTATCGTTAGCCCTCCCTTTTCTATTCCCCCTCTAATACGTTTAGTCCCTTCTCTATCTGTTCTCCGCAGTCACAAAGTTTTCCTATATCGTCGGCAAATGCCAAGCACTGGGGGGGCTATTCTCCTACTCCCATCAGCAGTTCGTCCAATACCAGGATGGAAAGGTATGAGCTAAGTGCTGAACCTTGGTGCACCTCAACTCTTACTGGAATGTCCTTACCCTGGCTATGGAGCCATCATACATATCCTGGAGTATTCAAATAAACCCTTGTTCCACGCCCCCCCTTTTTTCACAATACCTCCAAACAACATTTTACTTCACGGAACACTTACAATTCAACATAAACTTTAAAGCAGGTTGTACCCTTTCTACACTTGGTACTTACTACCACTTTATATAACTATAAAACGAACAACTATGTCATTTGCGTTAGCTGATTACAATCCCATCCAAAAACTATTTTAAATTGTATCGATTTTTTTCCAACACCTTTATTTGTGCATTAAATTTTTTTGCGGAACACTTGAAGTGGTTTCACGGAACACGCTTTGAGAACCACTGCTATATGGAACGGAATTTTGGGCAGTAAGGAAAATTCACAAGAGGTGAATGCAAGTGGCCGAGATGCAAATGCTGCGTTACATGAGCGGGGTGTCACGTGCTGACAGAGTCTGCAACGTGTGCATTAGAAATAGCTGGGGGTGGGGAAACATCACAGAGAAGATGTGAGAAAATAGGCTGAGATGGTATGGGCATGTGATGCGAAAGTGCAGCCAAGTTGCGTTGGACACACCAGTTCTCGTGAGATCACTGAAGTTAAGCAGCACAAGCCCATGTCAATACCAACATGGGTGATTCATAAAGAACGTTGGGTGCTGCAAATTTCCTCTCTCCTACGTCCTCTACACCTACCTCCTCATCTTCTGCAAGCAGCCTCCTACGGGTTCGTCCTGTTATGGCTGCTTGGCTTACTCCCCAACCCATTGAAGTAATCCAAAGGGGGTGGAGGAGCTTACATGGTATATTATGGGGAGACCAAAGCGAACGTGGTAGTTGGTTGTACAGAGGTACATGATTGCGTGCAGGGTAGACGAAAGCCTGGTGGGGATAGACGGTAGTGGAGGATTAGAACCCACAGATCCGACCTGCCATAGGTGGGATAAGGGTGTGATGATGATGATGATGATGAATACATGCAGTATGTATTTTACAATAGTTATAACATACTGCAATCAATATAACACCGTTAACAAGGATCCCTTAATTATAAACAATAGTATCGCTTTTGGTGAACACCGGCTACAACGTTCAAAAACCGTCGGTCCCTTGAAGTTCGTTATAAACGATTTCGACTGTATTTCAATGGCACAACCAATTTTGGAGTACTGTAATCCAATTTGATTTCCCTTTAGGCAGGACGTATCTTGGGAGATTGAAAGAATCCAAAGGGGGGCAGCAAGAATTGTACTCCAAGTTTTCTGGCAGGGGGAGTGTCACATGATAAGGGATGTAGGGTGGGACACACTAAGCCAGCGGCAGTATTAGTCTTTATATCAGACTACTGGGTGGATGGTGACTTGGTGGGAGATAGGCGGGGGTGGAGGACTAGAACCTGCAGACCCAACCCTGCCATAAGTGGGATAAGGGTATGATGATGATGTGCGATAACCAGGGGCGGATCCAGGGTGGGGTTTTTGGGGTTGCAGACCCCACGTGATTGTTTACCCCCCCCCCCCCCCCCCCCCCGGAAATCCTGGATCCGTTCCTGGCGATACCTTTTCCATATTACCTCAGATTGAACCTTATGAAATGCATCCCTGTATTCTTTGTATTCTTCGTTAGTGGTATTGCCATTGTAACTTTCTTCAAGTCTATGGAGCATCATGAACCTCGTGAGTCGATTTACCTGTTGGTAGAAATTATGGCATATTATAATCGATTGTAAGTCAATTTTGCACATGACACTACGACGCCTGCTGCACCAAGAAGGCATTGAATAATAGAGTTAGCGGTGAACGTCGATGAAGACAATACAGAGGCAGAAATACGATACGAGATCAAATGAGGCAACTGTTCATGCTCACGAAAAGCAGACCAGCAATTGAGCTTGCGCATTTGCCTCATTTGGCCTCGTATTGTATTGCTGCCTCTGTATCGTCTTCGTCGACGTTCACCACTAACTCTCTAATGCCTGGTTCTGTATACCCACGTGCTAACGCTTTTACCGTTGAATCAGGTGCCACAACACAAAAAATGGTGACGTCACACTGCTACTTGGGGTGTCGTAGAGCAGCTATGTGGGACGGTAGTTGAGTTGACCAGTGGTCAACTCACATAGCGTCCCGCACGTCACGCTGCGTTCTGATTGGCTGGTGGTTGAGCTGTCTGCTTCAAAAATGGCGGAGGATAATGTAATGCCTGGTTCCATATACCCACGTGCTAACGCTTTTACCATTGAATCAGACGACACAGCACAAAAAATGGTGACGTCACACTGCTACTTGGGGTGTCACAGAGCAGCTATGCGGGACGGTAGTTGAGTTGACCAGTGGTCAACTCACATAGCGTCCTGCACGTCACGCTGCGTTCTGATTGGCTGGCGGTTGAGCTGTCTGCTTCAAAAATGGCGGAGGATAATGTAAGACATGACGGTGGCGTGCGGTGACTCCAAATAAAGCACTGCACTTAAGGAATTGCGCTGGCGGTCCTTCATAACGCACTAGCACAAAACGTCATCAAAATGTCATCAGTGGCGACGTGATTAGCATTGAAGTCCGGTGATACAGAACTAGGCATAAGTAGATAGCATGCTGGATTTACTGCGTCAGTGTTTTCAGGTTCTATTCTATATCGAGATGGGTTCATTTATTTATTTATTAACATACACAAAGCTCAATTTAAAGAGGGAACAGAATTTCGGAAATAATAAGGTGAGGTCAGGTAAATTTACTCTCCAATAAGTATGTGAGAAGCTTCTGCTTAAAATGAACGCAATTCGACCGACACACATTCAGAGCATTAAAATACAGAGGAATGAATGGAGTAGGGAAGTGAATTCCAGAGTTTTAAGGATACAGCTGGAAAGCAGTGTCGCCGACAATCATGAATAGGTACTGCAGGGAAGAATAGAAAGCGGCGCATTCTTTGGACAAGAGAGGACCTCGTGGTGTACGATGGCATTTGTGCATAAAAGAACCCTTTCAACTATGCAACAGTTAGATCAAACAAAATTTCCAGGTGTAGGAGCTCACCCCCTTGCATCAGTGGAATTCCCCAATGAACAGCAGACCGACCATAAATAAGCATAGGAGTTGCAGCTTTGGTTGGCAACCAGCTACGGAAAAACACTGTGGAATATGGCACCATTGTGTCCATTCAGAGGAACGAGAGAGGGTACCCAACCCTGCCATGGGCGGGAGATCAATCAACATTTCCCAGGTGTAGGAGTTTGGTAAAGTACCTGCAGTCGGCAGAGGAAAAGGGACGTCCAATAGATCACCTTTGTGTTTATTCAAGGGACGTGATGGGTGACCGCTTGGGTACTGCTAAGACCCAAAAATTGTCTTAAAAGCGTAGTGTCTGTGCAGACTGCGTTATAACTACGCAGTGGACGAGGCTGTAATGACCGTTGTAGATGAAGGGCCTTAAAGCACCAACGAAACAAAAAAGGCGATTAGTAGTGGTAGGACACTCAGCTACAGAGACGCTGATTCTAGGTTTGATACCGGATTGGAGTGAATAGGCATCTTTTCGGCGAGGGAGAAGCCCGAGGAGGTCGCCCCCGCCCTGCTGGTTACAGTGAAAGTGCCACGATGAAGGAAAAGTAGGTCGACGATAAATAAGCGTGCAGTATAAGGCCGGCAACCTACTGCGTAAGAATACCGTCTTACAGATCGCCCATATGTCCCAATGAGACACAAAGTGTGTACCCGACGCTGCCATAGGTGAGAAATGGGTTAGCTGTTTTCTTATCGCAGAAAATATCTGGACGGAGGAATGAACCTCCTTATTTAGAGAGCAGAAGAGGAAGTCAAGCTCTTTCACCTCAAAATTTTGTCGATCTTCGTATGTTTTAAGGCCGGTGTACACTTGGCGTTTATAGTTGTTTTCATGCGTAGCGTAAAGCATGTCGTCATACATATGACAACAAAATGACGTATGAAAACAATGCTTGCTCCGCCCCTACGCCATTGCTGTATGCTTATAAATGAACGCTTCTACGCGTGCACCTAAAAACAGATGATAGTGCACACGTGGACGTCGTTTTTCAAGCTTGCAAGCAGAATTTTTTGTAGAATGTTGTAGAGGGCTAAATAAAACTAAGCTACTGAAGGTTTCACAACCCTAATATAACTATAATTGATTTTTTTCAAAACTTTCCTAACTTTTAAAGGTTAATAAAACGCATGTTTGAAAAATAACATGCTTCACTATCCACTATGATATGCAGTAAAGTAGAAATATGCTTGTGATTAGGAAATATAATAGTTTTAAAATTTATTAATATAAGAATATAATTTGTATTTACAAACTTAAAAAGCCTTAATTTACCTTATAAATCCCTTATTTTTCACCTTAAAAATAACTTCAGAATTGTATGTCGGTAAAATTGTTTTAAATATGCTAGAATGCGAGCCGCGCATGTGCAACTTTCAAGTGTAAACGCCTCAAATGCACGTAAATTTACGCTTGAAAGCCGCTTGCGCTCACAAGTAGCGTACAGTACGCTCATGTGTGCACCGGCATAGTAAGCCAGCTGCAATTTCAT
Organism: Trigoniulus corallinus; assembly: GCA_013389805.1. NCBI lineage: Eukaryota > Metazoa > Arthropoda > Diplopoda > Spirobolida > Trigoniulidae > Trigoniulus > Trigoniulus corallinus. The sequence continues at coordinate 61,893,755 of JAAFCE010001036.1, read as the reverse complement.
GACGTCAGAGGCCTTTGCACGTAAGAATATGCGTGTAAAAAAACGCCAAGTGTACACCGGCCTTTAGACTCAGCACGTCAAACAGGAAGTACCCCGATGGCCACAATGGTAGCATATGCGTTGTAATGAAGGTCATGCAGTGCCCATGGCGCTCCTTTTCATTTGCGTCCAGGGCCTTCTGTCCTGCTCTGTGTCGATTGTGTGGGCCGCAACTTCAGGTTGCAAGATGCGTATGCTGCTGGCAGAGCCACCGCTTTGAGTCCCCTGCCTTAGATCACGTAGAAAGGGCCCATTTCCATGCAGTGGTGACACATAGGGAAATTAAGCACTGAAGTTAAGCAACGCAACCCGAGTTAGTACCAACATGGGTGGCCGTTTGGGAAAACTGAGTACCGCTAGTACCCAAAAATCGTCGCATTAGGCAAGGCGCAAAATGAGGCCGCAGGGTGACGCAACGTGACGCAGCCCTGTGAAATTCTGCTAGTAGGCAATTACCGCACATTGAATCGCAGTTTTTCAACATACTGGTTTGCAATTTGCGTCAACTAAAATGGCTTTCAATGTAACAGTGATTGCCTGCTAGCAGAATTTTGCAGGGCTGCGTCACGCTGCGGCCTCATTTTGCACCTTGCCTTAGCGTAGTGTCTCTGCATTAGAACAACGCAATGGACGGGGCTTTACTGAACTTGTAGTCGATGGGCCAAGCAAACAAACTGAGAAAGTGACATCGTACATACTTCATATTAATTACCATTAGAAGAAGGGTATACTTCGAGGTTCTCCCTCCTCCGAAAGAATACATCTGTCTTGACCAGGTCTGACGCTGATGCACTTAACAGCAAGGGTAATTGACAACATTGCCCATACCTTGGACCGAATGGCCCTCCATTTATTCAAATTAACTTATTGTACTATTTTACCTCTCGATTGCTTAATGCGGCAAAAATTGAAGTAATGGTTTGACAGATTATTACCAAGGTTATACAAATGATGTACTGAAATTAGAACATAGATTAAATAAAAATGAATCCCTATATAATAATATCAGTGTTTAATCGGTAACCGGAAATGATACCTATTTAGTGTATTGACTTACCGCTGCCAGGCAGCATCTACTTTGTTGAAGTGTCCCTAGGAATCCGCATGAAGTCACACAGAGAATCCCAATACCGGCAAGTCCCAATCCAGCTGCTGAAACTCTGGCCATTAATGCGTTGATATTCATTTCAGCTATTACAATGGCCGACTGGAACCCACGGTTCAAGTAGGTGACAAATCCAAATGCTATCATCACTACTGTCATAATCTAGTGAGGCAGAAATAATGGAAAGAAAGGAATAATTGTCAAACATTTTACTGTCGTCCCTTAACTGACCCTGCTTTGTATTCAGTGTCTCATCAACGCAAAATGTTAGTAATTGTCTTAACTATTTAACGAGAATAAGGCATATTCAGGATTTGCAGTTAAGATCTGAGATGGATGTTTTCAAGCTTGATGCTCAATGGTATGTCTGGCCATCAATGAAGAGGGACTGTCGACAGTAGGTACGTGCCAGTGGCATAACTAGGGGGGAGCGAGGGGGGACAGATGTCCCCGGGCACAGAAGACGGGGGGCGCAAAAATGTACAACAAAAATGCGCTTAGCGGGTTGCAAAGGGCGCAGATTTCGGTCTTTGTCCCCGGGCGCAGAATACCCTCAGTACACCACTGGTACGTGCATACCTAGTCTGTCAGTGTTCAAAGGAGTCGAGGCTCACTGCAGCTCCTGTAGTATGTTTTGCCCTACCATACACAAGGTTCGAGCACATACACCTCGACCTTATCACCACGCCAAATTGTGAGGGGTATTGCTACTGTCTCATAATGGTGGACCAGTTCTCCCAGTGGCCAGACGCGATTCCACTTGCCGACCAGGAGGTGCACAAAGTTGCCAGAGCCTTTTTGACAACTAGATCACCCAGTTTGGAGTCCGTCTCAGTCACCACAGACCAATGGAGGAAGTTTGGTCATACTTGTTCAAGCATCTTAATGTCTTGACTGGTACTACTCACATCCAGCCAACCAACCAACGCAAACCCCCGTTAGTATCAACATGGGTGGTTGGAAGAGGTGGGTGTAAGGCATAAGGAGAGGGGAAATTTGCAGCACCCAAGGTTCTCTACCAACCACCCATGTTGATACTAACGGGGGTTTGCGTTGGTTGGCTGTTCCAACCCTAGTGGCAGATTAATCACGGATGGTGACCCTAGAGTGGCAGTATTGCGTTGAACACACCAGTTCTCGTCAGATCACTGAAGTTAAGCAACGCAATCCCAGATAGAACTAGTATGGGTGACCGCTTGGGACCTGTTGATACCCAAAAATCGTCTTGCAAAACATTGTCTTTGCAGACTCAGCATGAGAACTGTGCAGTGGACAGGGCTTTAATGACCATTGTAGTTGAAACGCCGACCAACACCTACAAGACAAAAAACGGCACCCCTGTTGAGCCCATTTGTTACTAGAACTGAAGAAGAAGGACATTGAGATAATAAGGTGGATGGATTTAAGAAATGCTCACTTAATAAATTCAAACAAGACAGCTTACCAAAAACATGCTATTAATCACTAGCAGGGAAATCCTTAAACATTTTACTGCACTCTCATACGTGGTGTCGTCCGCCATTTTGGTCTTTCTTCAAAGATCTTTTATTGGAGTGACTATTATTTAACCCCCTAAAAAGTTGTCAAAATATTTATGACGTTGATAAAACATTGTATTGTGACGCATCAGACGGTAACTAATTCTTTAGTGACAACTAGGTTTATGGAGTTTTGGCATAGTAGTGTTTCCAGTGTGGTTTGGTGATGTTTTAGGGACCTTCAACTGCAACGGTCATAAAAACCCCATCCATGACATAGTTGTAATGCAGATCCAGCACAGGCATTATGCTGTTACGACAATTTTCAGTATTACCACTACCGCTGGAGTCGCTGAAATTGGAACTGGAATACAGCCGCTCCCTGTGTTCCAGAACAGGAGAACAATAGATTAAGTCGATCGCGGGAGTGTAGACCTTAAACACTACCTCCCTCTCACCCCCGAGCAGCCTCTACAAGGTATGGCCCGTTAAGGCTACTTCGCTGACCCCCACATAAGTGTAACATAAGTTACTAACTAGTAGATGGGTAGAGGATCTAAAGTAGTGTCGGGGCGAGCTTTTGCGGGACCAGGTTCAAAAATATTTTGCAGGGCCTTTTGTAGGAAAGAATGGGGCCGGGGTCCGCGAACGCGCCTCACGTCGGTACTGATCTAAGGAACTATTGAAGCTGGATTGCAGGATGGGACAGGGCAGTGTGTGGGTTTTGGAGACAGGAGGGGGAGAAGCTGGTAGACGGCATCCCTTTTCTATCGCTGCTCTACACTCGATTAGGCCCTCCTCTATTTGACCTATGGAGTTTTTCTAAATCTTCCTACACCGTCTGCGAATACCATGAACTGAGGAACCCATTTTCCTACTCCAGTCAGAAGCTCGTCCATAACCAGAATGAAAAGATGTGTACTTGGAGCGGACCATGAGTGGCTGTATTGCGTTGGACACACCAGTTCTCGTTTGATCACTGAAGTTCAGCAACGCAACCCTGGTTAGCAGTAACATCGATGGTACCGCTAATACCCAAAAATCGTCGCGACAGAATAGTGTCTGTGCAGACTTTGCATTAGAGGTATGTGGCGGACGAGGCTCTAATGACCGTTGTAGTTGGAGGGCTCTAATGCTCCAACAAATGAATCAATTAAAGCTGAACCTTGCTGTACCTCAACCTTCACTGGGGATTCTCCAATTTTTCCCCAAGCGATGTAAGGTTGTAATATAGGTATTTTGTTCGTTCCTCTTGCCAGAAATGGCATCCTAAAGGCCTCCATACACGCTGTTTTATCTTCAGTTCCAACTGTTCAGTTAAAACTGTACAGTTACGTGTGTGGGGAAATGTGATGGATTCTACATTTAAAATTTTTGAACTGAAGATCTTTTGGAGTGCAAAAGATCTAACTGTGCAGTTGAACTCAACTGCACAATTAAAGATGCATAACACAGTACTTTGAGGCGTGTGTGTAGCAAAATCTCTTAGTTTTAACTGAACAGTTTCGAACTGAAGATAAAACTGAGCTGGTATGGGGGTGTTAACGGCATCCATTTCGTTTTAATGGACGCCGATCGTTCTATTGTCGGTTGTCGACAACGTTTCTCAAGCCAAATGCAATATTTTGGAATTGTTGTAAATAATCAACTGTTACATAAAACTGCTGCACTATTCGGAAAAGGAAGATTTGAAATATCTTACGTTATTTTGACATGTTTTTGGCGCAAACCATACGCTAACATATATCGAAGAGCGACGTTCTAACCACTATTTTAAAAAAGCGCCATGTCATCCAATAGAATGCTTTAGAACGCTACGCGATTAGAGCCTTTGCATGTTGGGTGGTTAGAAGTCAAAAGAAGAGGAAATGAGAGGCGACAGAAACTAGTAGGGCGCAATAGCAAATAGCCTGTATTTGTTTCGTTAGTCCTTTAGGGTCGTTCAACTAAAGGTTATAAGAGCCCCTTCCACTGCGTAGTTCTTATGCAGAGACTGCACAAACACTACACTAATGCGACAATTTTTGGGTATTAGCGGTACCCAGTTATCCCATGTCAGTACTAGATGGGATTACGTTGCTTAACTTCTGTGATCCGACGAGAAATGGTGTGTCAAAGGCTATACAACCGCTCCCATATTTCATGCTGTACTGCATCATCATACCCTTATCTCGGCTGTGGCAGGGTCGGGTCTGCGGCCACCAGGCCCCGTCCACCCCACACACTACCATTTCCTTACGGACAACCTGCTCTCACGTCTGCTTCGGTCTCCTCCTTACCCGAGTGCTTCCAACCATCCGCTACCGAGGCGGGCCCAAAGACATTCCACGACATAAAGTCATAATAACACCCAGTAAAGCAACTGCAAGATTAAAATTATTTATTGGTCATATGATTTTCAGGACTTTTGATTATTAATGATGACATGTGGTTCCATTCCACCTCTTGATCCGTTGTCACCAGGTATTTATTGGGGAAAGCACTACACATGATTAATAATTTCAACATTTGTTTATTGTTTATTGTATTATGGAGCAGTGCCAAATTTTGAGATCTTGGCGACAACCGTCCTGTAATTCCAGTGTAAAACATAAAATTAGTCATGAGCACATAAATCGTTAATTTACGCTATTTTAGCGTTATTTGGGATTGAGCCCCATAGATGACGTTATTGTTTACCTCACGCCATTTCATATTTTGTTTGTGTTTAAGGACTCTTCAACTAGAAGGTCATTAGAACCTGGTCCACTGCATAGTTGTAATGCTGGAACTACACAGACACTACACTAATGCGACTAGTTTTGGATATTAGCGGTACCCAGTTTTCCCAAGCGGGCCACCCATGCTAGTACCAGCTGGGGTTGCGTTGCTTAACTTCAGGGATCGCACTGCAACTGGTGTGTCCAACGTAATACAGCCGCTCCCGCCATTTCTAGCAAGTCCTCTCCCTCTTGCTGTGATTGTAGCATATCATAAGCATCATATCCTTCTCCTGCCTCTGGAAGTGTCGGGTCTATCAGATGTAGCCCTTTAGTCATGCTCCCATGTCTGTCTTGGCTTTCCCTTGTCCCGGATTCTTCCATTAATCTGCATCCTCGTAATAGTCTTAACCCCCTCCTTCTCCATGCTAATAACATGCCCAAATAACGACAACCTACTTTCATCTTTATCGCAACGTCAGCTTCCTCCTAAACCTCACATTAACTCCTGTAATACAGCATTTACACATTCGCGAATAAGAGGAGGCGAGCATGTTCGACGAATGTGTGAACACTACATTCGTCATTCACCTCATGGTTCGCCTCACCATTCGTGGCGCTCGTGTTGGAAGCGGTTTTTTTGACACGAGTCAAAGGGCGCGAGTGACCTGAGGCGATTTGAGAATCACCAGCTGTCGAGACAATACGAATCAAAGGGCGCTAGCGACGAGGTGATTGGAGAATGACCATCTGACGAGACATTCCATTCGGCGAATATGTGAACAGTCATTCTTCATACAAAGTATGAATGCGAACATTTCACATTTCGACGAAAGTCTCGCCTCGTCGTATTCGTGAATGTGTAAATGTGGTATAAAAGAAAGCTACACTAATTCGGTACTGCTACCATACGCACACATTCATATTTACAGTATGCCGGGTATTTATGCCGGACAGCAAATTTGTAATACCGCATTTACACATTCGCGAATACGACGAGGCGAGTGGCGAGGCGAGCATGTTCGACGAATGTGTGAACACTACATTCGTCATTCACCTCATGGTTCGCCTAACCATTCGTGGCGCTCATGTTGAAAGCGGTTTTTTCACACGAATCAAAGGGCGTGAGTGACCTGAGGCGATTTGAGAATGACTATCTATCGAGACAATACGAGTCAAAGGGCGCTAGCGACGAGGTGATTGGAGAATGACCATCTGACGAGACATTCAGCGAATGTGTGAACAGCCATTCTTCATCCAAAGTATGAATACGAACATTTCGACGAAAGTCTCGCCTCATCATTCGACTCGTCTTATTCGCGAATGTGTAAATGCAGTATACGGTATTATGCGACCGCTTAGCCCAGGTTTAGGCACTTTGTCGGTCTGAATGAACACGCGGGCAATCTAGTCTTAGGCGCAAAATGAGACGCAGGGTGTAGCAGCCCTGCGAAATTTTGCTAGCAGGCAATCACCACACATTGAATTGCAGTTTCTCACTATCCTTGCATCAAATAACAAGATAATTTCTCTGCTTCGCACAGCTTTTTGTTATTGTCACGCCAAGTTCACGCAGGAAACTGCAGCATTGGTACTGCGCTCCGTAGGGTCACGTGGCGCAGGCACTGAGTCACGTTACCCTGCGACTTAACATGCGCAATGTGAGCCCCAGAAATTTATAGTGAGTCACTCTGCGTCACCTGCGCAGACTTCATCTCATTTTGCACTGGGCCTTACACAGACAGCTGCCGACCAGAGCTGAAACTCCTATGCTTTTATTTATCGTCGGTCTACTCACGTTGGGGCACTCCACTAAGCTCCTAAAACATGTGAATATGCCATCGTACACCACACGGGACAGCGGCTTTCCTTTCCATCCGAGAGAAAGCGCCCCCGGGGGCTATCTCTATCGCCCAAAAGAAACTAACTCACCTAGATCTTAGATCGAAACCTGTAACTATTTGCTTTGTTTGTGGTTTATGGCCCTTCAACTACAATTGTCAGTAGAGTCCCGTCCACCACGTAGTTGCAACGCAGAGTCGTCACAGACACTACGCTGTTACGACGATTTGGGCATTAGCAGTATCCAATGTTCCCAAGCGGTCACCCATGCTAGTACTAGCTGGAGTTGCGATGCTTAACTTCTGAGATAAGACAAGAACTGGTGTGTCCAACGCAATAGAGCCGCGCCCTATTTATTGTCGGCCTAATGCTCGTTGGGACACTCCATCTGAAAGGGTTAGCAGTTGCTTTTTTAAGATACAGTATCGGTGATTGTCACGATTGCGTACTTTGCTGGTGACTAAATCGTTGCAGGTTCATTCCTGGCTTCTTTCAGGCTAAAAGGACCTCCAAGTGCACCTTGTTGGTTGAGAAGTAGAACCGTGGCCCCGTATAGTTTTTAGTGATGCCGTCTACTGAATTTTTTATTTCAGTGGTGTTTTAGGGCCATTCTATTAGAATGGTCATTAGAGCCCCGTCAACGGCGTAGTTCTGTTTCTATGTTACACTAACGAGGTTCGGGAGTAAGCCAAGCAGCCATAACAGGCCAAACCCTTAAAGCCCAGCGCAAAATGAGACGCAGTCTCCGCAGGGTGACTCACTATAAATTTCTGTGGCTCACATGATAGTATGTAGTTGCACATGTTAAGTCGCAGGGTGACGTGACTCGGTGCCTGCGCCACGTGACCCTGCGGAGCGCAGTGCCAATGCCGAAGTTTCCTGCGCGAAGTTGGCGTGACAATAACAAAAAGCGGTGCTAAGCAGAGGTCTCTTGTTATTTGATGCAAGTATGATGAAAGACTGCGATTCAATGTGCGGTGATTGCCTGCTAGCAGAATTTCGCAGGGCTGCTACACCCTGCGTTACTCTGCGTCTCATTTTGCGCCTTCCTTAATGCGACGATTTTTGGGTATTAGCGGTACCCAGTTTTCCCAAGCGGCCGCGCTTTTCAGTAACGGAGCATTACCTCCTGCGCCACCTAGGTGGATTATTATTTAATCCAAAATATTTCGGCAATGTAAAACATATCTACCTGATGATCAGTGAATGGAAGGGGTTAGGAGTGGCGCTGCGCGATAAACGAAGTCCATAGTTATTGTACATCAATGATCCAAGTTGCTTGTCCGGCATTGGATATGCTTCCAACTAAGGCAATCGGTACACCGTGCACAATGTCGGCATATTTGACACAAACCCCAGCAATCTCTCGACTGTACCACTCCTCTCCGCCATAATAAAGTTTTTGGAACAGCGCATCCATGGTATAAAAGGGCGCGCGTTCGATCCCCAAAGCATGAGAGGTGATTCCTATCATTGGTACAGACCACATTAATACTAAAGAAGTATCTTCCTTAACATCTTGTTCCGGTGGATATTGAGTTGATTTGTCAACAGAAGAACGTATATTTTCTTCAAGGACCTGATAGTCGGGAAGAATGCTTACTGATGAGACAATAGGACTAGCTCTGACGCCGGTAATAAGCTCAATGTCGTAGGTGACGACGCCGGAACATCCAAAAGTACTATTAAAAGTCTTTCGAAATGAACAGGTTGCAGTTGAATTCGGTGGTATCACCGGCACAGGAGCAATTCTACTCACACCGGAATATAAATAATATTGCGGATATCGAAGTTCCAAATGTCGATTTTGATTCCGGATTTCAATGCTACACGATCTCGTGTAGGCGTTCGTTCCATTTGCACTAAAAGCGCGATATAATAAGGAACCACTTTCAAGAATCACCGGAATTAGTGCTGGAATCATTGATCAACACACAATCCAAAACGTCATCTCATAACCCGAATTAACTTAAAAACTTAATTTCATAACGAATTACACTATCAATTTTGTCATATTCAATTCCAATTTCAAACCGCGTTCTTTTTCAACGAACGACATTCGAACGCGCGACGTAATCAACTCACGTGAGCGCTCCAAGTACTAGAGAGTTTTCTGGCTGCGGTTCTATCCGACGTACGCTACGTTGACAATTCGTCTGCATTGCGTAGCGCACGTCGGATAGAACCGCAGCCAGAAAACTCTCTAATAACCCCTTTCCCTCCTGTGGTAAGGCCGCCACACACGATCAGTTTGGTGTGTCAACTCGGTGTGCACACACCGAACTGACACACCAAACTGACGTGTGTGTGCAAAAAAAGTTTTTGCTCACACCAAAAATTTTAACTGACGGTGTGAAGAAATTTTATCACATCGGTGTGTCAATTCGGACTGACGTCAATCCGAATTGAGCGTTGTGGGGTTGCTCACATCATATGTTCACTTTTTTTGTTCTGCGCATGCCCAAACATGGATAAACGTCATCATTAAAAAATTGCACCATGGTAACGGTAGAATTACTGGTTGATGCGGACAATCAAATGAAGTCACATGACGTTTAACGAAAAGGAACGTAAGTACGTGACGCACCAAACTGATCGTGTGTGGACAATTCATCCCTTCACACCAAATTGAACACATCGATGTGCACACACCGTACTGACACACCAAACTGATCGTGTTTGGCGGGCTGTAGAGTCGGGCACTCATCTTTGTTCTTCTGAATGGACACATGGGTGATCTATTGGACGAGAATTTTTTCGCAGCCGGCTGCCGACCAAAGCTGCAACTCCTATGATTAATTATTTATCGTCGGTTTATGTTGGTTAGTTTGCTTATTTGTTACGCCAACGGGTAGGGGACATGGCTAAGCAGCCATATCGGGCCGGATTCTGTGTAGGCTGCTCACGGGTGAGAGGGAGGTAGGAGTGGGGAAATTAGCAGTAGGAGAAATGGCAGAGGAGAAATGGCATGTCCAACACAATGGACTCCAGGTCGCGAACTCCTACACCTGGGAATTTGCCTTGCTTAACTTCAGTGACTAGAGGAGAATTGCCACTCCCACATTTCTCATGTCCAGTAGATGTCAACCTCGATCCTGTATGGAACCTGGTACTGCTAACGCAGTAATGGAGCACGCTACCTCCTGCGACACAAGGCGGGAGTTTACACAGACCGCGACCTACAATGTAATTTTATTACGTATTTTATAACATGCCCTTGTGTGGCGTCCTCAAAGGGCCTCGGGAAATGAGGGTTTTAAGGTGGCGTCTGTTCTTCGGTGTAGTTCCATTTGTCCCCCTGAGCTGTCTTGTGATTTGAAAAACCGAGACAGAATCCTAAACATCCGGAAAATGCAGTTCCATTTGCACTGAACTTCAGCACTTCGATGGATGGATGGAACATCGTACATACAACTGCCGTGCAGTCGTTCTATTATTTATTTTCAAATGTTTCCGCGAATTTCAGACAATATTTCGTCGGCCATATTATCCTTTACCAAATTTCGGGGTATTTTTGGCGAATAACAGAAATTAATTCAAACAATAATGAGCTGTAAAAACGGACTGTCACTTCCTGTCTTGTACACCAAGGGAACTCATTACGAAATTGGCTATCAAATTGTAAGTTAAAAACTCAATTTGGCCTTAGTCACTCGTTCGTGATTGCACATTTTATTTGCAGGGGTCCGCTTTTAAATATCGAATAACACAATATTTCATGGAATTTGACGACCTACACGCGAAATTCATACCATTTTATACGACTGACTTGGGTAAACAGGTAACTTACCTACTACTAACACCTTTAATGGCGATAAATGGGTGCCCTAAGTGAACATAATTTTTAATCATATATTTAAGGTATGCAATGGATTCCTTAAAACTATTAAGGGCACTTTTCCACAATATCTCCAAGAGATCAAAGGTATTGCGGATGGCAGTGGATTACCTTTTGATGAGGTTAGACCAATTCTCATTCACTATTTTGTCATACATTGTCACTGAATGCCCCAAGTTGGATCTCCGCAGGACCACTTCATTCTTGAGGCAGCAGATTATTGCGTTGGACACACCAGTTCCGTCTGATCACTGAAGTTAAGCACCGCAACCCTAGTTACTACTAACATGGGTGGCAGCTTGGGAAAACTGGGTACCGGTAATACCCCAAAATCGTTTTAATAACATTGTGCAGTCTCTGCATTAGAACTACGCAGTGAACGGGACTATAATGACCTTGTAGTTGAAGGGCCCTAAAACACCAACAAAACAAAGAACTTTATCCTAGCATGCCGCCTCAGTGACGCATAGGTAGCGTGCTGGGACAGTGATTCCAGATTCTTTAGTGAACCGAGGTGGTTTGGCTTCATTCCGGAGGAAGAGAGAGGGAGATAGACAGGCCCAAGTGTGTCAGATGAGAAAAAGTATCGTGGCCCCCTTTGTGGTGTGCCCTCGTGGCACCCCTTGCTACAAATACGGTCTAAACCCTATTGGGGCCCCGCATAATCTTTCTGCGCGCATTTCTCGCAATATATGTATGTGGCGGCGGGATCCCCGGGGATGCCTGAGTCCCTGGGCGCCGGCACAATCTGCATATACCAGAGACCGGGCCTCCTTGATACCAAAATCATCGTAACAGCCAGTGTCTGTGCAGACTCTGCATTAGAGCTATGCAGTGGACGAGGATGGCCCTAAAAAACCGACGAAACAAAAAATGGTATCTATTGGGAGGAACGCAACTTAAGGTCCGCATGCTGCCCGCGGGTAACCAGTTTAAAACTCCTGTGGAAGCGGGGCCTATGCGTTGGACAAATCAGTTCTCGTCTGATCACTAAAGTTAAGCCACGCACCCCCCCCCCCCCCTAGTACTAACATGGGTGGCAGCTTGGGAAAGCTGGTGTCTCTGCAGTCCCTGCTTTAGAACTATGAAGTGGACGGGGCTCTAATGAACTTGTAGGTCAGTGGTTCCCAACGTGGGCGATATCGCCCCCTAAGGGGCAGTGGTTTGATCAAAGGGGGGGGGGCTATAGTAGCCTCGGGTACATTTCTAGGGAGTTTTGTTAAAATTGCGGGTGGTAAAAACAAGAATAAAGAGAAAATAAAAGCTATCCATACATGCTTCGCCTATAGCAGGCCTGACCTATAGGATATACTTTGTAATAAGACACTGATGGCTGCTATGCCATACCCAGGCAGATGAACGACTGGGCTTCCCAAATTGTACATACCAACAGTGGCTTCTCTAGGGTTGGCATCACCCGGTGCGGTGACACCGTGATGTCAACACCAAGGTGTCACCCCCTCTCCCGAAAACAGCCGCTTCTTCTGCTTTGGTGTCACCCCATTTCTCATGGTGTGAGTGGTGTCACCCGGTGCGGCCCCCTAGTGACGCCACTGCATACCCAGGGCCTCCTACTTCGGAAGGCTGGCTGATTTCAAGTGTCTTATTTACAAGAACACATATGTTTTACTATATCTTTCTGCCTGTTCACTTTAAGTTAATTTCCATGGGAGGGGGCGCTGAGTAATTTTTTTCCTGTAAAGAGGGCAGTGGAACAAATGAGTTTGGGAACCTTTGCTGCAGGTGAAGGGCCCTAAAACACCAACAGAAAAAAAAAAACGAACTTGACACCCTTGCTGTTAAAAATTTATTAAATTGTAAATAACGTCAACGGCCCTCATGCTTGCTGTCCTGGGCGAGTTGCCAGTCAATCCTATATTAATCCAGGCCTGCCATTTGCAGGAAAAGGGCTCTAATAACTTACGATTGAAAGTTCGTTTTATTCCTTACAGGTGTTTCTGATGAACATTCGAGTTGAATTACAGACTTACATGGACGGAAGTGTAGTGCCAGAGAGTAGCACCTTATTTATAAATCAAAAAAATAGTGTAATATGTTAATTATTATAAAGTAAAACCTCTCTATGGGTACACTTCTCTAAAGGGTAGACCCCTCATATCGGTACAAATTCTTCAGGCACCGATTTTTCACCCATAGGCTTTATGTAATTACTACCCCTCTAAACTGTACAACTCTATAATGGGTACATCCCTCTATTCGTACTCATAATATGTCACCATTTTCAGAAAATCACCTCTGTAATGGGTACATCCTACCTCGAAGGCACAGTGTTTAGTGTTCCGCTTACCAGTGTCAGTGGTTCTGGCTTCTTTCAGGCGAGAGAAATGTCCCAAGTCCGCCTTCCAGGAGAAGTAAAACAGAGGTCCTCTGTGTTGTTAGATAGCATTTGCATGTAAAACAACCTTGTCCATAATCCAACTTGTAGATAAGGCAAAATTTCCAGGTGTAGGACTCGCCCATCCTGGCGTTGGTGAAATTCCCCAACGAACAGTAGACCGACGTACAGTAAGTAGAAGCATAGGGGTTTGCAGCTTTGGTCGGCAACCGGCTGCGAAAAAAAGCAATGTCCAATATATAGCCCTTGTGTCCATTCAGAGTGACACAAGAAGTTGCTTAGGAGTTGTTGTATCCCTCTTATGGGTGCACCCCTCTCATGGGTACGCTTTGGCCGGGTCCCACAGGCAGTGCTGGGTTTACCATTTGGCTAATTAGGTTGAAGTCTAGGGCCTCAACATTTAGCGGGCTTCAAAATTTAAGAAAAGGGCCTCAAAATTGAAATAGCCTAGGGCCTCTCAATATCTAAATCCGGCACTGCCCACAGGTGTGCCAATTAGAGAGGTTTCCCTGTAATTATCTTATTTAGCAGCCTAATTATTACACGTACATTTAATCGCTTCTTTCTTTTGGCCCTATCTAGTGGATTTTAGCACATAATGAAGACATGAATATCGAAGTCGTTGACAAGTGCTACATTGTGGTGGCATCCATCTTCGAATTGGAACCCTGTGGAAGTTACTGTACCACCTACGAACACTTCTTGGCCTTCTGTCATCCAGGAATTATTCCAGGAAGCAGTTTCTCCTGTAATTATCATGGATTAGTTTTCACCGTCAATGACCTCTATTCCAAGAACATGGAAATTGAAAACATGCGTTAGTATCTTCTCGCAATTGAATAGACAAGGATTGAAGGATTTGATGGTCCCTTAGGAATCAAGTGGCCCTTTCGAGTAGAGAAACATTTTTCTGTTTAGAAAGCGCTGCTAACGAAAGCTTGAGGGGTCCAAAGAGGATGCACAAAAGGCCTACAAGACATTAAGACAGCAATGGATAGAGGGGTCTTAAAGTAAACATGAAGAAGACAGAGTACCAAGCATTCAATTTTAGCGGCCAGGGGCAAGGGGGAGAGATCCGTTGTGGGGGTGAGGGTGTACCAGTGGTTCTACAGTTTCGGTACCTAGGATCACTTTTTAAGAGCAATGGGGAGATAATTCCGACGTGACCCATAGGATTAATGCAGGATGGCTGAAGTGGAGTCCTGTGTGACCGCCGGGTCGCAATAAAGTTAAAAGGCAAAGTTTACAGGACGGTCGTTAGGCCCGCTATGCTGTATGCGTCGGTGTTGGGCAACCATGAAAGGAGAATGCAAGTGGCGGAGATGCGAATGCTGCGCTACAGGACTGGGGTGTCAGGAGTTGACAGAGTCCGAAATAATTACGTTAGAGTTACCTTTGGGGTGGGAGACATCGCCGAAAAGATGAGGAAAAAGCGGTTGAGGTGGTCTGGGCATGTGATGAGGAGGAAATTATTAGGTCCATTATGGGTCTGCGTGTGATTGGGGTCACCAGGGGTAGGGGAAGACCAAAACGGATGTGGGCGCAGGTGGTGCAAAGGGACATGGAGGCGTGCGGGGTTGGGGGACTTGGTAGGGATAGGAGGGAGTGGAGAATTAGAACCCGCAGACTCGACCCTGCCTCAGGCGGGAGGAGGGTGAGATGATGATGAGAAACACTGCTGACACCAGCCGTCGCGTTATCAACTCCCTACCCCTTTCACAGGATCTAGTACACCTCTTGTCCCACTGAATGGACACACGGGTCCGCAGCACGGGTGATATATAGGAGCATTCCGCAGCACGGGTGATATATACGAGCATTCTGCAGCCGGCTGCCTACCAAAGCTGTAACATCATCATCATCATACCTTCATCCTGCCTGTGGCAGGGTCGGGTCTGCGGGTTCTAGTCTTCCGCCAGGTCCCCGTCCACCCCACACACTACCACATCCTTACGGACAACTTGTTCCAAAGTACGCTTTAGGATCCTAACTAATTCTTCTGGTTTCCTCTGAATGGGTCTCCACATTCCACGTCCGTAATCTAAGAGTAGCCCCTTCACTAGATGGGATTGTTCTGACTGGGGGCACCCCAGCCAGGCTTCTGGAACCCGCAGAAATATTGGCCGGGCTTTCTGTGGGGATGCCGGCCTACCCCACGCCGACCAAAGCTGCAACCCCTATGCGTACTGTTCTACTGTTCGTTGGAACACTCGGGGGGGGGGGGGGGGGGGGGGGGGGGGAAGCGAGCTCCTACAGCTGGGAATTTTGCTCTTTAGGACTACATGAGCACTGTCAGGTGCTAACGTTCTATTTGGCGTATATAGAGGCTAAAGAATCAAGCAGGTACGAATAGGGCAAGGCAAGCAAGGGGAGCAGTTTGCAGGTCAGGACATGACGGTGTTGGGTGGATGTGGACCGATTAAAGAAATACAGGAAATGCAGGTTCAGAATTCACGGACCCCAACCTGCCATAAGCAGCACCCGGTTATGGCGATCAGGCAAGCGGCCAGTTGCTAATTCCAAAAGAAATATGTCTCAGGCCACAGGGAGTTCTCATGTAATAGGGGGGACGATGCGACCCACTTTCCCCACTTAGAAAGGGTTTTGCTACCTGTTTCTAGCAAGGGTTATGGAATGGACGAGAACCTAATGGGAAATAGGGAAGGGAGGGTCGGATTCCGCAGACCCGAATCTGCCATATACGGTTAATGAATACGACAAAGTAAAGCAGCTCTTAACCCTTTTCCCGCTTATGACAGGGTAGAGTACTCATGTTGTTCCCCTAAATTAACTACGGGTGGTATATTGGTCAGTATTTTTCCGCAGTCGGCTGCTAACCGAAGTTCTTCTTTGAGGCACTCCACGGACGCCAAGGGGCCGAGCTCCTACACCTAGGAATTTTGCCTTATCTACCCGTTGCATAGTAGATAGGGGTCTTTCGCGCGCAGATGGCATCGTACACCACACGGAACCTCGGTTTTGCTTCTCATGAGAAGGAAGGCGCACTCGGGGCCTCCCTCTCGCTGGAAAGAATCCAACGCACATCAATGCAGTGTCGAACCTGGAACCACTGACTCAATAAATCGATCATTGCTACCTCCTGCATTGCCGAGGTTAATGCATACAGCATTGACGTTAAGTATGCCAGGGTGTCTATTGCTCGATTGCCTGGAACATTGCCTGCAAGCTTCACCCCCAGGAGAACTTTCTGTGGGCACCCATGACCATAAGGCTAATGTCAGTGGAAATACAACGCTAGTATAATACGCCAACGGGTTTTTGGGAGTCGGCCAAAGAGCCATAACGGGCAAGACCCTGTGGCGGCTGCTGGCGGGTGAGGGGGAGGTAGGAGTGGGGTATGTAGGAGAGGGGAAATTAGCAGCACCAAATGATCCCATCCAACCACCCATGTCAATATTAACATGGGCATCTGACGAGAACTGGTGTCCAATGCAATTCAGCTGCTAACATTTATATAGTGGAGGGGGGTTCCACTGCACCTCAAGCAGGCCCTCGTCTTTATAGCAGCACTAGACTCCATTCAGGGTTGACATTGAGATTTTAACACGTTTTTCTTTATCGCCAAAGAACAGCTCGTCATTTCATCACACGGGCCATGTTGACTGCGAAAGATCCTGAACACGTGTTGGAAATATTAAGGAATGGTGGGAACGGAATCGCCACAGGCTGCAGGCCAGTGTTTCGAAATTAATGTTAAGAACATTTGTGGAATGAATCATTTTTATCCTTCATTTAGACGTCTCATTTCATTTTCATCTGAACAACACAATCATTACCGTTTGATAATACATTCCCCACTAAAAATTGACCTTTCAGAAACTACACGCAACTACTAACCCGTTTCCGCCTCTGGTAGGGTCGATTACCCATCTTTTTCCCATTGGATGGACATATGGGTGATCTATTTGAAGGTATTTTTATGCAGCCGACAGCCGATGAAAACTCTAAAGGCCGCTTCACAACAGCAACGGGAATGGCAACAGAAAACGTATTTTGTGCAGAGGGGAGGGGCGACGGGTATGTCATGTGGTGGAGGTGTGCTGCCATTGGTCAAACGGCTTACGTTTAAAGGGAAAGTTGAAATTTGGTCAACTTTCCCGTCCATTGCCATTTGCATTCCCATTCCCGTTGCTATTGTGAAGCGGCCTTAACCTCTACGATTATTTATCGTCGACCTACTGTTCGTTGGGGCTCTCCATTGGCGCCAGGCGGTGAGCTCCTACGCATTGGGATTTAGGCTCATCCAGTGGCAGATCCAGGATTTTCGTCGGGGGGGGGGGGTTGAGCTAAAGCTCACATATATTATGTGCATAAGTTTATATGTGTATAGGGGCGTTGCAACCCCAAAAACCCCACCCTGGATCTGCGCATGGGCTCATCTACCTGTTGCATGGTAGAGCTCGCATCTTACAGAGGGCACACTCAGGACCTCACTCTGGCCCAAAAGTAATCAACCCATCTCATTGTAATTTCTACAATGCCTTTCATGTAACTCCTATGCCACCGAGCCTGGTTAAATATGGAAAAATCACAGATTGGCTTGTCACCTCTGAACTGATGTCAGAGAAGGCACAAACCTGGAAATTTTGTTGATATGCACTGTTCTTCTCCATGTGAAAAGTTATTTTGAAAGCAAGTGACATTAGAGAATTTTCTGGCTCTGGTTCTATCCAACGTCTGCATTGCATAATGTACATCTGATAGAACTGCAGTCAGAAAACTCACTATTATGTACCCTATAAGCCAAATATACATAATGTTACATGGATCCCACAAGGCTTTCCTAGTGACAGTTGAGGCCCACATATTCAGACTCCCTCTAATTTTCCTGATAGCAATCATACGCAAAGTGAGGTTGGGCGGCAGGCCTCCTTTACCTGAGATGTATTTGCTTCCCCTGAGAAATACAATAGGGATTTTGCAATTTCTCACGATGTGGGTGTTCCTGGATGAAAGACAAAAAGTGAACTTCCACGTCGTCTGCTGTATTATCAGGATGATAAAATCCAAAATTGACGTCCTCCTTTTTTGTGACGAATTGGCTTGCCTGTCATTGGCTAAATGTTTGCACATGTGCATGTTACTCACCAACATGAAATCTGGCATCCATTTTTTAAAAGAAGCGCTGCGTGGATAAAAATGATGATCCCCAAATGCTTTTTATGGAGATATAATTTACCTTATATATAGTGTCCTATGCAATTTAAATGTTATAACAATTTTTATTATAATGGCATTTTGTTTCATTTTTACTTAACACTTCTGCCATATAGCAAAATGTCTGGCTCTCACTAGATGTCACACAATTATTGGGAACGGGTAATTGCAATGTTGCCATACTTATGCCCAGACGAAACATAAGAGGACAAATTGACACCTTGTATTCGCCTTTCGTTACGTTTGCCCTGTCTAATTGCAAAATCCCTAATGGACTCGATGTCAAAAGATTGGCCAATGTCTGCAAAACTTCACTGTGACGGGCTGATTTCGTTTAACGTGTGGAAAATGTTTTGCTTTGAGTAGGTGCTTTTCTACAGCAGGTGGCAGCTTTGCCTCACAACATGTGGAAAGGGTACTACATCGCCATCAGGATGCTGGGGAGCGGCTGTATTACGTTGGACACACCAGTTCTCGTCTGGTCACTGAAGTGAAGCAACGCAACCCCAGCTAGTACTAACATGGGTGACTGCTAGGGAAACTGGGTACCGCTAGTACCCACAAATCGTCGCATTAACGTAGTGTCTATGCAGTCTCTGCATTAGAACTATGCAGTGGATGGGACTCTAATGAGCTTGTAGTTGAAAGGCCCTAAAACACCATCAACAACATAAAATACATCAGGATGCCACAACCACCCCTTCCATCTGACAGGAAGAAAAGAAAACTTCTATTACGTGCAATTTCGTCGTCGTACACAACAATACACGTAAAAGAACCCTTGATAAACGGAATGCGATTGTGTTGGGCACACCAGTTCTCGTGAGATCACTGAAGTTAAGCAGCACAACCCCATGTGCCTCACCTACATCCTCTACTACCTACCTCCTCATTTCCCGCGAGCAGCCTTCTAAGGGTTCAGCCTGTTATAGCTGCTTGGCTTACTCTCCAACCGGTGAAATTAATCAAATCACACATTTCATGACTCAGATTGAGGGTCAGCACTTTCAAAGATTTCTTACTGCAAATATTTGGTGCCCGACTGCTAATGTTTTTCAGAGGCCCGCAAAAGCTGTGTAAAATACTATTAGGTAGAGCTTTATAATTATTGTGAAGGTGCTTGAATTACTGCGTCGGTGGTTCCACGTTGGATACATGTTCGTGGTGGGTTGACTTATTTCGGGCGATAGGAGGTCCCAAGCGTGCCATCTGACGAATGAGAAGTAAAACCGAGATCCCGTGTGGTGTTCGATGGCATCTGCACGTAAAAGAACCTTCTTTACTATTCAATGGGTAGATGAGGTAAAATTCCCAGGTGTAGGAGTTGACCCCATGTCGTCGGTGGAGTGCCCCAACGAGCAGTAGTTTTTGTTTGTTGGTGTTTTAGGGCCCTTCAACTACAAGGTCATTAGAGCCCCGTCTGCAGCATAGTTCTTATGCAGAGACTGCCCAGACACTACATTAATGCGACGATTTTTGGGTATTAGCAGTACCCAGGATTTCCCAAGCGGCCACCGATGTCAGTACTAGCTGGGGTCGGTACTTCAGTGGCCAGACGAGAACTGGAGTGTTCAACGCAATTCGCCACTCAACGAGCAGTAGACCGATTATGAAATACCCATAGGAGGTGCAGCTTTGGTCGGCAGGTTTCATCCATGTGCCCATCCAGAAGGACAACATGGGTACGCGACGCTGCCGTAGGCGAGGAAATAGGAGTTGCTTTATAATGATTTTCATAACTTACAGGCTGACAGTGTGGCCCATATTTAATAGTTGAATGATAATCTGGTATAAATTTTGTAACGAACTAGTACCTAATGGGGAGATTTCAAAATGATTCTATCATGTCCGACTGTGTCCAAAGTATTGCGTTAACAATTTTATTTTGAATTTTAGCGTCAATGTGGCCTACCTCAACTTTGAAAAGGAACAACTCATGTCCAATATTGAAATTTGTCCAGAATTAAATGCACGCCAGACGTTAGCAGACAGAATTGATATTCCAAGACAGACTTCAACAGTTTCTGGCAATTATGCTCATTTTAACATGTAAGTGCTGACGAACTTTCCCCCGCCGAGGAGGGAAGGGGCAATTACGGAACTCTCCCTCTAATTCTGACAGTCATTATTAAAAGCAACTACTAACCCATTTCCCGCCAATAACAAAGTCGGGTACCCTATTATGTCCCCATGGAACCCATGGACGATCTAGAGCGGCTTATTGCGTTGGATACATCAGTTCTCGTCTGATCACTGAAGTTAAGCAACGCATTCCCAGCTAGTACTAAGATAGGTGGCGGCTGGCGATAACTAGGTACCTCTAATACCCAAAAGTCGTCGTATTAGCGTAGTCTATGTGCAGTCTCTGCACTAGAACTATACATTGGACGAGGCTCTAATGACCTTGTAGTTGAAGGGCCCTAAAACACCAACAAACAATGGACAATGTATCAGATGAGTTTTTACGCACCTGCCTTCCGACCAAAATTGCAACACCTGTGCTGATTTACCGCCGGCCAGTGTTCATTGGGGCTCTCCACCAACGCCAGGGAGCGAGTTCCAACAACTGGAAAGTTTGCCGATCTACTCGTTGCATAGTAGAGAGGGTTCTTTTACCTTGCAAATGACATCTTACGCTCCATACGGGGCCGCGGCTTTGCTTCCTATCTGATGGAAGGAGCACTTGGGGTTTCTCTTTGCCGCAGAAGAAGGCGGGAGCGGCTGTATTGCGTTGGACACATCAGTTCTCGTCTGATCCGTGGGGTTAAGTAACGCAATCCCAGATAGTACTAGCATGGATGACCGTCTAGGAATTTTGAGTACCCTTGAATTACAATTGGCATTAGAGACCCGTCCGCTACGTAGTTTTAATGCAGAGTCTGCACAGACACTACGCTTTTACGACGATTTGGGTATTAGCAGTAACCAGTATTCCCAAGCGACTGAGCAAGCTCTGAGGTTGCGTGGCTGAACTTCAATGATCAGACGAGAGCTGGTGGGTCCAACTCAATGCTCACGCCCACATCGTTGTAACGGTGTAGTGTCTGTGCGCTCTGCAGTAGAACTACGTCGTGGACAGGATTGCAATTACTATTGTAGTTGAAGGACCGTAAAACATTAGTCAAACGAAAGAAAAGCAGAAGAAGCTAACTCCCCGCGATCCAGTATCAACCCTAGAATCACTGAGCAGTGGCGGATCCACGGGGGGGGGGGGGGCGGGGGGGGCCCCCCCCCCCCCCCGCTGTGGCCAGGCCGAAGGCCTGGCTACTTTGGGAATTCGGACTGGCTGAAACTTACAATTTGCTTCAGAATCATAATCACCCCCCCCCCCCCACCCTCATACCCCCCCCCCCCCCGAGCCAGCCTCTGGATCCGCCCTTGTCACTGAGGCAGTAGTCGATCGCGCTACTCCTAGGCCACCGGGGCGGCTTTGCCAGTTATTAATCCTGATAATTTTTATGTCACATTTCAGGTATGAACACATGACAGTTGTGGAGTTGGAGGGTCGTACAATTAGTTCACAACATCGAAAAGCTACAGTCACGAAGTTGCCAGCACCTTACGATCTCCAAAGTACTCTGGATATTTTGGGCGATCAAAGTGACAAGCGTTATCCAATTTTTCGCCCGCCTTGTAAAAGGGACACTGGTGGCACCGTTGCAACAGGTATTTAGTAATTTTCAGCCTTTTTATCAAACCTCGTCCCCAGCTGATTGTTAGGCAGCAGAAGGAAAAACATGAATAGACCGAGAGCGGCTGCATTGCGTTCGACGCGCCACCTATCGTCAAACCACTGAAGTTCAGCAACGCAACCCCAGATAGTTTTGGCACGGGTGACCGCTTGGGACCACTGGGTGCTACTAATACCTAAATCGCCGTAACAGCGTAGTGTCTGTGCAGAATCCGCATTAGACCTACGCAGTGGACGGGGCTCTAATGACCATTGTAGTTAGTTAAATGGGCCCTAAAACACCAGCTAGAAAAAGAAACGACTGACAATTGCTCAACTTTGACGTTAAAATAATCAATTAGTGAGGTTCTCGAAGTACACCAAGAAAGGGCAAGTCGCATAACAGGAGACTAACTCAGGTTTTAATTAACATTGAAAGAATTACGTGTGGCAAGTTGTCTGGCAGGGACGCGGCATTTAACCATTTACCGTAAAGGCTCTAATTGACCGCCACCTCCGCAGGTAACGCAGATGGACTAACTATAAATTTCTGTGGCTCACATAATAGTATGTAGTTGCGCATGTTTAGTCCCAGGGTGACGTAACTCAGTGCCTGCACCACGTGGCCCTGAGGAGCGCAGTGCCAATGCCGCAATATCCTGCGTGAAGATGACGTGACAATAACAAAAAGCGGTGCGAAGCAGAGAAGTTCTCTTGTTATTTGATGCAAGTACAGTAGAACTTCGGTATATCGAACTCGCTTATATCGAAATCCTGCTTATTCCCGCTTATATCGAAGCTTGAGCGCCGGTCCCGCCCGATGTAAATTTTAGCTTTACATGTAATTCCGGATTTGGATATATCGAATCTCTGATATATCGAACTATTTTTCACGGTCCCCTGAGGTTCGATATATCGAGATTCTACTGTATGGTGAAAAAAACTGCGATTCATTGTGCAGAATTTTGCAGGGCTGCTACACCCTGCGTCACCTTCGCCACCTGTGTCACCCTTTGTCTCATTTTGCGCCTTGCCTAATAGAATGCCACTCCAGCGGAGAGGTTGAAAAATATAGCTCCACCCTCTAATTGAACGTCCTCTCCAAAAGTCCACCACTTATGAATTCTTTATGTAAATTTACCACATCTAACATTCATGTGTAAAAGCACTGAAATTAAGCAATGCAAACACAAGTTAGTACCAACATGGGTGGTTGGTAGTGAACGTTGGGTGCTGCTAATTTCCCCTTTTCTACATCCTCTACAATCTACACCTACCTCCTCTACACCCGTGAGCCGCCTTCTTAGGTTTCGGCCTGTTATACCTGATTGACTAACTCCCCAACTCATTAGCATATCATTCTAACGTTATACAGTACTCATACTATTGATCATATGGTTTCTACCGTAGGTTTGTCCACTCGAAATTTTGGCCAGATACCAGTAGTTCAAAAATAGACCGTAGCCCTCTATTTGAACGCCACCCTGGCAAAGGGGTTTAAAA
This sequence comes from Trigoniulus corallinus, assembly GCA_013389805.1. Taxonomy (NCBI): domain Eukaryota; kingdom Metazoa; phylum Arthropoda; class Diplopoda; order Spirobolida; family Trigoniulidae; genus Trigoniulus; species Trigoniulus corallinus. The sequence goes on along the minus strand of JAAFCE010001036.1, from coordinate 61,870,047 downwards.
ATAGAGCGACATGGCGGTCAATTGGAGGTTTTACTGTATATGCAAAGACCTGGGCCAAATGCATCACTGAACTTTGCCTCAAGCTTTGCCTCCAAATTTGCACCAAAACTTGAATTGCCACGAAAAACTGGGAGTGGCTGTATTGCGTTGGTCATACCAGTTCTCCTCTGATCACTGATTTCTGGATCGTTAGTGTTTTGGGACCCTTCAACTACAAGGTCATTAGAGCCCCGTCCGCTGTGCAGTTCTACTGCAGGGACTGCACAGACACTACACTACAGCGGCCACCCTTGGTAGTACTAGGTGGCGTTGCGTTGCTTAACTTCAGTGTTGAGACGAGAACTGGCATGTCCAACGCAATAAGCCGCTCTTCTCTGATCACTGAAGTTAAGCAACGCAACCCCAGCTAGTACTAACATGGGTGGCCGCTTTGGAAACCTATGTACTGCTATATCCCACAATCGTCGCATCAGTGTGGTGTATGTGCAGTCTCTGCATTAGAACTACGAAGTGGACGGGGCTCTAATAACCGTTGTAGTTGAAGGCAAAATTTCTGGCAGACCAGACAGACGTTATAGTGGATTGACAGAAATGCCACAAACCCATTTAATCGATTGTTATTCCAGCAGGAGTGCACCGCCAAAAAAAATTTCTCATTTTTCAAAAAAAAAATTGTATCGTTTCTAGGAGTTTTCGATTTAAAACGGAAAAGGTTATTAGTATATATGGGAAATCCGAAAGATACTGTTCCGATTGTCAACATGACATTTCCATGGGATGACAAATAACCACAGGATCGTCATTAAGTAACGCATGTACAAGATAAAATTTGGAACATTAAATATTTTCTGAAGGTGAATGTTTCTGACACTTTTGTGATCTCTGTCTCGAAGAGCGGCTGTATTGCGTTAGACTGAAATGCGTGACCGCTTGGGAACGCTGGGTACTGCTAATACCCGAAATCGTCATAACAGCGTAGTGTCTGTGCAGACTCTGCATTACGACTATGCAGTGGACGGGGCTCTAATGACTATTGTAGTTGGAGGGCCCTAAAACACCAACGAGACAAAAATGTGACTCAGAACTGGCCGTTAAGAGAAGACGTGGAGTGCAAGGGTAAGATCTCTTGAACTTGGACGTGGTCCTTTTTATACTGACTGTAACTTAGAGCTCAAATACTCGGGAAGTTTCTAGAGGGCCACAGTAAACAAATGACCAAAACATACAGAATCTACTTCCTAGTTGAGCCCGAATCCCGAGAATTGAGCTTTTATTTTGATACAATTTCAGTTTTAGTAAATCACCTACCTGGCTGGCGCAGAAGCTAGCGTGTTTGAGTTACTGCAGGGAGCGCTAAATTGTGTTGGACACACCAGTTTTCGTCTGATCACTGATTTTAAGTAGCGCAAACTCAGCTAATACTGACATGGATGGCCGCTTGGGAAAACGGGGAAAACTTGGCAACAGCATGGAATACCATACTTGACGCTTTCCAGCACAGATTTACCATCTCTGATGCATAACCGAAAAATCGTCGCGTTAGTGTAGTATCTGTGCAGTCTCTCCATTAGAACTATGCAGTGGACGGGGCTTTAATGACCTTGTAGTTGATGGGCCCTAAAACGCCAATAACAGTCGACTTACTGTGTCAGTGGTGGTTCTAGGTTCGATACGGGATCGAGAGGTTCTAAGTGTGCTTTCCTTCAGATGAGAAGTAAAACCGAGGCCCCGTGTGATGTGCAACGGGTAGATGAGGGAAAAATCTCCTGTTGTAGGAGCTCGTGCCCTGGAGTCGTTGGAGTGCCCCAAAGATTGGTAGATTGACCATAAATATGCATAGGGGCTGCAGCTTTAGTCGGCAACCGGTTGTGGGAAATCATTGTCGAATATATCGCCCCTGTGCCCATTCAGAGGGACAAGATGTGTAGCCAACACTGCCATAAGCGGAAAAAAGGTTAGAGGTTGCTTTGCATTGTACATTTCCACAATACTGCAAAGAGGGAAGGAGGAGCTCGTTAAGTCCATCATGTGAATGGAGGTGTTTGGAAGCATCCAAGCAGCGCCCACTCTAGCACTTATGCCGCCCAGGACAAAAAGACAAATTGCCGCCCCTTGAAGCAGCGCTCTGTTCGCGTGCTCTGTACTCACTCTTACAGCTAAAATGGCGCCACGGACAAATGCCCGGGTTGCCCCACCCTTAGAGCGGGCCCTGATCCAAGGCAAGTTTTCTGTAAGGATAGTGGTAGTGTATGGGGGGTGGAAGGAGACGTGGTGGGAAATAGGTGGGAAGTGGAAGGCAAGAACCCCCAAGAAGGGTCGCCACTAGCGGCGATAGACATGGCGTTGGCAGTAGCACTACTGAGCCACAAGCTGCAGAATTGACCGTATGGCTGGTTTTACACGCAACCACTTGCAGCAGACACGAGCGGCAACCACTATTCACTGTGCACAACTGGCTGCCACAACTGGCAGAAACGTGATCTTGTGTTTGTGATGATAGGAAAGACGTCGCTACCAGCCACAAGTAGCGAGATTCGGCCACTGCTGCAGCTTGTGGTTCAGTAGCGCTACTACAAACGCCATGTCTTCACCAGGCCTATTGATTTTTAGGATGGGCTTTACCTTTTACCTGGCTGTTCTATTTTAGACTTTCCATTTTACCTGGCTACTAGTTTTACCTAGCGATTGAGGTAAAGTACCTTTAAGCGGCCCTCACACGATCAATATTACTGTCAAATAGAATACTAGCAATATTTCATCAGTATTCATAACGAGCCCTCAGATGATCAGTATTATTGTCAGTAGTTAGTTAGTTCAGAAATGTAAAGGCATTCGTTTGCTGTTTACTGTCTCTCTTTTCACAAGGGATAATAGAAAAAAATAACATACACAGTACTGTTATTATTTTATGTGGTGTAGCATGCAACACAAAGCAAAAACTACATTGGATTGAAAAATTGATTTGCAAACGACATTTGCAAACATAAATTAAAGTAACTGATCCTGAGAATTAGTGCACCTAGTTTCAAATAAGCGATAGATAGCAGTAGACTGACGATAAATAAGCATAGGGTTGCAGCTTTGGTTGGCAACCGACTGTGGAAACACACGACCAGATGGGTACCCGACCCTGCCATAGGCAGGAAAAAGGGTTAAAAACGGTTTTTGTTTTTTTTTTCTTTTGAAAATTGAAAACATTTAAGCTGTATTTCTCCTACAACCATATGTGAAACAGAGAAGGAGACATTGGCAGCATGAACTTCATCATGGCAAACTTGATCCATACTGACTAAATGTTGACAGTATAGCCCTAAAGGTCGCCCTATGTGCAAAAAAAGTTTTTGCTCACAAAAAAAATTTTAACTGTCGGTGTGAAGAAATTCTATCACATCGGTGTGTCAATTCGGACTGATGTCAATCCGAATTGAGTGTGTGGGGTTGCTCACATCAATGGTTCACTTTTTTTTGTTCTGTGCATGCCCAAACATGGATAAACGTCATCATTAAAACCATGGTGACGGTAGAATTACTGGTTGATGCGGACAATCAAATAACGTCACATGACGTTTAACGAAAAAGGAACATAAGTACATGACACAAGAAACTGATCATGTGTGGGCAATTCATTCCTTCACACCAAATTGAACACATTAATGTGCACACACCGAACTGACACACCAAACTGATCGTGTGTGGCGGGCTTAAAACGATCAGTATATGGTCACCATTTGGGCTCTGCCCACAAGAAGAATATCCAGTGCGAAGAACTGACCGCATTGTGAAGAACTGACAGTAATACTGATCATGTGAGGGTCGTTTTACAATTCTCTCTAATGCCTAGTTCTGTGGCACGTGTCATGAGAGAGAATAGCACCTGAGCAGACGATAAAATTATGATGTCAACCACAGGTGCTAGGTGAAATTGCGCCTGTTGTAGTTCCGTGGCAGGTGAGAAATCATGCGAAGTGTAAATGATTCCAAAATTGCTTGTGAGGTGGTGCCCACAGCACAAAAATCCAACAGCCAATAAAAATTAAATAGCTAACGTTGTTTGAAAAGCAATAGCCAGTGAAATGCATGTGACAGTTGCAAGCAAGAAATGCAATTGAGTACCTCTCAACTCCACTTTTCGATTGATTTCACACTACCATTGCAAAAAAGTTGAGTTCCTACGTCATCAGTTTCTGTGGCATTTCATCTGCTAGAACGTGATTTGCGTCAATGTCGCGTGCCATGGAACCAGGCTTAACTTCGGTCTTTCGGTCCTCTGGACTTCTCGCCTTTGGCTCAAAGGCCTCCTCCCTGCGAACAAGATACATATCGATTCTGTGAATGATCTCATGTAGCAAGGAATATCCCGTTTGTACGAATCTTGTTTTTCTAGGCACAGAAAAATCTCTGAAAAATTTCTTTCTGCCCTGAAAATAACGTTTAGTCATAAAAATACAGTATAACCTCCCTAACCTGACCAGTCACTGTTCCAAGAAAAACCAGTCAACATATGGAGGTGGTCAACATCTGGAGGTCACATAAAATTATAAATGTACATTTGTACATATTTAATAAAAGAACAGATCAGAAGAAATCATGTAGGTTTCATGAGCATACCATATAAATAACATACATTTATGTACAGTATGTATGTAAAAATATTGTGAGCATTAACATGGATGTACAGTATATTATGTGGATTTAAAGAAATCTGTTATTGCACTTTGTTTTGAGGACTTGGATGCGGCATGCACTTGCTCGATTTCTTTCTGAAGATTAAATGCCTTCTCTAGTAAGCTTCCAGGGGTGCCTGCTGCAAAGCACACTATTTCTTTAATATAGAGTGATGCTTGTTGAACAGTGACATTTTGAAAATTCTCTTGCTCTTCCTTGGATTCCTCACTCTCTTCCTCTGTTTCTTTTGAACTGATTACAGAAAGCAGTATGCTGTCAGTATCGCTACCAAGGGTCTCATGAAGCTCCACACTGCTCTCATATTGCATCATTTCATTAACACTGACAACTCCATGTTCAATAGTTGTTCATCAGTGGGAACAATATCCACTTCAGCAACGTTGGGGTTGTCCATTGGCACGCCACACTGGAAATTGGAAATGCATTGCCAGGCTGATGCAACCCACCAAATGCAGTCTAGAATAGTTATCGACTTACTAAACTCCACAGCCTTTTGGCAGTCTTCAGCATTTGCAATTAACATGTTGAGCAACTGCCAGTGGTAGTGGAGCTTCATTGTTTGGATTATCCCTTGATCAAGAGGTTGCACCTCTGATAAGTTAGGAGGTAGATGCAGCAGCCAAACATTTGTGATCTCAATGGGTCCATGACTAGTAGCATTGTCTACCAAAATGACAATTTTCTGCTGCTAGTGCTTCATGGCTGTGTTTACACTTTTCACCCAGTCCAAAATAACAGAACTGGTCATTCACGCTTTTTTGTTGAAGCAGTATTGCACTGGAAGGTTTTTTGGATTCACGTTATTTTGCTTGAATGCTCTAGGACGTTCAGCATGACCAATGACTAGAAGTTGTAGTTTTTTGCCCAAGGCACTACAGCAGAGAAGGACAGTTACGCGTTCCTTAGCTTGTTTGCCACCTTTGCACTGATCGCCTTTCTGAACAAGGGAACGGGTTGGAAGCTGTCTGTAAAACACAGCCGTTTCATCGGCATTAAAAATATCTGTCAGACTGCAATCAACGTAGGCAGCTTTGATTTCCAGTCATCAGCAGCAAAAAGATTCACATCAGCTGACTCACCACTTAAAGAACAACATTGAATGTTATGCCACAGTTTGAACTTTTCCAGCCAACCATTGCTGGCAGTGAAATCTTCACGTCCCAGTGCTTGGGCGACTACTTTTGCTTTTTCCTGAAGCAGTGGCCCAGTTAAAGGATTGTTCTTGGATCGACAACTTGAGAAAAACTGAAAAACTTTTTGATCCAAATCATCAGCCACAATCCTTTTCCTTCTGCTAGAACAATTTTCATTAAATGCTTTCAAAATTTTGTCCCTTGCCTTGACAATATTCACCACTGTTGTTTTTGAAATCCCAAAATCTTTGGCTATCTTTTGCTGAGATTTCCCTGCCTTTACTTGGTCCAGACCTTCCACCTTCTTTTCTATCATTAGCTCCACTATTTTTCACTTTGACATAGTGTTACATACACTTGTTCACTTTGACAACAAGATGCGTAGTGAAAAGGGTTTTCCCCCATGAGTGTCTGGTAGATGAAAAGGGTTTTCCCCTATGAGTGTCTGGTAGATGAAAAGGGTTTTCCCCTATGAGCGACTGGTAGAGTGAACTTTGTACACAGCTGGCCGATTGGAGCATGATTGCACGAAAATGGTCAACATAGAGAGGTGATGATGACTGTTGTGCCATCTGTAGGTGGTCAGTGGTCAATATATAGAGGTGGTCAACTTATGGAGTGTGTCCACAGTGGTATGCCTATGGGAGCATTTTGGTTCCAATGATTCATGGTCCTGATAAAGAGGTGGTCAACATATGGAGGTGGTCAACTTGGGAGGTTATACTGTACTTGTGTGGTGGTTGATCCACACGTCATGTGCATCAGCTATGTGACGCATTATGCATGCATTCCATATATTTGAATATTTGAAATTTCAAATTCAAAATCGTATTAAGAACGATTTTGTAAATTTGCAATTCAGAAAATTAAAAATAAAACAGTTGTTCTTCTGATAGCGAACTAGACAGACACATATTATATTTTTCTTATCAATTCATACTAGTCTTAGTAAAAACCTTTAACTTTCATAATTATAAACATAAATATTATATTAATGATACAAGTCATAGTGAAGTGTTAATGTTTATAGGAGGTGTTTATTTGGATTTATGATTCATCTGAGTGGAACAACTATTTGTGATCAACACAAATAAAAATAAACAAATAAGGATCGTAGGAGATACAAACTCACACCATACTTGTTTTCGTCAATAATTTTGCCCTAAAACACCAACGAACCCAATGGAAAGTGCAAAATAGAACAACCAGGTAAAAGGTAAAGCCTATGCGATTTGTGTGGTCGCCAATAGGGGGTTCAGCAAGTGGCTGTGTGTGTGTGTGTGTGTGTGTGAACGGCCATAGCTTAATACAGAAGTCGCCACTAGGAGACCAAAGAATTTGGCCGTGCTGCACATTCCTCTGCATGTATTTTTTTCTTCATCCAGTGGAACACGGTATACGTCTGCTTTCAAATACATCCAATTCGGAGTAGGCCCTACATCCTGTTTGAACGAAAAAAATTTTCCTCAGTATACGACTTTTGTTCGGTATGCGACTTAAATGTTTTTGGGTAAATTTTTCGTCATATTTAAACAATTACCTCGGAAAAAAATTAAATTAATAATCAGTTGCATTTGGAGATAGACGCCGATGGGAACCATAGAATCAATGGGGGATGATTGAAGTGGAGGCAGATAAGTTGAGTCCTATGTGATACGAGGGTCCCAATCAATATGAACGGGAAGTTTTACTGGGTAGTGTTAGGCCCACTATGCTATAGGGATCAGTTTTGGCAGTGAGGAAGAGCCGCGTAAGTAGAATGCAAGTAGCCGAGATGCGAAAGCTGTGGTATATGAGTGGGGTGCTGAAAGCTGATAGCCATCAGCTTTCTACGTCTAATAACTATAGTTATTAGACGTAGTCTGAATGAGTATATTAGAGGTAGCCTGGGGGTGTGGGGGACATGGTGGAAAAAGTGAGGGAGAGGTGGTATGGACACGTAATGAGAAGAGGGGAGAAGGAGCTCGTTAGATTCATACAGGAGTACACCTTGGAAGCACCTCGGGTAGGAGGAGATGAAAACAGACATAGGAGCAAGCTGTCCATAAGGTATGGCAATGTGTGGGGTGGACGGGGACGTGGTGGGAGATAGGCGAGAGTGGAAGGCTAGAACTCACACGTCCAACCCAGCTACAGGTAGGATAATGGTATGATGATGTATAAATGCAAATGAAAAGAAACAGAACTAAAGAAATGACTAGGATCACTATGGAATTGAAAAAAGGGATTGATGATTAACATGAAGTTGGCATGCGTCCCCGCAACTCGCAAGGGGCACTTTTTCCACTGGACAGAGGCGTACCTAGGGTTGATGCCACCCAGTGTGGCACATCCTGGTGTCACCCACCTTCACATAAACACTTTATTTTGCCATGTGCCCCATCTGAGTCACCAAAATTTCAATTGTTTATAGTGTCTGGGGTGTACGGGGACCTGGAGGGCTAGAGCCGGAAGATTGGACCCTGACAGGCGGGATAAGAGTATGATGATGATGATATATATATATATTGTGTAAATTTAAAAGTAACCAATTCCTTTATTTCAAAAACTATAAGATAAAGGAAAAATGTTGAGGGAAATGTTATAGCTCATGGAGGGGGGACATTCATTTACTAAAACAGTTTGGTAATTTTGGCAGTGATTTTTTCAGGGAAGTGCAAATTTACATGTTTTCATTGTTACATAGGGGCATTTTTAACTACTACATCGAATCGTTCTAAAAAGAAATGGAAAATTTTGATATATCCTACTCCTCATCCCCCTAATCCCGCCTGTAGCAGGGCCAGGTCTCCGGGTTCCAGTCCTCCACTACTGTCTGTCTTCCACCAGAACCACATCCACCCCACACACTACCATGTCCAACGTCTGCTTTAGTCCACCCCTGCCTCAGGTGCTTCCAACCACCAGCATTTCTGAAATGCACATAAAGAGCTCCTCCTCCCCTCTTCTCATTACGTGTCCATACCACCTCAACCTATTCTCCCTTATTCCTATGAGGAAATCCCTCATAGGAATGACCTCCCTCCCTTATCATCATCATACCCTTCTCCATCACGAAACTGGGTCGGGTCTGCGAGGTCCACCCAACATACACCCATGTCCTTTTGTACCACCTGCTCCCATGTCCTTTTGTACCACCT
>JAAFCE010001036.1:61815964-61849532 GCA_013389805.1 Trigoniulus corallinus | reverse complement strand
CAGCCCTACCTCTACCTGGATCTTTGGGTTTGACGCCTTAAAACGGCAGCGTTTTTTCCAACAGGTGTCCTCTGGAGGTGAAAAATTGTAAAAATCGCAAAAATTGGTGCCAGCAAAAAATTTTCACAGCCACACGACATGCGCCACCTAGTGGTCTCTGACCTCCCTCCCTTAACCTATTCATAACATAGCTAGTCTAACTTCCCTTTCAAATTGATTGTGACCCTCCCATTGCACAGGACTCTGCTTGCCTGTCTCCACTTCAACCAACCCTAATTACAACCCTCAAATCTCACATCACAGTATCTCCCCATTGCTTTGGTATGTTGATCCCAAGTACTTCACCTCTTGCATCATTTTCACCAGTAGGCCCCTAGTGATCACTTCACTACTTCTTTCCTGTACTTCCCATTTGAAAGCTAAATACTCTCATCTTTGTGTTTATCCTTAGCCCATCCTTTTCTATCGCTCCTCAAATATCGTTTTGGCCAGTAGTTCCCAACCTTTTTCTTAGATTGACCCCTTTAAATATAAGGGCTTAGTTCATAGACCTCCCCCCTTACATTTTTCTCTATACAGTTGAACCTCTGTAAGTTTAGTAGCCAAGGGCTGAAAAAAGTGTAATGTTACATTGGTATCATTGCATTTATTGCTTACAACTGTCTGAAATGCTTCATAATCAAAACAGCAAAATGAAATATAAAAATAATGAAATGAAATTTATAAGCAATAAAATGAAATATAAAAATAATAAAATACAATTTAAAAGCAATAGAATGAAATACATACAGTGGCATGTAGAATCAAACATATTCCAATTTCTTAACGTCTATTCATTTTTTCTAAAAAAATTTGTCAATTTTTGTCTGCTTTTTACCCCTATAGCAGTGGTTTCCAACCTGGGAGGCACGACTCCCTGGGGAGGCACAAACTACTACCAGGGGATGCACGGACTACTACCAGGGGAAGCACAGACTACTACCAGGGGAGGCACAGGCTACTACCAGGGGAGGCGCAATTGTACTGAAAAGCAATGCAAGTCCTACCATTTGTAACATTATTTATTTGAAACGGGGTTTTTGGCACTGGCAGCAATGAAAACCAAATACAGTGATACAGTCGACTCTCAATATAACGAACAGGGTAGCTGGTCCCGGCCAAAATGCCTATACCTCCCATGTATTAGCTGCTTAATATAATGAACGTTTGATATAACGAAACCACTCGATATAAAGAACGGTTTGGTTGGTCCCTTCATTATCGCACAGTGCTAAATGACTCTTTATAATGAACAGCTATTGGATGCCATAGGTCAGAGACAAAGAATATCCTTTTGTGCCATTGGGAAAAAGTTGTGCAAGCAAATTTCGGTAAAAACCACTAGATGTCATAGAAATACACTAAAATACACAAAATACAAGAAAACAATGTGTAAAACAAGGCCCCTTGGCAGAGCTGGTGCAAGCTTTTGTGGAAACGGGTTCAAAAATAAACACACACAGAACACAGATTCTTTCATGCAGAGGTCAAAGTCACAGCAAAGCAGTTGCAGAACATGTGCTTGGTGAACAATTTCTTGAATTAGTTCACCTGCTGGTTCCTAGGCTGCAGGACAGGAGGTGTCTTCGAGGTTTGGTGGGTGAGCAGATGCATTATCCAGGATCAGAAGGGCTTGCAGGGGTAGATAATTTTCTTAGAGATTGCTTGGTGGTGTGTGAAGCTAACTCATAACTCGTATTTTGGCTCACATCTCAAATCAACAAATAGAAGAAGTGACAGCTCATACAGTATCTCAAATAACTCATAAGTTGAGGTATCATGGTAACAAACCAGGTTAATAGTCAAAAACAAGTTACCGTATGAGTGGCACTCTCCACTTATCCAATAATGTACCAATAAACAACAACCCCATGCACTAAATTTTGATGCACTAGATGTAGGTAAATTAGTAATTTGATATAAAAATACTTTAAAGATGCATGTTTGATGACACACACCATCTATTAAAAGACAGGGAGGCACAGAGAAAAAAATTTTGTTTTAGGGAGGTGCAGTAGCATAAAGGTTGGAAACCACTGCCCTATTGTGAATGTAAGTTAAGTGAAAAAAAAAGCACTCTCCACACCAGCTACACTGCTCAGCATGCCTGGACTTTTTTCTGCAGCAAATAACTTCAATTGCATTATTATTTGGCTGATGTCCTCTTCCTTTGGAATCTGCAAGATTTCTGTGTCAACCTCATTTGCTTCTTCCATGTTATCAGTTGCTTCATTCCATTCTGGGCTGGTCCATGATTCAGTCAATATTGCTTGGAAAATTGCTGCTGCATCAGGTTCACTACAGGTTGACTTTCAAAGTCTACTCCTTCAAATTCTGTCATTAAAGATGAGCTGTCTGATGAGGCCAAAACGTCACTCTGTTGGGTTGTGATGTTGTGTATTGTTTGTGGTTCAATCCTACTCCAAGTAGCATTAATCCAAAGGACACCTTCCGAAGCATTAATGGATGCACCAAATGAAGTTGCTTCCACAGGCTGATGGCATGTTTGTTTAAACAATGACCCACTCCAGGAGCTGGGCTCAGTAAAACATTTTGAATGCTTTTATGACACTTGGTCAAGAGGTTGGATCCTTGAGGTTGCATTTTGAGGGAGAGATTTAAGTGACATTTGTCAAGTGACTGACTTGCAAATGAGCAGGGCAGTTGTCTACCATTATAAGGATAGGTCGTTTCTTCATCTTTATTTCTCAATCTCCATGTGACAGAGAGGTCTTCAAGCTTCAAATTCTTAAATATCCATGGTTTTGTTGACTTGCCAATCACTAATGGTTTTAGCTCCTCTCAAGAAGAGCTGGCACAAAGCAATACAGTGAAGCATTCCTTGGTTTTTTCCACTCTTACATTTGTCATCCTTGATGACAAGGCTCTTGTCAGGCATGGCCTTGAAAAGCAGCCCACACTCATCAGAAAGAAGAAACACATCCATATCTTTGAAGCCTCTGGCAATAATGGGGAATTTCCAGATGAACTCCTCCACAACCTCTGTTGGAATGTCAGTTGATTCACCACATAGAACTTTCTGGGAGATTCCATGTTGCAATTATATTTTTCAAGCCATCCATTTGATAATTGGAAATCTGTCACCCTGAATTGCTGTGCAAACCTTTTTGCAACTTCTTGGACCATTGGTCCAGAGATTCAGGCATTCACTCCCTCATTTCTTTGAACCAGCTTAATGTAGCATTATTGACGTGATCCAAATAAGTCTTCCTCCTATTCTGCTGTTGGTGTTCCAGATCCTGGCCATATCTTTCCAAGTAGTCATTTTTATGGTTTTGGTTGTTGCTGATGGTGGTCTCGCTAACACCAAATTGCTCTGCTGTCTTTCTTTGGCTGCTGCTTGTCAAAAAATCTAAAAGATCAGTCTTCTTCAAGGTCAGCTCTTTAAGCTCTTCCTTTGGACATTTCTTGATTAATACTGTCTTAATGCTACAATGTACAGTACTAACAATTCAAAATGGACTGGTGCATTGAAGTAGATATGTGTAGCATTTGACAAGACCTTTTGATGTTTGGGTACTTCATGCAGAATGTATCATTTATATGGCATGGGTTAAAGTGAACTGCAAGAGAGGAACAATGAATTCAAAGAACAGGTTAAGCAATTTCAGTAAAGGGCAAGTCAGACCAATACCAGCTACCAGTACATGATAAAAGGATGCTACATGAAAAACTTGAAGCAGTCCAATCAGGGAGTGGAGAGAATAGGTGAATGAGTAGTTGACAAAAGCAAAGGGCAAAGGTCAACTTATGGAGGTTAATGTCGTCTATTGTGTGACATCCGTGCTAGCCAACATACAACTTTGAGAGGTGCTCCACATGGGGAGGTCAGTTACCCATTAATTAATGCTGTGCATGTCCAATTTCTGAAAATTTGGTCAACTTTGGGAGGTAGTCAATTTATAGGGGTGGTCAATTATGGAGGTTCTACTGTAATTTGCACCTGATGTACAGTATACAACATCCCACCTTGATGACAAAGTGGGTAGCACACTCAGTAAATGTGCCAGTGGTTCCTGCTTCAATACTGGACTGGGATGGGTTGATTTCTTTTGGGTGAGAGAGGTGCCTCAAGCGCTCCTTCCTTTGGATGAGAAGTAAAAATGAGGTCCCATGTGGTGTAAGATGGCATTTCCACATAAAAGAACCCTCTCTATTGTGCAATGGGTAGATGAGGTGAAATACCTAGGTGTAGGAGCTCAACTACAGTCCCTGGCCATATTAATGTGACCACTAAACATTTTCTGCATTTGTAATATTTTTGTAATGCTTTTGGATACTTAGCGATTCAGCTGTTTGCACACCCTTTATAGCAGACATTCCATCATCCAGGCTTCTAATGATTCATTTGCAGGGCAAGACAATGATCTTTATGTGGGTCCCGGGTCATGTCAGCATTATGTCCAATGAGAGGGCGGAGGCTGATGCCAATCAGGTGGCCTGCCTGCCAGAAGATACCGGCATTGCTGTTCCCTCCTGCTGATGGCATGACAGGCCGTCCATCGTCAATGGCGGTGCCAGTGGTTTGCAGCTGGACAGTGGCGTCGCTAAGGGGGTGACAGCCACCCCAGGTGACACCACTTGCACCATGACAAAAACGGTGACACCAGAACAGAAGACAGAACAGAGCAGCATTTTTGAAGGGATAGGGGTGACACCATGGCGTCACTAGACTGGGTGATGCCTCTGCAGCTGAATATTAGCTGGTGGTCACATTAATATGGCCAGGGACTGTAAGTGCCCCCATGAACCAAAGGCTAATGCTATATAAGTATTGGGATTACAGCTGTGGTTGGTAACTGAATGGGGAAAACACTGTCCAATATATCATGCTTGTGTCCATTCAGAGAGACAAGATAGGTACCCAACCCTGCCCTAGGTGGGAAAAGGGTTAGGAGTTGCTTGTTGGTCCTCAAAGGAAATAACGAACAATGCATTCAAATAAATATTTCAATGTCGACCCCCAATCGACCCCTTGATCATCACTGACCCCCTTTAAAATCCCATTGACCCCTAGGGGGTCGGTACAGACCCCGTAGGAAAACCCTGGTTTAGGTCTTTCTCTACTTGTCCTCTGGAAGCACTAAGTTTTGCAATCTCATCAGCAAATACCATGGACTTAGTGGCCTGTAGCACGTTGCACATTCTTTTATTGTTGCACGTCATCCACTGGTGTTCTGTAGAACTCAGACACAAGTGGTGACGTATTTGATTCTTCTTTTTGAATTTGAAAATAGGAGATTTGATTTTGGAGAAGTCAGAACGGTCGAGAACAAAAAAAACCAGTTGGAGACTACCGATCGGTCCAGCATGCTGCTTGCTGCTTGTTTGCTTGCACATTACAATTTCTGTTACATTATAACTTTATTAATCATTTATATGTTTGGATACAATTAAACACTGCATTTTCCGTAAAAGGGGATAAATATTTATATATAAAAACGCGCATCAAATTGGTGACCTGGACGTGATCCTCTTCAAACCTAGAGGAAAACAGACGTGATCCTCCTTGAATTTGGAGGAACCTGGACACAACAACAACAACAAAAACAAAATAAACTATACAATTGCTGACCTATCTGGTCAGGTAAGCTAAGATATATATATTTTTTTTGGATATTTGATTGTTGAAGATGTCCATCATCACATCTAACGGTGAATTACCCCTGCCTACACCCACCCATCCCGAGGAGGATTCCGAAGGACTTAATGTTAATGCTGCTGTATCTCAACCGAAGTCTTTTAAACTTCCACCTTTTTGGGCCCATGATCCGGAAATGTGGTTTGCCACAGTGGAATATCGCTTCTGGATCCATCAAGTAAAGGCAGATTCACGCAAGTTTGACTACATAGTGGATGCTTTACCTCACGAGATTGTGGCAGATATTAGAGATCTAATCCTAAGACCTCCTATTACCAACGCCTATGAGACAATTAAAAAGACAATCATCCAGCGCAGTACGCTATCACAGCAGCAACGATTGCATCAGCTACTTAACGATCAGCAGCTGGGGGACAAGAAGCCCTCACAACTCCTCAGACGGATGCAGCAATTGGCAGGAGACATGAGTAATTCCACAGGAGACACCTTGATTATAAAGGAATTATTCATGTCCCGGTTGCCTCGTCAAGTGAGGGCAGTGTTGGCCACAGCAGACCCTGGCACTACTCTGGACAAGCTTGCAGAAATGGCCGACAAGATCGTTGAAGTGATTGACACGTCTACCATTCAATTGAATGCAGTAGTGGACCGCCCTACCCTGGACATTCCTGCTGCCTCAAGTGGTGATTTCAGCAGACTTGTGGAGCAAGTGGAAAAACTCTCTGCAAGGGTAGAATCATTGTTTGCCAAACAACATCGGCAGTTTTGGCAACAACCAGCTACTCGAACACGATCACATTCTCGGCACAACAAGCCTAAAGCTCAAGCAAGTGGTGAGCCTGCCCAGATTCTGTGTTGGTACCACCATCGCTTTGGGGAGCGGGCTAACAAATGCCGTGCACCTTGCCAAGCGGGAAATGGATCTGGCCATCACTTTTAGAGACGCAAGTTGATGGCAGCCATCATCCCAGTCGTCTTTTCTTTGTGAAGGACATGACAACTCAACACAAGTTTTTGGTGGACACGGGTGCAGAGTTGAGCATCATCCCATGCTCTTTTATCACCCGGCTCTGCTCCAAGCCCACTTCACTTCAACTCTTTGCTGCCAATCAGTCTGTCATCCCCACGTTTGGGACACATCGTCTTACGTTGGAGTTGGGCCTTCGACGCTCCTTCCGCTGGGACTTCATAGTTGCTGATGTCACCCATGCTATTATTGGAGCAGATTTTCTTGCCCATTTTCGACTTCTGGTGGACGTCGGTAACCACAAGCTCTATGACCGGCTCACTGGTCTGGCAGTTTGTGGCATTGCAATGGACCACGTTATACCATATTACCGGTTGTCAGCTATCTCACCGGTAGTTGATGCCAAGTACAAGGCCATTGTTCGGGAGTATCGTGACATCACTATTCCACGGCCAGCTTCCACTCCTTTAGCTCATGGTATCTTCCACCACATCATCGTTTCTCCTGGTCCTCCTGTGCATTCTCGGGCAAGACGCTTGCATCCAAGCAAGTTGGTTGCAGCCAAGCAAGAATTCCGACTTCTGCAAGAAAGTGGCTACATCCGCCCATCATCCAGCCCTTGGTCGAGTCCCTTGCACATGGTGCCAAAAGGCGATGCTTGGCGCCTGGTTGGTGACTTTCGAGCCTTAAATGCTCGTACTGTCCCAGATCGCTATCCGATACCTCATATCATGGAGTTTAACTCTCAACTCCATGGTATGCACGTCTTCTCTAAATTGGACTTGGTCAAGGCGTACCACCAGATTCCAATTGCACCGGAAGATGTCGCCAAAACAGCGGTAATCACCCCATTTGGACTGTTCGAGTATGTTCGGATGCCATTTGGTTTACGGAATGCAGCCCAAACCTTCCAACGTTTTATCGACCTGGTGTTGGGAGATTTGCCTTTCGTATTCACATACATCGATGACATCCTCGTCGCCAGTCCAGATGATGCAGTTCATCCAGCACATTTACGCCAAGTTTTCGACCGTCTCCGGAAATTTGGTCTGACTATCAATCTTCCTAAGTGCATCTTTGGCAGCCAATCTATTGATTTCCTGGGACATAAACTTTCATCACAAGGAATTCGCCCTTTGCCGACCAAGGTGGAAGCCATATGAAGTTTTCCCAGACCTACTTCTCGACGTTCACTTCGACGTTTCTTGGGTCTTGTGAACTTTTTCCGCCGCTTTGTCCCTAACTGTGCAACCTACTTGCAACCCCTAACTGATAGGTTAGGTGGAAAGGTATCACAAAATGCACCTCTCTCATGGTCTGCTGTTGCAAACGACTCCTTTCTTTCAATTAAGGAAGCTTTGGCACAATCAACACTACTGGTACATCCCAACCCGAATCCTGATACTGTTCTGGCTCTTTTCACTGATGCTTCAGATGTGGCTGCGGGGGCAGTTCTTCAGCAACCAGCTGATGGTATCTGGCAACCTTTAAGTTTTTTTTCCAAAAAGTTTACTGCTACTGAAACACGATACAGTGCTTTTGGACGTGAGCTCCTGGCTGTGTATCTTGCTGTTCGGCACTTTCGGTATTTCATCAAAGGTCGCCATTTCACAGTATACACGGATCACAAGCCACTCACTTATGCTATGTCGACTTGTCTGGACCGCCATTCACCTCGAGAAGCTCGGCACCTCGATTTCATCTCTGCCTTCACTACCGATATCCGGCACATCGAGGGGTCCAAAAATACAGTTGCTGATACTCTGTCACGGTCCCATATCCATTCTTTGGAGTTTGTGCCAGGTATAGTTCCTGCTGAACAGTTTTACGAAGAGCAAGACAAAGATCAGGAAGTGCACCATCTCCAAGAGAATCCTGGTTCCTTGCAGGTTCATCTTGTTCCAGTTCCTGGGACTGACGTGAGCTTGTTTTGCGATCTCTCTACATCACGACCTCGACCGTTGGTACCTTGTTCGTTGCGGAAATCAGTTTTTCAATCTCTACATGGAATTAACCATCCTGGGATTGCAGCCACACGCCGACTCATTGTGCAACGTTTTGTGTGGCCCTGTGTCAACAAAGATGTTGCAACTTGGACTAGGGCATGTATCCCATGCCAACGGAGCAAAGTGCAACGACATGCCTCAGTCCCAGTTGGCACATGCATGCCACCTTCCACCCGCTTTGACAGGGTCCACATTGACCTTGTTGGCCCGCTGCCACCATCAAAAGATTGTCGTTACTTGCTAACATGCATCGACCGCTTCACCCGGTGGCCAGAAGCCATTCCCATTGCTGATGCTACTGCCCCAACGGTAGCCAATGCATTTGTTATGCATTGGATTTCACGATTTGGAGTGCCATCTACTATTACAACGGACCGAGGGAAACAGTTTGACTCTCTTCTTTTCTCACACATCGCTCTGGAACGTCTAAAACCAGCGTTCCTATCTGATCTCTTAGTGGGTGATTCGGCAACCACTCCTGCACCTGCATTGCCTCCCTCGCCGCTACCATCTGAATCATCTCCGGCACCTGTGCCACCTGTATTTACACCTTCCTCAACATCTTCTACTCCACCAGAACAATCACACACTACACCTATGCTCACACGCTCTCGGGCTCGGAAATCACATGTTCGGTTTCATGTTCCTTCTGATTTTTGATCCATCAGTTTTCTTTTTCAGACGATCGTAATTACTTTACCAAGTTAATTCCTGGCCAGGGGGTATTGTAGCACGTTGCACATTCTTTTATTGTTGCACGTCATCCACTGGTGTTCTGTAGAACTCAGACACAAGTGGTGACGTATTTGATTCTTCTTTTTGAATTTGAAAATAGGAGATTTGATTTTGGAGAAGTCAGAACGGTCGAGAACAAAAAAAACCAGTTGGAGACTACCGATCGGTCCAGCATGCTGCTTGCTGCTTGTTTGCTTGCACATTACAATTTCTGTTACATTATAACTTTATTAATCATTTATATGTTTGGATACAATTAAACACTGCATTTTCCGTAAAAGGGGATAAATATTTATATATAAAAACGCGCATCAGGCCCATTGTCCTACTCCCGTCAGCATCTCATCCATAACTAGAATGAGCATGTAAAATGCTTAACCATATTGGACCCCCCTTTACTGGGAAGCCTCCAATATTTCCCCAAGGTGTTCTTACCCTGGCTAAGGAACCATCATACAAATCCTGAACTATTTGAATAAACCCTTCTTTTAACCCGATTTTGTAATACCTCCCAAACTACCTGCCTACCTGTCATAAGCATTCATCATTGACTTGGCGAAGGCTTATGACAGTGTGTGAATACCAAAAAGTAGTCCCATTGGTGTAGTGGCTGTGCAGTCTCTAGCCTGTGTGCAACATTAGAACTATGCAGTGGATGGGGCTCTAATGACCTTGTAGTTGAAGGGCCCTAAAACACCAACAAACCAAACCAGTTTATGTGAATCCACTAGCTGGGTAGAATCCCATACGAAATTGGCATTCATTGAAACTAAATTTCAATTAGTGTTGTAGGAAAAGGATGGACCTGAGACTTTGCAGTAGTGCCATCCCCTGAAATAGTGTTATCTGGTATGGTCCTCTCCCCCCTCAGTACGCCACTGCTACAGGATAAAATATAATTTGTTCCCATTTGTAATTTACATTAAGTAGAGTATTTACTGTATATTTGTTCAAATAATGTGTAAATAATTTTACAATCCAATTAATGTAGGTATAATAGTGATTTTTCTTGTAGCGTTTTTTGGCTGACGTATGCTACGTTAAGCTTATAACAATTCAACTGTGCAAGTGCAAACACTGCATGCAATAACGTTAAGTTGCATTTCAACGTATGCATTGCGAATTCTATGACGGACGCATGCTAAACCCTTAGCGAAAAATAAATGGCTGACGTCATCAGTCATTAGGTGGCGCTCATGTATCAGCCGTTACGTTTTAAGTTTTACTAAACGTTACAAGAAAATAGGGAATTTTCTTGCAGCATCTACAGACGCATGCAAAGACCTTACACAGACCACATGGTTGTAACGTTTAGTAAAATTTAAAACGTAATGGCCGATACACGAGCGTCACCTATTAACTGATGACGTCAGCCATTTGTTTTTCGTTAGCAGTTTAGCATGCGTCCGACATAGATTTGATGATGTGTGCATTGAAATGCACCTTAACATTACTGCGTGCAGCGTTTGCACTTGTGCAGTTGAATTATCATCTGCTTAACATAGCATGCAAC
This sequence comes from Trigoniulus corallinus, assembly GCA_013389805.1. Lineage (NCBI taxonomy): Eukaryota > Metazoa > Arthropoda > Diplopoda > Spirobolida > Trigoniulidae > Trigoniulus > Trigoniulus corallinus. Next base: position 61,838,649 of record JAAFCE010001036.1, on the reverse strand, counting down.
AAGCAAACGCAACTCCTAACCCTTTTCCTGCCTATGGCAGTGTCAGGTACCAATTTGTTCCTCTGAATGGACAAAGGGTGATATATTGTTCATAGATTTTTCTGCAGCCAGTTGCTGGCCATAGCTGCACCCCTACGAGTATTTATCGTCAGTCTAGTGTTCATTGGGGAATGCTACCGACGCAAGGGGGGGAAAGCTCCTACATCTGGAAATTTTGCCTCCTCTACCCATTGCATGGTAGAGAGGGTTCTTTTATGTGCAAGTGCCATCTTACACCAACATCGGACCTTTGTTGTACTTCTCATCTGAAAGAAGGCACACTCGCGGCTTCTCTCTTGCCAAAAAGCAGCCAACCTGCCACAATCCAGTATCGAACCTAGAACTACTGACGCAGTTGCGAAGCATGCAAACCACTACACCACCGTGGCGGGTGCTTAACGTAGCGTGCATCAGCCAAAAATGCTACAAGAAAACTCACTAATAGCGTTTCCCTACTGATGCATCTCTGTCACATGGTCTGCATACATTTTTGCGTGCATTCATTGACGCTGCAAGAAAAATCCCTATTATCAGTGGGAGTTTTATTTGGTTCCATATAGCCATGCACTAATGCTATTACCATTGTAACAGATGACACAGCACAAAAAATGGTGACGTCATACTGCTACTTGGGGCGACACAGAGCAGCTATGCATGACGGTAGTTGAGTTGACAGGTGGTCAACTCCCATAGCGTCCCACAAGTCATGCTGCGTTTTGATTGGCCAGCGGTTGAGCTGTCTGCTTGAAAAATGGCAGAGGATATACTGAGATATGGCGGTGGCATATGGTGACTCCAAATATAGCACTGCATTTAAGGAATTGCGCTGGTAGTCCTTCATAACGCACTAACAGAAAACGTCATCAAGATGTCATCAGTGGCGGCGTGATTAGCATTGAAGTGTGGTGATACAGAACTAGGCATTATGGGATAGGTTAGTTTGGCTTACGTCCCATTCAGTTTAAGTCCAAACATTAGGAATGGATCAAGGTCATATACTGAAGGCTGGTTCAGTGGCAAGTGCTACCAGTGAAAACTGCATGCACAACCAACAAAATGGTGACAAACACTCACCGAGACACACAGAGCATGTACTCGTTCAGTGGTAGGCAGCAGATAGGACGCGTGCTGGTTGATTTTAGTAATGTCCACTAGGTGGGGGTAATGAGCAAACAATGGTGTAATGGGCGTCGTCTGCAGTGCAACCAGACAATCATATGCATGTGGGAGTGCTGCACACTTTTATACCCATTCCTCAACTCCCTCCCTACATATCGCATAATCTTTTAAGCTATGGAAATACGCTTACTTGTAGCTTCGTGTACATAGTGCATATGGTGACGTCATGAAAATTCATGAAGTGCAGGGCCGCTGTCACATGTGAAATCAAAAGTGGGCACAACAAAGGAACGAAGACATCAATCGCAATAACTATAGGCGCGTTTTGGCAGTTGACCAAATGACTTTTGGTCACATTGTTTCAGAAACAATGCATTTTGGTCGTGCACACGCTGGTTTGGTCCATTGCTTTGGTCAACTTTGGTCAGACCAAAGGATGACCGACATGACCAAAATAAAAGTGTGGTCTGTACGTTTGGTCAAAGAAAAATATAAATGGTGCATGCTCCAACCAGTTGTAGCAGATGATGGAAGGTACCGATAATTAGTTAAAATTATACAAATCTGTTTTTTTTTTTATTAATTTAGTATTTTTTTTAGTTTAGGAAATTCATTTTTTAAAGTTTATCAAATTTATTTTTTTTTTAAGTTTAGTGAATTCGATTTTTAGTTCATGAATTAGTTTACTTTAGTGGGTTTTGTTTTCATTTTAATGAATTCGTTATTTTTAGTTTAGTGGATTCATTTTTTTTATTTTAGGGAATTGTTTTTTTTATTGTAGTGAATTTGGTTTTAAGTTAAGGGAATTCATTTTCTTCAGTGTTATGAATTCATTGTCATGGGTCTCAAAATGTCTGACCAAAGCGTTTTGGCGATCCCCTTTGGTCAGTTCTTTTTTGTCAGACCAAACATGAGATTGTGGACAAACCACAATTGTCCAGGTCAATCGCCAACACCCGCCTTTTATGAAACATATTACGGAAAGAAATATCGGAAGTACAATAAAAACACATTAAATGATGAATCAAGCTGTCAATCGGAAGCAATCACAATATTTTTAAATCAAACATTTCATACAGTAAATATTTTGAAATTCTTTCGGAATTACACTGTCACACATACAAATTTGTTTCTACATGACTAATCGTGAGTTTTATTGACGGCATGATTTCATCCTTAACATTTCTTTAACCCTTATGTCCATACCTGGGTATCCATTTTGACTTTTGAGTTGAAATAACTTTATTTTGAAAACAGATTTTTCCCTATATTGCTGACTCCCCATACTTTCATTTGTTATGAGTTGATTCATCTCAGATTTTGGTAATAATAACTTAACTATTTGTTTAAAATTGGCTTTGAAGTTGATTTTGGCATTGTTTAATACCCGGGTACCCAGGTACCTAATAGTCTATTTTGCAAAATTCTTGTAGAAAAATACAGCTTTTTATATAAAGACATTGAAATAAATGCAAATTATGAAATAAATAATGCTTTAATGCTTAATTTTCATCAGTAAGAATAATTTATTAGTATTAAAGGAAGAACCACATAAATAGAATGCAAGTAGCTGAGATGTGAATGATTCAGTGCATGAGTTGGATTTTGATAGCTCATGGAATTGGGAATAAGTATATTTGACATAGCTTGTGGGTGAGGGACATCGTGGAAAAGAATAAGGGAGGGTATGTTGAGCTGGGATGAATATCCAAAGAAGTAGGGGAGGAACTCATTAGTTATGTTATGGGAATGCAGGTGGAAGCACCCAAGGTAGGAGATGACCAAAAGCAGCCATTGGTGCCATATTGCATGGGGTGAATGGGGACCTGGTGATAGATTGTTGGGAGTGGAGGGATGCAACCCACAAACGTGACCCTGCCACAGGCAGGTAAAGGGTATGGCCATGTGTTGTGAAGAGGAAAGAAAAGGGGTAGGGAGAATCAAAACAAACTTGGGACTAGTTTGTAGCTAGGCAGGAGTGGAGAGCTAGAACCAATGGCAGATCCAAGGGTGGATCCGGGTGGAGAACTTAAAAATGTGTGCCCCAAATATTGTTAACTGCAACTGTTGGACTGACAGTATAGAAATGGAGATAGCAATGGGAAAATGCATCATCAGATGCAAAATTGAATAATGCATCAGATGAAATATGTGCCCCATTGAGGCATGGAGGGGGAGCAATTGCTGTATTGCTCCCCTTGGATCTGCCTCTGGCTAGAACCCACTGACCCAATCCTGCCACAGGTGGAATAAGGATAAGATGATGATAATTCCTAAAAGATTAATGTTGTGTGGGACACCAAATGCCTGAAACAGGCGTATTTGAATGTTGAGCACAATGGGTTACTGGGTTGATAATGACTGGAAAGGCTAGTTGCACAAAAGGTTGGCTGCCTATGGTCAAAGGATTTCAGTAGAGCAATGGGTAAAGATCATCTATGGGCCATCATGTATCAAGAAATATGATAGCTTCAGAAATACATTCATGTTGAAACATATGTTTGCCTGAATTCCATTTCATTCAGTATGGGTACCCTGGCTATTGAACAACGTCGAACATTCCGGGTATGGACATAAGGGTTAATAATTCGACAATTTTACTAAAAGTTCATGATTGTTTTGACCGTTTGTGATTTGGTGTGTGCCGCTTGTAATTTCACACGTGACAGTGGCCCTGCACCATGTTTTTCTTACAATTTCGTCCATGGAATCGTCTCCTAAAAACTATGCAGTCATTTGCAAACATGAGGGACAACATTTATTTGTTCCGCTTCATTTTTGGGTACTGTCAATAAGTATTGCAGTCCACGATATTCAATTGCAATGTCTTCCGTGGGGGCCACCATGTTGCACTACGCAAGGAATCCTACTCGAAAAGGTGTAGCGTTTGTAGCACTACAACTGCACTACGAAGTTTTGGCTACAGTTTTGAAAGAATTCGATCCTTACGCTATGAAGTTGCTACGTAGCTTTTTTGAACAGCAATTTTCGTATTCTTCGCTACGTAGCGCGATACGTAGCATAAAAGATTATGCGGATAATTGCGTGCATACATCATCCGTTTCTGTGTTGCTTTGTCTGCTCATGCTGTACCTGCCGCTGTTGCACGTGCCACCGAACCAGCCTTGAGGTTGCACTGTACTTCACACTGTTTTATCCTCAATTCGTATCATTGCTAGACACTATTGTTCCAAGCAGTGGCGACGCTAGGGTTGGAGTCACCCGGCCCCTCCCAAAAAAGCCGCTTCTGCTTTGGTGTTACCCCATTTGTCATGGTGCGAGTGGTGTCACCCGGTGCGGCCCGCACCCCCCCCTAGTGACGCCACTGGTCCCAAGACTTCAAAAAACTTCACAAAATAGGTTTATATCACCGATTATTTATTAACCTTCCGTCTACAAGGAAACGATTTTCGAAATTCGTTACAAGGTGGGGTTAATTTTTACCCCAAAGAGAAATTTTGATTTTTAATGCTAAAATATATTCAGAATTAAGAGATTATCATCTATATTGCATTAAACAACATCTATTTAAATACTAAACAGTGAAAATAATGTTCAAACTCACAAATAATTATATAATTGCCAATTAACCTGAGTGACGTCATGAATTTTTTTATGAACAAGCCACAATTGTCATTTTATTATGCAAATAGTCTAACAATATTTAAAAAGAGGTAAACATTTTATATACCAAAACATATCAGTCAATTATTCTGAATTGAATCCACAATACAACTCTAAATATCCATGCATTCAGATTCTGTAAAACATTTCTCACAATACAGTACAGCTTTTGAATGCTTCTTGCAAATGGGAAGATGGCATTCATGGCATGTGTTACTGTAGATGTTTCCTAACTTATAAATACAGTAATTTATAACCGCTTAGTTTGATTACGATAAGATTTCAACCTTTCCTAGAACTTCAAAAAATCAAACGGGCATTAAAACCCTAAAGCAATGTAGGGCATCTACAGTATAATCATTTCAAATAAAACATTTTGAACTGCATTGGGATAAACCCCCATGGGTCTAAGGATAAAGCCGACTATTACTGAGAATAGATGAAGAAAGTGGTTTGAAGAGGCATCACTAAATTTTGACATACATCACAAGGTGGGGTCCGGAATAACCCCATATCTGTCCAATTCCCAAAAAAAAATGAAAATTAAATATGATAAATACTTAGAAGACCTGCCAACTTCCCTAGATAGGTAAAGAAAACATCGGAGAACAGGTACTCAAAGTTTGGTTAAGATTGGAGAAAGTGGTACATGTGGAGACACAATTTTGTAGGTCTGGGGTTTGAAAAAACCCCACCTTGTAGACGGAAGGTTAATTATGTACTTTTTAAGCCTAACCAAATGACTAACATCATCTGCTGCACACTTGTGACGTCACTGAATGTTGACAATCCAAACAGCTCGGTTGACATTAGAAATACTCGCTTGCACTGTTATCGGAATGTTATAAACTGTTGTATCATATTTGATGCAGTTATCTTGTAACTCCCTGGTGAACCACGGTCCGGTTCCTTCCGACATCATGTTGTACAATTCTTCAGATGCAGTAGCTCCAACGGAAATTCCCACAGCATGCTTGGTATAGCCAGACATAGGAACGCCCCATGTGAGGGCAAACCGGAAACCCTCACTTCTTCGTTTCATGATCTCTGACTTTTCGACATTTACGGTGACGTGATCAATGCCGTAGGTCAACACTCCCCATGTACCATAGAGAATACCAGGTGTACTGTGAAATAGACAGGCTTCCGCATGTCCAGGTTTAATGGCCGGTGACGGAGGAATGGCGCACATACCAGACCACAAATAATAACTCGGTTCTACCAGTTCTAAATCTCGATGGTAGTTTCGAATCTCGATGGCACAGGCTCGATATCCTCCACCAGTATTGGCAATTTGATCAATCGTATTGGCATGTAATGAGCTGCCCATAGTGATGGTCGACAGAGTAGTCGGCAACATTGACTTGTCCAATTCACTCATTTCCAACACAAAACTGACACAGCCACGGAATTCAACCTGCTCTTAGAGCAACAATTTTTTTTGTGTCGGATGAGCGAAGTTATCAACTGAATTGATGAAAAGATTAGGAGGGGGTGGAGTAATGATATCAGCAAGGAAATCAAGCACCTATGTGACGTGGCACATGATCATACCATTACGCAAGAGCATAGTGTCTTTGACCTGCGCATGTATGTTTAGCCTAAGGCCCCTTTCACATGCAGCGTTAGCTAACGTGCGATTTTGTAAGGCGCATTGGTGGTTAGTGGTGTAGTGGTTAGCTCACTCGGCAACTACGCCAGTAGTTCTAGGTTCGATACTGGACCGTGGTGGGTCGGCTTCTTTCGGGCGAGAGAGAAGCCGCGAGTGTGCCTTCTTTCGGATGAGAAGTAAAACCGAGGTCCCATGTGGGTGTACAATGGCGCTTGCACGTAAAAGAACCTTCTCTACTATGCAACGGGTAGATGAGGCAAAATTTCCAGGTGTAGGAGCTCGCCCCCTGGCGTCGGTAGCATTCCCCAACGAACACTAGACCGACGATAAATAAGCGTAGGGGTGCAGCTTTGGCCGGCAACCGGCTGCAGAAAAAGCTATGTCCAATATATCACCCTGTGTCCATTCAGAGGGACAAATGGGTACCCGACCCTGCCATAGGCGGGAAAAGGGTTAGGAGTTGCTTGCTTGTTTATTGGGTAAGACAGAGGTGAATAGGTCATAAGAATTGGGTAGAAAATCTTCAATGGGTTTGAACGAGGGAAAGGATTATGAAATGCCCTGATTAATGGGCCATTCTGACCTCAGTTCGTATTTTGAGGAATTTGGTCAAGTTACTCTTTTCATTTTAGGTAGCACACTGATATTCACGAGGTGAGCACATGAACATTCATTCGTCTGTGAGAGGACCGAGTGAGAAACCTGTAGACCACGAACGGAGTTCGTAAACCTATCTATTGGTTTGAGCGGACCACAAAAATGCTTAATGGCTCCATGTGGTGATCTAAATTGATCAATAATACAAGGCGTTTAGACTTCATTGGCAGTTGGGGGGGGGGTTGTTGCGGCCCGCCTCGAGCGGCAAAATTTCAAAATAAATAATAAATTTGAACTAAAAATTTGAACCAATTCTTTTCAAAGTTTTGTCGCACCTACAATTCAGACCGATTAAAATAAAAGTTGACCGAAGGAATAAAATATTAGAAGAAATGAAACGGTTAAGGATTTCAATACGTGAGGGGGGGGGGGGGCAAATTTGGCCTACGCCCGACAGCTTGGAAAATCTGGGTACTGCTAATACCCAAATCGTCGTAACAGCGTAGTGTCTGTGCAGAATCTACATGTACATTAGAACTACGGAGTGGACAGGGCGTTTTATGACCATTGTAGTTGAAAGGCCCTAAAACACCTGCAAAACAAATCTCAACTGTTTCAACTCAACGAATTTGGCGTGGGTCGCAGGTGACCCAAAAGTTGGAATGTGCTCACCCAAGGTTTATCAAAGACGGATGAATTTGGGGACAAACCCAGATGAGCTAATACGCAACATATAGCGATAATGACGTATGTATTTGACGATATTATCGCACGCTGAACAAAGAAATCTTTATCAGGGCTACAAAATTACAGTTAATCAACCATGCACTGAAGATAAATGTGTTGAAATTCTGCACATTCACAAAACATGAATCGCTGCTCTGTCTTTGCGACAGTCAAGGCCAAGCCTTGTGAACAAAGGGCCGAAGACCATTAGCACCACATTTGACGAATTTATTGAATGTGGACAATCCAGACAGCGCGGTCCACATTTGAGATACTAGCTTCTACTTTAATTGGAATGTTGTAAGCCGTTGTGCGATATTTAATACAGATATCTTGTTGCTCCCTGGAGAACCACGGGCCTGCTCCTTCCGACATCTTCTTATATAATTCTTCAGATGCTGTAGCCTGAATGGAAATGCCTGCTGCATGCTTTGTAAAACCTGACATTGGGATTTCCCACATGAGGGCCAATCGGAAACCTTCACTTCTTCGTTCCGCGATTTCTGACTTCTCGATATCTACAGTGACATTATCAATGCCATAGGTCAACACACCGCAAGTACCATACAGAATCCCAGGTGTGCTATGATACAAACAAGCTTCAGCATGTCCAGGTTTAATGGCAGGCGATGGAGGAATGGCGCACATGCCAGACCATAAATGATGGCACGGTTCTATGAGTTCTAGATCTCGATGATAGTTTCGAATTTCAATGGCACAGGCTCGATATCCTCCACAAGTGTTGGCGATCTGAGCAATGGATTGAGACTGTAACGAACTGCCCAACTTGATGGTTGACAGGGTTGTCGGCGGTACCACTTTCTTTTCTATTATACTCTCCATTTGTAAAACAGAACTGAGGATGCCACAAAACTAGATCACAGCACAGAAGAACAAACAACCGCTACGCTGTGGTGAGAGAGAGGTTATCAATTGAACGTTTTGAGAGATTAGGAAAGGGTGGAGTTACGATATCAGTAGATACTTCCCCCACTCCACCCAGTCCTCTTGTCACTTTGGAGCACGTACCACAAAATCCCAGGGCAATAAAGGTTTAAAAGCAATCCGATAGCCAAATTATACAACTAGAGGCTATCAATTGCAGCTTTGAGCTCCATTATGCTCAGATACGACTTTCAATAGGATAGCTAGTGGAGATAGAATGGCATCTGAATGGCATGAGAGGTAGATAGTACCACTCTTCAAGGGCAACGGAAATGTCCAAGTATTGTGGTAACTATAGAGGTATTAAGCTAATAAGCCATTCCATGAAGCTCTGGGAGAGAGTAATAGAATTATCGCCTCCAGGATTGAATTAGTGTCCATGGAAATCAGTTTGCGTTCATGCCAGGTAGGTCCACAATGGAAACAATCTTCATTCTGAGGATTGCTGGATTAGTTTAATGGGTTGGGGAGTAAGCCAAGTAGCCATAACAGGACGAATCATTAGGAGGCTGCTCGTGGAAGATGAGGAGGTAGGTGAATTAAAAAGTATGATTAAAAACAGTAGCGGTTCTAGCATATGCGAGGCCCTGTGCAAATTGAAAGTGCGAGGCCCTTTCCAAAAATTTGCAACTTGCAAAAGCGATGCCCCTGAAGCGCGAGGCCCCGTGCATTTGCACAGTTTGCACGTGCCTCAAACCGCCACTGATTAAAAAGTATAGGGCAGGAAAGAAAGATCTTCATGCCATCTTTATCGACTTTGAGAAGGCTTATGACAGTGCTCTATGACAGGTAGTGTGGGAGGTATTAAACACGGGGAAAGTAGAAGGGTTTATTCAATAGTCAGGATATGCGCAGAATCAGGGTAATGACACTTTTGGGAAATAACGGAGGCTTCCCAGTGAAGGGTAAGGTACACCAGGGTTCAGCACTGAGTCCAAACCTTTTCATTCTAACGGGAGTAGGAGAGTGAGCCCCTCAGTGCATGGTATTTGCTGACAATATTGCAAAACTTATTGACTCCAGAGAACAAGTAGAGAAGGTCATAAACGATGTTATTATTAGAGAGTTTGCTGAAAGTGTTACACACGTAATGTACCTACATACAAAGATCATGTAAATTTATGTAGGAATACAGGTACTACCAGAGTTTGCTGAATGTATAGATGACTTCATACGATTTTTATGTGCTGTAATCTAGGTACAACTGAAAGACATTGAAATTTAAGAATTGCCTCCAACATTTCCCCCATCGAACGTACGTCTGCATCAGTTCACATGAATCTTCACTTGCACGGAGCATCATGCAGTAGCTCTACCCAATGGGACAGCTGATGCATGTGCAATTAAAAATTTCTCCCTCTACATTACGTTTGAAGCAATATATGTCTCCAGCAAACTATTATTTATTAACATTCACATGGTGCAGTAGAGAGACCATAGAAAAGGGAGGGCTAGATATAAACATGAAGAAGACAGAGACCCACCAAATCTCCTCAATCCTGAATGCCTCCATGTCCCTTTGCACCACCTGCTCCCATGCCCATTTTGGTCTTCCTCTATTCCTGGTGCCCCCCTTACCCATAGTCCCATAATGAACCTAGTAAGTTCCTCCTCTCCCCTCCTCATCACATGCCCATACCACCTCAATCGATTCTCTCTCATCTTTTCTGTGATGTCTCTCACCCCAAGCTACAGTGGTGGTCAGCTATATAGCACACTACACTTTTGTAATCATTTCTAATTAAAATCTATTAAACTAAATATAATAATTGCATAATGTCGGTTTTAAATGAACTTTGGTTGTACAAAGATCATATTTAAAATGAAAAGCAAATTATAAAAGCAAACAGAAAAATGTAAGTGGACATTTAAGTGAAATTAACACAAAACCAGTTGGACATGTAAATAGCACAGTGGTGAAAACATCTGAATTTGTGCTAGTAAGTTAATAAGTGATGAAAATTAAGTTATAATATATTAATAATAAGTATATTTTAGCTATTTATTTTTTTTAAATAATATGATTTTAGGTTAAGTCATGGGTAGAAGCAAACATTGTATCCCTGAGCTAAGAAAACTGATATGGAATGCAAAACAACAAAATTGTTCAATATCCAGCATAGCTAAAAGTGTAAGGTGTTCTAGGCAAATGATTTACAATGCAATTCAGCACATAGAGAAGGACAAAACCTTTGAAAATACGATTAGGAAGTCTAGACCACGTAAAACTACAGCAAAAGAAGAACGAATTATTGCAAATATTAGTAAAAAAACCCACTTATGACGTCTAATGCCATTTACAAACAAGTAGCAATTGATCATAAAAGATCTTCCAGAACTATCAGAAGACGTTTAAATGACTTTCATTTACGTGGTTGTATAGCCCAGAAAAAGCCACTTGTCTCAGAAAAAAATCGAAAAAAGCGTTTAGCATTTGCCAGGGAGCACATTGGTAAACTGATTCAATTTTGGAAAAAAATATTATGGAGTGACGAGTCCAAATTTAATTTGTTTAGGTGTGATGGAAAAGCATATGTTCGCCATCCACCAAACTGTGCTGCAAATCCTCATTACACACTTAAAACTGTTAAGCATGGAGGTGGCAACATTATGGTCTGGGGAGCAATGTCCTGGCAGGGTACGGGTCCCTTACATAGAATTTTAGGAAGAATGGACCAGTACATGTACCAAGACATTTTGGAAAACATCATGGAGCCTTATGCTGATGATTATTGGCCCATTACATGGACATTTATGCAAGATAATGACCCAAAGCATAAAGCAAAATCAGTTATCCATTGGTTAAATGAGAAAAAGATTAAAGTTTTTGATTGGCCACCACAAAGTCCTGATTTAAATCCTCTAGAGAATTTATGGATGGATGTAAAAAGTGCAATTAAACACAATAACCATCAAATTTGAATGAGTTGATGGCCATTGTTGAAATGCATGGCAAAATGTTCCAGTAGAACGTTGTCAACATTTAATTAAAAGTATGGATAAAAGACTGAAAGAGGTGATAACTAAAAATGGTTATCCAACAAAATATTAATTTTGTGAGCCTTTTTTATTGTTTTTGCTGAAATGTGCTATTTATTTGACCAACCACTTATGTATTTTTTCTTAAAGATTAAGACATTATTGTTTTTTGTTTTCATTTTTCAATTGCAAATGTTTATTTATTTTGTAATAGGAATTATCATACTGTTGATTACAATATACATATTGTTTATTATTAAATTTCATTATTTTTTGATGTGTGCTATTTAGCTGACCACCACTGTACCTCTAACGTAATCGTTTTGGATTCCATTGGCTTGTGACATCCCACTCACGTAATGTAGCATTCACCTCTCAGCCACTTGCCTTAGCCTTTCATGGTTATTCCTAACTGCCCAACACTCTCAGCCCTACAGCATAGTGGGCCTAACGCACGTTTTGTAAACTTTGCCCTTCAACTTTATTGGGACATCACTTGCATGTCTCCACTTCAGCCATCTTATCTTAATCCGATGGGTCACATCAGAATCTATCTCCCATTGCTCTGGAAAACTGATCTTAAATAATGAAACTGTTGCATCACTGGTATCCCAACATCCCCACAACGAATCTCACCCCCTAGCCCCTGACCACTAAAAATGAAAGCTAGATACTCTGTCTTCTTCATCTTCACCTTAACTGTTCATCTACCTCTGCTGCTCAGCCTCTGCAGGGAATTACCCATTATGGCTGTTTGGTCTTTCCCCTACCCTTCTCTGCTGCGTGCCGACTTTATTATTATTATTAAGGCCCCTCTTTCCATTGCTGTTTTAGTGTCTTGTAGGCCTTTTTTTGCATCCTCTTTGGACTCCTCAAGCCTTCCCACATCATCAGCAAATACCAGAAACTGAGGGAACCATCATACATACCCTGCACTATCCTAATATGTCCTATATCAACCCCATTCTTCCTTTAAACGTTTCATACTACCTGTTTAGGTACTCTATCATAGACCTTTGGAGGTCAATGAATGCTGCATGGAGGTCCTTCTTTGCTGCTCTATGGTTCTCTATCATGTGTCTTAGAATAGAGATTGGTTCCATGCATAAACCCAAATTGATTTCCCTGGACACTAGTATGGTCTGAGGCGACCTTCTATGACTCTCTCCCACAGCTTCATAGAATGGCTCATCAGCCCTATGTGCCTGTAGTTTCCACAGTCCTGGGCATCACCTTTGCCTTTGAACAGTGGAACTATCCAACTCTCTTGCCATGCAGATGGCCTCCCTAGCCATGTAATTCCTGTGGTTCCCACAGTCTGCACAGTCCCCCAGTGTCTGCATAAGAACTATGCTGTGGATGGGGGTCTAATGACCTTTGCAGTTGACGGGCCCTAAAACTCCAACAAACATCAACAATGAACCTGATCCCCTATTTTCCTCCATTTATGTAAAGCTGCCTTATTTAATTTGAATGCAGCTTCCACCTCATTCCACCATGATGTCCACCTACCCTGAGAAGGGCCTCCTACTCTAACCATGCCAAACACTGACTCGCCATATCTAATTTTCTTAGCAACCCTGTCTGACATGGCGTTGGCTGACCCATCCCAGTCTGAGAGCCTCTTGCTTGAATTCATCTGCCTTGGTTGGCAACTTCCACCACCTAATGATAGATTCTCCTTTCTAGGTATGTTTCTTAACTACCCCCTTCATTAGGAATTCTATAATGACCAGCTTATGGCCACTTTCCTTCTGAAAATCCTCACTGAATAGTGCCCAGCAATCTTGGATCTCTGCCCTATTCTGCTCCCTAATCATAAAAATGTCTATTTGAGATTTCACCCTGTGGTGACTGGAAAGGGATTAGGTGCTTTCCCCTCTTCTTGAACCATGTGTGGGCTAATGCAAGGTCATGTGACCTTGCTGTCTAGAGAACTTTCTGGCCCTCACGGTTGATTTTCTCATTCCCCCATCCCCCATGTACCGCCTCATATCCCAAACTATCCATGTCCACATGGGCATTAAAGTCACCCCCAATAATAAGGCACTCATTTCCCTTTCCCTGTCTAATTGTGCTATCCACTGACTGAACCACCTCATCAAGCTCATTCCAAAAGCCTACCTTTGTTATGTCACCCAGATATGCTTGGGGGCATATGCACATATGAGGTGGAGCCCTATACCCTGCCTAACTACTGTGATTAACATTATCCTGCTACTAATTCTCTTGACTGAAGTGATCCCCTGTTGCAATTTGCTGTTCAACACAATGACCACCTCATTACTTCCTTCATCACTACTGGTGTAAATCAGTTTGTAACCCTCACCCAGGGCCCAAAATCTATTCCCCTCCCACTTGGTTTCCTGAAGGAATGCAATATTCACCTTGCCATGTTTGAGGATATCCTCTAGCTCCCCTGTTTTTCATCAGAGGGTCCCCACATTCCATGTTCCTAGCCTTAGTCTAACCCTATCTTTAGGGGGACAGCTCTGACTGGGGGCACCCCAGTCAGATATCCAGAACCTGCAACAATAGAGGGCGGGCTACCTGTGGGGGTGCCATCCTACCCCACAGGAGACACTCATTAGTGGTCTTATCATTATCATTACCAAGTGAGCAGAGGTCCCGCACTCGATTTTTCAACAGACAAACAAACACACATTATTTAATAATAATAGTAACAATATAAAGAAGTAAAAAATAAAGTATATAAATAAATTTTTCTGCTGTAGAAAAAATTGGGCTCCCAATGGATGAATAAAAAATATAATAAAATAATAAATAATGAAATGGGTAGATTAAAATAAATTAGAATAAATAAATAAATTTTTCCTGCTGTGGAAAGTTGGGCACTTAACTCCAGCACAGCATGGCGTCTGTCATTGCAGATGACACGTGAGCTAACGAAAGCATGAGGCTGCAGAAATAGTGGAACTATTTCCATGTTCCTGAAGTTCCCACACCATTTGACAGCCCAAAAATCTACAACCCTACCATGATCTTCAGTGGCTGGTAGTTCGCCTTGAAAAAATGATGGTTATTTCTTCTAATTTTCAGACCAGGCCTCTAAAAATACAAAAATTTTGCAGACCACAAGTAGCACCTGTAATACTAGAAGTGCCCTCTATCCCGACCTTCCATACTAACATAAATTAAACAAGGTGTGAATGCTGCAGTGCATGAGTGAGTTGTCAAGAGTGGAGAGAATTAGAAACGGATATATTAGAGGTAACCTGGGGGTGGTGGACATTGTGGAAAAATGAGGGAGAGTAGATTGAGGTGGTAGTTCCATATAATGAGAAGAGAGGAGGAGGTCTTAAGTCCATTACAGGAATGCATTTGAAAGCACTTAACCACAGAATGTGGTTGGAAGCACTCACAGCACGGGGAGACTGAAGAAGACATGGCAGCAGGTTGTCCATAAGAATATGGTAGTGTGTGGGGTGGATGGAGACTTGGTAGGAGATCGACAGGAGTGTAGGGCTAAAACCCGCATACTCACCTTGCAACAGGCGAGATAAGGATATGATGATGATGAAGATGAGGATGATGACGATGACGATGCTGTCGATGCTGGGATAGGATCGTTGAAGCTTTGTGGACAAGACCCAGCATTCGTCTTGCATCGTATTGGCCTAAAACCAGTGCCAGGATTACCATTGTGCTAGGTGTGCTTATGCACAGGAATGACTACCTTTATAGAACTACAGGGCCTCTCGACTTGAAGTCGAAAATAAGGATACCTCAAAACTTAACTAGCACAGGGCTTTATTTCTTCTAAATCTGGGACTATGTAAAACAAACACCAGCAGACATTGGGTGCTTAAGCTATGCATTGTCATACTTATGTGGAAAGAGAGAATGCATTAGTTTCCCAGGTGCATAAAAATGCAACCCAATCATGGAGAAATTTTCAGAAAATATTGCACATTTTTGTTTAAAATGTCAGGAATCTCATTTCCTGGAGGATAATCTCTATACAGGGTGGAATTTTTAAAGTAACCAATGCCTTTATTTCAAAAACTATAAGATATAGGAAAAATTGTTTAGGAAAGAGTTATAGTTGATAGAGGGGGACGTTCATTTCATAAAACTACAGATATTTCGGCAGTAGTTTTTCACGATAATGTAAAGTTATATTTTTTTAAATAGATACGGGTGTTTTTAACTATTGAATTGCACAGCTCTTAAGTTCAGACACCATGCAATATTATAACCAACAAAGCATTAATTTACTTGCCAAAAAAATTTATATTATGGTTGTGTAATGTGGTGTTTGAACAGTGGGGTAGGCGTTGTTGTCACACACATCAGAACGCCCCATTTCAGAACCAACCAGAAACCTTAACTTTCTAGTCTCAAGATTCTTCATTTTTTGTCCTCAACGGTGATGTGATCAATGCCATAATCCAACATACCCCAAGTGTCGTTTTTCTATTTCATATTTGTTTTATGGCCCTTCAACTACAATGGTCATTAGTACCCCATCCACCCCATAGTTCTAATGAAGAGTCTTCAAAGACACTCTGCTGCAATGACTATTTGGGTATTAGCAGCACCCAGTGTTCAAAATGGTAACCCATGCCAATACTATCTGACGCTGCGTTGCATAACTTCACTGATCAGATGGAACTGACGTGTCCAACACAGTCTAGCTGCTCCCCCAAGTGTCCTAAGAGCACTGGGTGTACTGTGATTCAGAGAGGATTCACCACGTTCAGGCTTAATTGCTGGTGATGGAAGAATGGCAGACATGTTAGACCAGAAATCATGACCTGGTTCTACCTGATTGACTGGTATCCAAGACTATCGTGAATATGATTTTAACGAGGAATGAATCCTTGAATGTAGTGTCACATCCATGTTTCCATTCAGAGGTTAGAGAGGGATACCAGACCCTGCTTGAGACACCAAAAATAGTATAGTAAAACCTCTGTAATATTGTCTCTGATCAGATTGCCACTCGTTTATAATGCTACCCTTAGTCCCACCCATCACTTATTGCCTTCCATACTATTACCAATAAAATATTTCCCCTTGCTGCATAAATAGGGTTAAAACCACTGTTAACATTGCCCCATCACAATATTTCTTTTATTACTTTCCCTGTTCTTTCCAATACACCATACAGTGAAACCATGATGACGAAAACCCCAGATAATTAAATTTTCTGGCTAATCAAGACAGAGTAGGTCCCAGCCAATGGTATACGTTGGGTAATGAAGACTTGGATAATGCATCATGTAATCGTTTGCAAGTAATGGTTTGAAAATTTTTGTGATGTTAACCTTCAAGCGCACGCATAGGCCGCAAAGGGGTAAAGGTGAGGTTGGGTGGGGGTAAAGGTGATGGCGATGGGAAGAATGGGAAAGAGAATCATAAGTATAATAGTACAAAGTGTTGATTGGTTGGGGTAGGGAAAGACTGAATTTTTACACAGCCGGCAGTAAGTAGGGCGGCCTAAGTTTACACACTCCACGGAACTCCTACTGCTGGGAATCATTCCCTTCATAAAACCTGGAAGCAGGTTGTAAGAATTGATGTGATATTATCATTGTGTGCTATGTTAGGTAGATGCTGGTGAATGAGCACCAGTGCCAGCACCTTTGATAACTGGACCTTGAGACTGGTAGAGACGGCGCTTAGCCAGTTGGTGACAGAGGCTTTGCGCTGCAGATGATGTTGGCGGTTGATGGGCACCTCAAATTATTTCTTACATCCTACCCGTATTTAGTACTCGGGGAACACGGCTCTCTCGGTTACCCGTCCGAACAACTCTGCCGACCTGAATGGGCGTCCACTTGTTGGGCTCCGTGGTAGGCGGCGACTGTGGACAGGGAATTCAAAATGTGCACCCAAATGAGGCAAAATTCAAAAAACGGATTTAAAACGGTTTAAAACCCCAGACCTGCGGCCGTCAGGGCCCTTTAACTACAACGTCATTAGAGCCACGTCCACTGAATAGGGCCGGGGAGCGGCGAGTTGCGTTGGACACACCAGTTCTCGTCTGATCACTGAAGTTAAGCAACGCAAGCCCAGTTAGTACTGACATGGATGGTCGCTCGGGAAAGCTGGGTACTGCTAATACCCAATAATCGTCGCATTAGTGTAGTGTCCATGCAGTCTATGCATTAGAACTATGCAATGGACGGGTCTCTAATGACCTTGAAGTTGACGGGAGCTTAAACACCAACAAACAAACAAACAACAACAACTGAATAGTTTTAATGCAGAGGCTGCACAAACACTACACTAACGCCACGATGATTTTTGAGTACTAGCGGTACCCAGTTTTCCCAAGCGGCCACGCATGTCAGTAGTATACTAGCTGGGGTTGCATTGTTTAACTTCATTTAACAAACGAGAAGTGGTGTGTCCAACGCATTAAACTGCTCACCTGTCAGGAGTGCATGAGGTTGCCCAGGGCCATTGTTATCATGCATCTACAATGTCCCTAGGTTGCACACCTTGGCTCCCATGGCAGATAATGCATCGAGTGTCTTCTGTGGGGTAGACCGCCGTCCCCAATGGACAACCCATCCAATATTCCAGCAATTTTCAGACGCCCGGCTGGGGTGTTCCCAGTCAGAGCAGTGTCATCAAGAATAGGGGCTAATATTTGATTAGGATCGTGGAAAGTGGAGACCTTTACACGAAAGATGGGGAATTAGTTTGAATCTTAAAGCATAGGAGGATTAGTGTAGCTTTTCTGCAGGAAACCATGTGGAAGGGTGATAGATCAAGGGCCCTTGGTGAGGGTTACAAGCTTATATATACAGCCAGGGAAGGGTGATGAAATGCTTTGGGTGTAGTATTGAATAGCGAGCTGCAGCAGTGGATCACCTTAGTTAAAAGAATTAATAGCAGGTGAATGTTAGGGCCTTCACCCCTCAAACTGATCACTCACTAGATTTTCTGGTAAGGCAGTGTAAAGGGAGTGAGCGTTTATTTATTGGCGGTCCATCGGGGATTGGGGTATGGACCGGCAGAGAATCCTTGATTCAGCTAGAGGGTGATGTATAATGAATTCTGCAGGTGAAAGAACCCTGTCTTATGGACCGGGTGGAGGAAGCAAAATTTCCAGCTGTAGGAGCTCACCCTGTGGCTTCAATAGAATGCATAGAGCAGTGGTGGCGAACCCTTTTTTGAAGGTGGGTCACAATAACATGAAAAAGAACCAAAATGTTGTCCGTGGGTGAGGCGCAAGCACTATTTAATATAGAGTTAGTGGTGAACGTCGACGATGACGATACGAACGATATGAGGTCAAATGAGGCAACTGTGCATGCTCACGAAAAGCAGACCAGCAATTGAGCTTGCGCATTTGCCTCATTTGACCTCTTATCGTTCGTATCGTCATCGTCGACGTTCACCACTAACTCTCTATTTTTATAAATAAAAAATTCTTATTAATAATGAATAAATTAGTTTATTAAAGTAGCATATAGAGAACATCATCATAATACCCTTATCTCGCCTGTGACAGGCTCAGGTTTGCAGGCTCTAGCCCACCAGGTTCCCGTCCACCACACACACTATGAGACTATGATTCTGGGATGGGTCACTTAAAATTGCACGGTGGATCACTTTATGACCCACGGGTCACAGGTTCGCCACCACTGGCATAGAGGTTGCAGCTTTGGTCGGCAACCAGCTGTGGGAAAACATTTTGCAATATATCGCCCTTGTGTCCACTCAGAGGCACAAGATGGGTACCCGACCCTGCCATAGGCAGGAAGAGGGTAAGAAGTTACTTGTAACCAGCCCTATGCACACATGAAGTGGGTGACTAGTAGATTAAACAACTACATAGCTTTGTTACCCAGCAGTCATCATCATCATCATCATCTCACCGTTCTCCCGCCTGGGGCAGGGTCGGGTCAGCGGATTCTAATCCTCCTCTCCCACCTATCCCCCACCAGGTCCCTCTCCACCCTACATGCCTCCATGTCCGCCTGCACCACCTGTTCCCACGTTCGCTTTGGTCTTCCTCTACTTCTGGTTGCCCCGATCATCTGCAGTCCCACAATGGCCCTAATAAGCTCCTCCTCTCCCCTCCTCATCACTTGCCCGTACCACCACAACCGATTCTCTCTCATCTTTTCCGCAATGTCCCCCACCCCCAAGCTACCTCTAACGTAATCATTTCTGACTCGGTCGGATATAGACACCCCACGCATGTAGCGCAGCATTCGCATCTCAGCCACTTGCATTTGCCTTTCATGGTTCTTCCTAACTTACCAGCACTCTGACCCATACAGCATAGCAGTCCTATCAACGGTTCTGTAAACCTTGCCCTTCAACTTTATTGGGATCCGACGGTCACACAGGACCCCACTTGCCTGTCTCCATTTCAGCCATCCTGCATTAATCCTATGGGTGACATCAGAATCTATTTCCCCATTGCCATGGAAAGCTGATCCTAGATCGCGAAACTATTTCTGCCTCACTCACCCTGTCCACAGCCTGTGGTGTAAGTGGGTTTCTGCCTGTGACCATTGCACCACGGTTTTGCATTTAAGAGACTGTGGTAGTATTCCTCCCACCGTTTGATTACCTCTGCTGGTTGAAAAAGGACCCTACCCTTGGTATCCTTGACCATTGTGGCCCTGGTAACATCCTTACTAGTCCTATCCCTGGTCCTGGCCAGTCTAAAGACTGCATTCTCTCTTTCCCTTGTCCCCAACTTTTCATATAGAGCCTCATACTTCTGCTACTTGGCCAGGGCAATGGTCCTCCTGGCGTTTTTCCTTGTCTGAACATAGTCTCTCTTTGAAACCTGATCCCCTACCTCTCTCCACCTATGGAAAGCCTCCTTCTTTAGTTTAATGGCAGTTTTCACCTCCTCATTCCACCACCAAGTCTGCCTGCCTTGATAATTGTCTCCTACTCTACCTAAACCTAACAGTCCCTCCCCACATCTAATTTTCCTAGCAACCCTGTCCCACATGCCATTGGCTGACCCATCTCAATCCCAGTCAACCTGGCTGAGAACCTCCTGCCTGAATTCATCTGCATTGGTAGGCAACTTCCACCACCTGATAACTGATTCTCCTTTCCAGGTATGATTCCTGACTTCCCCCTCCACTAGTACTTTTGTCATCAGCAGCTTATGACAACTTTCCTTCTAGAAATCCTCACTGGGAAGTGCCCAGCAATCCTTGATCTCAGTCCTGTACTATTCCCTAACCATAAAAAAGTCTATTTGTGACATCTCCTGTGGTGTTTGGTAAGTGATTAAGTGCTTCTTCCTCTTCTTGAACCATGTATTGGCTATTACAAGGCCATGTGATCTTGGTGTCTCTAGAACCTTATGCCCCTCAGGATTAATCATCCCATACCCCAATCCCCAATGTACTTCCTCATATCCCATACCATCCTTTCCAACGTGGGCATTAAAGTCCCCCCAATAATTAAGCACTCATTTCCCATGCCCTGTCTAATTGTGTTGTTTGCTGACTGTACTACTTCATCAAAGTCCCTCCAGAAATCTGCTTTAGTCGTTTCACCCAGGCCTGTTTGGGGGCATAAGCATTTATGAGGTGGAGCCCTATACCCTGCTCAATGACTTTGATATTACAAAATCAATGCCATTTGATGCTATTCATGATATTTTGGAGGGAGTTTTCCAAACAACTTTAAAGGAGGTTCTAAAATCTTTAATTACAAGGATTTTTCTTTTGACTACCTAAAACAAAAAAATGCTTTATTTGACCATCATCCATGGGAACTGAATGGCAGACCTTGTGCCAAAATCACAAAGACAATGATATTTAGCTCTGGAAATTTATGAGAAACAGCATCTCAAAAGTGCCTAGTATTCAGACTCTTGCCAATGTATGTTGCAAAGAAAATTCCAGAAGGAGATAGATATTGTGATATATATTTTCCACTCAGACAAATTGTGGATATAGCATTTCCTCAAAACATTCCAAGTGATATCATTTCATATTTTGATGATATTTTTTTTGACTTTCTATCATCATTTCATGAAAATTTTCCAAATGTAAAGCAACATCCAAAAATGCATTACTTAGTTCATTATGCAGATATGATGCTTAACTTTGGACCACCTGTTTCATATTGGTATATGAGATTTGAAGGGAAGCATGCTTACTTTAAGAAAGTTTCACCACATGTGAAATCATTTGTTAATATTACAAAAACCCTTGCTACTCACCATCAGTTTCTGGAAGCTTTACATCTTTCATCAGGAGCTGTATTTTGTGACCCACAAACTAGTACTGCTTTATCTAAAACTAAACTCTCTGAAGAGGAAATATGTCATTTAAATGGCATGGGAATAGAAATTTCAAACATTCCCATAAAAGTTGACTCATTTACTTATGATTTTATTACTTATAAGGTGAATGGCATATATTTGATAGGTTTTGAAAATGATATGCCTAAATTCATCCACTTACAGAAAATTTGGATGTTTGAAAATGAATACTATTTATATGGTCACATATTATCTGCAGTATATTTTCATTATCATTACCATGCATATGTTGTTGAAACAAAAATTTTATGCATTCGATTAGCCAAGGGATATTATTGAACATCAGATTCATTACCTACATGTAATCTCTGGTATTCAGTTTGTTAATTTGAAGTATGGACTTTTTGATAGCATTCAAGTTGCATAAGTAGTGCAGGTTCATCATAAAGAGAATATTCAAATCATACATAAAATTTTAAAATTAATTTTGAAAATTGTAACATAATTGTAACAATTTAATGCACATGTATATTTTTGGATAAAAACTATTGGATTAATACTCTGTCAAGCATGAATAATTAAAACATAATAAGGTGATCCCTGAAAGCATCAAAAATATGAAATGTAATGCTAAGGTATGCTCAATATAATCATCTTGCCATATTAATAAGTGAATGGTGCTTAATGTACACCATTCAGGCAATGGGTGCACAAACACTCAGCACAACCATAACACCTTTTAATGTGCTTGGATTTGATCAAAAGGTGTTTCACTGTTGGAACACCATTTAGACACCATTTAAGGAGTATATGCTGGAA
>JAAFCE010001036.1:61803323-61815954 GCA_013389805.1 Trigoniulus corallinus | reverse complement strand
TAAATGTTAATAACACCTCTTGGACAGCATTTATGGTGTTTGGATTTGAGGTGTTGACTGAGTGGTAAGTGATTTTGTCAACAATAAATTTATTAAACTGTTAATTAACTGATTCAGGAATTGATGAACCTTCCAAACAGATGGGAACAATAACATTAAGGAACTACAGATGAGATTAACAAGAAGAATAATGGATTTTAAGAGTGGAGGGAAAACATGTCTGATACCCAAGATGGCTCAAACAGAATTGTCCGTTTGAATCCAGAAAATAGAACTCCTCTTCTATTTTCTGGGTTCCTTCTAAGGACTGCACATGCATGGCCATTGACTAAGATTAAAGTTGATGGTTATTCATACTGTTTTTAAGCTGGCAACATGGTACAGTACTGACCAAAGTATTATAAAATACCTCCCACAAAAGAAAGTTCAATTGCAAAGCCACAGTGTGTAATTCAATTGAGAGAAGGATTAATGCAAACAAAAATTACCCAGGCATTAAATATCTCTGTATCTGCAGTTTGCATAATTATTTAATACAAAAGGACACTGGGATTGTTGAGGACAAACCAAGAAGTGGCCATCCAAAAGTGTTGACAGAAAGAGAAAAACGAGGGGTCATTAGAAACTGCCTTAAGAACTCACAAATGACTGCAGCAATGGTCACAGCAAGTGTCACATCATCATCTGGGAAGGAAGTGAGTACACAAACAATTAGGAATGTACTCCACAGTGCAGGAATTAAAGGGCGACGTCCCAGGAAAAAAACATTCATTAGTGAGGCCAACAGAGTGAAACGTCAAACCAATAGACTTTTGGAAAAATGTGATCTTCACTGATGAAAGTAAGTTCAACATTTTAAAGCCAAGATGTATTCTTACCATATGGAGGAAAAAAGGCACTGCTTTGGATCCTCTAAATGTCCTGAAAACTGTGAAGCATGGAGGTGGTGCAGTTATGGTTTGGGGCTCCTTGACACTCTCTGGTGTAGGAAATCTCCATTTCATCAATGGCAACATGTCAGTTAGATCCTATGTTGAGTTGTTAACCAGCAATTTGAAAGGAAGTGCTTTAAAATTGGGGCCTTGGGGCACATTTATTTTCCAGCAGGACAACGATCCTAAGAATTCTGCCAAACTCAAGAGTGGCTCCTCTACAATGTTTGCCATCTGCTCAAAACACCACCCCAGTCACTAGACCTTAACCCCATTGAAAACCGGTGGCATCTTTTGGACCAAAACATCAGGCAGCAGAGCATTACTGGTAAAGACAGCCTTGTTGCTGTACTGAAGGATGAATGGGAGAAATCCCTGCAGAAACCACTAGATGTTTATTGGAATTGATGCCCCGATGCTTGCAGGCTGTCACTGCTACAAAAGGCATATGCACAAAATATTAATTTTCAATTTAAGTTAAAAATGTTCAAAACACCTGATTTTTCCAAACTTTTTGTGAGGGGTAGAGTTAATATTTTTACAGTTTTAAAACAGTGCTACATTTTATTATGATTTCCATTTATTTTACATATAAGACAATATGTAATAAATGCTTAAACATCAATTTGATGTTGTTTCCACATCATTTATCCTTTGTGTAACACATTTACTGACTTTTCCAAACTATATGTGCCAACTTTATATGGATCAGAGTGTTGGGCAGTGAGGAACAGCCACTTAAATAGAATGCAAGTAGCCAAGATGTGAATGCTGTGGAACATGAGGAGCATGTTGAGAGCTGATAGAATTAGGAATGCATATATTAGAGGTAACCTGGGGGATTTGACCTTGCCAAAAAAATGACGAAGAATAGGCTGAGGTGGTATGGACAAGTCATGAGAAGAGGGGAAGAGGAACTCGTTTGGTGTATCCCAGCAATGTAAGTGGTCTGAGCACCCGGGTAGGGGGAGACTGAAGCAGACGTGGGAATAGGTTGTCAGTAAGGATATGGCAGCGGGGACTTGGTTGCAGATAGACGGGGATGGAGGGCTAGAACCCACAGGGGCGGGATAAGGATATTATGATGATGATATAAGAACGTGTTCAATCATTCAAGGGTCTCTTCTGGTTGAGGCGCTGAAATAAATCCATTGTGCTTCACTTGTGCTAACCGGAAGTGAATGCTAATGCCCAACTTAAAAATGTTCCCCCCTTTTTTCTTTAGATCCTTCAATTGCAGAACAAGCCATGATGTATTCTGGCTTGGAACTACCTAATGAGACAACAGCATGTACAGTAAAACCTGCCTAAACTGGACCTTGTATAAACCGGAAACCTGGCCAAACGGAAAATAAATTTTGGAACGGAATGATTTCCCATTTAAAATACTACTCTAAACCAGAAAACTACCTAACGCGGAAGCGGAATAAGTTTTGGGAACTGTTTACATAAATAACCTGACTAAGACGGATTATTTTATGCATAACACTACAATGCAGGCATTAATTTTGAGCGTGACAGTACATGCACCGAAGTTCTAGGGACCATTACGGCCATATACACACAGAGCTACCCAATAGTGAAGCAATGACAATGTACTTTAAAAGACATGTGGTGGCAGGGGCGGATTGCAGCCATCAGTACTGGCAGCCATTGCTCCCCTCTCAGTGCCTCACTGCACATCCGTCAACTGATGCATGGTTCGACTCTGCAACTGATGAGGCATTTTTGCATTTGATATTCCCGTTTCTATTCTGCCAGTCCAATCTGCAGTTGGCTAAATCACTGAACATAGGGCATTGACTAAGGGGCAGTAGAGGACCTATTGTAATTGCTAGCTAGATTTATACTAAGGGATTCTGAATATTTAAAAATATTTGGGGTGCAATTTTTTGAAGTGCTCCCCCTTGATCCGCCTCTGGATCAGCCCCTGTATGGGTCCGGAGTAATTTTTTAGCTTATGGGTTTTTATTTTAAATTTCATCATCCTAATATAAGGTGATCATTTTTTTGTACTTTGTTTCATTAAAACACAGCCCTTTGTAAAACGGAAACCTGTGTAAACGGAAATTTTTTTTGGGAACGATCAGGTTCCGTTTATACAGGTTTTACTGTATTAATTTTTAGATACACCTTCTGCCATCCTGCAAAGTGACGTCATGGTAGGGCCCACCTGTTCATAATATACTGAATTCTACCTAGGCCCCTACCATTGGGCAAATTAGTTACACGGCCTTGGGAGCAGCTAAACTGCCGGCAGACACCACATCTCCTCGAAAAGGTCACAAGTATTTTCTACTTATTTAGGGTGACCATTTTTTTCCCCGTCACCCAAGAAAAATTTTTTTTTTCTCTTTTTAAAATCTTTTTCAAAGTCTTTTCAAAAAATTATTTAAAAAACTAAATAAATGAAAACAAAACATACAAATGCAGTTAAAAAATATTGAAAGTATGAATAATTTGCACAGATGATTGTTGTATTTTGCTAATACAGTATGTCACTCCCCACACATAAAAATATGCTTATATGCATTATATGCTCAATGCCACCAATGAAAAGCTCCGAAAATAACAGGATCCGTCTGTGGAAATACTCATCATCTCACCCTTATCCTGCCTGTGGCAGGGTCGGGTCTGTGAGTTCTTATCCACCACTCCCATCTATTCCTCATCAGCCTCCCATCCACCCCAAACGTCTTTACTGTATGTCCCGTTGTACCACCTGCTCCCGCATCCGTTTTGGTCTTTCCGTACTCCTGGTGCCACCAATCAACTGCAGTCCCACTATGGAGAGAATAACATCCTCCTAATCACATGTCTATACCACTGCAACCTACTTTCTCTAATCTTTTCTGCAATGTTTCTCACCCCTAGCTACCATTAATGTAGTCGTTTGGATCATGTCCTATCCCAACCCCCCCCCACTGATGTAGCTCAGCATTCACATCTTCGTCACTTGCATTTTCCTTTCATGGTTCTTCTTGACTGCCCAACATTCCGGGCCATACAGCATAGCTGGCCTAACGATAGTTCTGTAAACTTTGCCTTTCAATTTATTGGGACCCGTTGGACACCCCGGGCTCCACTTGCCTGTCTCCACTTAAGTCATTTGTATGGGGAAATACTATAGAGGCTAAATTTATTTTGACAAACCACTAAACGAATTGTTAATTCCGGGACGCATATCCATGGGGGACACAGAGCTGAAATCCGGGACGGATGGTCACTCTATGCTTATTGCAACACCACACATCACCACCAGATCCATTGTGCTTGGTTTGTTGAGTTCAAAGTATAAGGTTCACTTTTTCGGTCGAGGTGGATTTTTGGGGTAGTCTTCACTACTGCTTTCGCCAGATTGCCAAATTTTGCGTGCTTGAGGCGGAAAAGAGGCACCATTTGAAATAATTTGGTTAGAATACGCGATGTAATCTCCTAAAGTTGGGGTTCCTGTGGCATGCGTTGGGTTCCCCTCAGGGTCACCGCGAAATATGGAATATTCAATATACAGTATAAAGTAAGTATAAGGAGGGCGAAAATATTTAAAAATTGTGAAATACTCATAATATATAATGAGGTTGGGGGGGGGGTGGGCAAATGTGCAGTTTATAGCTGGGGGCAAAACCTAGCTACTTCAGGATAGTTAGGTCAAGTTTCATGAAGTAGTATTTATTTCCTTTTATTAACTTTACTAATGAATTGTTAATCATCCGGAGAGCGTCTGTCTTCCGGGACAACGCTTGAAGGGAAAGTCCAACACTCTCCGCCATAAGCAGGGTGGTAAACGTAATCTATTCATACTTTTCAAATTTCGTGAACGGTGAAGTTGTGCGTGACGCAAGCTCAAAATGTCACTCATTAGTAGTGCTCTACACTCAAATTTTATTTTTAGGTGAAACTTATCTTACTGGACTACTTGTTGGCGGCATTTTTCTAATCCTGTTCTTGTCTTCTGGGATAGTAATCTGGATACGGTAAGTACACTGACTGCATTCTTATATTGCATTTCGAAATTTATATTTTAAGGTGGTCACACATGATCGATCCAATAGACCAAATGGCCCTGCGCCGATCCAGAACTCACAATGTGTGGGGGAACTGAAATAGATTGCTGTGGATAGGCAGGTCCGACTAGATTTTCGTCGAGTTCGAGATCCACAAAAACGAGCCGAGGCTCTGCGTTATCCTCATCCAAATCCTTTCAGTATGAAGTCATACCTCGAGTCGGAAAGTATGGCCTCTAATAGCAGCCCTGTCCGTGGAAAATGCAAACTACAGCGGCAGATAAGCAACTTCTAATTCATTTGGTCTCTATGGCAGGGTAGGGTACCATTTTTCATCACAATGGACACATGGGCAATCTACTGGATGGCATTTTTACACAGCCGGCTGCCGACCAAAGCTACAACAGCTAGGCTTATTTATCGTCGACCTATTGTTCGTAGGGGCAGTGGCATACCTTGGACATACAGCTGGCGACCCTTTGGGAAAATACAGCATACAGCTAGAGTAGAAGTTTAGGAGCCTCTGCTGTAATAGATTAGTGGGTATTCATCATCTTACCATTATCCCGCCTGTGGCAGGATCGGGTCTGCAGGTTCTGGCTCTCCTCTCCCGTCCGTCTCCCACAAGGTCCCCATCCACCCCACACACTGCCATGTCCTTATGGACAACCTGTTCCGGCACTTGTGTAGTTTAGCGGGTACAGCACACTTTAATGTTTTAAAGCATACTACGAAGTGTCCACTTAAAAGTGTGCTTTGTTAGAGGATAATAAGTGTATAGTCCGCGCACCCAAAGAATGCAGTTGGGAAAAATGAACTGCCCCAAGAATAGGGGAATAAGGTGCATTTACAATGCCCATCACAGCTTGACCACACTTGACCAAGCTTTGATGAGCATTGTAAAACTTTAAATGTATGGACAATGGGATAAAGGCCAAGGGGGCAAAGGGCGCCTGGACAACTTACAAATGCGTTACATATAAGGGGGCGGTGGCAAAGGACCGGATTGCCAAGGGCGTTGGTGACGAACCTTTTTTGAAGACGGGTCACAATGTTAAAAACAAAAAGTTATCCATGGGTCAGGTGCAAACACTATTTAATTTTATGAATAAAAATAAATTATTATTACTAGAAAATCAAGTTTATAAAGTTTAACAATGAATAAAGGGTGAGGTCTGCGGGTTCTAGCCCTCCACTCCCACCACGTCTCCATCCACCCCACACATACCATATTCTTACAGACAACATGCTCCCACGTCTGCCTTTGTAAAGTAGCAAATAGAGAACAAACACCTCCTAACCCTTTTCCCACCTATAGCAGGGTTGGGTACCCATCTTGTCACTTGGAATTGCTCCCTATATTGATCAGTGTTTTTCCACAGCCAGTTTCTGACCAAAACTGCAATTCCTCTGCTTATTTATCGTTGGGTCTACTTTTCGTTTTGGAATTCCACTGATGCGTCCCTGGCGCTCCTTGCCGTCACAACGCCAGGGAGTGACCTCTTGCACCTGGAAATGTTATATATACCCAGAGGCGTTCCAACATAGTGTGCCATGTGTGCAATGCACACAGGCATTCTACTTGGCGCAGTACTAGCTTCTTAGATCCAGCCCCCTGATCTGCGATAGCCAGGGATAGGATGTGAAAGAAGTTGCACCCGGGGCCTCATTCCCAAAAGAGGTCTACCCACCTTGGTCCATTATTGAACCTAGAACTACTGCCGCAGTTACCAAGTGCACTACCCACTGCACCACCGAGGATTTAGAGCGCCAGGGCGCCTGTGTGCATTGCACACATGGCACACTGTTGGAACGCCTCTGGGTATATATAACATTTCCAGGTGCAGGATCTTGCTGCCTGGCGTTGCAACGCCAAGGAGCGCCAGAGACCAGGGGTGGGTCTACATAGGGACTAATAGGGCTTAAGCGGTGGGCCCCCAAGTGTCAAGGGGCCCCACAAAAATTGAATTATCATAAACATTTAATACTTTTTGATATACAGTGAGCACTTATCATATCTTAAAAATAGTTAATATTAATAATATAATAAAAATGATTATTTATACTATTATTCATTGAATTTTAATCATTGTGACATTATTGAACTTCAATAAGCCCTAAGCCACGAGTAACCTAGATCCGCCCCTGCCAGGGACGCCTCAGTGGAATTCCAAAACGAAAAGTAGACCCGCCGATAAGTAACCATACAGATTGCAGTTTTTGTCGGCAACTGGCTGTGGAAAAACACTGATCACTATAGGGAGCCATTCAGAGTGACAAGATGGGTACCTGACCCTGCCATAAGTGGGAAAAGGGTTAGGAGATGCTTTGTTCTCCATTTGCTACTTTAGTGCAGCCAGGTTGTGTTGGACACACCAGTTCCCGTGAGATAACTGAAGTTAAGGAGCGAAAGCCCACGTCAATACCAACATGGGTGGTTGTTAAAGAACGTTTGGTGCTGCAAATTAACCCTCTCCTTCGTCCTATCACCTACTTCCCCATCTCCCGTGGGCAGCCTTCTAAGGATTCGTCCTGTTATGGCTGCCTAGAGTACTCCCCAACCCATGAAACTAATCTAATCGAAAAAGGCAGACATGGGAGCATGTTGTGTGTGGTGTGGATGGGGACCTGGTGGGAGATAGGTTGGAGTGGAGGGCTAGAATCAGCAGACCTGACCCTTTATTCATTATTAAACTTCATAAACTTTATTCATTATTAATAATAATGTATTTTTATTCATTAAATTAAATAGTGGTTGCACCTGACCCATGGAAAACTTTTTTTTCCAACATTTTGTTTTTAACTTTGAGACCCATCTTCAAAAAAGGTTCGTCACCAACGCCCTTGGCAATCCGGTCCTTTGCCACCGCCCCCTTATATGTAACGCATTTGTAAGTTGTCCAGGCGCCCTTTGCCCCTTTGGCCTTTATTCCATTGCCCATATAGTTAAACTTTAACAATGCTCATCAAAGCTTGGTCAAGTGTGGTCAAGCTGTGATGGGCATTGTAAATGCACCTTATTCCCCTATTCTTGGGGCAGTTCATTTTTCCCAACTGCACTCTTTGGGTGTGCGGACTATACTTGGTTAGAGGATAACAAAATGTTATACTGCAAAGCCATACATGTCTCAGCAAAGTAATGCAAACGAAATTAAAACTACTGTATTATCTCGTGTATAATATGCACCTGTGTATAATATGCACCTGTGTATAATATGCACCTGTGTATAATATGCACCCTAAGTTTTAAGACTTAGTGAAAGTAAAATATTAATGCCCATGTATAATATGCAGGTTAAGTTTGCCAGTTCCCAATTATTTCAGATGATGATTGTGAAGAATTTTTAGGCATTTAATATCGGTATTGTTGGACATAACTGGAGTTAGAATATTTATTTTTATTACAGGACTTGTTAATTTTTCATAGTATTATGCAAGTATTATTATATCTATGGTTATACTTGTATCTATGGTATGAAGGTAAATAAAGGGTAGATAGCTAAATATTATATTTATAAAAGTATCTCAAAACAGCATCTAATAGAAGTTAAATGAGGTTAATAAGTAAACATGTCTCTTCTTGCTTTCAATGGATGATCCAATATTCTTTATGCGTGTTTAGTGTTCTCTGATAATGGCTGAAATTTTTACACCTATGTATAATATGCACCCAGGCTTTGAATCCATTTTTTTGGGAATAAAGTGCGTATTATACACGAGATGATATGGTAAATTAAAATGAAATTTAAATGAAATTAAAAGCCAGACACTCGTACAAATACATATAAAAAAAAGGAATAAAAAGTCCTAATTCACAGCTTCAGGATAAATGATCCGAATTTGCTCGATCAGGTGGTGGAATGGATGATCGTCATAGCACTGGTGCCATAGAAATTATGCAAGATAATTGTCCAGCATTGCACAGTGGGTTCCAAAAAGTGGGTTCCAAATCTTTTTTTTT
Organism: Trigoniulus corallinus; assembly: GCA_013389805.1. Lineage (NCBI taxonomy): Eukaryota > Metazoa > Arthropoda > Diplopoda > Spirobolida > Trigoniulidae > Trigoniulus > Trigoniulus corallinus. The sequence goes on along the minus strand of JAAFCE010001036.1, from coordinate 61,807,057 downwards.
TGCTTTCTGACAAATCGATTCAACATGGTTTGTGGTGGCATGTGTCACTGGATCAACAAAATTCAGCAAATGGTTCACAGTTAGGTGTTGGTAACCAGCATTGCCTAATGTATGGTAAGCACCCCAAAGGTCCAAAACTATAGTTGATCCAGGAAGAATGTATTCCTGAATGATTGGCAAAAGTGTGGCAGCATCTTGCCTGTTAAGCAAAACCATGAAGCTTTCCTTGGTGTCAAAATCATAGCCACCAAACACCCATTTCTCCCTCACTAAGCAACCCTGGTTATATTTCTGATGGATGAAGCAACTGTCATCAATTTCTACAGTATGGTTAATTCCACCGATCCAAATCAGATTTTGGAGGAAGTATTCATCACAGATATCACATCAAAACTGTTTCCAGTCAACAGCTGTTTTACTGCTGATACCCACTTCCTGCATAATAAACTCCTGGTTGTTGATGTTAAATGCCCAGAAGTAAGCCAACAGGAGAATTTGTGTAATAGTGAGGTGGCTGCCTTGGAAAAACGAATCTTTGCAGATTGAGGATTTTCTATGGCATGCATGTCCACCACTACAATGCCAAATAATTCCATTATCTGTAGTAGTGTTTTCTAGCTGCATTTGTAAGCCACAGCCATTTGCATCACAGGCCCTTTCAGTTTTCACTAACCCATGGTTTTGACACCATAGGATAGCATCACAGTTAGTTGCAATCACATTAAATAAATCCTGCATGGTAAAAAAATCTTAAATCATTTGCCATTTTATGATGTTCACCTTCCTTTGGTTCTAAAAGTTGTGACCAAAAATTCCCCCCCCCCCCCAAAGCTACATTTACCTCCAATGTTTATAATTTTATTTGTTAAATGTGGCACCCTTTGAAACTTATGTGCACCCTTTCACACTTTCCTACATTACACTGCCATTGCCAAGTACACTTCAAACTGCACACTATCCTCTTACCAAGTACTGTCCGTTTTTATTAATGATTTTTAATTTTATTAATAATTAACCCATTGTTGAATCACAGCGAATAATTAATCTATCATTTTCCCCTTTAACCCAACTTTCCCCTTATTTTTATCACTGTCCGTCTTTATTAAATTTCCATTAGTTTCATGAGATAGTATGGCTTTGCTGTATAACGTTTTGTTATCCTCTAACCAAGTACAGTCAATCCAACCCAGGAAGGCACTCGAGGTTGGTCAATTTTCTTCAATTTAGGGGGATAGTCTTCTAATTAAGAGGAAAGGGAAAGGGTCAGTGAAGGTGGGGAAACTTTGAAAGTAAACTAGCAAGGGGTATTGCCTTTTGTTTGTCATTTGACCTTTGACAGTCATTTTCAGAAAGTACTTTTTCAGCTAACTGAAGAAGAAAAATCTGATCACATATACTGTAAATGATTATCGGTTAGCACACTCAGTAACTGTATCAGTAGTTCTAGGTTCGATACTACAGTGGGGTGGGTTTACTTTTTGAGGGCTAGAGGGAGGCCCTGAGGGCACCTTTCTTCAGATGCAAAGTAAAACCAAGATCCTGTGTGGTGTATGATGGCATTTGTATGGAAAAGAATGTTCTCTATGATGCAGTGTGTAGTCAAGGCAAAATTCCCAGGTGTAGGAGCTTGCCCCCTTTGGTTTTTTAGGGTTTTTCAGCTACAACGTCATTAGATCCCCACCCACTCTGCAGTTCTAATGCAGAGACTGCAGACACTACACCAGAGGTAGCCAACATGAGGGCTGTGGGCCACATGTGGCTGGCAGGCTGCATGCATGCTGGGTGTCATGCTGTAGCCATTGGAGCTAGGTCAGGTGAAGGTAAAATTATTTTCCATATCACCAAAATAACATTACACCATGAGTTGGCATCAACCAGGCAAGCATTTGACCACAAACTCACATACTGTGTTCAAAGCTGCAGGACGCTTGCTTGTTTACTTGAATTCTACAAAAAAAATTAGGTTCATGGCCTAGCAGGAAGTGCCCACCCATGTTGTTAATAGCTGGGCTAACTTGCAATGGTTAACTGGGTTAACTAGCATTGCTTAACTCCCATGATCAGATGAGCCAATGCAATAAGCTGCTCATTGTGGAATGCCCCAGGTGAACAGTAGGCGTTGCAACATTAGTCAGCAACTGGCTGTGGAAAATCACTGCCCAGTATATCGCCCTTGTGCCCATTCAGAGGGACAAAAGGGTTAGGCGGGAAAAGGGTTAGGAGTTGCTCATTAGGATTTATATGTGATTAGGCTTCAACTCTCCAACAAACAAATCATCATCATCCTCTTATCCCACATGTGGCAAGGTTGGGTTCTTCTTGTTGTGGTCTTACACATGGAAAGGATGAGATGTGAAGAGCCTTTTCACCTTCCTTGAATGTTGTTGTCCACTTTCCCTATGTCTGTGGGGTACAGTGTGTTTCTGGTTGGGTTTGAACAGGTGCAATCATGTGCATAGTTCCTGACCAAGGAATAGTTTGTTTGAGGTCTCAGTAGTTGTGGTGTGTGGTATGGTGTGATATCAGAAGAGAAACATGCCTGCCAACTGTTGGTGAATTACCCTGTGTTCATCGTGCATGACTCCAGCCAGCCGATTCATTCAGCATGCCCGTTGTTGTACCTGACCAAGAAGGATAGAAACTTCCAGTTTGGAGTTAAGGAGAGGCAGGCATTTGATGAACTCAAGAATGCCCTAACCTCAGAGCCCCTATTGTGGATCTATAACTCTGATGCGATAACCAAATTACACACTGATGCTAGTAAAGAGAGGTATGGAGCAGTACAGTCAGGTCTCTTTTCATGTGGAGGATACATTCCTCAGAAAATCGCATAAAAAGAATTTGTATAAAACGAAACTATAAGTCTATGGAAAAATGAGGAATGCGTTCCATAATTTTTAAAATTTGCATAACTCTGAAATAACGAATTAAAATGAATGTAAAACCCGCATAAAAAAACTTTGTTGATGTTAAAGAAATAGGTTTCTTAATCAATTTCTTTGGGAAGCTGAAAAGGATTTATATGAACCTTAAATAAAATTGTATTTCAATTCAATTATCTATCTGGTAAGGGTATACACCAGTGGTTCTCAAAGTGTGTTCCACAGAACACTGTGTTGGAAAAAAATCGATACAATTTAAAAAAAATGTTTGGATGGAATTTTAATTTCAGCAAACGCAAATAACATGGTTGTTCGTTTCATATTTATATAAAGTGGTGGTAAGTACCAAGGTAGTTGGGAGGTATTGCAGAAAAGGGCGGTGGCAGAAGGGTTTATTTTAATACTCCAGGATATGGATGACAGCTCCATAGCCAGGGTAAGAACACCTTGTGGGAATACTGAGGGCTTTCCAGTAAGAGTTGAGGTGCACCAAGGTTCAGCACTTAGCTCGTACCTTTTCATCCTGGTATTGGACGAAATGCTGATGGGAGTAGGAGAATAGCCCCCTAGTGCTTGGCATTTGCCGACGATATAGGAAAACTTGGTGACTGCAGAGAACAGATAGAGAAGGGACTAAACGATATTAGAGGGGCAATAGAAAAGGGAGGGATAACGATAAAAATGAAGACATAATATTTAGCTTTCAATTGGGAAGGACAGTAAAATAACGGTGATGCACGTTCGAGTGGCAAACTGGTGGCAAAGTTGCAAGAGGTAAAGTGCGAGGTAAAGTGCGAGGTAAAGTGCGAGGTAAAGTGCGAGGTAAAGTGCGAGGTAAAGTGCGAGGTAAAG
>JAAFCE010001036.1:61678110-61785835 GCA_013389805.1 Trigoniulus corallinus | reverse complement strand
GTCCCCAGCTGAGTATAAGGGCAGAAAGGATCATCCATATAAATTGAAAAAGGTTAGGGCACAGACAGACTCATACTACTGGTCATTTTTGCCAAGAGTCATTCGACAATGGAATAGCCTTGGTGAGGATAGGGTGGAGGGCTTCATCCAAGGAAATCCAACAATAGCTGGTATTGTATTAGGGGAGGCTCCTGAATTATAGCTTAGGGTTTTAGGAGTATTATGTTATCATAAGTAGGATTGAGAGTTAGTCTGTCCACTGCCATATTGGTCAATAAGGCTGCTTGCAGTGTATAATATTAGAATTAGAATTAGAAAAAGGAGTATTAAAAATTAAATTTAAACCATAAAACTAATTTCAATTATTAACAAATTCAAAAATAGACGATAATTTTTTATTTTTCTTTCAATTGCATCTAACACGTTACAGATTTTTATTATCTTGTAGCATAAAATAGTCAACAACAATACATGACTTCAATAAAAGTAATGCTGATCAATTTTCTTTTATCAATACTTTGTCACTGAAATTCACATCAAGAATGTTCTTCAATGCTTCATTCTGTTGTTTCAAGGTCAGAATCATTGCATTTACATGTCCTGTTGGTTTGGTGTAATTGAGATCCAAAAACAGGGTTTCAACAAATCAAAGTGTTCTTTTTATACAAGGATTATCTTAAGATTAAATACCCAATAAATTGAAAATATTACGCAAAATGTTGTCATAAAATTATGACAGTACAAAATTCTATATTGTCACAAAAGATTGCATTTTATTTCATACATAACCACTTCCATAAGGTTCCTTTAAATATGGAAACCATTTTATCAATTGAATTGCCATTCCTTTATACCAATGTTTCCCATACCTGTAAATTAAAATGTTAAATTACGAATTAGGAAAAACAATTTCTTTATATATCCTCCTCCATCTCTTTATATATACTTACATTCTATATTGGCCAACAAAATCCTCATTTAAGAAGTTAACAATATTCTTTCTAAGCTGAAAGTGAATTGGATTATTCTCTAAGGAGCACAATAAATGTGATGGAAATGTTGGTAGAGTATATAGTGTTGGTGCTTTATTGATAATGTGATCCACACTGCTTGGTGACAGAATTCAACTATAACATTGGAAAAGTTAGTTATTCCTTTATTACAATTATTATTATTATTAGCTGTATCTTACTTGTTTGTTATGTCATTTGAAAGGTGCAACTGCTGACCAGCTCCATTTTCCAAATGACTTAATGTGTGAGTCAAGTCATGCACATCTTGAAAATCACCTTCTGTAGGAACTACAGATTCAGCAGCCTTAATAAATAAAATCCATATTCAAGTTTTGAAAAGAAGTAGTATAATCTACCCATTAAATTAAATCAAATGCTAAGCAATACCTGTTCTTCCAGACTTTTCCAGACCATTTCCAAGAACAGTATCTACAGTATATCCATTTCAAATTTACCCCATTCTTTGTCTAACACCTATAATATTTTAAAGTGATGTCCTTAGTAGAAAAGTTCATTATTATAATCATACCCTTTTCCCATCTGTGGCAGGGTCAGACCTGCAGTTTCTAGCCCTACACTCTCATCTATCTTGCACCAGGTCTCCATCCACTCCACACACTCATATCCCAATGGACAACCTCTTTCCACATCTGCTTTGGTCTCCCCATGCCCTGGCTGCTACTGACTACCCACATTCCTGGTATGGGCCTAACAACCTGCTCATCCCCTCTTCTCATTACATGTCCATACCATGTCAGCCTGTTCTCCCTCATGTTTTGTTGATGTCCACACCCTCAGACTATCTCTAATATACTCATTCCTAATTCTATAAGCTCCTTGACATGCAACTCATGTACCAAAGCATTCAAATCTTGGCTACTTGCATTCAATTGATGTGGCTCTTCCTTAATGTCCAAAACTCTGATCCATATAGCATTGACCTGTAGAACTTCCCTTTCAACTTGAGTGGGACCCTCCTATCACACATGACTCCACTTGCCTGTCTCCATTTCAACCATCCCCCATTCATTCTATGCATCACATTAGAGTCAATACCCCACTGCTTTGGACATAATTCTATCTCCGCATTGCTCTGGACCTTAGTAGATAAGTTGAAAGCAAGCTATTTTCAAACACAATTTTTCTTACCATGAAATTGGCATTTTCCATGCTTCCAATGAGTTTTTTAAGTCATCATGCCTTTCCAAAAAATTTAAAAAGTCATTTCATGTGCCACCTTTCAATTTTATTTTAAAAGGTCGTCCTGCTTTATAGGTTACAATGAAGTAATCCAGATAGGCACAGATGCACTATAGTTATAAAGAAGTGCCCCATTTTCCTTGGTTTTCATATTAATTAAGAAATCTTAGTGAAACAATCTGAGGAATATGAATTCCCAGACCTTGTAAGTATCAGCAACCCCTGCCCCTCTGCAGGGCAACTTTTGTTATTCTCACCCATTGATAGCAGTATTAGTTAAAAAACAGTTTTCTTCTCCACTTAAAATTTGATTTATTAGAACTTGTGTGCTCCCTAAAGAAAGGCAAAGATATGCATTATATCATGCACTATACTGTAATTCAGGGTTCAGGGGTAGTGAACCTATTTCTGCTGGCATGATAAAAATTTAAAAGTTATATTCCTTAATGTACTAATGAAGCTTGATAGAGAAGATGGGAATTTCACCAATTGATTAGGTTTGGGCTTTATGACCTGCCTTGGTGCTGCAGCAGGTAGTATGCTTGGCAAATGCGTCAGTAGATCTAGGTTTCAATACTGGACTGAGGCAGGTTTGGCTTCTTTTGGGTGGAGCAGAGACCGCGAGTGAGACTTTCTTTCAAATGAGAAATAAAATAGGGAGCCACTTATTGCATTGGACATCCTGGTTCTCGCTTGGTCATTGACGATAAGCAACACAACTCTAGTTAATGAGGAGCTGCAAATTGCATTGGACACACCAGTTCTTGTTTGATCACTGAAGTTTAACAATACAACCCCAACTAGTTCTGACAAGTTTGGCCGCCTGGGAAAACTGGGTACTGCTAATACACAAAAATCGTTGTGCAGTTTCTTCATTAGAACTATGCAGTGGGTGGGGCTTTTATGATCTTGTAGTTGAAGGGCCCTAAACACCAATGAAAGAAAACAAACAGAAATAAAACCGAGGAGCTTGCCCCCTGTCATTGGTGGAATGATCCTGTTTCTTCTAAGCAAGTTTTGAAAGGTGAGGACGTTAACATTTCTGATCTCTGCTTGCATACTTCTGATCTGATGCTTGCATACTCTTGGCCTCCTCAGTGGTGTTTTGCAGCATGGGCTATAGATGCCAAAACGTCATAGACAGAGAAGGGCTAACCACTACATTTTGTTGCACATGAAATGTACTTTATTATGGAATAGGTATAAACAATAGTTTGGCATATTATATTCTCAAAACACCCAGAGTTATACAATGTAAAAATAACATAGAAAAGTAAGAAAAGCATATTTTACCTAGTAGTTTGAAAACAAACAGGAGCAGATTGATGAAAATATGGTGTTTCTTCTACTGTTATACACACTATAGTGTCACAAAAGTTTTTTTTCGATGCTGCTGACATCATGAAATTTCCCTGTGTACTCTTGCACACCTGCATCTCACCCACCTTTCCCCTACGTATATATATATATTACGTAAAATATATACGATCTTTTTTTAATGAACGGATTCATTATAACAGCCATCAACATAAATATTACAGTAATTATCCTACAGTATTATTCACTGTTATCCCACAGGTGGTTCATAAACAACATTTTACAACCTGATTTTCAATTTCAAGGTACTGGGAATCTCAATTTTAATCCATTTCACGTCTGAACCAGTTATTACTCTTTTTTTAAACATAGCTTTGAGTCATTAACCCTATCTTTATTATAAAATTATCAAATCTTTGATTTCTGATTGGCATTAGGCTTAAATATTTATGGAAGAGATTAATGTTGGAGATTTTTTTAAGAGACAGGAAATAGCCTAACTAACAGCAAAATTTTGGTCTGCTTATAAGGAGTTATACTGTAGTTTTAAGTTGTTTTTTAATGTAGAGTTATTTTACTGAAATCCCAAAGGCTATTTTGAAGTCAAAATAATTTATAACACTCTAATGTGGTAATTTGTATCCAATAACTAGTTTGTCATAATTAAAAATGTAACACAAATTATCGTCTTATCGACTGTTAAGTTCAAGACTCTACAGTCAACTTAAAGTATATTTCAGTGTCACAATATGAATAATTAAAATCTTCCATAAAAGTGAATATAGTTTTAAATTGCTAATTTAACTGATGATTACCAAATGCCATGGTTGTCAAACTGCTCCAAATGTGTACAATTTAGCAACTTGAAAGTAATCTGAAACAAAGAAAGAAATTTTTGTTAGTACAACACTATTAAAGGCTGTCCTAATGGCTTTCAGTGTCGGATATCGTCTGCAGCTGTTTCACATATAAAATTCATTTGATATAAATACAAATCCCCATATAAATTTCTTAATCCAAGGTTACACCATATCAGAACATTTAAATTATATCACATACTACTATTACTATATTTACACGTCAGTCCCTCCTGTAATAGGGTTGGGTACTTGAGAACACGTGATGCCCACTGAAAAAAAGTTTAAAAAAATACAGAACTTGATAGTAGTAAAAAAGCGAAGGGTCAAGGGGTCAGAATAATGGAAGAAAAATTGGAGCCAACAGGAATCCACACAAGAATTAAATTGTTTTTCGTAGTTCTGCTTTTATTTATGTCAATGTAAGAGGGTCAGTAGATCACTGAGACGTGGGCAACCATTGCACCTGTGGACACTTCCACTTGTAGCAGTTCCAGGCCAGCCTCGGAAATCTTCACAAGGACCTGTGCAGACAGTGAGTGGGAAACAAAAAGGGCGACGCCAATCCCTTGTGACAGGTGGTCCATGCGACACTGCATAACAAGGAATACTTAGATATGCATCTGGAATCTCCTCATGGAGCCAGGTCTTAGTGATGGCGATCCAGGAAGGGCAAAGATCAGCAGCCATAGACTCAAGCCAATCAGCTAGTCCCACTCCTGTACCTTGTGAGGAGGAGTAAGACTCAATAAGGGTCAGATTTGGGCCTTGGAAAGGCCGCATAAATACACTTGTGGACCAAAGCTCTGGGTCAAGTGTGTTCCTATTCTGATCCTTCAGAACCCAGACGAATACAGAGTGAGTGGGTTGGCCTGACTTTGTGGACCACCTACCACACTCCACGACATCATGGCCAAGAACCGACAGGGCTTTGGCCAGAGTAGCAGCTGGCACCTCTGGCACCACAATATTTAAGAGAAAGCATTCCGTAGAGCTTCTCTGTACATTTGCAATACTGGTTTCTGCTGCTGAACCTGTACACAGTATCCCAGCAGGCCGCCAGGCAGGGCCTGAGGCTCTTGGTGATGCACCAGGTGATGCAGTGTTTTCAGTGCCATAGCTGTTCCTAGTCATACCTTTCACTGCTGGACGTGGTTCTGTGATGCTCATCTTGGGCGCCGCCAGGGCCTGAGCACGCATGCCTCCATTGGGCAGGATTGGGGCAGCAGATTTTCTGTGGTCGATAACCTGAGTGGCGGAGTTGTCTGGGTCCCCATTGGGTTCTTGTCGGATTTGTCAGATTGGCAGAGGCGTTCTGTGGGCACCTCCGCTTACACCAGAGGACGATTCGATTCCAGGATGGATCCGGAATTTGCAGGTTGTATTCACTGGGATTGGCACCATGGAGAGGTTCTTCAGGCCGGTGAGGGTTGCTGTGGGGTCTTGCCCAGGTATTGTTAAGAGATTCTTCAGTCTGGTGAGGGTCCCGGTTGAGACCGACAGGTGCAGGAAAGACTTCACTGTACTGTGAGGGTGTATCCACTTCGCTGTGGTAGGGAGAAAGGGACCATGCAATTAGGGCGCCTACCCTGTCAAACTCTTTCTCGATAAGCCTCACATATCGTGAAGAGGCCCTTGGTGATGGATAGATGATGGGATTGACTTCCAGGGCCCCAGAGTGTGGGAGGAGCACATTCGAGAGGCAGACCATTAAAGCTCTCCTGGCATGCCTGTCACACTGTCTCAATTGAATCTGTGATGTAGTGCAGTTAGACTGCATGGATTGTAAAGCTTCCAGTACTGCCACCAGCAGCGGACCTGCAGCAGACTGGGAGATGTTATGAGAGATAGTCAGCCGCCACCTTCATTGTGTCTTAGCCGTTGAAGATGAATGGGAGCACATAGGTGCCCCTGGTGTTTTGCATGGCTGTATTCATCCAAAAACACTTAGCGGCTATATTGACAAAAAGTCCACTGGAGTGTTCGTGTTCGGCAACTAAGGTTGAGCCAGAGGTGTGGAGAGCTTACTTTGGTGAGGACGTGGGCTTATCCTGCTTACTGAGGGACTCAGCGGTTGATGTCCGGCTGATGCCTGGTGCAGTGCAGTGCATGAAAGCACGGAGCACAAAGCGCACAAGAGCACCAAAAACAACACCAAAACAACCCACAGTGCATCAAAGCACACCACAACGACCCGTGACACATCAAAGCTAAGACAAAGCCCTCATTGAGGGTTCAACATGAAGGAGAAGCAAGAAAACACGTCCTTCTTGCTTAATATGTAAAAGTGTTGTCTTTAATTTAATTAACAGCACTTTTTATTTAAAAATATTTTCCCCCCATTTTCAACATACAAACAGAAATAAATTAAATTAGACCCCTTTTTTTTCGGAAAAAATCCAATTATCCGAATTTTTGATTATTCGAATGGGGTCCGGTACCAATTGATTCGGATAATTGGATTTCTACTGTAGTAGTTCTCGTCTGAATTAAAAGAGCATTCGGTGTCTGTGCAGATTCTGAATTACTTCTATACAGTGCAGTGGCGTCACTAGGGGGTGCGGGGATTGCGGGCCGCACCGGGTGACACCACTCGCACCATGAGAACAGGGGGTGACACCAAAGCAGAAGAAGCTCTTTTTTTCGGGAGAGGGGGTGGCACCATGGGAGGGGGGGTGGCACCGCACCGGGTGACACCAACCCTAGTGACGCCACCGAACAGTGCACGGGACTCTAACGGGGAGCGGCGTGTTGCGTTGGACACACCAGTTCTCGTCTGATCACTGAAGTTAAGCAGCGCAGGCCCAGTTAGTACTGACATGGGTGGTCGCTCGGGAAAGCTGGGTACTGCTAATACCCAATAATCGTCGCATTAGTGTAGTGTCTGTGCAGCTCATGCATTATAACTATGCAGTGGACGGGTTTCTAATGACCTTGTAGTTGACGGGACCTTAAACACCAACAAACAAAAACAACGGAACTCTAATGACCGTTGAAGTTAAAAGCTCCTAAAACACCAGCGAAACAAACACGTTGAAGGGCAGTTCATAACCTTGACAAGTCTTGACAATCCTTGACTTGTTCCTTTGACCCGTTTGAAACGAAAATTTGTCATTAGAAGTGGAGTAGGATATCACCAACAATATTTTCTATAACGAGATTAATATTTGTAGATAGCAGTTTTCTCCAAGCGTAGGAATGACCCTTGGTATCAATAATTACCTCCAGAAATCCATAGATTGACGCTAAATTACAAAACCACATTGTTTCGTTGGTGTTTTAGGGCCCTGAAACTACATTAGGGCTCTTCAACTGCAACGGTCACTAGAGACCCGACCACTCCGTAGTTCTAAAGGGGACTTATGACGATTTTTTGGGTATTAGCGAAATCCAGTGTTCCCTAGCGGTCATCCTGCTGGTACGTTGCTTAACTTCAGCGACAGGACGTGGACTTCTGTGCCCACCAATACAGCCGCTCCCAAAACAAACTATAGTCAACTCTGGGTATGAGAATAATCTTATTATAACGCCTAGTTCCGTATCACTACAGTTCAACGCTAATCACGTCGTCACTGATGACGTCTTGATGACGTTTTGTGCTAGTGCGTTATGAAGGACCACCAGCGCAATTCCTTAAATGCAGCGCTTTATTTGGCGTCACCACACGCTACCGTCATATCTCAGTATATCCTCCACCATTTTTCAAGCAGATAGCTCAACCGCCAGCCAATCAAAACGCAGCGTGACTTGCGGGACGCTATGTGAGTTGACCACCTGTCAACTCAACTACCGTCATGCATAGCTGCTCTGCGGCGCCCCAAGTAGCTGACATGGGCAGGTAAACTGCTACGTTGGCGCGTCCCCTGGTGGCCGATAGGGGAACACCCACAGCACGTTTCGGGAATGGCGATTTAGTCAGCCCCTGGATGTGCTGAGGGAAGGAGTGGAATAAAATAGCTCCCACGGACCAAATCCCCCGTGTGTCCGGGGTAGAATAGGCACATGAAGTTCTGGAGATGTAGACTGGACAAAACCACCATCGTGGATTCACACGACCGTCTTGTCTTCACCTGGATTGACAGTTGTGGTTTGACATGTTTGCGGTTGGTGTAGGCTCCTCACAGAGGTGACTGTAAAAAATCGCCTACCCACATTGACTGTGCGTGGAGACCCATACCACTGGGAAAAGTGGATCCTGGTGATTGATGAGGCATATGCCCTGCGATGTCTCTGGGCCATTTCACACTTGTGACGTGGCTCACAGCCATCGAGGGCTTAGGTTGCCCCCTATAGTCTCCAATACTTCACTTTGGCCACAGCTTCCAGGGAAAATGGGAGGCCAAGGTGGAAACCCGGTCTTGGTCAAGGGCCAGGGGTGCAAGTATGTGCGCCCTTGGTCACCTGACAAGTGGTCAGGTGGCGGGGGAGCATATTTATATGCCCCCCAGGGTTACTGTGAGTGGACCGGCAATCAACCCCCGATGCCTTTGGTCTGGTACTCGGGAATTATGCCACCCTTATGGTATCCTGTCTGAGCACCCTTGGCGACCCGAATGGGCATCCCCTCGTTGGGCTCCGTGGTGGGTGAGGCCTGTGGGCAGCAAATTTCATAATTTAATCAAATTAGGGCAACTCAAAAGCAGAGGCTAGGGGCCTCATCAAATAACCCCATCCCTTTGTCTTCTTCTTTTCTGTCAGGGACTTATTCTTGTGTTGAGCCTGAAGACGATGGCCTCGGTGCCACCCAACTGAGTGGGCCGACTGCCACTAAGCCTGTGGAGACGAGTAGTGCTCCAAGCAAGAGGCCACGTTCCCCCAGTAAGCCTTCTGGACCCCGGAACGATTCTTTGCCTTGTACTGCATCGGCACCTGCCCTTAACAAGAGGCAACGACCTCTCATCCTTGAGGTACAGGGCTCCACCACTGATGTGAAGCATGTCCCTGCATCTAAGGTGGCCTTAGGTACAGTTAAATCCCCTTTCACCCCTTCTTCCTATCCTATCCGGTTTCTTTCCATATCTGGGGAGAATGGTGCAGCTTTGGGGAAGGCGCCGCCCTTCCTTATTGCCAAAGCCATTAAGGGCGTTGCTGGTGACGTGACTTCGGTCAAGAAGCTTCGCAATGGCACCTTGTTGGTGGAGGCATCTGCCCCTCACCAGATTGAGGCATTGCTTAAAATGCAGAAACTCGGTGATTTTTCCATTGTGGTTGCACCCCATCGCACCCTTAACACCAGTAGAGGTGTGGTGCAGTGCCCCCACCTACGTGGGGAGTCAGAGGAGAACATAGTGGAGGAGCTCAAGGACCAGGGTGTGGTGGACCCCCATCGCACCCTTAACACCAGTAGAGGTGTGGTGTGGTGCCCCGACCTACGTGGGGAGTCAGAGAACATAGTGGAGGAGCTCAAGGACCAGGGTGTGGTGGACCCCCTTCGCACCCTTAACACCAGTAGAGGTGTGGTGCCCCGACCTATGTGGGGAGTCAGAGAACATAGTGGAGGAGCTCAAGGACCAGGGTGTGCGGTGGACCAGGGTGTGCCGCACCTTGGTTCGAAGGGATGGAGAATCCCACCCCTTTGACACCTTGGTGCTGACCTTTGGTAGGCCCAAGTTGCCAGAATACATTAGGGCCGGCTACTTCCGCTTGCCAGTATGACCTTTCATTCCGAGCCCCCTTCACTGCTTCATGTGCCAAAGGTAAGGTCATGGCCAGAATTCCTGTTCTGCCAGGGCCATGTGTGGCACTTGTGGGCAGGGAGACCATTCCCCCGACCCTTGTAAGACTGCACCTTATTGCAGCAACTGTAAGGGAAACCACCCCGCCTCTTCTCGAGATTGCCCCACCTGGTTGCAGGAACGTGCCATCCAGGAGTTGCGTGTCAAGAAGGGTATCAGTTTTCAAGATGTGCGGCGGCTGCTAGCCTTGCCAGGGACGCCAAGTCGTGGCTTGTCCTATGCAGGTGCTGCAAAGGTGACTGCTGTGTCATCTGTCTGAACCCAGACGGACATACTTCCTCAACTCCCCCACTCATCCGTTTTTTGCCCACTCAGGCCCGCAGGGTCCATGGGATGCCAGTCTGTGCTAGCATTGGCTGCCAGACGGATCCCAACCCCATGCCAGGAGCTTCTGGCTCCATCACTGCCTCTGGCCCATGTTTGGGTCCTCCAATAGTGACTATAACAGCCTCTTTGGAGGCCACTGATACCTCTCATCAAACAGAGGCATCTGCTTTGAACACCCTCGTCCCTGGCTCCACCCAGCCCGCCCCTTTCACAGAGGTGGTGGTGGGTGAGGAAGGAGGGAAGAAACTGGGGACCCCCCCCCGCTCCTACAGTGGCGTGAGTGTCCTTAATTCGTCAAACCAGGCTCTCTGGCCAACAGCTAAAAGTACTGGGTGGCAGCATGCCCAACTGGGTCATGATGGGGATCCCTCATTTGAGATGGAGGAGGAAGACCAAAGTGTAGGCACCCTCCCTTTTCTGCTGTGGGACAGAGAAAAGGGAGGAATAGAAATAAACCTCTGCAGCCCACCTGATGGAGAGTCTCCTTCAATGGAACTGCTGAGGTTTTTCCCACCAGAGGGACGAGATCAGAATGTTGATCTCACGGCACAACCTGATCTGCATCTCCCTCCAAGAGAACCTCTGCCGTAGTGATACACCACTTTCGTTACAGGGCTACACCGTGTATGCAGACACCGGGCAGCAGGGAAGCCACCCTGTGGGAGGGGTGGCTCTCCTCATGCGGAATGGCTGCATGCACGTCCCAGTGGCTTTACAGACGCCTCTCCAAGCAGTTGCAGTCTCCCTGCAACTGGACGTGCCCACCACTCTAGTTTCCCTCTACATGCCTCCTGGGATTGATATCCCCTGCACAGACGTCGACTCCCTCACCACCCAGTTTCCCAGACCGTTTCTGATTATGGGCGATTTTAATGCCCATAATCCCCAATGGGGCTCAGACAGCCGCTATCCCCAAGGGCTTCTTGAGGAGCAATGGGTGTCACACAATGGTCTCATTGTTCTAAACACAGGTGCCCCCACACATGTGATGACTGCCACTGGTGGTCTTTCCTGTATAGACCTCTCCATCTGCTCCCCTGGTTTGGCGCCATGGCTACAATGGGAGGTTCTGTCTGACCCTTGTGGAAGTGACCACTTCCCCATCAGGAATAGCAGCGGGAGTGGGGCTCTGCCCCAACGACTACCATGGTGATGTCTGCATGAGGCGAACTGGGAGGAGTTTTCCCGCCAAATCCACTTTTGCCCACTGCATGATTTTGATGGGGTCAACGATCTAGTGAGCCACTTCACAGAGGTGGTGGTCAGGGTGGCAATGGCATCTGTCCCCCAGAGCTCGTGTAACCCACCACGAGCACGGGTGCCATGGTGGACGGAGGACTGTCGGAGTGCAATTAGAGCCTGCAGGGGCCCCCTTCGCATCTTCCGGTCACGTCCAACTGATGCCAATAGTGTTAGCTATCTCCGAGCCTGGGCATACGCACAACGGGTCATCATTGAGGCGAAACGCTCCTCATGGAGTGGGTACGTCTCCTCACTTACCCACCACACGCCATCCAAGAATGTCTGGGATAAGCTGAGAAAAATTCAGGGAAAGTACTTACCATCCTGTGGCTCTGGTCTCCTTGTGCAAGAGAGACATTTACTTCTGTCTGGCGAGGTGGCTGAGGAGCTCGCAAGAACATTTGAAGCCATCTCCAGCTCCCAGCACTACACTGCAGCTTTCATTAAACAAAAGGAAGCTGTAGAACGCCTTGCAATTAATTTCTCTGGTGGTGTTGCTGAGGGGTATAACAATCCGTTTACCCCTTGGGAGCTGTGGGCAGCTCTAGCAAGGGCCCGGGATACTGCCCCTGGCCCTGATAACATCCATTACCAATTGCTATGACACCTACCTGAGAAGGGTCTTTCCTACGTCCTTGAGGTTTTTAATTATAGTTGGCCGCAGCACGAAATCCCTGCAGGCTGGTGGGAGGCTATCATCATCGCCCTCCCAAAACCTAGAAAGGACAGTAGCCTCCCAACGAATTACAGGCCCATATCTTTGATGAGCTGTCTGTGTAAAACCATGGAACGAATGGTAAAGTGGCGTTTGGTGTGGTGTCTAGAACGGCACCACCTTCTTGCTAATGCCCAATGTGGCTTTAGTGCTGGCAGGTCTCCGGTCAATCATTTGATCTCACTGGAGACTGCAGCACGTGAGGTTTTTCTCCACAGACAGCACCTGGTGGCTGTCTTCTTTGATGTGGAGAAGGCATATGATACCACATGACGCCATGGTATACTGGAGACCTTGCACCGGTGGGGGCTCAGGGGTAATCTACCCCTCTTCCTCCATAGCTTTTTGTCTGACCGGACCTTCAGAGTGCATGTGGGTAACACCTACTCTCGCCCTTCCTGCAGGAGAATGGTGTCCCACAGGGGAGCGTCTTGAGTGTGACGTCCTACCGTCCTACGGCCTACCGTCTTCTGTTCACCCCCCTGGTACAGTCGTCCCTATTTGTGGACGACTTCTCTATCAAGTACCGGGCTGCCATGATGCACAGCATTGAGCGTCAGCTGCAACTGGCACTCAATAGTGCCAAATAGGTCGTAAGCGAGGGCTCCACCCTGAGCCTCAGCTTACCCTGAATGGCCGCCTCCTCCGAGTTGTAGAGGCGGCCCGGTTTCTTGGTCTCTGTTTTGACAGCCGTCTGACATGGGTGCCACACTTGAAGGAGCTGATGGCTAAGTGCCTTTGCTCCCTGAATATTCTGCAGTGCCTGCAGGGAACTGGTTTTCGGGCAGATCAAACTGTGATGCTGCGACTATACCGATCACTCGTTCGATCACGTCTTGACTATGGCTGTAGTGTATATGGCCTGGCCGCTCCATCTACTCTCTGGATGCTGGACAGTGTACATAACACTGGCATCCGTTTGTCCATTGGGGCATTTTGCACAAGTCCCATGCTCAGTCTTTATGCTGAGCCCAATGAACCACTACTGACTGTGCAGTGGCAGTGCTTGGCAGCTGCATATATTTTGAGGCTGAAAGGTCAGCCACAGCACCCTACACACCCAGCCGTTTTTGGTCGCACTCTATGACAGCCTTTTGGCCGCCGGCTAGGGGTTCCCCCTCTATTTGGCATTCGGTGGATGGATGGTCTCACTGGCCTGGGTGTGACTCTGCCTAGGATGCTCACAGCCCTCCCCATAGCCAATACCAATGTGTCAGTGTACCAACAAGAGTTTGGGCGCCTCTCTCTGACCTATCAGGACCACATTTTTGTTTACACGGATGGGTCGAAGGATGGTACCTCTGTGGGTTGGTCAGTCTTTATAACTGGTCATTTCATAGGGGGCCGCCTTCCAGGCGTCGCCAGTGTCGTAACTGCAGAGCTGACAGCTCTGCATAAAGCACTGGAACTCATCCAATGTTTGAATCACCAACACTTTGTGATTGCGACTGACTCCCTATCCTTGGCCTTTGCTTTTTCGTTTTTGTGTCTTTTTTGGCTTTTGCCCTTCTATGTTAGTGTTTGTTTTGGCTTTTGCCTTTTATTTGTGTGGATTCCTTATGTGGATTTTGCCTTTATTTATTCCCTATTTAATGTTTTGGCTTTTGCCTTTCTACTATTATTATTCTTAGTGGGCTTTTGCCCTTATTTATTATCCTCATGGTGGGTTGGCCTTTTACATCCCCACCATGGTGAATGTCTTTCTGGGCCCTAATGACCTTTGTAGTCGATGGGCCCTAAAACACAACAACAACAACCCAAGTAGCAGTGTGACGTAATCATTTTTTGTGCTGTGTCGTCTGTTACGACGGTAATAGCGTTAGAGCGTGGGTATACGGAACCAGGCATTAGTCACGTAATCTATTATTAGTCACGTGCATTCTGACCTTTAATTATAGGATACGGGTAACAGCATAGGCCAGTGGTGGCGAACCTGTGACCCGCCCGAACGTGAATCATATCTAGTTTATCGTTTCATAGTGTGTGGGTTGAATGGGGACCTGGAGGTTAGAACCCATAGATCCGACCCTCCCACAGGCGGGATAAGAGCATTATGATGTTCTCTATTTGCTATTTTAATAAACTAATATAATCATTATAAATAATAATTTTTTATTCATAAAATTAAACAGTGATTGCAACTGACCCGCGGAAAACATTTTTGCTCTTTTTTCGTGTTATTGTGACCCGTCTTCAAAAAAAAGGGTTAGTCACCACTGGAATATACAATACACTAATGCGACGATTTATGGGTATTAGCGGTGCACAGTTTTCCCAATCGGCCCCAAATGTTTGTCCCAGCTTGGGTTGCATTAGTTAGTTATGCCAGTGGGTGGTGGAGTCGGCCAATTTCTTTTGGTTTGTTGATGTTTTAGGGTCCTTCATCTAGAAGGTCATTAGATCTTCGTTGTTTGTTGGTGTTTTAGGGCCCTACAACTACAAGGTCATTAGAGTCCCGTCCACCATTTAGTTCTTATGCAGAGACTATACAGACACTGCAGTAATGCGGCGATTTATGGGTATTAGCAGTACCCAGTTTTCCCAAGTGGCCGCCCATGTCAGTACAAACTGGGACTGTGTTGCTTAACTTCAGTGATCAGACGAGAACAGGTGTGCTTATTGCAATAAGCCGCTTTCTTGTGTGGGCGAAGCAGCCATAACGGGCCAGACCCTATGTAGGTTACTTGTGGGTAAGGAGGAGTCGGATTGGGGAAACTAGTAGCATCGTGTTCCCAACCGACCACACATGATGGTACTAGCTGGGATTTCAATGATCAGACAAGAACTTGTGTGTCCAACTGAATGCAGACACCAGTGGCAGACGCTCGCAGAGCAATCTGACATTTCATGTTCAAATTTATTTGACCCCATTGCCCCTACAATTTATGCCGCTGGCTACAGTAGGAATTTTAAAGTGCGACTATACGTGAGTGTGGGCTAACTTATGAAACATACCCATCGCTAATTAGGCTACACACGGGTGCGGACTATATTTGAGATGAAATTTTATGGTAAATCAAAAGTAGCAAATTTATTAAGTACAATGAGAAGGTGAGTACTATCGAAAATGGAAAGGGGAAGTAAGGTTGCTTACCATTATAAAAGAAGAACTAACAGTGGCGTCACTAGGGGGTGTGCGGAGTGCGGGCCGCACCGGGTGACACAACTCGCACCATGGGAAATTGGGTGACACCAAAGCCGAAGAAGCGGTTTTTTTTTCGGGAGAAGGGGTGACACCATGGTGTCACTGCACCGGGTGACGCCAACCCAAGCAACGCCACTGGAGCTAAGTAAGAAAATGTTAGAGGAAATAAGGGGGCTATGGATTTAAATGCCTAAATAAGGGGGCGGCAAATTTCGCCAATGCCCTAGGCAGCTGAAACCCATGCTACGCCACTGACAGACATTCCCCCAGTGTATCAAGATAGTTATTGACTGCTCCTGTCGCAGAAATTCACTGAAAACATTACGTTAAAGTTAGGGTGACCATCAGTCCAGGATTTCAGCTCTGCTTCCTGCATGGATATGCGTCCCGGAATTAACAATTCGTTCAAGATCAATTTAGTTTTTTCAGCATTTCCACAATGAGATCATATTTTTGGAGCTTCGCATTGGTGGCGTTGGGCAAATAATGTCATATGAAGAATATTTTTACATGTGAGGTGTGACATAGGCAATGGTGTTGCCCATATATCAACGTGCCTCAGTGGGAGGATAGCGTGGAATATTTCCACCAATCACAAAATTGACTCTGCCTATGCTGCCACTGTGTACCAACCTCGTGGTGCTAATAAACCATTGAGCTGAACTAGTAGGGGGAGGCTAACGGTCCTTCATTCTTTCTTGAGTTCATGGACTGCATAGATGCATTCACTGAGACCTGCCTTCCATCCCACCTGACATCAACAACCAACCACATTGCTCTAACTGCTACAACCTCCAAATATGTACAGTATCTACTAAATGAAGTGCTAATAGTGAGTACAGTATGTTAAAGTACCAAAATTTTCCAAATATTTCCAAGAATGCAAGAAGAGAAAAGACCCTGTGGGCTCACTTAGGGATAAGGGGAAAAACGGGAAAGATGGTTACATTATGTTTACATGATGTTCATCTGCCAAACTGTACATAAAAAATAGTGGCAGCATCAATGCTTAAAAACGATCAACGTAAAATTGGTGCATGCGCTACGTTATGTCCGAATTTTAAAAATCAAATGGAGTCAGTAAAAATATAACCTAAAACACGTCGATTTACAGGGCACTAGTGGTTTTTTTAATTAACATAATTAATTTTTTTATTAGATAGTGAAATGAATTTTCAGATATTTAGGATTTTGAGCTTGTCCCCAAACAGAAATGTATCAATGATTCAACTGTTTAGAATATGCCATGAAAACATAGGCTGCCCCTGATATACTGCTGTGCCACAAATTACAGGTGTCATGCAGAGCAAACATGGTTGTCGGAGTAATTCATTATTTGGCAAGTGCCACAGTGTTGCGCACCAGTCGGGCAACACGACATAAAATTGATATGCCCTAACTATAGCTACATTTACGTTTAACATTTACGTTTATGTCATTGGCCCTAACTATCTATTGAGTCCCAAAAACATAAGAAGGCTAATAAAGAAATGGCACCTTCCCATAGTGTCACACAGTATTTTCGCAAAAACAAATTTGATAAGGAGGAACGACACCTTGCACTGACTGAGGCAGTATCTTCATTCCACACAGTCACCCACTATCAGTCGTTTAGATTTAAGTATTGTACGTCAAAATTAATCAAAGTATGTTTTGAAAAATTTTTTTGTTGTGCACGTACAAATACTGAGGCAATAGATAAAAATGTGATAAAACCCTTTGCAATCTCTACTTTGAAAATCAAATTGGAAAATCCTCGCTGTATAACCATTTACTCAGATACTTCAAACCACAAGGATTTAAAGTTGTTTCCAGTCCTCGTTAGATATTTTGATCACAGAGAAGGCGTCAGAAACATCACAAATAATCACCAAATCCAATATTGATACGTTGGAATGAAACAACTTGACAAATAAGTTGGTGGGATATTGTGCAGATAATACCAATTCAAATTTTGGACGTGTTAATAGAAACGGAACAAATAGCATATTTTCCTGATTGAATAACACTGGTAAACAGTGAATTTATTGCCAATGATATTCGAGTGATTTTATACAAAGTCAATGATGCAGATTAAGAATATGCCATTGGTTTTGCTGAATTAGCTCTAGATTTGAATGGTAATGAAAATGGTAATGAAACTGTTTAAAGTCATACAGAAAGTTAAAGCACAAGTTTAGATAGTGTAATTTTTAAAGTAACCAAAGCCATTATTTCAAAAACTACCCCATATAGGAAACAATTGTTAGGGAAAACTTAGAGTTGATGGAGGGGACGTTCATTTCCAAAAACAGTTTGGAAATTTTGGTAGTCGATTTGCAGAATAATGCAAAGATACATTGTGTTCAATAGATGTGGGTATTTTTAACTATTGCATTAGAAAGCTCTAAAAAATGAACAATTTTGTTATATCATTTTCCTATACCCCAAATTCAAAATAATGCCTCTGGCTGCAGGATTTTGTCTCAGGTTGGAAGCTCAGCAAATTGTCACTGTTATGTACCCCAACTAGCTAACTTTGGGAGCAGAGAATTGGAGTTCAGACTTTGCTATCTTGGAGCTCAAACCAAGCCTGCAATACAAGTTAGCTAGTTGGAGTGGCCAATTACAACAATCTGTTGAGTTGCATACCTGAGACAAAATCATGTAGCCACAGGTCATTAACAAATCCCAAAAATGCAGATTTGAAGGCTTATTTTTAACTTTAGGTTTCAGAACATGCTACATCAAAATTTCTTTTTTTTCAAGAGCTCTGTGATGCAGTAGTTAAAAATACCCATATCTATTGAAAAAGAATGCAACTTTGAATTATCCTGAAAAAACTACTGCCAAAATTTCTGAACTGTTTGAAGAAATGAATGCCCCCCTCCATCAACTATAACTTTTTCCAAAATAGTTTATCCTATATTTTATATTTTTTGAAATAAAGTCATTGGTTACTTTAAAAATGCACCCTGTATATATATGTATATATATATATTAAAAATGCATCCTGTATGTATATATATAGATATATTAAAAATGCACCCTGTATATATATATATACAGGGTGCATTTTTAAAGTAACCAATGACTTCATTTCAAAAAATATAAAATATACGATAAACTATTTTGGAAAAAGTTATAGTTGATGGAGGGGGGACCTTCATTTCTTCAAACAGTTCATATATATATATATGAAAACGTTCATTTTGATTAAATATAAGACATTTAGTATTAAGTATCATATTTTAAAGGTTGTCCAATATCTCAAAAAGTAGAGCCAATTTCACAAAAGTGGTGGCATTTTTGAAAAACGCACCCTCAAAATAATCTAAATTGATTCTCATATTCTTGGCAACTGAGAAAAAATTATTTTTTGTAGACCTGTGTAATCAATGAAATCGACCAATAATTGGTATAGTCTGTGCAGCACACATCATCCACAATGCAGTTCAAACTGTTTCAGACTTCCTTCCTGTAGATGTTGAAGGAATAATTGGAAAAATTTATAGTCACTTTTATATTTACACAGTTTGAGTAGAAAATCTGAAGGAATTTTGTGCTGAAGCAAAGGTGGAATACAAGTGATTGCTAGGGATATCCAAAACAAGATGGCTTGCTCTACTGCCTGCAATTGGAAGTGTTACAATTGTTTAATCCTTTAAAATCATATTTTCTTTCAATTGATGTTTCCCATAGCTTTAAAAAAATTGTTTTTAAATGAGAAAGCTTAACTTTGGCTTCAAGTCCTCCAAACACAAGCATCAGCGTTTCATAATTCAATAAATAGAATGGAAGGAGAGGAGAGAACAATTGTCAAAATTTGAGAAGAAATCTGTGATCTGATTTTTAAATTTAAAGAAATAATCGATTCTACACTTATACCACCAAGATTAAACATTATTTTAAGCAATATAATTGAAAGCGGAAATATAACCAAAACATTGTTTATGAATCAAATTATAACTTTTTATACAAATATTGTTTCTTATTTTGAGTTACGGGATAGACGATTTGAAGAAATCATGCATTTTAATTGGATTAATTTAAAATGTCAAGTATATTGGACCAAAATGGAGGAAATCATAGCTTTCATGAGAAAATATTTGCCTGAAACTGAATATATGGCAATGGAAAATGAATCATTTGATGAAATATCATATTTGAAAAGATACATGAGCTTAGAAATACTTCAACAATGGAATAATGAAGAAACACCTAATGATAAGCATTGGATGGAAATTATAAATTACTGTAATTATCCTAATAAACGGCGCCCTCCAACAACCGGCACACCTTTCAGCTGAAAAAAAATAATAAACGGTGTGCTGTTTATTTCAAAACTGTCTGGAAGTGATCATGCAAGTTAACTTTAATTTTTTAATGATTAACCCTTTAATGCTACAAAGGGGTACTGGTATCATCATCATCATCACACCCTTATTCAGCCTGTGGCAGAGTTGGGTCCATTGAACATGCTATGACTGGGAACAGCCCAGCCAGGCGTCTGGAACCTGCAGAAATATTGGCTGGTTGTCTGTGTGGGGATGCCGGCCTACCCCACTGTTCCAACACCACATTTTACAACCAAAATATAAATTTTGGGAGGTAAATTAATGCTTTGTCAGTTTTAATATTGCATGGTGTCTGACCTATTGCACACCAACTATACTGTAATAAGGAATCAGGCTCATGCCTGAACAGAGGTACTGGTGTAGCCCAGGATTTTTCTTCCTCCTCTCTGTTCTGAGGGGGGGAGACCACTAGGTGGCGTTATCTGCTTCGCTGTGGTGTTTTTGGAGCGGCAGTTTTGAAAGGAATTTGGTGGTTTTTGGAGGGAGAAGTGAAAGGACACTAATCGCCTTTGCAAATCAACCAACCAGGCTTCCAGGATCACGGTAGGGCTGCAATTTTTGGGTCCCCTTAAACGGTGTGAGGAGCTTAGCGTGGGGTCGGCGATTTAAGCCTACCCCACGTTGCTTCTGCTGTCCCATCGTGCTTCACTGCAGCACGTGTCGTATGCACTGGCAGACGCTGTGCTGGGTTGGAGCTGGGCACCCATTCACTTGCAGCCAGTTTATTTATTATCCTTTTGTCTATTTAGTTATCTTTTATGCCATTATTTTATTATGTGTTTAGTAATCATTGAAATATTAATATAAACATTCATATTATATTTATTTTATTGTATTTATTTATTCATTTACTAGTACTTTAAAATTAAGTTGTAAAAGGGCCACTACCAGGTGGGTATGAGACCTCTGCCCACTCGGTGATGCTTCAACCGTTAATGAGTGTCTCCTGTGGGGTAGGACGGCACCCCCCACAGGTAGCCCTGTCACTAATGCTGTGGGTTCCAGACGTCTGACTGGGGTGCCCCCAGTCAGAGCTGTCAAGCAAACTGCAAACGGGGTTAAACTGAGGTTGGGGACCTAGAATGGGGGGACCCTCTCAGGGAGAACAGGGGAGCTAGTGGATACCCTTAAGTGCAGATTTATTAGCATAGCTTTTGTGCAGGAGACTAGATGGAAGGGAAATCGATCCAGGGCGTTGGGAGAAGGGTATAAACTCCTTTGTACTGGCTGCAAAGAGGGACGAAATGGGGTGGGGATTATACTGAACAATGAGTTACAGCAGGGGGTTACAGCAGTGAAGCGCATCAACAGCAGGTTGATGCTAGTAACAGTAGTCTGGCAGGGCATTGGGCTCCACCTTATCAGAGCATATGCCCCCCAAGCAGGGCTGAGTGACACAATAAGAGATGAGTTTTGGCAGGTTTTTGATAGAGAGGTTCAGATAGTGAAAGGCAGGATCCACCAGAGCATGAGAACTGAACGCCTAATCATTGGGGGGGACTTCAATGGCCATGTGGGTAAGGATGGGTTGGGATATGAAGAGGTCCATGGGGGATGTGGTCATGGCCTGGTCAGCCATGCAGGCCAGAAAGTCCTGGAGTCAGCCCAAGCACACAGTCTTGTGTTAGCCAATACATGGTTCACAAAGAAGGAAAAGCACCTCATCACCTTTCATTCCACACAGGGCAGGTCCCAAATAGACTTTTTCATGGTAGAGCAGCAACAAAGGGCAGAGATCTGTGAATGCTGAGCACTTCCCAATGAAGATTTCCAGAAAGCCAGTTGGCATAAGTTCCTCATTCTGGAGATTCAAATTAAGGGGGCAGTCAGGAGGCATGCATGGAAGGGAGAACCAGTTATTAGGTGGGGGCGGTTGCCAGCTAACTCAGAGGAATTCAGGCAGGAGATTTCTCGCCAGGTAGACTGGGATTGGGAAGGGTCTGCTGATGCCATGTGGGACAGGGTTGCCAGAACCATCAGGAGATGTGGAAAAATGATGTTTGGTATGGCAAGAGTAGGAGGCAACCCTCACAATAGGCAGTCATGGTGGTGGAATGAGGAAGTAGCAGCAGCCATCAAACTTAAAAAGGTGGCCGTCCATAGGTGGCAGGACATGGGAGACCAGGGTTCAAAGACTGCCTATATTCAAGCAAGGAAAAATTCTAGGAGGACAATTGCCCTGGCCAAACACCACAAGTATGAGGAACTATGAGTTAGGGACAAAAGAAGGTGAGAAAAACATTTTTAGACTGGCCAGGACCAGGGATCAAACAAGTAAGGACATTACCAGGGCCATAACAGTCAAGGATAGCAGTGGTAGAGTCCTTTTTCAACCAGCAGAAATAACCAGGAGGTGGGAGGAGTACTATCATGGCCTCTTAAATGCTGCCAACCAGGAAAGGACCATTGAGAGCCACCCAGGCACCTCAGAGGCAGTCGACAGGGTGACAGAGGAAGAAACAGTTGGGGCCCTCCAAAAGATGAAAGGACACAAAGCAGTAGGCCCAGATAAGATTCCCATGGAGGTTTGGCATACCCTGGGGGCCACTGGAGTAACGCGGCTAACAAAGCTCTTCAATAAGGTAGCAAGTGGAGACAGAATGCCATCAGCATGGAGGGAGAGCTGGATAGTTCCATTGTTCAAGGGCAAAGGTGACGCCCAGGATTGTGGAAACTATAGAGGCATCAAGCTAATGAGCCACTCCATGAAGCTTTGGGAAAGAGTCATTGAGGGCCTCCACAGAAAATGCACTATGGTCCAGGGAAATCAATTTGGGTTTATGCCTGGTAGGTCTACAATGGAGCCAATATTTATTCTAAGGCAGATGATAGAAAAGTATAGGGCAGCAAAGAAAGACCTCCATGCAATATTCATTGACCTAGAGAAGGCATATGATAGCGTTCCTAGACAGGTAGTATGGAATGTGCTAAGAAGAAAAGGGGTAGATGAAGGTCACATCAGAATAGTGCAGGATATGTATGAGGGCTCTATCGCTAGGGTGAGGACGGCTTGGGGAAACAAAAAAAGCTTCAACGTGCAGGTGGGTGTACACCAAGGGTCAGCACTTAGCCCATACTTATTTACGCTAGTCATGGATGAGCTGCTGACGGGAGTGGGGGAATGGGCCTCACAGTGCTTGATATTTTCTGACGATGTGGGAAAGCTTGCAGAGTCCAACGAGGAGGCCCAAAAGGGCTTACAAGACATCCAGATAGCAATGGGAAAGGGGGGCCTGAAGGTGAATATGAAAAAGACAGAATACCTAGGTTTTAACTGGAGTGGTCAGGGGCCAGAAGGCGAGGTACGCTCAGGAGATGAGGTGATACCAGCAGTGCAGGAGTTTAGATACTTAGGATCAGTGTTCCAGGGAAATGGAGAAATAGACTCGGACGTGTCTAATAGGATTAAGGCAGGTTGGCTGAAGTGGAGACAGGCAAGTGGGGCCCTGTGTGACCGCTGGGTGCCTATAAAGCTAAAAGGCAAAGTCTACAGAACTGTAGTTAGGCCAGCTATGTTGTATGGCTCAGAGTGTTGGGCAGTGAGGAAGGACCATGAAAGGAGAATGCAGGTGGCAGAGATGCGAATGCTGCGCTTCATGAGCGGGGTGTCACGAGCCGACAGGATCCGAAACAATCATGTTAGAGGTAGTCTGGGGGTGGGAGACATCACGGAGAAGATGAGGGAAAACAGATTGAGGTGGTATGGGCATGTTATGCGAAGGGGGGAGGAGGAGCTAGTTAGGTCCATCATGGGACTGCAGGTGATCAGGAGCGTCAGGGGGAGGGGAAGACCAAAGAGGACGTGGGAGCAGGTGGTACAAAAGGACATGGGTGTGTGTGGGGTAGATGGGGGCCTGGTCGGGGATCGACGGGGGTGGAGGATTGGAACTCGTAGACCCGACCCAGTTTTGTGCTGGAGAAGGGTATGATGATGATGATGATGATACTCTCTGTTCTGAGGGGGACCCTGGTGCAATGCGATTCACAGTATTTTCGCATGATAGGTTGAACTTCCTAATAAGCCACAGTCGTGTGAGCTAAGCTTTAGTTCAGATATTGGTGAAAGAAAAGTTTCAAAGAGAAAGTATTCTTAAGCATTTAAATTGCTGGCAATTTCTGCAGTTGAGAATGATAGAAATCGTCCTGTGGCTAAACCTCTACAGTTATCTGAATCTAGGGTAAGGATTTAAATTTTAAATGAACCATTGATAATTTTTCTCAATTTCATTTTGCCAATAAATTCAGATGCGAGAGTGGCATCAGCAAAAATCAAAATTAATGAAATCAACTTGTCCAGCTAAAAAGTTTCCATTTATAAATTGAAAAAAATAATAAATGGTGCAACAAAAATGGCCTTTGAAAAAATAACTGGTACACCTGGGGGACCCAGCCAAATTGTGCCTATCAGAGGGGTGTACCCATAAGAGGGGTAGTAATAGCCTATAGATGAAAAATCGGTACCTGAAGAATTTGTACCGATATAAGAGGTGTACCCTTTAGAGGGGTGTACCCATAGAGAGGTTTCACTGTATTTCAAAGAAAACCATATTCTTTGTGTGCATCTCACAAAAGTTGTAGAATTCATGCTTTGTTTACCTGGTACCAATGCAGCTACTGAAAGGGTATTTTCCATTATAAATAATAATTTGTGGACAGCAGAAAAATCGCAATTGAACATTGTCACCATGAAGGCAATGGTTATAACTAAGTGCAATTTTGAATCCAATACTTGAGGAGTTTAAGGAACAACTTGAGGATTGTGATGAACTACTTAAAAAGATTTATTCTGTTTTTAAATACAATTAATCATGTGTATGTTATTTATGCTTTAAATAATTTTTTATGTATTTGTATGTTTTGTTTCAATTAATTTATTCTTCTTTTTAATATATATATATATATATAATTTTTTTTTTTTTTTTTTTTTTTTTTTTTTTTTTTTAGAAAAGAGCTTAAAATATTTATTTTGGTTCATGAGGGGCAATGTCCCTGATTGGCCAATGGAAAAAAATGGTCACCCTAGTTAAAGTGCCACCTACCAGTTGTTGGTCTGCCGTTAGTGTTTATAGCTTTTCACTTCCCTTAAAACTACAAAATGAATCCTCCCATTATGGCTTGGTCATATAATTTGAAATATCAAATTTCACCAAATCCAAAAATAAAAGACGATACCATGAATTGTAACAGGTCAGTAACTGATAATAAAATGATTAATTATAACTGCTAAGCACTTCTCTCCATCAAATGCACAATGAATAACTTTACAATGGCTTGGATAAATGATTTACCAAATTGGATTTTATGGTTAGGTACTGTATTCCTCCTAACTGTAAGTGTCCTTATATATCTTGTTGAAAAATAGTTGTTTTATTCGGATGGTTAACAAGTTACCTGGTTCAAGAAATATTTTATTCATAAATAATGTGCTGGTATTTTTACTTAATCCGAAGAAAGGTACGTTTTATTTTATATATAATGCTTGATTGATTTTTTTTTTTTAAATTAATGGAATTTTGAATTAGTCCTGCCTCAGTGGTGCAGTGAGCAGCTTGGCTCAGTAACTGTGTCAGTGACTCTAGATTCGATACTGAACGGAGGCGGGATGGTTTCTTTTGAAAGAGAAAGAGTTTTGGTCCCCCGCTGCTCGTGCTCCTCTCCCCTCCTCATTACATGCCCATATCACCTCCACCGATTTTCTGTCGCCTGTTCTGTGATGCTTCCCACCCTCAAGATATCTCTAACACAATCATTTCAGATTCTATCAGCTCGTGACATCCCACTCATGTAGTGCAGTATTTCCATCTTAGCCATTTACATTCTCCTTAAATGCTTCTTCCTAGCTGCCCAACACTCTGAGCCATACAGCATAGTGGGCCTAATGACAGTCCTGTAAACTTTGCCTTTCAATTTTTTTGGACCCAGCAGTCATTCAGCCATTCTGCATTGATCCTATGGGTCATGTCAGAGTATCTCCCCATTGCTCTGGAAAGCAGATCCTAAATACAGAAATGAGTCTCTTGCACCACTGTATCACCTCTAACCCACAACGAATCTTACCCCTTACCCCTGGTCACTCCAATTGAAAGCTAGGTACTCTTGTCGTCATGTTCACCACATGCCTCCATCCTCGTTCCCTTGCTGTTTTAATAGATAGTTAGGGTAGAGTTGCCATAATTGTTGGACCACCGACTGGTACATATCCTGGTACATCTGGAGTTCTAGTTTACACATTAATAGCTTTATTGAAAAATTCCATAATCCTTTCACTAACTCATTGTACTGTAATATAAAATACTTTAGAAACCCAAAAAAACTTGGGATCAATCAGTGGCGGATCAGGGTGGGGGTAGCGCTACAAAAAATGCGTGCCCTAAATATTTTTATATATTCATAATCCCTTAGGGTACATCTAGCTAGCAATTAGAAAAAGGTCCTCTCCTGCCCCTTTGAAATAACCTATCTTCAGTATTTTAGCCAACTACAGACTGGACTGCACCTTTTGGACTGGCAGTATAGAAATGAGGATAGCAATGCAAAAATGCCTCATCAGTTACGCCCCATTCTGGCAGTGAGAGGGAAGAAATTGCTGCATTGCCCCAGGGACAATGGTGCATCATTCCCAGTCAGTTTAAGTGGCAAAATGTTATATGCTTTCATGGACGAGTCTGTTCCAAATCTGTAGGCATGCACTGTATATGCATAGTACTGAATGCGAAAATTTTAAATCGACTGGGACAAATGACTGTCGGACCGGGACACTGAGACCCAGACCTCAAAACCGGGACATGCCCTGGTGTAATGGGACGTATTCAACCCTAAGCTAGGGCAAATGACATACACGTAAACGTAAAATTTATGTCATGAAACTCTTTTAAGTAGTATTCATCTGCAACACTCATCATCATCATACTCTCCTCCTGTATGCGGCAGGGTCGGGCCTGCGGATTCTTATCCTCTACCCCCTCCTATCCCCACCAAGTCCTTCTCCACAACACACGTCTCCATGTCCCTCTGCACCACCTGCTCCCACGTCCGTCTTGGACTTCCACTACCCCTGGCGTTCCCAATCACATGTCCCCGTGTGTGCCCGGGGTAGAATAGGCACACTGCATACCTGCATGTCATAAGACGCGACTAAAAGGGGTGACCTTTTCTTGCCCCAGATAGGACAACACCACTGTCGTCTTTGTCTATGACGTGTTCTGGACAGGACGATACTACCATCGTGGTCGTTCATGTGTTTGGTCCGACTTCTTCTCGGTCGATGTAGGCTCCTCTCTGAGGTGACCGTAAATAAACGCCTACCCACGTGTTTGCCGTGCGTGGAGACCCGCACCCCTGGGAAAAGCGGATCCTGGTGATTGAGGAGGCGCATGTCCTGCTATGTCTCTGAGCCACCTCACACTTGTGGTCTGGCTGACAGACATCGGGGATTAGGGCTGCAGCCCACAGCCCCAACACATCACTTTGGCCACAGCACCCAGGGAAAACGGGAGGCCAAGGCGGATACCCGTTCTTGGTCCATCAGCCAGGGGCGCATAAGTGGTTATATCCCCTAGGGTTACTGTGAGTGGACCGGGAGTCAACCCTGATGCCTTTGGTCTGGTACTCGGGGATTATGCCACCCTTATGGTATCCTGTCCGAGCACCCTTGGCGACCCGAATGGGCGTCCCCTTGTTGGGCTCCGTGGTGGGTGAGGCCTGCGGACAGCGAACTTCATAATTTAATCAAATTATGGCAACTTTAAAACAGAGGCTGGGGGCCTCATCAAATAACCCCATCCCTTTGTCTTCTTCTTCTTTTCTTTCTGCGACTTCTTCTTGTGTTGAGCCTGAAGACAATGGCCTCGGTTCCACCCAACCTAGTGGGCCGACTGCCGCTAAACCTGTGGAGACAATTAGTGCTCCAAACAAGAGGCCACGTTCCCCCAGTAAGCCGTCTGGACCCCGGAACGATTCTGTGCCTCCTACTGCATCGGCACCTGCCCTTAACAAGAGGCAATGACCTCTCAGTCTTAAGGTGCAGGGCTCCACCGCCGATGCGAAGCATGTCCCTGCATCTAAGGAGGCCTTGGTGCAGTTAAATCTGTAGGGACACGATCCCTTGCACTCCTCTGCCCTCAAAGACATACACCCCTGCAAAAATTCAATCATTGTGTAAATGATCATTGTTTTAGGTCCTATTGTAGTTGCATCCTGTGTGCAACAATAGGACCTGCTAACTAAATCTTAAGACCTTTTGTGGGGACATCCTGAGTTGTCCCTTGGCTGTGAGTCATGGGTACCCTTTGGTCACAGGTACCCAACCACAGTCAAAGACCTCAGGATGTGATGTCACCAGGGTATGTTTTGGGGGTGTAAAAACATTATTCTAGAATTGGTCAGATTATTCATGTTCAGAGAGTAAGACATGCATTTTCAGATTTTTTACTCTTCCACCAGAAAAACAGTCAAGCGTTTTACACAGTGAATCTGCAATCGCCTTGGAATAAAAACCCATTCATTATTTTGTGTTACCAAAAACGTGTCGTTATTTTTGTGGCACCCAACATCATCCGTACCTGCCAAACGCGATAAATCCCTCTCCACCCCTTCTTCCTATCCTATCCAATTTCTTTCAATATCTGGGGAGAATGGTGCAGCTTTGGGGAAGGCGTCGTCCTTCCTTATTGCCAAAGCCATTAGGGGCATTGCTGGTGACGTGACTTCGGTCAAGAAGCTTTCGCAATGGCACCTTGTTGGTGGAGGCATCTGCCTCTTACCAAATTGAGGCATTGCTTAA
Organism: Trigoniulus corallinus; assembly: GCA_013389805.1. Taxonomy (NCBI): domain Eukaryota; kingdom Metazoa; phylum Arthropoda; class Diplopoda; order Spirobolida; family Trigoniulidae; genus Trigoniulus; species Trigoniulus corallinus. The sequence continues at coordinate 61,757,165 of JAAFCE010001036.1, read as the reverse complement.
AATGCAGAAACTTGGTGATTTCCCATTCCCCATCGCACCGTTAACACCAGTAGAGGTGTGGTGCGGTGCCCCGACCTACGTGGAGAGTCAGAGGAGAACATTGTGGAGGAGCTCAAGGACCAGGGTGTGGTGGCTGTCCGCCACACCTCGGTTTGAAGGGATGGAGAATCCCACCCCTCTGACACCTTGGTGCTGACCTTTGGTAAGCCCAAGTTGCCAGAATTCATCAGGGCCGGCTACCTCTGCTTGCCAGTATGACATTTCATTCCAAGCTCCCTTCGCTGTTTCAGGTGCCAAAGGTATGGTCATGGCCAGAATTCCTGTTCTGCCAGGGCCATGTGTGGTACTTGTGGGCAGGGAGACCATTCCCCTGAGCCTTGTAAGACTGCACCTTATTGCACCAACTGTAAGGGAAACCACCCCACTTCTTCTCGAGATTGCCCCACCTGGTTGGAGGAACGTGCCATCCAGGAATTGCGCGTCAAGAAGGGTATCAGTTTTCAAGATGCACGGCGGCTGCTAGCCTTGCCAGGGACGCCAAGTCATGGCTTGTCCTATGCAGGTGCTGCAAAGGTGGCTGCTGTGTCATCTGTCTGCACCCAGACGGACACACTTCCACAACTCCCCCCACTCATCCGTTTATTGCCCATTCAGGCCCGCAGGGCCCATGGGATACCGGTCTGCGCTAGCATTGGCTGCCAGACAGATCCAGATGGTTTCTTCTGTTTCCATCACTGCCTCTGGCCCAGCCTCCTTGGAGGCCACCCGGTACAACCGTCCCTTTTTGTGGACGACTTTTCCATCTGGTACTGGGGTGCCACAATGCATGGCATTGAGCGTCAGCTTCAACTGGCACTCAATAGTGCCAATGAGTTCGCCACCTCACGTGGCTTTAAATTCTCCCCTGAGAAAACAACAGTCATGCTCTTCTGTCATGAGCAAGGGCTTCATCCTGAGCCTCAGCTTACCCTGAATGGGCACCTCCTCCCAGTTGTAGAGGCAGCCCGGTTTCTTGGTCTCCATTTTGAAAGCCGTCTGACATGGGTCCCACACTTGAAGGAGCTCAGGGCTAAGTGCCTTCGCTCCCTTAATATTCTGTGGTGCCTGCACGGAACTGGTTTTGGGGCAGATCGAACAGTGATGCTTCGATTATACCGATCACTCGTTCGATCATGACTTGACTATGGTTGTAGTGTTTATGGCCGGGCCGCTCCATCTACTCTCCAGATGCTGGACAGTGTTCATCATGCTGGCATCCGGTTGTCCATTGGGGCTTTCCAAACAAGTGCCGTGCTTAGCCTTTATGCTGAATCCGGTGAGCCGCCAATGACTGTAAGGCGGCAGTGCTTAGCAGCTGCATATATTTTGCAGCTGAAAGGTCAGCCACAGCACCCTACACACCCAGTCGTTTTTAGTCGCACTTTGCGACGACCATTCGATCGCCGGCCAGGGGTGTCCGCTCCATTTGGAATGCAGTGGATGGATGGTCTCACTGGCCTGGGTGTGGCCCTGCCTAGGGTGCAGCCTGTACTACCGGCCTCTGTGCCACCCTGGACAGTACCTGAGCCGATTTTTAATTTGACACTCACTGCCTTCCCCAAAGCCAGTACCGATAGGTCAGTGTACCAACAAGAGTTTGGACGCCTCTCTCTGACCTATCAGGGCCATGTTTTTGTTTACATGGATGGGTCGAAGGATGGCACCTCTGTGGGTTGGTCAGTCTTTATAACTGGTCATCTCATAGGGGGCCGCCTTCCAGTCGTCACCAGTGTCTTAACTGCAGAGCTTACTGCTCTGCACAGGGCACTGGAACTCATCCAATTTTTGAACCACCGACACTTTGTGGTTGCAACTGACTCCCTATCCTCCCTACAGCTATTGCACACCCTGTATAGCAGGAATACCATCGTCCAGGGTGTGCACAGTTTGCTGCTCATGATTTGTCAGCAGGATGATGACAGGATAATGACAGTTTTGTTTATGTGGGTCCCGGGGCATGTTGGTATCATGGGGAATGAGAGAGCTGATGCCCATGCCCGTCATGAGGCACACCTACCAGATGTTCCTGACACTACTGTCCCCTCCTCTGATGCTCTCCCAATGGTGCGGTGGCCTGTCCATGGGACACCAACAAACTCTGCACCCTGAGGGACACCCCAGTGCACTGGGCGTCCTCATGCCGCCTGTCACGGAGGGAGGAGGTTGTGCTTGCTCATCTGCGAATCGGTCACACATTCCTCACCCACTCCTCCATATTACGGGGTGATGATGAACCATGGTGTGACTGCTGTTGGGAGCCTTTCACAGTGGCACACATCTTCAGTTACTGTGAGAGACTGGGGGTCAGTCCAGAGCTCTCTAACTCCCTTGGGGATAACCCCCATGGAGTTGAGAGCCTCTTTCACAAAATCTAAACAAATGCTTTTGCGTTTTCCTTTTGTGTGTTTTGGCTTTTGCCTCTTTATGTTTGTATCCGTTTTGGCTTTTGCTTTTTATCTCCCTTTGTTTAGCTTTTGCCTGTTTTATCTTTGTCCTTTTTTGGCTTTTGCCTTCTTTGTATTTTTGTCTGTTTAGGCTTTTGCCTACTTTTTGTGTTTGTTGTTGGCCTTTTTGTCTGTTATTTGTTTGGCTGTTGCCTTTTGTTTTGTTAATTTTATTGGGCTTTTGCCCTTATTTATTTTCACCATGGTGGGATGGCCACTTACACCCCCCACGATGGTGATTGTCTTTCTGGGCCCTAATGACCATTGAAGTTGATGGGCCCTAAAACACGAACGAACGAACCAATCACATGCATACCTATAATAGACCTAATAAGTTCCTCCTCATAACATGCCCATACCACCTTAACTGCTTCTCCCTCATCGATGCCTCCCACCCCAAAGCTACCTCTAACATATTCATTTTGGACTCTATTGGCTCGTGATACCCCAGTTTTGTAGAACAGCGATCACATCTCTGCCACTTGCATTCTCCTTTAATTGTTCTTCCAAACTGCCCAACACTTTGAGACATAAAGCAAAGTGGGCCTAATGACCATTCTGTAAAATTTGCATTTCAACTTTATTGGTACGCAGTGGTCACACAGGACTCCACTTCAGCCATCTGGCATTAACCCTAAGGGTCAAATCAGAATCTATCTCCCCATTGCTCTGAAAAATTGATCTTAAATAATTAAACTTGCCCCACTGGTATACCCTCACTGCCACAACCCTTGTCCACTAAAATTGAAAGCTAGGCACTCTGTCTTCTTCATGTTTTGTATGTCTTGTATTCTTAATGTCTTGTAGGCCCTTTTGTGCAGCCTATTTGGACCCCTCAAGCTTTCCCACGTCATCAGCAAATACCAGGTACTGAGAGGCCCAGTCCCCTATTCCCATCAGCAGCTCATCCATTACTAGCATGAATAAATATGGGCTAAGTGCTGACCCTTGATGTACACTGACCTGCATGCTGATGCATACAGTGTTTCCCCATACCATCCTCACCCTAGCAATGCAACCCTCATACATATCCTTCACTATCCTAATATGGCCTTTGTCAACCATTTTTTTCCTTGAAATACTCCATAGTACCAGACTTCATAGAATGGCTCATCAGCTTTATGCATCTATAGTTTCCATAGTCCTGGGCATCACCTTTGCCCTTGAACAGTGAACTATCCAGCTCTCCCGCCATTCAGATGGTATCCTGTCACTTTTGGTTTGCAGCTGGCTGCAGAAAAATAGGAAAAATACCATCCACTATATCACAGCGTGCATTGAAAGGGACTAGATGGGTCTCTGACATTGTCCTAGATGGGTCTCTGACACTGTCCTAGATGGGTCTCCATCATTGTCCTAGATGGGTCTCCGACATTGTCCTAGATGGGTCTCCGACATTGTCCTAGATGGGTCTCCGACATTGTCCTAGATGGGAAAGGGGTTAGGAGTTATTGTTTGCTGATAGAGTATTAAATTACTTTAATTTTTTTTAGATTGGTTCTGGATTTTGGTGGGGATGGTGGAGCAATTCAAGCATCTTCCATTAATGAGACATTGGATTGGCCACAAGCCTCTTGTTGTTATTTACGATGCAGAAGTTATTGAGGTTGGCTTGTATTTGTTCTATTTTTACTGTGTGGTCTGCAGATATATAATATTGCCATCAAAACTAATTCACTATCTTGTTTATTGAAGATGGTATTGAATAGCCAGAAATTAATTGATAAAGGTCCCACATATGACCTTCTTGAAGCCTGGCTGGGACGTGGACTCTTAACGAGGTATAGATTCATTTCAAATATCAACATCTCAATTTTATGATTTTTGAATTTTTTTGTTTATGATATATGAACATGTACCCACTTTGGTGGCGCCGTTGGTAGGACACTCTGTTACTGCATCAGTAGTTCAAGTTTCAATACTGGGCTGAGGTGGGGTGGCTTCGTTTGGTTTGGTCAAGAGACATGCATGAAAACTCTCTACTCTGCAACAGGTAGATGATGAAAAATTCCAGTTGTAGGAGTTTGCCTCCTAGCGTCTGAGAATTCGCCAACACACATTAGACCAAAATACAGGTTGAGGGGAAAGGAAATCAAGTAGGGGGAAAACTGAATATGGTTAGATATCCTATAAAATAAAACATGTGGGTAAGCTCACATAGAGTCTAATACCCCATTTGCATTGAAAGTTAGCCAGATCAAGACCTCCTAGATAACAAGGCCTTTGCAGTATGACATCACAAGCTAGTGACGTCACACAAAGTAGTGCTAACCTACTTTGAAAACGACCATGTTGTCTGTATTTCAAGCAGGTTTTTTAAGTGATATTTCAGTCGCGTTTTTAACTTAACCCTTGTGTTACTACCCAGGTACACATGTACCCATTTTCGACTTTGCATGGATGCCAAAAAATTTCTTTTAAAAGGATCATTTTGTCCAACCAGATCCCCATTATTTGGGAAGTTTCATAGTGAATTTTTGTATTTATGTTTGTTTTTAACAAGAGAATATTAATTGATATGACATTTAACTGATATACCCCTCTTGTTACTACCTGGGTACACGTGTACCCATAGGAATATTACAGGTGGTGCAAATTCAATAAATTTGATGAAACAAGATAATGCTATGTTTTAATTGCAGCAGTTTATTGTATCCTTAAAAATATGTCAAAGGATGTCATGTTACTTAAGATTGTGGACAAATTTTACAAACTGAGAATGTGAAAGAATCTTCATTGCAAAAATAGGTTTCTGACATTTTACACCTGATTTTCAAGCCTTTCTTCTCTGTTTATTAGTTGCTGCATGATGAACCAACAACGATTATATGTCCATTTATATCACGTTGACAGGGCTGGATCCAGAGGCGGATCAGGGGGAGCACTTCAAAAAAGTGTGCCCCAAACATTTTCAAATACTTAAGATCCCTTAGTAAAAATCCATCTAGCAATTATAATGTCTTCTACTGCTCCTTTGACAATGTCCCAGGGGCAGACCCAGAGGGGCAGCAATGCAGCAATTGCTCCACCTCAGTGCCTCAATGGGGCACAACTGATGGTGCACTTTTACATTGTTATTGCCATTTCTATACTGCCAGCCCAACAGTTGCAGTCCAATCTGTCATTGGCTAAACCACTGAAGATAGGACATTATCTAAGGGGCATGAGAGGACCTATTGGAATTGCTAGCTAGATTTATAATAAAAGGATTCTGAATATTTAAAAATATTTGGGGTGCACCTTTTGTGATATGCTCCCTCCCTCTGATCTCCCACTGCTGAATGTCCTATCTTCAGTGGTTTAGCCAACTGGAGATTGTACTGGCAGTATACTGTAGATGTGGGAATAGCAAATGCTAAAATACCACATTAGTTGCAAAGTTGAATTGGTTGAAATGTGTGTCCCGTTGAGGCACTGAGGCAAGGGGGAGTAATTGCTGCATTAATCCCCTATGGATCCACTCCTGCACGTTGAGTTGGTGGTGTGGTCAATGCAGAAATGGATGCAGTTTGTATGCAAGAGGTTGACTGCATTAGCATGCTCTCAATTGGCAATTTTGCCACATTACCAATGCGGCCTTCACAGATGAAAAGGTACCCCTGAGGGTACCTGCAGGTCATCCTGATATTGCTGCTGGCTCCTCCTCACCCCCTCTTCAATAAATAAAGCAATAGATGTCGCCACTAATGCATCTTCAGGGTCAGAGTAATGCCATTTTGCAATGGGGTACACATGTACCCAGGTAGTAACTTGTGTGGAAAATTTTGGGTAGTAACACGTGGGTTAAATCATTTTAATACCTAAATCATATTATTATGGATTTGCTTAAGTAAAATGTCACATAATTGTGTTGTGCCTGGGTGCAAGGAAAACTGCAGAAGTGGGCCTAAAGTTCACATCTTTAGTTTTCCAAAACATCCCAAAATGAATTATACTGTAGCCATTAAGAGAAAGGATTTTGCATTGACCAAACCCAGCAAGGTAAGCAGATTTAATGACTGGTATTAGGCTGATATCAATTAGCACATAGGCTTATATATTTAAATTTAATTTATTTTTCTTCTAACATTGCTAAAAAGTGAGGGAAAAATAGGCTTAGGTGATATGGGCCCATCAGAAGAATAGGGGAGAGGAGCTCATTAGGTGTATATCAGGAATGCAGGTGGTTGTAGCACCCAGGGTAGGGAGAAACCAAAGCTGATTTGGGAACAGGTGGTCATAAGGACATGGCAATGTGTGGGGTGAACAGGTTTGTTTGTTGGTGTTTTAGGGCCCTTCAACTACAACGTCATTAGAACCCCATTCACAGCATAGTTCTTATGCAGAGACTGCACAAACACTAAACTAATGGAACGATTTTTGGGTATTAACAGTAGCCAGGTTTCCCAAGTGGTCACCCATGTCAGTAATTGCTGGGGTTGCACTGCTGTGTGTCCAACGCAACATGGACCTGGTGGGAAATATATGGGAGTGGAGGGCTAGAACCCACAGACCCGACCATGCTACAGGCAGGATAAGGGTATGATAATGACTTGTAACATATTACTCTAAGTATGTACTAATGTTTTACTCACACATAATGTGTTGTGCATATCATTCAAACTATGCCTATGACAGCTGAGATGTATAGAAAAAAATAATCATAGGGCTAGAAAAGCTAGGTATGCATGTTATTTGCATAGCTAATGACAAAAGCAGTAGAGCAACTCCTAACCCTTTCCTCCTTATGGTAGGATCAGGTACCAGTCTTGTCAGAGCAGCAAATTGCATTGGACACACCAGTACTCGTCTGATCACTGAAGTTAAGCAGCACAACCCCAACTATTACTGACATGGGTGGTCGCTTGGGAAAACTGGGTACCGCTAGTGTGTGTCTGTGCAGTTTCTGCATCAGAACTACACAGTGGATGGGGCTCTAATGACCTTGTAGTTGAAGAGCCCTAAAACACCAAAAGATAACCAATCTTGTCCTTACGAATGCACACAATGGTGTTATTTTGTACATGGTTTTCCACAAAGCTTGTTTATCATTGGTCTACTGTTCATTGGGGCACACCACTGATGCCAGTGAGTGAGCCAGGGGTGGATCCAGAGGGGGGAGCGATGCACCAATTGCTCCCCCTTCAGTGCCTCAATGAGGCGTTTATTTTAACTAATGCATGAGTGAGCTTTGCAACTGATGAGGCATTGCTGCATTTGCTATTCCCATTTCTATACTGCCAGTCCAATCTGCAGTTGGCTAAACCACTGAAGATAGGACATTATCTAAGGGGCTAGATTTATACTAAGAGATTCTGAATATTAAAAGTATTTGGGACGCACTTTGAAGTGCTCCCCCTGATCTGCCTCTGGATCTGTCAGCGGGGTGAGCTCCTACAGCTGGAAATTCTTTTAATCCACAACAGAAAAAATTCTTTTTGCTCACTTTAGTATGTTTAAGAAACTTCTGCCCTGAAAATTGACAGCTTCATAAAGCATTATCTCCTACTAGTGTAAAACATCAAAATGTTAAATTAGTTTTAAACTTTTTAATATTCTATTTGAGCACTACAATCCACTAGGGTAGTGAAATCTTTCACATAGTTTAGACACTTCCATGGCTATTGAAGAAAAAATAAAGTGAGGCAGAAATCAAAAATCAAGCATTCATCTGTAGTGTGTATTTAGATATGTAGCATAGGTAGTGTGTATTTTTAATTTGCATGTGTTTCTTACAAAAATTTGGAAATTATTTAGTTATTTTCATACCAATATTTAAACCAATATTTACATTTAAAATGTTTTATATTTTATTAATAAATAACTCACTACTTTGCTGTGAAAAGGCAAGCGTCAGCATTCATTTGCAGTAGGTTTTAGCACTACTAAGGATGACGTCGCGTGTGAGTGAAAAGGCCTTCTGTTTAGGAGGTCTTGGCCAGATCGAGTCACTTAAGTGACACATGCATTCGCACTGGACATTGGCTAAAGCATTTTGTCTCGGAGTAATAGACCAATCGGAAGAACTACTAGTCAAAAAAAGGAGCTACCCATCAAGCACGTCCTTTATGGATGTCCCCAAACTGACGGATGACAAAAATCTGGAGGCAATGTTTGTAAGGATACAAATTCATATTCCATATTCCCTCAAACATAAATGCTCTCAGTCCAAAATTTAATGAAAAGTCGTCACTCCACAGGTCTCGCTTACCGCCGCCATGATTTGCTGGCAAAAAATCGCATTGTATTCTATAGTGCTCGCAACGAAAGATGACATATGGGAGGTGGAAGGTAGGAAAGTTCATTACAAAAATTAGGGAGTCTTTAAAAGGTCAAATGCCAGGCTTCATTAAGTAATGGCAAGTATAACTTCTATGTTAGTCCCTATTTTTCGAAGAGGACTCATCTTTTCCCTCCCACCAATGTGTCAACTTTCGTGGCGAGCACTATAGTTTGAAAAAGTAGCTTGAGTCGATATAGTTTGAAACCGCTATTTTCAATCTAGATTAAATTTCAAACAAGATTGAAAATCACTAGTGTGAACGAGGTATAAGGGACAGAGGAAGATAATATAAAAATGATCTTAAAAGCTCTCCCAGCAGTAAGTCATCTATTGAGAGTTTCAGTCAGTTAAAATAAGATTGGGCAACATCGAGTGGGTTACAAGAACCCCTATTATAGCAAAATAAATGAGGGAGGCAACTTCTTTTCTGCAGCATCGTTAACTTTAATTGAACTAATAACTCAAGGCAATTTATCTTGCCATTCATCAATCGATATTTTCTGTAGTACTATGTTTCATTGAAGCCTAAAATCACATGACTGGAATGCCCTGAAGACAAACCATGGGGGTGATGTTTTTATTAGAATAATTTGAAAAGGAGTAATCATGGTCATACTATCGAAGTGCTCAGCTAATGAAGAGAGGTAAGATGGAGCACAGGATGTTCAACAATTTGCTGCATTAAAACGCTTAGGATGCACCAAAACGTTAAAAAGATGCTGGATAAGCAAAGGATTATGGACCATATCAGTTATATTCTTAATTGCAAACAGACAACGATTTACAGCAAGGCGAACGCGATGAGCCTGATGAGCAAAGGTCAGCTTTGTATCCAAATAGACTTATCAATCTTTAGCAACCATTACCCGTGACAATGGTTGGGTGTTGCTAAAAGTGTATGCGAAATTAATTGGGAATCGACAGCAAGTAAACGTGATACAAGGCGTTTTACTATCATTCAGTATTAAATTATTATGAGAGGGCCAGAGTTCTAACCTAGTTAGGTGTAGCTTCCACAAAGCCAATCTGATTAGAATACTCATGACAAGTCAAGGTATATCGCATCTAACTGTAACAACACTCATAGGGCTTGGTGGATATCAGATAAATGGTATAAAAGATTCGTTTCAGTAGATTTCCTTGGGGTGAACCCATGTGGTGAGTAATCCAGAAACCTTTACTCCAATGAAATAAATAATTATATAAGATCTTTCAAGAATTTTTGCCATAAGAGAGATCAATGCGATATATCTATAGTTGCTACTATCCAATCTGGAGCCTGATTTGTAAACACAGAGAACGTTTGCTGATTTCCATTGTACGGGTATATAATTAGCTCTAAGACTGTGAGTAAACAATTTGGCCAGCATAGGAGATAATAATTCTTTTATAGGCTTTCAATATGGTTGATGGCACAATGTGGGGCCTGTTTGAAAGGATGGTTTTAATCACTTAATAGTTGTTCTACATTGGAAGATGATATTTCTGCAAAATGGAGAGAATCTATTGTACCTGGCAGCGTATGTGGGTATGGAAAAGTACTATATTGTCTGAAATTGAAAGAATATTTCACATAACTTAATGAGTTCATTGATATAGTGACCGTTATGCAAAAGGCAGAGCTTGGTAGCAGAAGAGTTTACATAGCACTTACATGTGTTCCAAAGTGGTTTTGGATATTGTGTAAATGGTGTAAGATGATGCAAAATCCTATTATGGTCCTGCATTATAAGGTGGTTTACCTCTGAAATAAGAAAAACAACTGGTTGTCAATCAATTCCTCACTAAACCAAAAGGGTAACATTTATGGCAAGGTTTTAAATTAGTAATAAGAATAAATCTAGAGCTACCTTGTTAAAAGGTATCACAAAAACGAGAAGCCTCCGAGTGTGGTGGACTTCAATCCTATATTAACTCCAAATTAGTGGTTTGGAGGTAATGATGGAGGTGCAGGAGTTGGAGATCTATTCTCAAGGAGAATCATGGGCTACTAGGTAAGGTCTCCCAGTGACGGATTTTGGAACAGTTATGGCTGATAGAGTGTGATATAGGTCAATGAGCAATAAAGTGCCAGAGGAGTTAATAAAATAGCAAAGATCTGAAAAGCACAGATCAAGGAGGCTATTTAGAGAGTTTAGCACAAAATTATATTTTACTAGGTTAAGGCTGCAGCCATGGTGGAGCAGAGAGGAGAGGAGAGATGAAAGAGGAGTGATATGCAACTATGAAAGCAGAGCAATGCATAGCCATGGTGGAGCGGTGAGGAAACCACTTTCTTTTTCTGGCGCCACCTAGTAAAATCAGGTGCAACTGCAAAATGGGGCATTGACAATGGTCACTACACTGTGAAAACAAACTGTTCTTCTCCTCTTGCCTGCCCTCTTCACTATAGCCACTTCCATTGAAATGTGACCTTTTGTTTTTGATAGTGGTCCTCACTGCTATCTCACCTCTCTTCACTCCACCATGGCTGCAGCCTTAGAGAGGTAACGAAAGAGCAACAAAGAAGCCGCTTTGGAAGCAAGGGTAGCCCTGAGATATCTAGGGAGAGTGCTCAACCAAACTATCAAATGTACATTATACCCCATTTGCACTACAACTTCAAACTAGATTGAAATTCAATCCAGCTTGAAAGTTAGCCAGATCAAATCACTTAAGTGACACATGCATTCGAACTGGACATTGGCTAAAGCATTCTTTCTAGGAGTAACAGCCCTGGTCTCCTTCATTTGGAATGGATGGACATTTCTCCCCCTATACTTTACCAGGGATAAGCTGCCAAATGGAGGACCCTCATACCCTATTCTCAACAGTCTGTTAAAATGATTAAGTCCCATCCTAATCCCATCCTAGTCCTATCCTAATTCCATTAAGTCCCATCCTAATTCCTTGATCCTGTCTGGCACAGTCTATGAGAGATGCGATGTAGTCGCATACGAGTCTATCTCCCCAATGCTTTGGAACGTTGATTCCAATTACTTTACCTCTTGCACCTATTTTTCATGAGGTCTCCCCTAAAGAGTGCGTCACCATTATTTTTCTGTCCTTTGTATATGCTTACCATTAGCCCTCCCTGATCTATCCCTCCTCTCTCATGAAAGTGATGTAATTCTAACAGGAGGTATTGTGTGCTTATTTTTTTTTTTTTTGGAAATTTAGTACAGGTAGTAAATGGAGAAGCCGACGTAAACTCATAACTCCATCCTTCCACTTCCGTGTGTTAGATGACTTTTTCAAAGTATTTGTGGAACATGCTGATATTCTAGTTGACACTTTAAAGAAAATGTCAGACAAGGATTATTTTGACATCTCTCCATATCTAACAAGGTGCACCTTGGACGTTATTTGTGGTAAGAATTAATCCTTTAATGCCGTGTTCCGTATCACCACAGTTAAGTGTAAAACACGTCGACGCTGTCGACATTTTGATGACGTTTTGTGCAAGTGCTTTAGAAAGGAGCGTCAGCGCATTTCCTTATATGTAGCGCTTTTTTTTGGAGTCACGTCACGCACAGCATCACACATAACCTAACTGAAGCAGACAGCTCAACCGCCAGCCAATCAGAATGCAGCGGGATTTGTGGGACGCTATTGGAGTTGACCACCTGTCATCTCAAATAGCGTTAGGCATAGCTGTTCTGCAGAGCCCAACGTAGCGTTGTGTCTGATTCAACGCTAATAGCAATAGCGCGTGGGTATGTGGAACCCAGGCATAACTCTCCATCACATTGAGCATCAGGTGACATTTTGGTTTCTAGAAACTGCCATGGGAAAACGTATCCAAGCACAGACAGACACCAATTCACACTATGTGAAAGCAGTTAATAAGTATGAAATATTAAAATATGTAGTAAGCGAAAAAACATTCATTTACTGATTTCTAAAAGTTTGAAATTTGTAGCATGGGAGAGATCTTTATTGGCAAAACAACCAAGCCTTGGCTGAAATCCGACTGGATATTTAATTTAACATCTGCAGGTCGACTTCAAAAGAAATGTTTGAAAGTTTTGCATGGTTTCACAAATCAGGTGAGTTACTCTTTAGCGTTTTGTTATGCTGGTGCTTTAGGGCCCTTAAACGACAAGGTCATTAGACCTCCGTCCACTGCAGAGTTCTAGTGCAGAGACTGCACTCATGCATATTACATTCATACATCATGCACTTCATACATATTGAAGGCCTACCCCGATACTTACTAGCGGCAGGAGGCCTTTAGAAACAGCTGCTACGCTCTTCAATACCGGATCAACGTTACACTCATAGGTATTGTGAAGAGAAATAATGACAAAGATTATCATTGGAACTTATCGTTTAGAGTCATTGGCTAGGGACTGGCCATAAGGCTACTTGGGACACTAACTAACTGCAGGAGAGTAGTAAAGAATAGGGCCCTTTGGGGTTGAAAAGTTATAACAGAGCACTAGAATTTCAATTTCGATTAAAGTTAGCATGGGGATGACGTGGTCAGTGAAGGTGGTTCATGGGTTTGATCCACCATAGGGACGCAGGTAGGTAGTACTGATATAAGACTACAATGTAGATCAGTAGAAGTGTACATCCAAGGTATGCAATGGCACACAGAAACCATTTGTAATGGATAGGTACCTGGGATGAAACGAAAGGGAATGAAGGTCTTAATTTGAATATCCAACTCGGCCAAAAGTAATACGAGGGGACTTCTATGTCTTTGTTATACATGGCTTTGTTGCAATACAACATTCCAACATTTTGAAATTGGATTTAGGGCACTTTCAACTTGATATGGTATTTGAATTTATTACAAAATTTTAAACACTTTTATCCAGGTGATTAAAGAAAGGTGGGCAGAACTAAAAGGAAATCCAAGTGGGACTTTTCGATTTGCCGAAAACACCAATGGGTATTTTGGACAAAAGCGAAGATAAGCATTTTTAGATATGCTACTGGAAAATTTTAGAGATTCGAATACATTGAATGTGGAAGATGTTAGAGAAGAGGTGGACACTTTCATGTTTGAGGTCCGGTTCCTTATTTGAAAATGCTCGATAAAATTCTCTTTATAAGTCACATGTGAAATGCAATATTTTTTAGGGACATGACACAACAGCATCTGCATTGACATGGGTACTATATTATATTGGGCGCTTCCCAGAGATTCAAGAAAAAGTTCACAAAGAGTTAGATGATGTTTTTGGTAAGTTGAAATATATCCAAATTTACACCTCAGCTTGATTTAAGCCCCAAAGAAGGCGATGGATGAATGTTGCAGGAAGTTCCAAGAGGCCAGTGTTAATGGATGATGTTGTGGAGTTGAAATACTTACAGCTCGTTATTAAGGTACAGTCGTCTTGACTATCACTTCAGAAAAGTCCACACCTGATTCCTGCCTATGGCAGGGTCAGGTGCCCATCTTGTCCCTCTGAATGGACGGGAATATGAATACAGTAAAACACGTTGATTACGTTCATGGCTATAGTATTTGTTTGGGCTGGTCCCGGCAGAACCTATGGCTATTTAATCGTAGAGGATCACAGATATAGCGTTTGCTTTCATGGCTATAACGTTTACAAGGCCCTGGTGGGCAGCCAAGTTTTTCATATCCTATCATGGATATGAAAAACTTCCAACCTGTATGTGCACATGTCCTGATTAGGAATGTTGCATATGTGCAGAATGTACAACATAAGCCATGCATTACATACATTGTACATGAACTGACCACTCAATCTTGCTAATGTGTAGTTTTAGTAGTAATGGCACAAGCGACCTAGAATTGAGGTGGTAAGACAATTTACAATAAACATCTGTAGAGATCAGCCAAGATACCAAGAGGATATGTGTGCCTCAACATCCAGAGAGGGAATGGCAAATTGCATTGGACACACTAGTTGTCGTCTGATCACTGAAGTTTATCAACACAACCCCAGTTAGTACTGACATGGGTGGTCACTTGGGAAACTTGGTACCACTTTTATCCAAAAATCGTCGCATTAGTGTAGTATCTGTGCAGTCTCTGCATAAGAACTACACTATTCGAAGGGGCCCTAATGACCTAGTAGTTGAAGGGCAAATTCTTGCACTGCTGGAATCCCCTCACCCCCACAACGAATCTCTCCCCCTTGCCCCTGGTCATTAAAATTGAAAGCTAGGTACTTAGTCTTCTTCATGTTCACCTTAAGACCCCCTCTTTCCACTGCTGTCTTAAGGTCTTGAAGGCCATTTTGTGCATCCTCTTTGGACTTCTCCACCCTTCCTACATCATCTGCAAACACCAGGCGCTGACGAGCCCATTCCCCCACTCCTGTCAGCAGCTCATCCATTACTGGAGTGAGTAGATTTGGACTAAGTGATGAGCCTTGATGAACCTTGCTGCACGTTGAAACCGGCAGTGTTTCCCCATGCTTTCCTAACCCTAGTAATGTAACCCGGTACATATCCTGCACTATCCTAATATGGCCCTCATCAACCTCTTTCTTTCTTAAAAAGCTCCACAGTACCTGTCTAGGGACACTATCATAGGCCTTCTCCAGGTCAACGAATACTGCATGGAGGTCCTTCTTTGCTGCTCTATGCTTCTCTATCACCTGTCATAGAACAAAGATTGGTTCAATGGTTTACCTACCAGGCATAAATCCAAATTGGTTTCCCCAGATGCTAGTTTGGAGTCCAAAGCAACATTCTATCATGCACTCCCACAGCTTCATAGAATGACTCATTAGCTTTATGCCTCTATAGTTTCCACAGTCCTGTGCATCACCTTTGCCCTTGAACAATGGAACTATCCAACTCTCTCTCTCCATGCAGATGGCATCCTATCACCATTTGCTAACTTATTAACAAGCTTCCCTAGCCATGTAATTCCTGTGGTCCCCAAGGTGTGGCAAGGGAGCGGCGAGTTGCGTTGGACACACCAGTTCTCGTCTGATCACTGAAGTTAAGCAACGCACGCCCAGTTAGTACTGACATGGGTGGTCGCTCGGGAAAGCTGGGTACCGCTAATACCCAATAATCGTCGCATTAGTGTAGTGTCTGTGCAGTATATGCATTAAAACTATACAGGACGGGTCTCTAATGACCTCGTAGTTGACGGGACCTTAAACTCCAACAAACAAACAAACAAAAAGGTGTGGCAAACATCAATGGGGATCTTATCTGGGCCTACTGCTTTGTGACCTTTCATTTTTCTAAGGGCTGTGACAATTTCAGCCTCACTCACCCTATCCACTGCCTGAGCAGTGGTTGGGTTGCCTTCAGTGGCTGTTGCACAGGTGGCAACATTTAAGAGGCTGTGGTAGTACTCATCCCACCTTTGATTACCTGTGCTGGCTGGAACAGGACCCTACCATTTGCATCTTTGACTGTTATTGCCCTGGTAACATCCTTACTCATTCTATCGTGGTCTTAGCCAGTCTAAAAATTGCTTTCTCTCCTTCCCTTGTCCCCAAATTTTCATATAAGGCCTCGTACTTCTGGTACTTGGTCAGGGCAATGGCCTTCCTGGCGTTTTTCTTTTCCTGAACATCCTTGAAACCTGATCCCCTATTTCCCTCCACCAATGGAAAGTTTCCTTCTTTAATTTGATGGCAGCTTTCACCTCCTCATTCCACCACCAATTTTGTCTACCCTAATAAGTTCCTCCTATGCTACCCCTACCTAACAGTGTCTAACAGTGTCCTAACATCTTCTAGTCTTCCTAACAACCCTGTCCCACATGGCATTGGCTGACCCCTCCCAGTTCCAGTCAATCTGACTGAAAACCTCCTGCTGGAATTCATCTGCCTTGGTGGGCAACTTCCACCACCTAATAACTGATTTTCCCTTCCATGTATGTTGCCAAACTGTGTCCTCCATTATTAATTTTATCATGAGTGGCTTATGGCCACTGTCCTTCTGGAAATACTCACTGGGTAGTGCCCACAGTCATGAATCTCTGCCCTGTGCTGCTTCCTAACCATGAAAAAGTCTATTTGGGACCTCCCCTGTGGTGACTGGAAAGCGCTTAAGTGCTTTTCCTTCTTCTTGAACCATGTATTGGCTAATGCAAGTCCATGTGGTCTTGCTGTCTCAAAGACCTTCTGCCCCTCAGGATTGATCATGCCATACCATACCCACATGGGCATTAAAGTCACCCTCAATAATTAGGCACTCATTTCCCTTGCCCTGTTCAATTCTGCTATTTACTGACTGCACTACTTCATCAAAGTCCCTACAAAAATCTGCTTTAGCTGTGTCACCCAGACATGCTTGGGGGGAGGCATTGACACTTATGAGGTGAAGCCCTATACCCTGCCACACTACTGTGACTAACGTTATTATACTGCTAATTCTTGTGACTGAGGTGCTCCACTGCTGCAAATCCCTACACAACACAAGGCCCACCCCATTTCGTCCCTTGTCACTGCCTGTGTATGTAAGATTTTACCCTTCGCCTTGGGGAAGGGAACAAATGGGTTGGTGTCCTGAAGGAGCATAATGCTAATATGTCTGTGCCTGAGGGTATCCACTAATTCCCCCGTTTTCCTCTAAGGGTCCCCACATTCCAATTCCCTAATCTGAGGCTGACTCCTTTCCTTTGTGTGACAGCTCTGACTGGAGGCACTCCAGTCAGATGTCCAGAACCCACAGTGAAATTAGCAGGGCTGCCTGTGAGGGGGTACTGTCTTGCCCCACAAGAGACACGCATTAAAGGCTTTATCATTGCCAAGTGAATGGAGGTCTCACACTCACCTAGCAGTATACCACACAGAACAAAATAAAGCCGAGAACACAAAAAAACACCTACTAGTCAACTAGCACATTAGGCAAGTTACTAGCTGCTAAATACTACTTAATGCTATTGAATTAATATTAATAACACAGGCCTGCAAAAAATTACTTCTTAAAAATTGTTTTACTTTTGATAACTGATTTTTATATTATTAGGTGGGCTGATTCCAAAAACACAATTCATTTTTTTCTATCGTGTAAGGTTTTCTCTCAAAATATTTTCATAGTTCGGAAGAAATAATGGGAATTGAAGTATTTTGATGTTTCGATTTTCATTTTATCACTCCACAAATACATACTTTACATTTATATTATAGGTCTAGTACTGATTGAATACATAATGATTTAATTTTCCTCTTGTGGAGTTACTAGAGATCACTTTTAACCCTCCTGTTAACCCACTTTGTTCCATAACATGGGTACCCATATTGAATGAAATGGAATTGAGGCAAACACATGTTTTGACATGCAACCATAGGCAGCCAGCCTTTGTACTCGATATCAACCCAAAAATCCATTGTGTAGAACATTCAAAGACGCCTGTTTCATGCATTTGCTGTCCCAAACAACAGTAATCTCTTATGCTTTATCATCATATCCTTATCCCACATGTGGCAGGGGTGGGTCAGTGGGTTACAGACAGTGGTTGATCCAGGAGAGGGAGCAATGCAGCAATTCTCCCCCCTCTGTGCCTCAATGGGGCACATACTGATGCATGATTCACCTTTGTACCTGATGAGGCATTTTCACACTGCTATCCACATGTCTATACTGCCAGTTCAACAGTTGCAGTGCAATCCACAGTTGGCTAAACCACTGAAGAGAGGACACTGCATGAGGGGTAGTAGAGCACCTATTGCAATTGCTTGCTAGATTTAGAACAAGGGATTCTGAATATTTAAAAATATTTGGAGTGCACTTATTTGAAGTGCTTCCCCCTGATCCACCCCTGGATCCGTCATTGGGTCTAGCTTACCACTGCTGCCTACCTCCAAACTAATCCCAAGTTCGTGTTGGTTCTCCCCCATGCTTCCTCTTTCCTCTTCACATTCCATGACCTTGCCACACACATCCATTCATCATCATACCTTTTCCCTGCCACAGGGAAATGATGATGATGAATTTCCTTGCTGTGCATCTCTCCACTCCCAATTATCTCCCACCAGGTCCCCATCCTCCACACACACCACCATTTCCTTATGTAAAACCTCCACCAACCAGTGCAATAGTGTTTTGTCTGATCTGCCCAACACCAGCTGCCTAGACAGTGACAAGGGCAGATCCAGAAGGGGGAGCAATGCAGCAATTGCTACCCCTCAGTGCCTCAATGGGGTGCAACTGATGAGGCATTTTCAAATTGCTATCCTTATTTCTATACTGCAAGCCCAACAGTTGCAATCAAATCTGTAGTTGGCTAAACCACTGATGATAGGACATTGTGTAAGGGGCAGGAGATGACCTATTGTACTTGCTTGCTAGATTTATAGTAAGGGATTCTGAATATTTAAAAATACTGTATTTGGAGTGCACTTTTTTGAAGTGCTCCCCTTGATCTGCTGCTGGATCCATCACTGTCCCTTTCCTTTATGAATGGCCAACAACCCTGTCATCCTTCAGCCACCTATTTCAAGGGCCAAACTATCCTGTCCAAGGGACATTTAGGCAATAGTCCACCATAAATAATAACATACTATTTCTTGGCTTGTATTTACCAATATAGACCATCTAACATTAATAAGTTCATGAATACATGATGACATGAATAATTTCAAAAAATTGAATTTTTTATTAAACTGTATGTGATAGAAACATTTTAAATTATTTTTCTAGTCATCAGCATCCAAAAACTGTAAAAAAACAATAATCGTTTTAAAGACAAATTTTTTTATCGCAGACCTGTGCAATTAATAAATTATTACTGCAGTTAGTTGGCACCACACTCCAATGCAGCCTGGCGTCTGCCAATGCAAATGAATATTTACTACGAATTTGGAGAAAAGTAATTTATGAAATTTAGAAAGAAGTCATTGTGAACTGCACCTTTTATATATGCTTAGAGCAAATATTTTCTCCATCATTACCATCTATGGCGCTTTTAATTTATTGGTGCCTGTGTGCAACTCATGTATTGCACACTTTGCTAGCATGCCACTGCCCATAATGTAATAAATGCATGCCAAGGGGCAAGCTCCTACACCTGAAAATATTGCCTCAATTACCCATTGTGTAATGGAGAGGATTCTTTTATGTGAAAATGCAATGGTACACCACATGGGACCTCAATTTTACTTCTCATCCAAAAGAAGCCTCAATATATGTTGCGTTTTTGTCCTGTTTTAACAAATTGTTTTGTTCTAGTTCTAGTTGAATACACTGTAAGCAGCCGTGATATGCCAAATTGGCAGTGGAGAGAATATTTCTCTCTTTCCTAAAAAATCACTGGTTTTAAAACCCCAAAGAACTTGAAGCATAGCATCTATTCTGCCATACATCACCTGCCCTCTATAATTGTGCCATCTTCCAGAAAGTTCTTCACCATATCCTCATCAAGAGCATTCCATTCCCAAGTGACCCATGGAAAAAAGGACTAGCAATATGAGTCTGTCTGGGCCCTGATCTCCTTCAGTTTGAACAGATGATCATTTCTGCAAAGGATAACCTGCTATCTAGAGGACCCTCAAAACCTATTTTCAACATTCTGCTAAACAGCTTAATGCTATCGGATACCCGCCTCTGACAAAGTGAGTCCCACCCTAATTCTCTGATCATACCTGACACACTCAATCTGCGAGAGAACCGACTTAGCACACCTCTTGCTGCTCTCCTTTGGACCATTTCAATTTCCCAAGATAGGTCTTGCCTAAATGGAAACCAAATTGGACTACAGTACTCCACAATTGACCATACCAGTGAAAAGTAAGCTATTTCTTTTACTTCCTTTGTGTTGTCCCCCAGCACCCTGCTAACCAACCAGACAGCACACCCAGCCTTCCAAATCAATTTGTCAGTGTGCTCCTTTCAGGTGCCCTGAGTGTTTAAGACAACTCGAAGGTTCTTGTGAGTGTCAACCCTGTCAACCCTTACACCACCTATGCTCTAAGGAAATCAACCTGCTTATTGTAAGAAAGCTACATTAGTGCAGGTTCAATGGCAACTCACACTTTCTACTCCAATCATATATCTTGTTTAGGTCTTGTTGCAGTTCTCTGCAGGAAGACAACCCTTTTTACACCACCCTTGCGATGCATGTGTCATCAATGTACAAAACAGCTGCTCTAAGAAGGGATTAAGTGCTCCTGAAAGAGCAGAATTTCCAACTGATTGCATGCTGTCCCACCACGCCTGGAAGATTGAAGTCCCCCCTAGAATAACTGTTGGGATCATCCTCCTATGATTGAGGATCTTCAAAGAATGTGCTAATCTCAACAATGGATTTGGATCACTTCCTGGTGGATGCTAGAAGGCAATGACATAAGTCCCCCTGCTGACCCAGAAACACTACAACACAGCATCTCACAGTCCCCCTCAAGCCCTGTTTCCCTAGTACTTTTCAATGATTTGTCTATTGCTACAAACACCCCACCCCCTCAACCTGCTTCCCTATCTCTTCTATACACTATGTACCTATCAGGAAAAATTTAGGTTTATTGTGTATCTTCCTTTAACTATGATTCAGTGCCAATAACAACAGCATCCCATGTAGCAGCAAGGCCATTAAACTCAGCTACTCTATTGACTATGCTTCTACAATTTATAATAAGCAAAGTCAATTGATCAGTTACTGCTAATCTCCTGCCCATCCCTGCATTATTGCTGTCTAGTAGTCCCTTGCTATGTATGTTGTGACTTAACCTGGAGCACCCATGACCCTCTCTCTTCCTTAAAAAATTAACTATAAACTCCTTAATTTTTCTCCCAACCCTAGTGGCAGCCCTCTTATTGAAATGCAATCTATCCCTTGTAAACCTGTTGTGAAGATCTGTGAGACATGCCCTATATTCAAGGAGCTTCACTCCAATCAGTTGTCCTTCATGAAACATCCTGTCATTTACCCATTGGGCATTAGCTGTGGTTACTCCTGCTCTGTCCTTTCTTTCAATGATTGGGCAGAGCATTACCTTTGTCTTTGGTCTGATACTTCTGACTTCGTTAGTAATATCCACAATTTCTTCCAGAACTGCTGTTGCAGGTTTATTGTGAGTTATATCATTAGACCCTATCTGCAAAATAACCAGGCATTCCTCTCTTTCACCTTTCATTATACTTGAAATTCTGTCCTTTATGTCCACCAGTCTAGCATATGGAAGAGAAGCAACACTAATACAGTCTCTACCCAGGCCATCTGGCAGTGCCCATCTATCTTTACCCCGGAAATCTGTGTCCTTAATTATGATCACTGATTTACAAGGTATTTGGTTCTGTACAAATTTTATACCCCTGTCACTTACCTTAACATTGTACTCACTCTGCTCCATCTGTAGATCCCCATTACTCATACTACAATCCCCATGAATTGGTGCAAGGAATTTCCCAACCCCAGAGTCAACTTCACCAATATTTCCTTCCCTTTTGGGAGTCTTTGGTGGACTAACTATTGGGACTGTTATTCCTGTCTCCTTCACAGCATCTACCTGTACTCTCATACTTTTTCTTCCATTTCTCTCTACCACTTTAGATGTTTTCCCCTGCATGCTGGGTGTCCCTGCTGAAGACGTCATTGGAGACCCCCCATTACCCTTTTTCACCCTGTGTAGAGAGTGGCTAGAGACAGAAATGGCAGCTTTTAACTTAGCCACCTCTGCCTGGAGTTTGGCTAGCTCCATTTTTAGGTCCTTGCAACCCCCACACTATTTTGGAAAACCTGGGCACTATCCAAAAAGCAAGTTGAAATACCAGAGCAGTTTCCCACTATAACTAGATTTCCACTAAATAAAAATGGGAATCTTTACCCCACTGATACTGTTGTCCCCACCTCTCAAAAATCAGAAAATTACAATTTCAAAATTTTCAACACCTTAAAAATAAATATGTTAGCACACAACTTTAAGTCAAGTACAACTATTGAATAAATATAATGAATTAGTAAATCTAAGACTACAACTGAACACAGAAATTCTTTAAGAATGAATCACAGCCAAAATGCACCATTCACAAAGAGTCACACCCAAAACGCACCTGCTAGATTGGGCCATGCCTAAAGAATGCACCATGTGGCTTGACAATGGTGATTCACACAAGACTAATAGGACCTGTATTAATACCAACTAAAATCTGAAAGAATCCATTAAATAATTAAAGCAATCCAATGATAACTTTTTGTCCCATAAAAGATTATATAACCCACAAATGTATTAAAAAAAAATCCCCACCAATAATAACCAATATTACCACTGATATTGCTTACCAACCTGGAGCTCTTCAACACACATCCACACACATCAACAATCATCAACCCATAGTAGTTAGTTCTTCATTTAATAACTTTTTCTTTTAGGAGTCTATGAGGTTGTTTCCACCTGTTCCACTTTACAGCAGGGAAACCACAGAAGAAATTGATTTATGTAATTAATTGTTATTAGGGGTTTCTTGTGCCTTGGAACAAACAACTCCTAACCCCTTTTTCCCGCCTATGGCAGGGTTAGGTACTCATCTAGTCGTTGCAAATGGCAGTGCTGTATTGCATTGGGCACACTAGTTCTCTTCTGGTCACTCAGATTAAGCAATGCAAACCCATGTAGCAATGAAATGGGTGGCCACTTGGGAAAACTGGATACCACAAATACCCAAAAATCATTGCATTAGTGTAGTGTCTGTGCAGCCTCTCAAGATGACCTTGTAGTTGACTGGTCCTGAAACACCAACAACAACCCAAAACACCAATGAAACAAAAGCCCTCTGCATGGACACAAAGGAGATATAGTGCACTGTGTTTTTCTGCAGCTTGTTGCCCAATAAGCATACAACCGCTATGCTTATATATATCCTGGGTTTACTGTTTGTTGGGGAATTCCATCAACACCAACGGGAGAGTTCACACACTTGAAAACATTGACTCTTATACCCATTGCATAGTTAGAGAGGGCTCTTTTATGTGCAAATGCCGTTGTCCCCATGAGGGACATTGGTTTTGTTTTTCATCCAAAGGAAGGTGCATTTGGGGAGTCTCTCTCACTCGAATTGCCATAAAATCTCATGCGGAGTCTGCATCTCAAATTCATTTTGCACCTGGGTGTAGTCCACATTAGTGATGGGTATGTTTCATATTACTTATAATCCTCAGTTTGAAATTCTTACTGTAGCCAGTGGTGCAACTTGTAGGGGCAATGGGGTCAAATGAAATTAAAAGGTGAAAGAATTTATATTGCAATATCATATATATAACAATGCAATGTGTAAAGTTCTGTTGTTCCACATAATAAAATGTCCAGAAAATGAGGAGCAGTTTTCATTGAGAACCCTTGGTTTCAATTATAGTCCACACTCCTATATGCTCTGTCCTCACATATAGTTTTCACTAAATGAACCTATGTTCTGCATATAGTCCAGACACTACATGAGATTTTATTGTAAGCCAACCCATCTCAGTTCAATACATCAAACTGAGAACCACTGATGCAGTTAAGGCTGCTTCACAACAGCAATGGTAATCGCAATGGAAATGTAAACAGGAACGTCAACATGAAATCAAGCTCCACAGCATCCCCCAATAACGAATACAACAGAATGAATTTAGTGAAAGTGCTGTAGATTTTCACTGCTGGTATAGAGGTGTGGCAACGATCACATCCATCAATGACATACACACAAATTAATAAGGAGACCTTAATTGCAGTCGCAAGGCACTCAAAATCAAAATGCAAATTTGTTAAGCAAAGCAAAAGAAAAAAACACCAAGCACAACATAGCATACCAACTCTAAAATGCTGGTATGTCATGTGAAGAAGGGACGGGTGCAAGGGATACCTGATGCGGTGGAGGTGTGCTCCCATTGGTCAAATGGCATACGTTTAACAGGAAAGATGAAAGTTGGTCAACTTTTCTCTATGTTGCCGTTTGCCATTCCCGTTCACGTTTATTGTGGAGGTCGCCATTGGCATTTGGCATTTCAACTTTTCTTCCCATTGTTGTTTACTTTACATTCCTGTTGCTGTTGTGAAGTGGCCTTTACAGAGCACGCACTACCCACAGCACCACCAAGGCGGGATGTGTTTTGGATGTTCCTTGTAACATACAGTATTTATGAATTGTTTAACTGAACTTCAACACTGAATACATAATGCTCTTAGTGATGTGGGAAGTGATAATGAAATGAGCGAACAGTCGGATAGCCCATGGCAGCCCTTTGTAGTCCGAATGTGGGTCAATCTTCTAGGGTCTCAGATCACTGGCTTGTTCTATACTTTAGGCCTTCTCCATCTCCTTGGCGTCTGACCCATCTTTACCTTCGAAATAAATTTAGTGACAAAAAAGTTGTAGTGTTAGTCCCAAAGCACAGAAGCTTTCATGACTTGCTGTAGTGGAGTTTGATTGCCACTTTCACATTGAACTGTTTGTAGGCTTTCTGCTTTTAGCCCCCAGTTTTGTTTCTATTGCTTATCTGCTGCACAAGATTACTTCCGATTGCTGTACCAGGGCACATTGGACCGCCCCCCCCCTACTTTTTATGGATTAATAATACACTGTCATTAAGCATATTATACCCGACCACTGTTTATCTAGATGGATATAAAATTCCGGCTGGAGTGGAATTACTGTTTCATCCGTATGTAAGTCACAGAAACGAAAAATATTTCCCAGATCCAGAAAGATTTGATCCTGATCGATTTTTGCCAGAAAACTGCGCGAATAGGCATCCGTACGCCTACATACCTTTCTCAGCTGGACCCAGGAATTGTATCGGTAAGAAAACAGTATATTTGAAGTGATTTAAATTAGGGGGTACCGGTATTACCTTATTTAGCAGATGTTTTCAAGTATCTTGACTGCCACACAGCCTCGTCTCGGGTGGTAATTGTCTGTCTTTTGAACAGATCGGGGAGGATATGTCTTCAAGTCCCTCAAACTGCCTGCTGTTCCCATCTTCCTACCATTAGGGGAGCGGCTGTATTGCGCCGGACAAACCAGTTCTCGTTGGATCATTGAAGTTAAGCAACGTAACCCCAGTTAGTACTAACAGTGGTGGCCACTTGGGAACATTGGGTACCGCTAACACCCAAAAAATCGTCACATCAGCGTAGTGTTTGTGCAGTCTCTGCATTAGAATTATGCAATGGCCGGGGCTTTAATGGCCTTCATAGTTTAAGGGCCCTAAACACCAACAAATCAAATAAAATTGCTATCTTTATATTTTATGCACGGATAACTCCATTTGAGATGAACAGCAGTTTTGCGTTGGACACACCAGTTCTCGTCTGATCACTGAAGATAAGCAACACAATCCAAGTTTGTGCTAACATGGGTGACCGCTTTGGAACACTGCGTACTGCTTTCTGATTTGTCTGATTCTGGGCCCTTCAACTACAAGGCCATTAGAGCCCCGTCTACTGTAAAGTTCTTATGCAGAGACTGCACAGACACTACACTAATGTGACGATTTTTGGGTATTAGCAGTTCCCAGTTTTCCCAAGTGACAACCCCATGTCAGTACTAGCTCGAGTTACGTTGCTTGACTTCAGTGATCGGACTAGAAGTGGTGTGTCCAACGCAATTCGCCGCTCCCTGCTATTCTGCTAATCTCAACAAACGTCATAGAGCATGATTTCTGCGCAGACTTTGCATTAGATCTACGCAGTGGATGGGGCTCTAATTACCATCATAGTTGAAGGGCTCCAAACCACCAAAAAACAAAATGCATTTGCGATAAGTACAAAGTTTTGTAGATAGGGCCAAATACAAGAGGGGTTGCAGCAATATATTGCAAGGTAAGAGCTTGCTGGCGTCCTATATCAAACCTGCAACCACTGATACGATACAGCAATCCAGCACCCAACCTCCTGCACCACCAAGTCCGAGGCAGGTCTGCCCTTTTGGTAGTTTAAGTAACGTAGTTATTTTATTTTCAATTTATAGGTCAGAAATTTGCAATGATGGAAATTAAAACTACAATATGTCAAATTTTGCGGAATTTTGAGGTAAGGACAAAGAGCCAGACGGAAGATCTTCAATTGGCATTAAATCTTGTACTGCTTCCTGCTGATGGATTGTGGATCAAGCTACGCAGTCGATAGTGGCATTCTATAACCAGTATCCATTTATGAAATTGTCACTTCAATGGTATTCGTATTATCTATGTAAAATACCATATTTATTTCAATAAGGGCCGCCCTCTAATCGCCACATCACCAGCGTGAAATTAACAATAGACGCCGCCCTCCAATAATCGCCGCCGCCCTTGTTCATCATCATCATACTGTTATCCCGCCTGCAGCAGGGACGGGCATGCAGGTTCTAGCCTGCCACTGCCACCAGGTCCATGTCCACCCCACACACTGCCATATCCTTATGGCCAACCTGTTCCCACGTCTTCTTCAGTCTCCCCCTGCCCTGGGTGCTTCTGACTACCTGCATTCCTGAAATGGACCCAATGAGCTCTTCCTCCCCTATTATCATTACCCCAGGCTATCTCAGATATACTCATTCATAATACTATCAGATCCTGACACTCCACTCATTTACTGCAGCATTCACACCTCAGCTACTTGCATTCCCTTGATGTGGCTCTTCCTCACTACCCAACACTGTGATCCATACAGTATAGCTGGCCTAACCACCACCCTGTAAAACTTCCCTTTCAACTAGATTGGGACCCTCCTATCACACAGGACACCAGTTGCCCATCTCCACTTCATCACTTGCCAAGGACCATTCGACAATGGAATACCCTTGGGGAAAACACAGAGGTACACAGCAACTGTAGCTTAGGGTCTAAGAAGTTTTCTGAGTACTTATGCAGCAAGGAGAGTTAGTCTCTCCATTGTCAAATTGGCCATAGAAGCTACTTGCAGTGAACTAGAATTAGAATTGATCTATGGGTCACATCAGAGTCTATTTCCCTATTGCTATGGAACGTTGATCATAAGTACTTGACCTCTTTCACCTTCTTCACCAGTTCGCCCCTACAAAATATGTCACTGGTATTTTATCATCCATTATTATCGTCTATGAGGGCTGACAAAATTAAGAAGTGCTGCCTTCTAATAAACGTCGCCCTCTAGTAAGCACCACACCAAAATCACCATGAAATAAATAAATGGCGTGGCGTTTATTGGAATAAATATGGTAAGTAAAGTATTGGTTTGTTATTTGATGTTGAAGTTTGCATTTTCTTTTGTGATATGTACCCATAGGGGTACATGAGATTGTAGCACACCATCCGATCCAACTGTACAGTTTTAACTTAACAGTTAGAGCTGAAAATTAAACCTACCGTGTATGGGAGGCCTTCAGTTTCATCTTCAGTTCTGACTGTGCAGCAAGAGACTGTTCAGTTAAGCCTGGTATACATGTAACAGTTTTGCCGTCAGGCTTGCACTACTGACTGACCAACTAGACTAACACAAATCATGTGGCTAGACCAATGTTTATCAATCAGGGTTCTGCAGAACATAAGGGTTCCATGAGGTCTACCAAAGGGTTATGCCAATGTCAAGGTAAAATATAAAAATAACAATGAAAGTACAAGAAACAAGAACGACTTTTGTGTGTTGAAGATGAACTTCGGGTGTCTCTCTCAAACATTAGGCCACAAATTCAACTGCATATGTTAACACACACACCTGTATCAATTAATGTTTTTTCTGTCAGTGTATTGGGTTCTGCGAAAGGTCTAAATGTTCCAAAGGGTTCTGCGAGAGGTCTAAATGTTCCAAAGGGTTCTGCGAGAAGTCTAAATGCTCCAGAGGGTTCCGTGAGAAGTCTAAATGCTCCAGAGGGTTCCGTTCCAATAAAAAGGTTGAAAAACACTGAAATAGAGGCTATTCATTGTAGCTTTGGGCTCCATTATGCTCAGATATGATTTTCAATAGGATAGCTATTGGAGATAGAATGCATGAATGTTATAAACGTATTTTACTGTATTTAAGATCCCTTAGTATAAATCCAACTAGCAGTTATAATAGGTCTTCTACTGACCCTTTGACAATATCCCAGGAACAGACCCAGAGAGGGAGCAAAGCAGCAATTGCTCCACCTCACTGCCTCAATGAGGCACAGCTGATGGCGCATTTTTGCATTGTTTTCCCCATTTCTATACTGCCAGCCCAACAGTTGCAGTCCAATCTGTAGTTGGCTAAACCACTGAAGATAGGACATTATCTAAGGGGCAGGAGAGGACCTATTGGAATTGCTAGCTAGATTTATAATAAAAGGATTCTGAATATTTAAAAATATTTGGGGCTCACCGTTTTTGATATGCTCCCTCCTCCCTGATGCACCACTGCTGAATGTCCTATCTTCAGTGGTTTAGCCAACTGCAGATAGGACTGGCAGTATACAGTAGATGTGGGAATAGCAAACGCTAAAATACCTCATCAGTTACAAACTTGTATCGTTTAAAATATGTGTCCCATTGAGGCACTGAGGCGGGAGCATTTGCTGCATTAATCCCCTGTGGATCCACTCGTGAACATTTGAGCAGTAGTAATAGTAGTTGTTGGGGTAGTCAGTGCAGAAATGGATGCAGTTTATATGGAAGATGTTGACTGCATTAGCATGCTTTCAATTGGCAATTTTGCCAAATTCAAATGCAGCCTTCACAAATGAAAAGGTACCCCTTGAAGGTACCTGTAGGTCATCCTGGTATTGTTGCTGGCTGCTCCCCACTCCCTCTTCAATAAATAAAGCAATGGATGTCGCCTCTAACGCATCTTCAGGGTCAGAGTAATGCCATTTTGCAATGGGGTACACGTGTACCCAGGTAGTAACTTGTGTGGAAAATTTTGGGTAGTAACACAAGGGTTAAAATACCATATTTATTCTAATAAGCAGCGCCCTCTGAAAGAACTTGTTGTTTGTTGGTGTTTTAGGGCCCTTCAACTACAAGGTCAATAGACTTAGAGCCCCATTCACAGCATAGTTCTTATGCAGCGACTGCACAGCCACTACACTAATGTGACAATTTTTAGGTATTAGCAGTACCCAGTTTTCCCAAGTGGCCACCCATGTCAGTACTAGCTGAGGGGTTGCGCTGCTTAACTTCAGTCATCAGACGAAAACTGGTGTCCATACACCACATATTGTATAATAAAGAAACTGAATTTATCATCATTATCACCATACCCTTATCCCGCCTGTGGCAGGGTCTGATCTGTAGGTCCACTTAACATTCTCACACTGGGGGCACCCCAGCCAGACGTCTGGAACCCACAGGTATATTGGCTTATTAAAGGCACTGGAATATAAATGGCGCATCAAAATAGCCTTTGAAAAAAATAAACGGCACGTCGTTTATCAGAATAAATATGGTAAGTACCTTTATACCTTCTTAAGGGGCACAAATTTGTCGTTTTGCCCGGGGCGGCATAAATGCTAGAGGGACCATGCAGCCACATTGCCCATAATGACTACAGTTTTTAAATATATTATGAATATGATTTTAAAAGGTATTGTGAAATCATCAACAAATATTTTATTGAAAAACTATTGTAAATTGAAAAAAATGGTTACATTAAACACACACCTGTGACTCCTAGGTAATTATACAGCAAGATGTGTGAAGTCCTCAACTTATGCCATTAATTGCTTCCGAAGGTTTTGCGTAAGTCGAAAAACCATGTAAGTCAAGGAAAGCACTAAATTTAGCATTTTTTGACAAAAAATATTTTGGTTTTAAACGATAGGTGAAAGTCAAATAGATCCATCTAGATACACCTAAGAAGCTATTATTTATTGGACATATTGCATGTAACAATCTGCATACATACTGTGTTTATAGATGGACTACTTCAAGTATTAGTCCAGTGTTAATTGTCTTTTAGTCCTGTGCCGTAGGAGGGTCCCAATGAAGCTGAAAGGGAAGTTCTACAGGGCAGTGGTTAGGCCAGCTATGCTATATGGATCAGAGTGTTGGGCAGTGAGGAAGTGCCACGTCAATAGAATGCAACTAGCCAAGATTTGAATTCTGTGGGATATGAGTGGGGTGTCGAGAACTGATAGAATTAGGAATGAGTGTATTAGAGGTACCTTGGGGGTGGTGGACATTACAGAAAGCAAAGCACACAACTGAGTTACCCCCACCAACAGACCGCCTAATCTTTAATGCTACGTATCGCGCTACGTAGCGAAGAATATGAAAATTGCTGTTCAAAAAAGCTACGTAGCAACTTCGTAGCGTAGGGATCGAATTCTTTTAAAACTGTAGCCAAAACTTTGTAGTGCAGTTGTGCTACAAACGCTACACCTTTTCGAGTAGGATTCTTTGCGTAGTGCAACATGGCGGCCTCCACGGAAGATATTGCAATGAATATGGTGGACTGCAATACTTATTGACAGTACCCAAAAATGAAGCAGAACAAATAAAAAATTGTATAGTTTTTAATTAAAAAATTAATTTCATTTTAAGAACATTACGAACATCTTCATCATACCCTTATCCCGCCCGTGGCAGGGTCGGGCCTGAGGGTCCACTGAACATACTCTGACTAGGGCTGGGGTCACCCCAGCCAGGCGTCTGGAACCTGTAGGAGTATTGACAAAGTTTGTCTGTGGGGGTGCAAACATTAAGAACATCATATTTTATTAAAGGAATTGAAATAGTTTAGTCATCTTAAGTGCGTTATATGGCAACATGGAAGCCTCCATCTTTGTAGCGCTACACATGTTGTTCAAATAGCTGCTACAGGTAGTGCTCTACATGAATTTTCATGACGTCACCGTATGCATTACATATGCGAAGCTACAAGTATTTCTGTAGCTTAAAAGATTATGCAGACAGTATCACACCTAAGGCTAGGCGCTCACTATAGCCAATACTGTCTGACAGCAGTCAGTGTGCTCAGCTCAGTGAAAACAGTGAAAATGTGAAAATAGTGAAAACTGATTAACAACTACGTACTGACTGTCGTCAGACAGTCTTGACTTGTTAGAATTAAAGTGCTTGACCTACTCAACCCCTATCTTGTCCAAATAGTTTGGTCCTTGTACAGGGGGCTAGAAATCTATGGGGTCCTTAATCAAAGGGGTAGTTTTAATTGTTAAGGTGACTGGTTTTGGGCAGGGAGGACCAAATACCATTGTAGGAATGGTTCTCATCCACTTTCTATAGATTTCCTGTTTTTTGTTCATTGAATGTTGAATCTTTGCCTACTGTGAAATGTGACCAATGGACCATGTTGGACCACCCCCTTTTTCTTTACTTTAATTTTGCAAGTGAAACTTCTCTAATCGGTCCACTCCTGGGGATTTACAAAAGTGGACCCATCAGAGGGGTGGACCGATTAGGGGGGTTAATCAAAATACCAGGGAATTTTCCATTCTTTAAAACATGTAAACCTTTGCATATGATAGTGTCCCTAGACAGATAGTATGGTGCATTTTAAGACAGAAAGGAGATGATGAAGGCCATATTAGAATAGTGCAGGATATGTACAGTATGATGGTTCCATCGCTAGTATGAGGACAGCATGGGGAAATACTGGGGAAGGCTTGAGGAGTCCAAAGAAGATGCACAAAAGGGCCTACAAGACATTAAAACTGCAATGGAAAGAGGGGGCCTAAAGGTGAACATGAAAAAGACAGAGTAGGCCTACCTAGCTTTCAACTGGAGTGGCCAGGGGCACAGAGATGAGATTTGCTGTGGGGATGAGGTGATATCAGTGGCGCAAGTGTTTCGTTATTTAGGATCCGTTTTTCAGAGCAATGGGGAGATAGACTCTAATGTGACACATAGGATTAATGCAGGATGGCTGAAGTGGAGGCAGGCAAGTGGAGGCCTGTGCAACCGCCAGGTCCTAATAAAGTTGAAAGGCAAAGTTTACAGAATGGTAGTTTGGCCCACTATGCTATGTGGCTCAGAGTGCTGGGCAGCTAGGAAGAAACATGAAGGGATGAGAATCAGCTGAGGTGGTGTGGGCATGTGATGAGCAGGTGGTAGGAGGAACTTATGAGGTCGATTATGGGACTGTGGTTTGGTGGGAGTACCAGGGGTAGGAGAAGACCAAAACGGATGTAGGAGCAGGTAGTGCAAAGGGACATGGAGGAGTGCAGGGTGGAAGGTGACTTGGTGGGGGATTGGCAGGAGTGGTGGTTAAGAACCCACAGACCAGATCCTGTCGCCGGTGGGGTAAGAGTGAGATAATGATGATAAAAAGTGGACTTTTTGGGGGTGGACCAATTACAGAGGTTCGCCGATAGAGTGGTTTCACTGTATAGCAAACTCACAGTGAAATGATCCCCTTTCATACTCTAGAACAGTGATTCTCAACCTTTTTTTCGCCACGGTAAACTTTTACTAATTTCAAAATTTGGCGGCACACTAGCAACGACACATTTCTAGGTACACAAACGCCAAAGAAAATATACAAGTTGTAACCTAACCCTATGCAAAAACTTGCCTCGGCAACTGTGTCAGTAGTGTTTTGTTCAATATTGGACCGAGGTGGGTTGGCTTTTTTCGGGCGAGAGAGAAGCCCTGAGTGCACCTTCTTTCGGGTGAGCAGTAAAACCGAGGTCCCGTGTGGTGTACGATGGCATTTGCACATGGAAGAACCCTCTCTAAATGGAACGGGTAGAGGACCAAAATTTCCAGGTGCAGGAGCTCACCCCCCGTCTTCGGTGGAATGTCCCAACGAACATTAGAAAGACGATAAACAGCATAGGAATTGCAGCTTTCATTGGCAACCGGCTGTGGGAAAACACTGCCCAATATATCGCCCTTGTGTCCAGTCAGAGGGACAAGATGGGTACCCGACCTCGCAGCACACTCTCGTGAATCTCACGGCACACTAAAGTGCCACGGCACAGTGGTTGAGAATCACTGCCCTAGAATTTTAGGTTAAATTTGGAACCATTAAAAGGGTTGAGTCACAGTGTGGACAGTGGACCTTGGACCAGTGTCAGGGGTGGACCTATTAGAAGGGTAAAAAGTACTGCACATCTATGAGAGCATTTTCAGTGCCTTTCCGGACCGTTCTATGAGGTGGACCGATTACTGGGGTGGACCGATAGAGAGGTTTCACTCCCTTGCACCATCTCACTTAATTTACTGTAGGTATCGAGTTTCATGTTTCAACACAGTTTTCATACAATTAACAATTTTTACGTGTGAAAATCCGATCTTGCGTTACACTTTAAACACTATAATACTGTATATAGTATTCAATGCTATGTTCTTTGCTCTCTTCATTTTATGTGAGAAATTCAACTCCTATAATTCGCTATCTATTTACAGTAGAACTTCGGTATATCGAACTCGCTTATATCGAAATTCTGCCTATATCGAAGTTTAAGCGCCGGTCCCGCCAGACACAATGTTAATTAATAGGAAAGATGCCCTGATATATCGAAACTCGTTTATTTCGAAATCTCGGTTATATCGAAGGTGATTTTCAGTCCCTCTGATCGGGAGCCTATGGGATATATCGAAGTATCATAAATATAGCATTTGACTTTGGTCGACAGGGACTATAGAGCGGGTCTCACTCCATCTAGACCAGTGATGGCGAACCTCTTTTTGAAGACTGGTCACAATAACACGAAAAAAAGCAAAAAGTTGTCCGCGGGTCAGGTGCAAGAACTATTTAATTTTATGAATAAAAATAAATTATTAGTAATAACGAATAAAGTTTACTAAAGTAGCAAATAAAGATTATCATCATAATACCCTTATCCCGCCTGTGCCAGGGTCGGGTCTGCATACGGACAACCTGCTCTCACGTCTGTTGTTTATGAGACGATAAGCAAGAGGATTCACGCTCGGGTCACATAAAATTGCACAGTGGGTCACAGGTTCGCCACCACTGATCTAGACCAAGGTCTTCAAACTTTGTCGACTCACGAAACCCCTAAAACTAAAAGGTTTTTTTATCTCGTCACTGCAATCGAATTGGCAGCCCACACATAAAGCCTCTGATGTACAAATGTACCTCTCAGGTTGGAAGTGTATCCCTGGCTGGGTATAAGGTGAGAAAGGATCATACATGTAACTTGAGGGAGATAAGGGCACAGACAGACTCATACTACTGGTCATTTCTGACAAGGACCCTTTGGCAATCTAATACCTTTCGAGAGGGCTTTCTGAAAGGAAAGGCCACCATTGCAAGTATTGTAGGGGGACACAAGAATTGTAATTTAGGGTTTTAGGAGTTTTACGGAATCAATTGTAGTGGAGAGAGTTAGTCTCTCCACTGCCAAATAAGGTTGCTTGCAGTGTAGTGAATTAGAACAGAACTTCTTTATGTTGTGATCTTATTGTTTTTTTAACATTGTTGATCTAAATATTTTAGGTAGTGTGTGGGGGTGGATGGGGACCAAGAACTCGCAGACCCAACCGTGCCACAGGCATGATAATGGTATGATAATGACGATGATGATATAAAAATCTTAATATTTTATCCTAAAATTGAAATTTTAGATATTATAATAGCGGGACATTTACATTTGTGAAAACGAAAATTTTGACTACAATTTCCAGAATTTGATATATCGAAACTCGGATATATCGAAGTATTTTTCACGGTCCCCTGAGGTTCGATATAACGGGATTCTACTGTAATTCCAATTACAGTGAAAACCACCAAAGGAGCAACCATTTGCTTATTAAGCGTCAGTGTTGTTGGCATCTCCCCCGATACTAGAGGGCCAGCTCGACCCGCTGTAGGGAGCGGCGAATTGCGTTGGACACACCAGTTCTCGTCTGATCCCAGCTAGTACTGACATGGGTGGCCGCTTAGGAAAACTGGGTACCGCTAGTATCCAAAAATCGTCGCATTAGTGTAGTGTCTGTGCAGTCTCTGCATCAGAACTACACAGTGGACGGGGCTGTAATGACCTCGTAGTTGAAGGGCCCTAAAACACCAACAAACAAACAACAACAATCGACCCGTTGTGTAGTACTACAACAACTCGGTGGCATACGGGGTATACCGCTCCGTAACTGCATCAGTAGTTCCAGGTTCGATATTGAAGCGAGATGGGTTGGCTTCTTTCGGGTGAAAGAGAGAGAGAGGACACAAATTAGCCTTCTATCGGATGAGAAGTAAAACCGAGGTCCCGGGCTATATACGATGCCATTTCCACGTAAAAATCCCTCTACAATGCAATGGGTAGATAAAGCTAAGGCGTCGGTGGAGCGGCGAATTTCTTTGGACACACCAGTTCTCGTCTGCTCACTGAAGTTAAGCAGTGCACCCCCAGCTAGCACTGACATGGGTGACTTGGGAGCCGCATGGGAATACTGGGTACTGCTAATACCCAAAAATCGTCGCCTTAATGCAGTGTCTGTGCAGTCTCTGCATAAGAACTATGCGGTGGACGGGGCTCTAATGGCCTTTGTAGTTGAATGGCCCTAAAACACCAACAACCACCAACCTAAAAGAAACTACAACAACAATAGACCAACTATAAATAAGCATAGGGGTTGCAGCTGCTGTGATAATATCCAAAATTCGTCGCATTGGTGTAGTGCAGCGGTCTTCAAACTGTGTTCCATGGAACCCCAGGGTTCCGCAGTACATCTCTTGGGATTCCATGACCAATATAAAAATTCGAGAAAAACTATTAAGCACTCACACAAGCTGATTAGTGTTTATTTACTAAAAGATATAAAGAAGCATTTAGTTATATTTTAAAATTAATCAGTAGCTTCATGTGTTGAACTACCGAGTCGTTAGCAGCGACAAGATATACTTTTCTAAAGGTGGGTTGCGGTTCCCCCAAAAATATCTTATAGTTCTAAGGGTTCCGTGAGTCGACAAAGTTTGAAGACCACTTGTGTAGTGTATGTGCAATCTCTGCATTAGAACTATGCAGTGGGCGGGCTCTAATGACCTTTGTATTTGAAGGGCCCTTAAACACCAACACTCAAAACTCAAAATGGTCAACATAGTTAGATTTCCCTGTTTATATTTCTTTTGTGAATTTGTACTATGTGACTGGTGTCCCAGCTGTTAAATGCTGTATAGTTCACTCCATAAGGCGTTCTCACCCAGGTATAGAAGCTCGCCTCAAGGTATCAGTGGTGGAAAGTGCCCCAAGATGAGAATACTAAGATCTTAAATTAGCAAGGGGTTGCACTATTAAGTCGGCGGCCAAGTTTTTTTTTGAACGATAAGACCAACTGGCTGCGCTTCAAATGAACCATTTTTGCACGAAACAAGAAAATAAGAAATTTTGCCCCATCTATCCGTTGCATAGTAAAGAGGGTTCTTTTAATTTCAAATGCCATGGAAGGAAGGGCAACTTGGGGCTTCTCTCGCCCTAAAGAAGCCAACCCACCTCTATCGAGAATCGAACATGCAGCCACTAGTGCAGTAAATTTAGCACGCTACCTATTGCACCGCCGACTCAGGTCCAAACAAGAATATACTTATGGATTGGCAATGTTCCCTGGCTTTATTAGGTGTCTATGTGTAGTGATCTTCAACGGGTCTACGTCAATTTGGTGCATGACAATTTGGCGTACGACAATATGGCGTACATACAAACTTGGCGTATGACAATTTGGCGTACATACCGATCTCTTGGGTGCCCAAATTTGTTCAAAATTGCAACGGTCATAACAACATATTTCAACAGTCATTGCAAGGTAATAGAACAATGAATGCCTACCATAACTGTGTTATAGGGCCCTAATGACCTTTGAAGTCGATGGACCCTAAAATACAATCAAACCCAACTGTGTTATACGGGACCGTTGCAATGACTGTTATGCCCACGCGTAGATCTAGGGTGGGATTTTTGGGGTTGCAACCCCTCCCATGCACATATAAACTTATATTTGCATAATATGTGAGGTATAGCTCAACTCCCCTGTATTAGCTAACCCCTCCCCCCTCCCGACGAAAATCCTGGATCTGCCACTGGTTATGACAGTTGCAATTTTGAACAAATGTGTTCACCCAAGAGATCGGTATGTACGCCAAATTTGTATGTACGCCAA
Organism: Trigoniulus corallinus; assembly: GCA_013389805.1. NCBI lineage: Eukaryota > Metazoa > Arthropoda > Diplopoda > Spirobolida > Trigoniulidae > Trigoniulus > Trigoniulus corallinus. The sequence goes on along the minus strand of JAAFCE010001036.1, from coordinate 61,719,583 downwards.
ATTGACTACGCCAAATTGACGTGATCCTATCTTCAACGGTAGGCATTTAAATGGTCAGATGAGTCCAATCAATTATACAGAAGTGATTTACCAACGAATTGGATCGATCCTGACCGACCTATGTCATCATTGTTATCGTCATCACTAACCCTTATCCTGTCTATGGCAGGGTGGGTCCCCAATTACTCCCTTTACGCCACTGTCACACCTTAGGGATTTATTCGATGGTATTTTGCACAGCCGGCTGCCAACCTAATGTTGAAACCCGTATTTTTTTGTTGGAGTTTAAGGTCCCATCAACTACAAGGTCATTAGAGACCCGTCCACTGTATAGTTCTAATGTATATACTGCAGAGACACTACACTAATGCGACGATTATTGGGTATTAGCAGTATCCAGCTTTCCCGAGCGACCACCCATGTCAGTACTAACTGGGCTTGCGTTGCTTAACTTCAGTGATCAGACGAGAACTGGTGTGTGCAACGCAACTCACCGCTCACTTGAAACCCATAAGCTCAGTTGTTGTCAGCATAGGCTACTGTTCGTTTGGGCAATCCAACGACGCCAGGGGACAAGTTCCTACACATAAACGTTCCATGAATGGGTTATTTTGACTTCCCAATTTTCCGAAGCCTCGCTGGGGGCTATTTTCTCGCCGGATGGAAGTTACTCACCTCAGTTTAAGATCGAACTTGGAATCATTGATATAGTAGTTTAGTTTACTACCTCTGCCAACCGTGGCGGGCGACCAGTCCACCGATATGAGCTCATACATTTTGGAGCTGTTAGGCAATTTGAAATATTGCCGATTACCACATTCTGCAGTCACTCAAGCGACGTTTCTAATTCCTGGTTGTCAGTTGCCTAATTTTCAGTGCGCCTCAATGTTGAACCGTCTGCCAAATGTACCTTAACCTTCGAATTCACAACTTTTAACGTTCTGCTTGTTTTGACTTCCAAAATAGTGACGTCGAAGTCCGTTTCTGCGCTATTTTCTTCTAAAGATGTAGAATCTAGGAGGTCATTTGAAATGAAACGGAAGTACGCATCGTCCTATTTTTTTCCCCTTTTGAAATGTCGTGGGTCAAGAGTCAAGTCAGATTCTAGGAAACAAATTGTTTTTGTCAACTGGATTTCAATTTAGTAGCTTATACCCCAGTTCGGATTCTGTCAAATAACAATGCGTTTGAAGGCCTTGTGGTACCTCGGCTTTTTTGCCTTCTGCGATTTCCAGATATCGGATTGTCAACAAACTGGTCCTTACGGGGGTAAGAATATTATTCTTTTCGTCGTTTTAGGATTTACTTTATGCTTGCTGTGGTTGCTTTTTAGCTGTGGAATGAAAAGCCAAAAAGTTAACCCTTTTGCCGCCTGTGGCAGGATCCGATACCCATGTTTGTCCCTCTGGGACATATCACCGAATTGCAAAAAGCAAAATGAATTCCAAACACTTTTCCCACCTATGGCAGGGTCGGGGATCCACCTGAATGGACACACGGGTGATATATTGAACAGTGGTTTTCCACAGCCGGTTGCCGACCAAAGCTACAACCCCAATGCTTATTTATCATCGGTTTACTGTTCGTTGGGGTATTCCACATCTTTTGCCTCATCTACCCATTGCATAGTTGAGAGGGTTGTTCTACGTGCCAATGCCGTCGTACACCACCCGGGACCTCGGTTTTACTTCTCATCCGGAATAAGGCGCACTCGGGGTCACTCTGGAGCGGCGAGTTGCGTTGAACACACCAGTTCTCGTCTGATCACTGAAGTTAAGCAACGCAAGTACCAGTTAGTACTGACATGGGTGGTCGCTCGGGAAAGCTGGGTACTGCTAATACCCAATAATCGTCACATTAGTGTAGTGTCTGTGCAGTATGTGCATTAGAGCTATGCAGTGGACGGGTCTCTAATGACCTTGTAGTTGACGGGACCTTAAACTCCAACAAACAAACAAACAAACAATCGGGGTCACTCTCTCTCTCCCCGAAAGATGCAATCCCATCTCGGTTCAGTATCGAACCTAGAACTACTGATGAAGTTACCGAGTGAGCTACCTATAGTACTACGCCACCGTGGCGGGTTTATCGGCGAATTGTTAGACTGTATTTTTACGGCCTAAGCAGCAACTCCCTATACTTATTTATCATTGGTCTGTTTTCCATCATTGGGGCACTTTTTCTTCCCCTACGCCAAGGAGCAAGCTACTGCGCGTGGGAAGTGTTTTGAGCTTTTACGTGTAATCAACCCCAGCTAGTACTGTACTAGCATCGGTGACCGCTTGGGAACGATGGGTACTGCTAATATCCAAAATTGTCATAACAGGGTCGTATACACAACACGGAGCTACGGCTTTCTTCCCATCCAATGGAAGGAGTATTCGGGGTCTGCCTCTCTATCTCTCTCTCCTAACGGTCTCTCTGTCCTCTCTGTTTCCCTCTATATCTCTCACTGTCTCTTTCTCACCGTCTGTCTTTCTCTTCTCTGTCTTTCTCTTCTCTGTCTCTCTCTTCTCTGTCTCTCTCTTCTCTGTCTCTCTCTTCTCTGTCTCCTTCTCCCCTCTGCCTCCATCTCCCCTCTGCCTCCATCTCCCCTCTGCCTCCATCTCCCCTCTGCCTCCATCTCCCCTCTGCCTCCATCTCCCCTCTGCCTCCATCTCCCCTCTGCCTCCCTCTGTATCTCGCTGTCTCTCTATGTCCGCCTGTCACTCTCTTCTACATCTCTGGCTGTCTCTTTCTCTATCCCTCTCCTCTGGCTCTCTGTCTTCCTCTATATATCTCACCGTCTCTCTCTATCATTCGAACGAACGAAATTCACCTCGATCCAGTATCGAACCTGGAACCTGCGCAGTAGCGAGTGCTTTCAAATTCAGTTGAAAATGTGAAAACCCTGAGGAGGCAGTTACATTTTCGTAAATGTCCGATATCGAATAATACAGTACAGTTGGGACTCTTGTGCGGTTTGCCTTTGATTAAAAAGAAATTTTACCAAATATGCATACTGTATGCTTGTTCAGGAATTATAGTCAGTCTAAGGCAGTGGTTCTCAAAGCGTGTTCCGCGGAACACTGATGTTCCCTGAAGCCACTTTAAGTATTCCGCGAAAAAAATGAAATGCACAAATAAATGTAATGGAAAAAAATCGATACAGTTTAAAATAATTTATGGATAGGATTGTAATCAGCAAACGCAAATGACATAGTTGTTCGTTTTATAGTTATATAAAGTGGTAGTAAGTACCAAGTGTAGAAAGGGTACAACCTGCTTTAAAGTTTATGTTGAATTGTAAGTGTTCCGTGAAGTAAAATGTCACAGTTTAGTGTTCCCTGGCTTCAAAAAGATTGAGAACCACTGGTTAAGGTCTAAGGCTCATGACACGGGAAGATAAAATCCACCGACTATTGTATTAGCCAAAGAAGTCTTAGTATGTCAGAAATTAGCATACACAATAGGGGATTCCACACTTGTACATGACACTTAACAATCATACCACAATCATCACACCCTTATCCCGACTATGGCAGGGTCGGGTCTCCTGAACATGCTCTAAAATTAAAACTAATTTTTTTGGATGTGATTTGAACATTTTTAACCATGATGATATAGAAGCACTGCTGGTGGATGATGTCTTAAATGACGATGATATTATTAAACTAGCTTTAGATGCAGTAGCTGATCCCAAAAGTGAAAATGATATTGAAGAAAGACCAGGCCCTTTCACAACAAAATTAATTCATGATGGTCTTCGCCTTTGCAATGAATTAGAAAATCACTTGCTTGTTAATGATGCTAATTCTGAAACAGCTGCAGAACAGTGTTTTTCGATACCATAAATTATATAAAAATTTGGTAGAATCATCATCACAAAGTTGTATTACTAATTACATTGTCATTAAACCAGCATGATGCTGTCTGTCCAGAAAAAACTAAAGTATGTCTATTTAGACATTCATGTGTTTGTTTTAGGAGTTATTATGAAATGGGACAGCACCATGCAATATTATAACTGACAAAGCATTAATTTACCTGCCAAAATTTCTATTTTAGATGTATAATGTTGTGTTAACAGTGGGGTAGGCTGGTGTCATACCTCAGTGTGTCTGGGGGACACTTTGAGGTAATTTAACACATACGTCAAAGTGTCCGCTTTCACATTTGTGTCTCGGCCGTTTTACATTACCCACTTAGGTTATTTATTTATTACAGTAAACCCTGTCTAAAACGGAACCTGATCGTTCCCATATTTTTTCCCCGCTTTCACAGGTTTCCGTTTTACAAAGAATTGTGTTTTAATGAAACAAAGTACAAAAAATATGATCACCTTTTATTAGGGTGATGAAATTTAAAATAAAAGTCCATAAACTAAAAAATTACTCTGCCCCCCCACAGGGGCTGATCCAGATGCGGATCAGGGGGGAGCTCTTCAAAAAATTGCACCGCAAATATTTTTAAAATATTCAGAATCCCTTAGTATAAATCTAGCTAGCGATTACAATAGGTCCTCCACTGCCCCTTTGACAATGCCCTATGTTCAGTGGTTTAGCCAACTGCAGATTGGACTAGCAGAATAGAAACGGGAATAGGAAATGCAAAAATGCCTTTCAGTTGCAGAGTTGAACCATGCATCAGTTGACGGATGCGCAGTGAGGCACTGAGAGGGGAGCATTGCCTGCATTGCCCCCCCGATCCGCCCCTGTCACCACATCTGTTTTAAAGTACAGTGTCGTTGCTTCAATATTGGGTAGCTCTGTGTGTATATGGCCGTAATGGTCTCTAGAACTTTGGTGCATGTACAGTCACACTCAAAATTAATGCCTGCATTGTAGTGCTATGCATAAAATTATCCGTCTTAGGTTATTTATGCAAATGGTTCCCAAAACTTATTCCGTTTCTGCGTTAGGCAGTTTTCCGGTTTAGGGTAGCATTTTAAATGGGAAATCATTCCGTTCCGAAATTTATTTTCCGTTTGGCCATGTTTCCAGTCTACACAAGGTCCGGTTTAGGCAGGTTTTACTGTATTATTATTTATTTCGACCAATACATTTGGCAAAAGCATACAAATTAAGGAAGGTACAGGTATTCAATAGGAAACATACAAATTAGGACCACAGTTGTTCTGATAACAAACATTGAAACACTGATGCCAGGGGCAAAGAAACAGGAAAACAAAACAGTTTAGTTGGCTAGTTAAGGAGTCCACATGGTGCAATAAGGCCTCCTGAGGGTCGAAAATGATCCCACGTATAGGCAAGGCATTAGAGCAGACCCTGTCATTAAAGAGCTTCCCAGATCACAAAAGAATCATCATGATAGTTTTAGAGGCATTTAGCTTCATAGGGTTACAAGAAAACCAGGTATCAAGAGCTTGGATGTCGTTTTCAAGTTACAGAAGAGTAGTAGATAGAGAAGATGGGGAGCAAGATAGCCCAAAGAAATTATCAGCATACATCCACCTGAGATGATGGTTTAGAATGCCAGCTACCAGCTAGGTTGCAACGTTGTTAAGAATGGGGCCAAGTACAGAGCCTTGCAGAACACCTCTTGGGACAGGAACAGCGCACTCAGAGTTTTTCAACTGTACAGTCCTATTAGAAATTATTGATGCTATAATATTGCATAAGGGATTCTTAGGGAGAGCTTGCTCAAGAAGATAGATTAGATTGTTATGATCAACAGCATCAAAGGCTTTGGAAACATCCGTTTTTACAAGTACAAAGGTTTTAGAAATATCTAATACCGCATTTACACATTCGCGAATACGACGAGGCGAGTGGCGAGGCGAGCATGTTCGACGAATGTTTGAACACTACATTCGTCATTCACCTCGTGGTTCGCCTCGCCATTCGTGGCGCTCGTGTTGGAAGCGGTTTTTTTGACACGAGTCAAAGGGCGCGAGTGACCTGAGGCGATTTGAGAATCACCAGCTGTCGAGACAATACGAATCAAAGGGCGCTAGCGACGAGGTGATTGGAGAATGACCATCTGACGAGACATTCGGCGAATGTGTGAACAGTCATTCCTCATCCAAAGAATGAATGCGAACATTTCGACGAAAGTCTCGCCTCGTCATTCGACTCGTCGTATTCGCGAATGTGTAAATGCGGTATAAGGAGTGTAAATGATAGAAATTGTGCATTGATTCACATTAGATATGTGCTCTGCAGAAAAGAGACAAATTCGGGCATCTGCATTCGGACCTAGATGGTGGGCACTTTGAGGTGCCAGACATTTTGACGTGTGACACCGGCATCCCCCCCCCCACAGACAACCCAGATGCCTGACAGGATGTTCAGTGGACCCGCAGACCCGACCCTGCCCCAAGTGGGATATGGGTATGATGATGATTGCCAAAACAAAAGTCTGCAGAGAGCGAGAAAAAATATGTTTGTAAGTCACTTTCATCATCAGAAATAACTGTCTATGCAATAGAACTCTTTGGTATAGGTGATAAGTTTTCACAAACGGTTTGCAGATTGTGTATACCCTTGCCAGATAGACAATTGAATTGAAATACAATTTTATTTAAGGTTTATATAAATCTTTTTCAGCTTCCTAAAGAAATTTATTAAGCAACCTATTTTCTTTAACATCAATAAACGTTTTTTATGTGGTTGTACATTAATTCGTTATTTTGGAGTTAGGCCAATTTTTAAAAATTATGGAAGATATCCCTAATTATTTCATAGATTTATAGTCTTCTTTTATGTGATTTCCTGTATCCCCTTCATAAAAAGAGAACTGACTGTTCGATGTTTTGGCTGTTGATTTCTTGATTTTGTGGTGAACTCGGCAATCACCAACTGGAGCATGGATGATGTCATTTGTATACCCTTAGCAGTGGCGTCACTACGGGGGTGCGGGCCACACCGGGTGACACCACTCACACCAGGACAAATGGGGTGACACCAAAACAGAAGAAGAAACAGGGTGGCTGTTTTTCGGGAGAGGGGAGGTGACACCAGAGTGACGCAATATACCTGAACCTCTCCCCTTCTCAAATAGCGTATTAGATTGGGTTGTAGGTAGACATTTCGATGTTGAATAACCAGTAGCTGGGGAGGCAGAGATTTTTCATCTTGGCCATTCGTGAAACCACTTGCAGAAAATTTCTTTTCTACACGGAACGAAAGGTGACCGTCAAATTTTTGTCCCACACGCTTCGCATTCATTTGACTTGCCGGCAATGGGTAACGTGGTCGATTTACTGCGCCACTGGCTTCGGGCTCGTTAGTGGATCAAGGTGGGTTGGCTTCTTTCGGGAAAGAGCTAGGCCCCGAGTACGCCTTCCTTGGGATGAGAAGTAAAAGCGACGTACCGTGTGGTGTGCGATGGGGTTGCAACTGTGGTCGGCAGCTGACTGAGGATAAATACCATCCAATATATCACACCTGTGTCCATTCAGAGCAGGGGTGGCGAACCTATGGCACGTAGAGCAATTTTGTTGGCACGTGGCAGGTACATGTACATGGTAATCTACAGTATATAAAGCCAAACCAATCAGCAACTCCTAACCCTTTTCCCGCCTATGGCAGGGTCAAATCTGCTACATCTACGGTTATTTATCGTCGGTCTACTGTTCATTGGGGCATTCAACCCACCCATTGGAAAGTAGAGAGGGTTGTTTTACGTGCAAATGCCATGTTACACCACACTAGACTACACCACACGGAACTTCGGTTTTACTTCTCATCCGAAAGAAGGCGCACTCGGGGCCCCTGCCCCCTCCCCCAAAAGAAGCCAGCCCGCCTCGGTACAGTATCGAACCTGGTACTACTGATGCAGTTGCCAAGCGTACTACCAATCAATTGGGGAAATTTCCATTTTCTTTAACAAACCGGAAGTAAGGATACCCTACTATATACTCCTTGAACACACCACTGTATCTGGCACGTTAGTAAATCAAGAACGATAACTATTTAAATTTTTGGCACGCCAGCAGAAAAAGGTTCGCCACCCCTGATTCACAGGGATAAGATGGATACTCGACCTTGCCATAGGCAGGAAACGGCTTAGTAGTTGCCGTACTCGCAATTCATTTAACTAGTCTCGTTGGCGCAGAGGTAGGGTGTTCGACTACTGCCCCAGTGGTTTCTAGTTTGATACTGGGCTGAGTTCTTTCGTACCAAAGGGACTGCGTATGTCTTCCGTCAGACGTGAGGTAACGCCGCGGCCAGATGTGGTAGGAGCGGCTTATTGCGTTGGACACACCAGTTCTCGTCTGATCTCAGAAGTTAAGCAACGCAACCCCACGTAGTGTACTAACATGGTGGCTGCTTGGGAGACCTGGATACCGCTAATATCCAAAAATCGTCCCGTTAGTGTAATGCCTCTGCAGTCCGTGCATTAGAACTACGCATTGGAAGGGGTTCTAATGACATTGTAATTGAACGGCTCTAAAACAACAAAGAAACCGATGTGGTATCTACGGTATCACTTGCACATATAACGCCTGTCTCTACTATGCATGGAACATTTCGGGATAATTTCCTGGTGTAAGTGCTGTCTCCCAAACATCGGTGGAGTGCCCCGACAAACAGTAGGTCGACGATAAATACGTATAGGGGTTACAACTTAGGTCGCCCTCCGGGTATCTAAAAATACTGTCTCATGTAAGTAAAAATACTGCACTCATGTGTCCATTCAGATAGACAAGATGGGTACCTGACCCAGCCATGGGTGGGAAAAGGGTTAGCAGTTGCTTTTACTTTTATATTCGCAGTTTACTTGTGGTTCACATTTCGCATGTTTTTCGCTTTAGTTGTTGAACATGGAATATCAACAATGTATGCAGAAACCACTACTGGAAAAGCGATAATCCCAGGTAATGAACTGATGTCGTTAAAATTGTAATTATCATACTACAAGCGATGACATGGACTAACTTACCTGCACATTTTATGCATGATTTAGGTCTTGCGGATCAAAACATTGACAAGAAATTGGGAAGCGCTGAATCAGAACCTCTACAAGGTCACTGGTATTTGCTATTTATAAAATCGTCCCACAAGCTTTGGCAGCTCACTAAATAGAGCAATGACTACCAAACTTTTTAATCTTGCGACGCTTGGCAAAGCAACTCCTAACCCCTTTCCCGCCTACGACAGGGTCGGGTTCCTATCTTGTTCTTTTTAATGGACACAAGGGTGATGTATTGGACAGTATTTTCCGCAGCCAAGGCCCGACAAAGGGCGAGCTCCTACACCCGTAATTTTGCCTCATCTACCTGTTGCATGGTAGTTACGTGGCAATGCCATCTCACACCACACGGGACACCTGTTCTCGTCTGATCACTGAAGTTCAGGACCACAACCCCAGTTAGTACTGACATGGGTGGTCGCTCGGGAAAGCTGGGTACCGCTAATACCCAATAATCGTCGCATTGGTGTAGTGTCTGTGCAGTCTATGCATTAGAACTATGCAGTGGACGGGTCTCGAATGACCTTGTAGTTGACGGGACCTTAAACACCAACAAACAAACAACAATCTAATGCAGAGTCTGCACAGACACTACGCTGATAGGATGATTTGGGTATTAGTAGTAACCAGTGTTATCAAGCGGTCACCCATGCTAGTATTAGCAGGGGTTTGCGGTTTTATAAGTTCAGTGATCAGACGAGAACTAGTGTGTCCAACGCAATGCAGCCGCTCCGCGCCTTTCGTAAATTCGACGAGAACATTGTTAATCTGAATGGCGTTTCAGCAGATATTGATGGATGTTTTCGCGCTCTTGGCAAATATCCACTATTACGCCCTTAAGTCAGCACTACACGGCACGCTGCTTATAACAGTGATAGCTCCCCGCACCCCTTGCCCCTCGCACCCTTGGCATTTGTCCCACTGCCAACGCGTTGCTACGTCACTGGCCAGAAATGCCTTTATTAGAAGTTATTTAGGAGTAGGGGACATGAGAGAGTGAATTTGAAGTGGTGTGAGCTGGTCTTGAAATCGTCTTCCCATGGGTTATCAGCCCAGTAGCAGATTTTGTAGACCTGCTCTGAAGCAAACCTATTCAGTGCTGCACACGAATCTAGTTGAATACACTGCAAGCAGCCATGTTAGGCCAAATTAGCAGTGGAGAGAATATCTCCCATTCCTAACAATTCACACAATCAAAAACCGCAAGGAACCTGAAACATAGCATCTATTCTGCCATACATAGCCTACCCACTATAATGGCACATCCTCATCAAGAGCATTCCATTGCCAAATGACCCTTGGAAAAAAAGGACCAGTAATATGAGTCTGTTCAAGCCCTGATCTCCTGCAATTTGAACAGATGAACAGATTTGAACAGACCCTCATAACTGATTTTCAACAGTCTGCTAAACAGCTTAATGCTATCAGATGCCCGCCTTTGACAGAGTTAGTCCCACCCTAATTCTCTGATCGTGATACCTGACACGCTCAATCTGCGAGAGAACCGTCTTAGCACAACTCTTGCTGCCCTCCTTTGGACCATTTCAATTTCCCAAGATAGGTCTTGCCTAAACGGAAACCAAATTGGACTACAGTACTTCACAATTGATCACACCAGTGAAAAGTAAGCTATTTCTTTTACTTCCTTTGTGCTGTCCCCCAGCACCCTTCTAACCAACTGGAGAGCACGCCCAGTCTCCCCAATCAATTTGTCAGTGTGCTCGTTCCAAGTGCCCCGAGTGTTTAAGAGAACCCCAAGGTGCTTGTGGGTGTCATCCCTTTCAACCCTTACACAACCTATGCTATAAGAAAAATCAACCTGCTTGTTGGCCCTGCTAGAGGACCCTTGTAACCTATTTTCAACAATCTGATAAACAATTTAATGCTGTCAGATGCCCGCTTCTGAAATAGTGAGTCCCACCCTAATTCTCTGATCATTTCTGAATAACCTAATCTATGAGGGAACCGACTTAGCACAACTCTTGCTGCCCTCCTTTGGACTATTTCAATTTCCCAAGATAAGTCTTGCCTAAACGGAATCCAAATTGGACTACAGTACTACACAATTGGTCGTACCAGTGAAAAGTAGGCTATTTCCTTTACTTCCTTTGTGCTGTCCCACAGGACCCTTCTAACAAACCGGAGGGCACGACCAGCCTTCCCAATGGATTTGTCAGTATGCTCCTTCCATGTGCCCCCAGTTTTTAGGATAATTCTGAGGTGTTTGTGGGTGTCAAACCGTTTAACCCTCACACCACCTATGCTATAATAAAAATCAACCTACTTGTTAGACCTGCTTATTCTAAGAAAGCTACATTTGTGCAGGTTCAATGGCAACTCCCACTTTCTACAAGCGGCGAGTTGCGTTGGACACACCAGTTCTCGCCAGATCCCTGAAGTTAAGCAACGCAGCCCAAGGTAGTTGCGACATGGGCTGTTGGTTGAACATTGGGTGCTGGTATTTTCCCTCTCCTACCGCCCCCCTACTCCTACCTCCCTCTCATCCCCAAGCAGCCTCCACGAAGTTTAGCCCGTTATGGCTGCTTGATCGACTCCACAACCCGTCTCCCCAAATATAGGGAGTTCCTACAAATACACTGAGGAGTTCATCCAAACGGCGTGGGAGTGGCAATTGCTTTGGCCACATCAGTGCTCGTTTGACCCCTTAAATTAAGCTACGCAACTTCAGCTAGTACTTACATGGGTAGCCGCTTTGGAAAACTGGGTAGCGCTAATACCCCAAAATCGCCGTGTTAGTGTAGTGTCAGTGCAGTCTCTGCATGAAGCCCAGCGCAAAATGAGACGCAGTTTCAGCAGGTGACGCAGGGTCACTCACTATAAATTTCTGTGGCTCACTTGATAGTATGTAGTTGCGCATGTTGACGTGACTCAGTACCGGCGCAACGTGACCCTACGGAGCGCAGTGCCAATGCCGCAGTTTCCTGCGTGAAGTTGGCGTGACAATAACAAAAAAAAGCGGTGCGAAGCAGAGAAGTTCTCATGTTATTTGATGCAAGTATGGTGAAAAACTGCGATTCAATGTGCGGTGATTGCCTGCTAGCAGAATTTCGCAGGGCTGCTACACCCTGCGTCACCTTCGCCACCTGCGTCTCATTTTGCGCCTTGCCTTAGAACTACACATTGGACGGGCTCTAACGACCTTGTTGAAAGGCTCTAAAAAACCATCGAACGAGCGAACATGCAAGTGGCGTCCTTGAGGCCTTGCAGGCTCACTCAACCCTGTCGGCTGTGGTGAAACGAATTCAAATTTTAAACTGTGACATTCAACTATGAGTTGTTTACTTTCTGAAAGAATATCACGAGACAGTTTTCCATTCTTTGACCGGATATTATTCTTCTAAAAGTTCAAGGTTTTAAGAAGCATTCACTTGGCGGCAATTAAGAATATGAATACAACTGTGAAATGAAAAATCACTCGCATTACAAATTGCATTGTTGAGGTATTTAGTAATTTATTGATTTCCAATTTGAAATCATTAATTCTGCATCTTTCCTTCCATTACTCGGTTGCTGCACCCTAGCTTGTCATGATCCGAAAATGGTTGTCAGTCAACAGGTATAAGCGTTGCCATTGTTTGTATGTTGGAGTTTAAGGTCCCGTCAACTACAAGATCATTAGAGACCCGTCCATTGCATAGTTCTAATGCATAGACTGCACAGACACTACACTAATGCGACGATTATTGGGTATTAGCAGTACCCAGCTTTCCCGAGCGACCACCCATGTCAGTACTAACTGGGCTTGCATTGCTTAACTTCAGTGATCAGACGAGAACTGGTGTGTCCAACGCAACTCGCCTCTCCCGCTGTTATGGCGATTTGGGTATTAGCAGCACCCAGTGGTCCCAAGCGGTCACACGTGCCAAAACTATCTGGGGTTGCGTTGCTGAACTTCACTGATTTGACGATAGGTGGCGCGTCGACCGCAATGCAGCCGCTCTCGGTCCATTCATGCTGTTCCTTCTGCTGCCTAACAATCAGCTGGGGATGAGTCTTGATAAAAGGGCTGAAAATTACTAAACACCTGTTGCAACGGTGCCACCAGTGTCCCTTTTACAAGGCGGGCGAAAAATAGGATAACGCGTGTCACTTTGATCGCCCAAAATATCCAGAGAGTCATTAGAGCCCCGTCCACTGCGTAGTTCTAATGCAGAAGCTGCACAGACACCTACACTAATGTGACGATTTGGGGATATTAACGGTACCCATTTATCCCAAGCGGCCACCCATGTCAGTACTAACTGGGGTTTCGTGGCTTAACTTCAGTGATCAGACGAGAACTGGTGTGTCCAACGCAACTCGCCGCTCCCAAAGCGTTGCCATAACAATTTCTGTGGGAGTAAACCTTGAGAGTTTTTCAAGGAAAGCCAAGTTGCTGAATGCCTCGCGGAAGGGGAGGACGGCTGTATTGCGTTGGACACGCCAGTTCTCCTCTGATCACTGAAGGTGAGCAACACAACCCCAGTTAGTAATGGCATGGATGGCCGCTTCGGAGAACTGGTTACTGCTAATATCCAAAACTCGCCGTAACAGCTTAGTGTCTGTGCAGACCCGCAGGACCTTAGTAAACGCAAGGCCAGGTTCTGGAGAAAGTGGTGACCCAGGTTGGCACCCCGGCATAGCCTGAGCCAAAGTAGAGTGACTTATTGTGTCGGACACACCAATTCTCATTTTATCACTGAAGTTAAGCAACGCAACCCCAGTTAGTACTAACATGGGTGGAAGCTTGGGAAAAATGGGTACCACAAATACCCAGTCATCGTCGCGTTAGTGTAGCGTCTGTAGAGAACTAAACAGTGGACGGGGCTCGAATGACCGTTGTTGTTGAAGGGCCCTAAAACACTAATGAAACAAGAAAAGGAAGGGGAGAACAGATTGTAGAATCAGTGGTGCTCAATCTTCTTGAAGTCGGGGAACACTAAACTGTGACATTTTACTAGCACGGAACACTTACAATTCAACATAAACTTTAAAGCAGGTTGTACACCTTCTACACTTGGTACTTACTACATCATAACCATATCCTTATCCCTCCTGTGGAAGCGTCGGGTCTGCGGATTCTAGCCCTCCGCTCCCGTCTATCTCTCCCCCAGTTCCCCGTCCACCCCACACACATCCTTACGGGCAACCTGTTCGCACGTCTGCTTTGTGCTCCCCCTGCCCCTGGTGCTACTGACCACCTGCATTCCTGGAATTAACCTAACGCGCTCTTCTTCCCCTCTTCGCATGACGTGTCCATACCACTTCAGCCTGTTCTCCCTCATTTTTTCGGCGTTGTCCACCATCCCAGGCTATCTCTAATACGCTCATTCCTAATTCTGTCAGCTCTCGACACCCCACACATGTGCCACAGCATTCGCATCTCGGCTACTCGCATTCTATTTACGTAGCTCTCCTCACTGCCCAGCACTCTGATCCATATAGCATAGCTAGTCTAACCACTGTCCTGTAGAACTCCCTATCAAATAGATTGGGATCTTACTTTCACACCGGACTCCGCTTGCCTGTCTCCACTTCAGTGACCCCCCCCTCCCCGATTGATTCTGCGGGTCACATCAGATTATCTCTCCATTGCTTTATTTGGGCATTAGTTTTTTTTGCGGAACACTTGAAGTGGTTTCCCTGAACACGCTTTGAGAACCACTGCCTTACACCAAGGGGCTGGGAAGTCGGCCAAGCGACCATAATGGGCCGGGGCTTGTGGAGGCTGCTCGCGGGTTAGAGGGAGGTAGGAGTGACGGATGTAGGACAGGGGAAATTAACAGCATGGATTATTCCCAACTAACTACCCATGTCGATGCTAACTTGGGTTGCGTAGCTTACCTTCATCGATCGGACGAGAACTGGTGTGTCTGAACCGCTCAACCCAAAGGTCTAAGGACGTCTTTCACAGCCACGTTGAGCTGCTGTATTGGTTTGGACACATCAGTTCTCGTCTGATTACTGAGGTTAAGCAACACAACCCCAGATAGTGCTATCATGAGTAACCGCTTGGGAGCACTGTGTCTCAAGGGCGCCAGAGGTATGTGTGTACTCCCGCATTTCGAGTACCAGTGATATATCCATGTCGTAATTATGAGGACGCAGCAACGCCACACGAGCAAAATTCAGATGTGCTCACTGGACCTAATTCATCGTCATCTTATGCGCCTTTCAAACCTAAGATATGCAGTAGATATTAATTTCATCAATTCAAAATCCTATTCGAGTTGCGTTGAGCGACTGAACACGAGAACACCAGTTCTCGTCAGATCACTGAAGTTAAGTAATGCAACCCAAGTTAGCTTAGTACGGATGTGGATGGTTGGTTGCGAACACTGAGTACTGTAATGTCCCCACTCCTACCTCCTCCTTACCCATGAGCAGCCTCCACTTGGCCGACTCCCCACTGTTTGGCATAACTAACTAAATGTAATGCCATTTTTAAAACAGATATGGGCTGCTTCCAGCATCGCTATTATCACAACAATAAAACCTACGTCTTTTTTCTGCTGACGATGACTTATAATGACGCCAGCCTAGTCTGCAAGGCCACCGGCGGTCAAATTGCGACCATTCGAGATGCTGCAACGAACAGCTTTATTACCAAACTACGAACAGATACGAGGTGAGTCTGATTACGCAAGGGAGTGGCATTATTGCGTTGGACACATCAGTTCTCATTTGGTCACTGAAGTTCAGCAACGCAACCCCAGGTAGTACTGGCATGGATGGCCGCTTCGGAAAACTGGTTACTTCTAATATCCAAAACTCGTCGTACAGCGTAGTGTCTGTGCAGCCCTGCATTAGAATTATGTACTGGACGGGTCTCTAAAGACCATTGTAGTTGAAGGACCCTAAAACACAAAGGAAACAAGATTGATTATGCAAAATTAGCGCAGAAGGTGTGCATTAGGTAGGCCTCCGGCTACGTAAAAATCGTCCAATAAATAGCCGGCGTCTTAATAGAAACAAATGAATACCGGCCTGCCATTAGCTGGAAGTCGATTACGTGTGGTCAAGGTGTACGGAAGAAGAAGGGTCACCAGTACGTCTTCTGTCTTTGGAACCAGTACCGCGTAGTACATTTTCTCCATCCCTGCAGTGTTCATCCCGTTATTTTTGGGCGGGTGTATTGCGTTGGGCACACCGCTTCTCGCCTAAAGCAACGCAACCCCAGATAGTACTAGCATTGGTGATGATTTCAGAACACTGGGTATTGCTAATGCCCAAATCGTCTTAACAGCGTAGTGTCTGTGCAGACTCTGCATTAGAACTACAGTGGGCGGGGCTCTAATGGCGAGGTAGTTGAAGGGCCCTAAAACCCTAGCAAAACGAAGCAAATCCATTGTTTGTTTGTTGGTGTTTTAGGGCCCTTCAACTACAAGGTCATTAGAGCCCCGTCCACAGCATAGTTCTTATGCAGAGACTGCACAGACACTACACTAATACGAAGATTTTTGGCTATTAGCAGTACCTAGTTTTCCCAATGGGCCACGCATGTCAGTACTAGATGGGTTGCGCTGCTTAACTTCAGTGATCAAACAACTGCTCCCAAGCAACTCCATCATTTGGTGCAGTTCATGGTAGTTGTTGTCACTAGTCTGTGGCATAAAACAGTACATGTGGTGAATTCGTCCATCCTATCGTTGGGCCGACCCAAACCCCACGCACATCCTAGCATCTAGAGCCTGGCGTTATCTGTGTTGTGGGCACTATGGAGGAATTCCGATTTCATCTGCGTTCGTTACCGTGGTTCACACAGAAGGGGGAACTACATCTACTGCTTCTGTAGTGCAGGTGTCATTGTAATGCAGTTTCTGTTAATTTCTGGTTTCAGGCTTTATGGTTATTGGATTGAAATTAAAGATTGGGTGAAACAGGGTGAAATGGAGTTGGCACCGTTTTCCGGTTGGAGTAATGGATTGCCAAAGCGTGGCAAAGCATCGGCAGGCAAAGACAGATGTCCGTATTTGTCCATTGCAATGAATCTCGACTGGGATGACACATTGTGTAAAGTTACAGCTTTGCCCTATGTTTGCCAGTACCCACGTAAGTTATTATGTTTAAATTCTTGTTCTATTTTTTTTTTTTTTTGCCTTTGTTGGTGTTTTAGGGCCCTTCAACTACAAGGTCATTAAAGCCCCGTCCACTGCATAGTTCTAATGCGGAGACTGCACAGAGTAATCCGACGATATTTGGGTATTAGTAATATCCAGTTTTCCCAAGCCGCTCCCATGTAGCGTTGCTTACAATGTTCCCTCTAAGCTGTTGCGCGTGCGCGGCCGCACACACGGGCCAGATGTCCCACACACAGGGAAAAGTTCCTGGCGTGCAGCTGGTAGATGACATTAATTTGATGTGCACTGGGCTGCTGGAATAGCCAGTCAAATCAGTAAAAGTGCACTTTAATGCTAACAGACGAACGCGAATGCGTGATTAACTGCATACCCTAGTGCAGTGGTTCTCAATCTTTTTGAAGTAGGGGAACACTAAACTGTGACATTTTACTAGCACACAACACTTACAATTCAACATAAACTTTAAAGCAGGTTGTACACTTTCTACACTTGGTGCTTACTACATCATCATACCCTTATCCCGCCTGTGGCAGGGTCGGGTCTGCGGGTTCTAGCCCTTCACCCCCGTTTATCTCTCCCCCGAGTTCCCCGTCCGCCCCATGTCTGCTTCGGTCTCCCCTGCCCCGGGTGCTACTGACCACCTTCATTCCTGGCAAGGACCTAACGAGCTCCTCCTCCCTTCATCTCATGACGTGTCCATACCACCTCAGCCTATTCTCCCTCATTTTTTCTGCGATGTCCACCACCCCAGACTACCTCTAATATGCCCATTCCTAATTCTATCAGCTCTCTACACGCCACACATGTGCCACAGCATTCGTATCTCGGTTACTTGCATTCTATTTACGTAGCTCTTCCTCACTGCCCAGCACTGTGATCCATATAGCTTAGCTGGTCTAACCACTATCCTGTAGAACTTCCCTTTCAACTAGATTGGGATCCTTCTATCACACAGGACTCCACTTGCCTGTCTCCACTTCAGTCACCCCCTTCCCCATTGATTCTGTGGGTCACAACAGAGTATCTCTCCATTGCTTTATTTGTGCATTAAATTTTTTTGCGGAGCACTTGAAGTTGTTTCATGGAACACGCGTTGAGAACCACTGCCCTAGTGGACCTAGTCCTAGACCAGGAATAAAGCTTTTTATATTATTACATGTAGGCTATAGGCTACACTTCAATATCTCATTTTTTCATTGTTATTGTTACAATATATTTTTTAGTTGGTGAGAATGATAAGCATACAGCATGTATACAGTTAAACTTCTATTGTCTTAAAATTGTTTTTGGTGCAAATAAAATATGCAAATTTTGCACATGCGGAGTTAAGACTCCACTCACTTAAAATCAAATTTGCACATGAGACTTGGCTCCTTGGAGGGAACATTGGTTGCTTACTTTAAGTGATAAGATGAAAAATTGTATGTCCAACCCATTAAGCCGCTCCCATTCATGGAACACTTATCCTCGGGGTTTCTGGAGGTTTCTGGAATGAAATGCAGGCCAGCTGTGGTCCAGCAATTCCAAGTGTCATCCTTTCCTTTCTATTCATTACTCCTACTTTGTCTTGCAATTCAATTTCTGTCTATCCTTCAACATTTCTGTTTCTATATGGATAGTGGCGGCTGTATAGCATTGGACACACCAGTTGTCGTCTGATCACTGAAGTTAAGCAACGCAACCCCAGTTAGTACTAACATGGGTGGCAGGTTGGGAACACTGGGTACTGCCAATAACCAAAAATCGTCGAAGAAGTGTAGTGTCTGTCCACTCTCTGCATTGGAACTATGCAAGGGACTGGGCTCTAATGATCATTGTAGTTGAAAGGCCCTAAAGCACCAACGAATCAATCGATCTACATCCTGGAGGACTTCCTTAGACTGGTCCACCACCACTCTGTCATGGGATAGGGTTGCCAGAAACCTGTGGTCCAAAAGCAGGTCCTTTTGGCAATAATAATCACCCTTTTTATTTTAATAGGTGTAAAACGCAATTAAAAAACGTCTTGCACCAACGAATCAATCAATCAATCTACATCCTGGACTTCCTTAGACTGGTCCAGCACCACTCTGTCTTCGGATAGGGTTGCCAGAAACCTGTGGTCCAAAAGCAGGTCATTTTGGCAATAATAATAACCCTTTTTATTTTAATAGGTGTAAAACGCAATTAAAAAACGTCTTGATACGTGTTTCATGTTTAGTTACGCCCCCAACTTTTCCATTTTTATGGGAGCGGCTGTATTGAGTTGGACACGCCAGTTCTTGTCTGATCACTGAAGTTAAGAAACGCAATCCCAGATAGTACTAGCATGGGTGACCGATTGGGAACCCTGGGTATTGCTAATATCTAAATCGTTGTAACAGCATAGTGGCTGTGTAGACCCTGCGTCACAACTATTCAGAGGACGGGGTTCTAATGACCATTGTAGTTGAAGGCCCTAAAACGCTAACAACACGACAGTAATCCATTTTGGGGAGAAGTTCAAAATCGAAGTCAAAAATTTTAACATCTTTGCAAACCAATTCCAAACTGTTTCTCCATTTTCTGTGCAGTAATCCCCAAATTCAGAACAAAGTCTGAGTAAAACCCCAAAATTCAGTACAAACTCTGGACAAATCCAAACATTTGGGGGAAAAATCAGTATGCATATCGAAATTACAACCTTCTAAAAATTCTGATGAAATCATGATTTCTGGTATGGGAGTGGCAAGTTGCGTTGGACAAACCAGTTCTCGTCTGATCACTGAAATTAAACAACGCAAGCCCAGTTAGTACTGACATGGGTGGTCGCTTGGGAAAGCTGGGTACTGCTAATACCCAATAATCGTCGCATCAGTGTAGTGTCTGTGCAGTCAACGCATTAGAACTATGCAGTGGACAGGTCTCTAATGACCTTGTAGTTGACAGGACCTTAAACACCAACAAACAACAACAACAAAAATGATTACTGGTAGCCCTCTTCATGAGTGGGAAAAGGCTTGGATTAAGGCAGGCAGAATTAACGTATATATACTGATTACTCCATTTACTCCTGTGGGGTAGGACGGCACCCCCCACAGGTAACCCTGTCAGTGTTGCTGCAGGTTCTAGGCATCTGGCTGGGGACCCCCTAGTAAACACCCTGAAGCATAGAAGGGTTAGCGTCACTGTCCTCCAAGAAACGCGTTGGAAGGGGAACAATCATGGGCACTGGGAGAGGGATACAAATTACTATACACAGGTAGTGAGGAGGGGCATAATGGTGTGGGTATTGTATTGAGTAGGATATTGCCCCACGGGATCACAGTGGTCCATAAAATCAATAGCAGGATTATTCTAGTTACTGTAGTATGGCAGGTTATTGAGCTCTACCTCATCAGGGCTAATGCTCCCCAAGCAGGCTGTGATGAGGCCACCAAAAGGGATTTCTGGTGGGATTTTGATGAAGTGGTACAGTCAGTAGATAACAGAATTAGACAGGGAAAGGGATCTGATCGTCTGATTATTGGAGGGGACTTTAATGGTCATGTTGGCTTGGAAGGACAAGTATATGGGGCTGTCCATGGGGGATGGGGGTATGGCCAGCTCACAGCTGAGGGACAAAAGTCCTTGATACAGCACAAGCACATGGCCTTGCATTGGCCAATATGTGGTTTCAGAAGAGGGAAAAGCATCTCATCACCTTTCTGTCACCCCAGGGAAGGTCTCAGATTGATTTCTTTATGATCAAGATGCAGCATAGGCCTGAGATCTGTGATTGCTGGGCATTTCCCAGTAAGGATTTCCCAAAGGAAAGTGGGCATAAGTTACTCATGATGGAGGTACTGGTGAGGAGTGCAGCTAGGAATCACCCATGGAAAGGTGAACCAGTCATTAGGTGGGGGGTCAGCTGATGCCATGTGGAACAGGGTGGCCAGGAAGATTACACAATGTGGAAAGGCTATGTTTGGCACAGCTAGAGTAGGAGGCTCATACCAGGGTAGACGGACTTGGTGGTGGAATGAGGAGGTGGAGGCAGCCATTCATCAGAAGAAGGCAGCATTCCATAGGTGGTGAGAGATGGGGGACCAGGGTTCAAAGAGTATATAAAGGCAAAGAAGCTTGCTAGGAGGACCATTGCCCAGGCCAAACACCAAACGCATGAGGCTTTATATGAAAGCTTAGGGACTAAAGAAGGTGAGTGGGAAGTTTTTCGACTAGCCAAAACCCAAGATAAAAACAGTAAGGATGTCACCAGGGCCATAACGATCTAGGATAGGGATGGATCAAGGATACCAGTGAAATGGTCATGAACAACATCCCTGCCACCACAGTAGCTGTGGACTTAGTGAGTGGGGCAGAAATAGTCAGAGCCCTCCACAAGATGAAAGGACACAAAGCTGTAGGTCCTGATAAGATTCCCATTGATGTCTGGCATAGCTTGGGGACCACAGGAATTACATGGCTGGGGAAGCATTTCAATAAAATAGCAAGTGGTGACCGAATGCCTTCTGCATGGTGGGAGAGTTGGATTGTCTCACTGTTGAAGGGCAAAGGTGACCGCCAGGACTGTGGGAACTATAGAAGCATTAAGCTAATGAGCCATTCTATGAAGCTGTGGGAGAGGGTCATAGAATGTCGCCTCAGAAATTGTACTAGTGTCTAAGGAAACCAGGTTGGGTTTATGCCTGGTAGGTCAAAAATGGAACCCATCTTTATTCTACAACAGATGGTGGAGAAGCATAGAGCACTAAAAAGAAGGAACTGCATGCAATCTATGTAGACTCAAGAAGGCCTATGATAGTGTCCCTAGACAGGTAGTATGGGATGTTCTAAGGAGAAAGGGAGTGGATGCAGGGCATATCAGAATAAGACAGGATGGCTCCACCACTAGGGTGAGGATGGCATGGGGGAATATCAGTGGCTTCAATCCTTTGCTTTGGCAATGGATGACCTGCTGACAGAAATAGGGGAGTGGGCCCCCAGTGCTTGGTATTTGCTGACGATGTAGGAAGGTTAGAGGAGTCCCAAGAGGAGGTTCAACAGGGCCTGCAGGACATTACAACAGCAGTGGTAAAGGGGGGGACCTGAAGGTTAACATGAAGAAAACAGAGTACTTAGCTTTCAATTGGAGTGGCCAGGACCAAGGGGGTGTAGTTCGTTGTGGAAATGAGGTGCTATCAGCAGTGAAAGAGTTTAGGTATCTAGGATCAGTGATTCAGAGCAATGGGGAAATCGACTCTGAAGTTACCCACAGAATCAATTGCTGGATGGCAAAAGTGGAGACAGGCAAGCGGGGTGCTGTGTGACCGCAGAGTCCCAATAAAGGTGAAAGGTAAGGTTTACAAAACTGTAGTTAGGCCCGCTGTGCTGTATGGATCTGAGTGCTGGGCAGTAAGGAAGAACCACGAGAGGAGAATGCAAGTGGCCGAGATGCGAATGCTGTGTTTCATGAGTGGGGTGTCGCGTGCGGACAGAGTCCGTAACGAGTATGTTAGAGGCAGCTTGGGGGTTGGAGACATTGCAGAGAAGTTGAGAGAATATAGGTTGAGGTGGTATGGGCATGTTATGCGAAGGGGAGGAGGAGCTCATGCGGTATATTAGGGGCAACAGGTGGTGGGTGGCATCAGGAGTAGGGGGAGACCCAAGCGGAGGTGGGAGCAGGTGGTACAGAGGGACATGGTGGCATGTGGGGTGGATGAGAGCCTGGTTGGGGATAGACGGGAGTGGAGAATCAAAACCCGCAGATCCGACCCCGCCATAGGCGGGACAAGGGTGTGATGATGATGATGATGATAATGATACTGATTACTCCATTTGCAGGTGAAACCATTGAAAGAAATGAGGCGTGTATGACTGACACCTGCTTTGAAATTGTATATAATGTAACCGATTATGAAGGTGCTAAAAGTGACTGTCTTAAACGTGGTGGAGCTTTGGCTGTGATTGCAGAAAGGGAAACGCACAACTTCCTGAAATCCTACATTTTTCTAACCAGGTATTTTTTTCTGTCGTATTTCAATACTGCTTTATACCCGTCTCTGTGGCGTAGTGGCTAGCTCACTCGTTAACTGTGTCAGGTTCGATACTTGACCGAGATGGGTTTGCATCTTTTGGGCGAGAGAGAGAGAGAGAGAGAGCGATATAGAGAGATAGAGGCAGAGAGTGAGAGGCCCCGAGTGTGCCTTCTTTCGGTGGCGAAGTAAAACCGAGGTCCCGTGTGGTGTACAACGGCATTCACACGTAAAAGAACCCTCCCTACTATGCAACGGGTAGATGAGGCAAAATTTCCAGTTGCAGGAGCTCTTCCCCCTGGCGGAACCAGGCGGATAAATGACCATATGGGTTACAGTTTTGGTTGGCAACCACCTGTGGAAAATCGCTGTCCAATATATCATCCTTGTGTGCATTCAGAGGGACAATATGGGTTCCCGACCCTGCCATAGGCGGGAAAAGGGTTCTAGTTCTAGTTGAATACACTGCAAGCAGCCGTGATAGGCCAAATTGGCAGTGGAGAGAACATCTCTCATTCCTAAAAATTCACTCATTTTAAAACCCCAAGGAACCTGAAGCATAGCATCTATACTGCCATATATCGCCTGCCCTCTACAATGGCGCCCTCTTCCAGAAAGTTCTAAACCTTATCCTCATCAAGAGCATTCCATTGCCAAATTACCTTTGGAAAAAAGGACCAGTAATATGAGCCTGTTCGAGCCCTGATCTCCTGCAATTTGAACAGACGAGCATTTCTTCCCCTATGTTCTGCAAAGGATAACCTGCTATCTAGAGGACCCCCATAACCGATTTTCAACAGTCTGCTAAACAGCTTAATGCTATCAGATGCCCGCCTCTGACAGAGTGAGTCCCACCCTAATTCTCTGATCATGCCTGACACACTCAATCTGCGAGAGAACCGACTTAGCACAACTCTTGCTGCCCTCCTTTAGACCATTTCAATTTCCCAAGATAGGTCTTGCCTAAACGGAAACCAAATTGGACTGCAATATTCCACAATTGGCTGTATGAGTGAAAAGTAAGCTATTTCTTTTACTTCCTTTGTGCTGTCCCCCAGCACCCTTCTAACCAACCGGAGAGCACGCCCAGCCTTCCCAATCATTTTGTCATTGAGCTCCTTCCAGGTGCCCCGAGTGTTAAGACAACTCCAAGGTGCTTGTGGGTGTCAACCCTTTCAACCCTTGCACCACGTTGTTACCCTTACTCGTGTCATCCCTTGACCCCAACACGTCTTACACGGGTTAGGAGTTGCTGGCATGTATGTATGGCAGTTTTTGACATTTGTAACTCACTTCCATTAGTACAGTATCTGTTTAGGATTCCCTTTGCTTTCTGACAGCTTTTATTAACCAATGCGGCGCTTCTTTCCCAGGGCCAGCCTTCGGCACTGGGAAAGCAGACGGTTAGGCTACCTGGGGTGGAAATAATGCACACCATTTCACCAAGAAATGTAATTACAAGGACGTTAATGTAATTTAAAACGTTTTGAAAATAACTCGGTTCAGAAAAACCTGCCTCAGAACCTAGCCGTCGTGGATGACTTCGCAGGCAAAACTGAAAATGCCTCAAGTGCACTTTCTGTTGGGTTGGAAGTAAAGCCGTGGCCTCTTTATGTTGTGCACTATGGCATTGAGGCACGCAAAGACCTCTTTTACTTGAAGTAAAATGTTCGTGTATCATGATCGGCAAAATTTCCAAGTTAAGGAGTTCGCCTTTTACCATTGAAGTTCGCCTTTTCCCTTGAGTACTGCCAATACCCAAATCGTAACAGCTTAGTGCCTGTGCAAACTCTGCTTTAGAACTACACAGTTGACGGAGCTCCAATGACTATTGTAGTTGAAGGGCCCTAAAACTCCCCCAAAACGGAAAGCTCCCACGTATTTCAATCAGGAGCGATCCTCCAGTCATGGGCTCTCGAAGTCAAGTATGTTTATCACTGGGCCACCTAGACAGACTGGAAAATCTACTGGAATTATTTCTTTTAATATAGAAAGTCGTGGGTGACGAACATCGCCAATGAAGCTGTCTCCCTCTCTGGACATCTACCTGTTGTTGATACCTGGCTTGGAGTGCACCTTGCAGCTCGACAGTGGACTTTTTCGGACGGAACACCAGTTGAATACACCAAGTGGGAAATTGGAGAGCCAAATAATTGGAAGGGGTTAAGTGAAGAATGTGCCGTTTTCACCGGCACATGGAATGACATCGAGTGCACCAACAAGAGGAAATACATCTGTGGCTATCCTCAAAGTACGGCTGTAAATATCTTCATTTCATTCCATCAACATCAGGTTACCATCAACCCCACACACACACTGCCACTTCCGGTCGGACAACTACTTCCGTGATGGGCCTAGCGAAGTTTTTTGTTACCCGCAAGTTACCTTTATTTATGCGGTAATATCTTCCACGCAAAGCAACCCCAGGCATTACCGACATGGGTGGCCGCTTGGGAAAACTGACTGCTAATATCCAAAAACCGTCGTATTAGCATAGTGCCTGTACAAGTTCTGCAGTGGACGGGGCTCCAATTACCTTGTAGTTGAAGGGCCTTAAAACACATACAAAACAAACATGAATGCAAACAAGTTGAATGCACTCAACCTCCTATGTGTACGACAGAACCTCTAAAATCCTTAAGCTATGTCCACACTGGTGCGTCTTTCTGTTCAATAAACGCATGCGTCATAGCGCACAGGGTGTGGAACGAAAGGCATGCGCTATTGCATGCCTCATTGGAATTTTCAAAGTTAAAAATTGCATTCATCAGCATTCCAAAGCGCATGCAATGTTGAAAGATGAAACGCAAGTTGAAACACAAGTGGAATTGAAAGAGGGAGACGAAAGCGCACCAGTGTAGACATAGCTTTATAACTCGTTTGCCGGATACTAATTGTAAAATACCGGCGTTATCCGAATTAGAGGTATTCTAATGTTTATTCCTTGTCCGCCTTTGACACTCCCCACTTGTACCCAGGCGTGCGCATTTCTGCTGCCCTCCTCATAACGTTCGTACTGCACAACTGTGCAAATACCCTAGTCTGACTGTGTGAAGTACTCATGGGAAGTACGAATTTCCATAAAGGCTGGATACCTTTTCTCTAGAGTGGCTGTTTTTGTTGGACCCGCCAGCTCTCGTCTGATCACTGAAGATAAGCAACGCATGGGTACCGCTAGGGAACACTGGGTATTATTACTAGTGCTCAAATTAGCATAGTGTTTGTGCAGACTCTGCGGTAGAACTACTATGAAGTGGACGGGATTCTAGCGACCATTGTAACTGAAGGGCGATAAGGCACCAACAAACAAACAAGCCCCTTCCTAGGCCATTGAGGGCTACGAAATATTCAATGCACCATCTTAATGCCCAGCATTCAATGCTCTTCTTCTACATCCCACACACCTACCTCCCTCTCGCCTGGGAACAGCCTCCACAAGGTTTGGCCCGCTATGGCTGCTTGGCCGATCTGCCAACCCGTTGGCTTAGAATACTTAAGATCCCCTTCTGTTCAATGAAAGGGTTAGCCTTTCTCATTGACCTAATGCCTAGTTCCGTGGCGCGCGACACCAACGAGAATAGTGCTCAAGCAGACCGCAAAATTATGACGTCTACCACAGGTGCTAAGAGAAATTGCGCCTGTTGTGATTCCATGGCAGGAGCAAAATCATGGTATCTTTCAAAGTTTAGGAAAATGCTTGATGAATGGCGGCAACACCACAAAAAGTAACCAGTGAGACTAAAAGTGAACATTTTTTTTTAAATTTCAACCACCAGTCAGATCTGTGCGACCCATTCCATCGATAATGCAGTTGACTACCTCTCAACTCCACTTATCGACTGATTTCATGCTAAAGTTGCAAAATATTGGAGTTCCTACGTCATCAGCCTTTCGTTGGCTCGAGCGCTATTCTCGTAAATTATTAATTTGTAAGAAATAGCAATAAGAGGCCCCCGTTGAACCCCGTGAAGGCAAAGCAGTAAACGTATGAGCAAAAAAGAAAGCTTCACAAACCCAGCTTCACTACATTGCCAAGTGCAGCTCTTTTTTGGTGCTGAGGAGAGGGGCGACGGGTACATCATGTGGTGGAGGTGTCCTCCCATTGGTCAAATGGCTTACGTTTAACAGGAAAGTTAAAAGTTGGTCAACTTTCCCATCCGTTGCCATTTGTCATTCCCGTTCCCGTTTATTGTGAACGCCGCCATTGCCATTTGGGTTTCTAGTTTTCCTTCCCGTTCCCCTTGCTGTTGTGAAGTGGCCTTATGGCTCATAAGAAATCACTTTGCATTTTAAATGTGTTTTTAATGCTTTTAGGTATCCGCACCACTGAACTTTGTCAGGATTCTGTCTGCTTTGAAGTCGTTGACAAACTTGTGGATTATGATACTGCCGAAAATGACTGCAAAGTTAGGGGAGGCACGCTTGCTGAAATTAAATCAGACAAACTAAATACATTTCTGAAATCCATTTTCGACAATAAAAGGTAACAATTCACGACACTTGAATGATTTGAACTTTTAATACTATACAGGCGAATTTCGGGGTGGTGTATCTAGCTCGTGGTTTGAGGCGTTTCATGTCATGGAGCGGCTGCATTGCGTTGGACACACCAGTTCTCGTCTGATCACTGAAGTTATACAACGCAACCCCAGCTAGTACTAGCGTCGGTGACCCCCTTCGGAACAATGGGTACTTCTATTACCTAAAATTGCTGCAACCACTTAGTGTATGAGCAGACTCTACATAAGTACTATGCAGTGAACGGTGTCTAATGCCCGTTGTAGTTGAAGGGCCCAAAAACACCAAAGAAACAATGAGAAATTCAGGACATAAGTGCAACAGACCTGGACGGATAATTGAACTTGGACTACTAAACTGGGTTCCAATGGACATTGGAGAGCTTTTTATATGCTTTTCAAGTTTTCCACTTGGAGCAGACTACTTATTAGGGCCTTTAACACTCGGGGCCACTGGTACTCGCGCATTGACCCTTACTGCTTCAGTCATTCTTTCATCTATCAAATTGTCTTTTTCAGCGCTTCCAAACTCCAGGATACCCAGTGATGACGTAGTCCAAAAGTTTTGTTTGCAAACTTATAAGCAATATTTTTCCGTTCTAGGAAATCAGAGTTATGGATTGGTATCCGTTCTAGTGCCAGGGCATTTCAGTACAGCGATGGTTCCCCACTTACATTTGAAAACTGGGGCGTTGATGAACCTAATAATTGGAAAAATACTGGTGAGGATTGCGTTATTATCTCCAAGAACAATTTGTGGAACGATGTGCCATGTTCTGAGAAGTACAAATTTATCTGTGAATATTCGGGTAAGGGCCTACTTTGTTCAAGTGACCTTGAGTGTCATAGGCGTGTCGGATGTGGGAAGCTTTTACTTTCCTTTTGTCTTCCAGTAACACAGCACGGGGACATACAGCTGTCTTCTACAGCGGAAGTTGTTACAAGTTAGTAGTCCATTGATAACAAGCAATTTTCATCATCTTATACTCAGTCCTCACATCGATTCCCAAATTTGACTTAGTCTGATTTACCCCTCCCGGTAATACCCATGTGCATTCTTACATATAAACCATCCCCTGTTTTAACACCACATGTATCGGCTTCTCATTTGACAGAGTACTTGATTCTGACGTAAAAGCCCTCTTTTGGGACTGTTTTAGACATTCAGAAAACTCTAATCGCGGAATCTAGCAGAGACGTAAAGCTCTTTGGTTTATGTTGTTTGTGATGGTGCCTATACAGGGGTGGAACTAGTGGGGGGAGCAAGGCAGCAGTTGCTCTCCCCCCCCCAGTGCCTCAATGGGGCGCATATTTCAATAGATGCTCGATTCAACTTTACAAGTGATGAGGCATTGTCTCCTTGTCCTCCTTGTCTATACTTCTAGTCCAATCTGCAGTTGGCTAAACCACTGAAGATAGCTTTATAGCTTAACTGCTAGATAGCTTTATAATAAGGGATTCTGAATATTTAAAAATATTTGGGACGCACACTTTTTGAAGTGCTTTCCCCTTGATCCACCTCTGTATCCGCCCTTGCGTCTATAAGCATGTGAACCCTTTTTACTCGGAAATTAAATGTTTACCATGGGAAGATTTTCAGATGTAGGAGCTCGCGTTTTACGACCTTGCTCCATACCCTGGTTTATGACCCACAGAAAAAGGGTGAGGCAACTCCCATAATCTGTCCGTAACACAGTGCTCCTTAATATCAGGGGTTGACCCAACAGCCGAAATTACCTGGCCAGCAGATCAAGAGAGCAACTGTATTGCGTTGGACGCACCAGTTCTCAGCTGATCACTGAAGTTACGCAACGTAACCCTAGGCTCCTAGCTAGTCTAGTTTGGGTGACGGCTTGGGAACACTGGGTACTGCTTGATAATACCCAAAAAATTTTCGTTATAGTATAGTGTGTGCGCAGACTCTGCATTAGAACTACACAGTGGACGGGGCTTCAGTGACTATTGTCGGTGAGGGCCCCTAAAGCACCAACGAAGCACGTCAACGAAGGGGGGAGCGGCAAGTTGCGTTGGACACACCAGTTCTCGTCTGATCACTGAAGTTAAGCAACGCACGCCCAGTTAGTACCGACATGGGTGGTCGCTCGAGAAAGCTGGGTACTGCTAATAGCCAATAATCGTCGCATTAGTGTAGTGTCTGTGCAGTATATGAATTAGAACTATACAGTGGACGGGTCTCTAATGACGTCGTAGTTGACGGGACCTTAAACTCCAACAAACAATCAACGAAGGTGACGAAGGTTCAAAATGTAATGTACTTAGGATCAATGTTCCAAACCACTGGGAAGATAGACTCGGATGTGAACACTAGAACCAATGGGGGTTGGTTGAAGTTAAGACAGGGAACGGGAGTCCTATGTGATAGGAGGGCCCCAATCAAGTTGAAAGGCAAGTTCTACAGGGCAATGGTTAGGCCCGCTATGCTATATGGATCACAGTGTTGGGCAGTGAGGAAGAACCACGTTAGTTGAATGCAAGTAGCCGAGATGTAAATGCTGCGGTATATGAGTGGGGTGTCGAGAGCTGATAGTTAGGAAAGAGCATATTAGAAATAGCCTGGGGGTGGGGACTGCTGATGGTCTTCTGGCCTTTTCCATAAGTAGGTTGTTCGATGCACGTAGTTTGTTTTTCTTCTGTAGATATGTGTCCGAGTTAGCTGCTCAAAATGCTTGTGCTTCTCAAGAATTTACGGTCTGTTGGATTTTTTGTGGGTCCACGCACATATTAAGCGTTCAGTAACGTTTGTCTATGTTGTAACAGATGTGAGAAAACGAAAGAATGCTTGTAAGCCTTTGAGCATATTTAATGGAGGCGCGTTTTGTTACTTGGGCCCCAGCAGTAATTACTGTCCAAACTACAGTTTCACACAAACCGGAATTATGTGTCTGAACGACCTTCAGGTGTCACGCTCTGTAAAAAATCCCCAGCTGTAGAAGAACGAGCTCGATCCTGGTTCAGGCTGAAATGCGAGAATCATTTTTCACCTGAGCAGTTTGTGCTAACAACCAGAAGTATTCTTTAAATTTTTGCCAGGCGAAAATGGTGAAAGAGCTGTTTAAAAATGTTGAAGAATAATCGGAAATGTTTATAGCAAATCTTAATATATTCACCTGATATTATCTCTTTAGAGCCTTCAACTACATGTTCACCATCGTCCAGTGCACCCTCACCTCAAACGGTAACAACTTCTGGCGTGGAATTGAACCATGAATCTATAGAAGGTATCGATTTTTTACATTTTTTTTTTTATCGTACTGCAAGGAAACTTCATAGACTGTGACTTACCTGTTCATTTTATACGAAATTTAGGTATTGTGGTTCAAGTGCTTGACAAGGTCATAGGATCACGTATATTTCGAGAAGGAGACATTGTCATCACATCTCAAAAAGGTCACCAAATGTTTTCCACCTCTAACCTCATCACGTTACTTTAGTGTTCTGAAAGTGTCCAAGTTTGGATCTGGTGGCACAATAGGTAGCCTTCTTGATTTACTGCGTCAGTGGTCCAGAGGCGATGCTGGATCGAGGCGGGTTGGAGCCTTTAGGGCGAGGGAGAGAAGCCTCAACTACACCTTCCTTCGGATAAGCAGTAAACCGAGGTGCCGTGTGGCGTGCGATGCCATTTGCACTTATGACTAGGCCTGCAAAATCGGAGCCGAAGTTCTTAACCTATGGTGTGGAACCTGGGGATCCCACCAGGGGCGCGTGATAGCTTGACATTTGTTAATTGGAATCATTGTTTTCTTGACTCAAAGTCTTAATTGGTGTGTCCAACGCAACTTGGCTGCACACCAACTCAACTTGGCTGCACCAACGCAACTTGGTTGAACATCTTTTATAGGTTTCAGTTCAAGTATAATTAAAGTTTCAAGTCTTTATTTAACCATATGTACACTAAATAAACCTTGAAATACTTAATAATGATCTTATTTATTGATAAAAATTAAATTGCAAGTAAGGCATCCATAAAATTAAATCATGACAATGACTGACAAACATTTAATGTGAACAATGGACTTGCATCTCCTTGGAAAGTTTGGCTACGTCATGTTGGAAGAGCTGCGTTCAAGGGGCCAAAGAGCCTCAGTTTCCCGACCAGGGCTATAGTATGAAAAAAATGACATT
This sequence comes from Trigoniulus corallinus, assembly GCA_013389805.1. Classification (NCBI taxonomy): domain Eukaryota; kingdom Metazoa; phylum Arthropoda; class Diplopoda; order Spirobolida; family Trigoniulidae; genus Trigoniulus; species Trigoniulus corallinus. Next base: position 61,687,954 of record JAAFCE010001036.1, on the reverse strand, counting down.
GACACTAGTGTACCACTCGTGGGGTGCTGGATAAGGTAGAGAAAGAACAAATACTATAGTTAGGGCCCTTAAAAGATGAAAAGTCAAACAGGGTGTAGAGCTAGATCAGGTCCTTATTTAAGTGTGGTGCAGCCCACTGTGGCGGATCAGGGAGGGGCACGAATATTTTTAAATATTCAGATTCCTTTAGTATAAATTTGGCTAGCAATTATAATAGCTCCTCTATTGCCCATTAGACAATATCCTATCTTCAGTGGTTTAGCCAACTGCAGATTGGACTGCAACTGTTGGACTGGCAGTATAGAAATGGTGATAACAATACAAAAATGCCTCATCAGTTGCGCCCCATTGAGGCGCTGAGGGAGACGCAAATTCCTGCATTGTTCCCACCCCCTGGATCCGCCCATGGTAGCTCAGGGACTCGGATTACGTGGTCAGGACAACTCTACATTAAAATAGCAAGTAAAGATTCAGAATGCCAACTGAATGGCTATTGAATTGGATAACACCACATTTCAAGGGCTAAGAGGATGTCCAGGGCTATGAAAAGTATTAAGCATATTTCTCTGGGAGAGAGTTATAGGGAAATTGTTGCATCTTTACTGATAAGTACGCGCCCCAAAAGCAGACGAGATCTATGTTGCACATGCTCCAAACAATTAATTATACAGTAAAACCTCTGTTTGGGTACACTTCCGTTATGGGTACACTTTCTATTGTCAAAGATCTTTTTCCCATATAAGTAATAATAATAAACCCTATCTAAAGGGTACACCCCTTTGGTCAGTACAGGGTACACCTAAAATACGTCCCATTTAGCCTTAAGACTTTTCTGTACATGGCATGTTGTGTTGGACACACCAATTGTTGTTAGATCACTGAAGTTAAACAATGCAAGCCCACTTTAGTACCAGCATGGGTGGTAGGCAAAGAACGTTGGGTGCTGCAAATTTCCCCTTTCCTACATCCTCTACACCAACCTCATCTCCCGCGAGCAGCCTCCTAAGGAAGGGCTCAGCCTGTTATAGGGGCTTGGCTTACTCCGCAACCCCTTAGTATAACATAACATAAACCATTGCTCATAAAATGGACTTGGCGATGATGAATAATGGCTGCGCACAGCTGAGGGAAGTCATTAAATGCTATTAACACTTTGGAGGTGAGAGGATGCTGCTAATCTAATGGATACACTGTACTCTACAAACTAAATGTTTCTTTAAATGTGTCTTTTCAGACGTGCATACTACAGTTTAAAGGTCATGAGTACGTAAACTTATGACTCCAGTGGGGATGTTTTAGTTCTTGTTTGTTGGTGGTTTAGGGCCCTTCAATTACAAAGGTCATTACAGCCCCGTCCACAGCATAGTTCTGAAACAGAGACTGAACAGACAGCAGTGCTCAGTATTCCCAAGCGGCCACCCATGTCAGTACTAGCTGGGGTTGCGCTGCTTAACTTCAGCGATCAGACGAGAACTGGTGTGTCCAACGCAGTTCGTCGCTCGATGTTTTGGTGTAGATGTGCTCTTGTAATTTTACAATTTGAGATAAAGATATAGGTAGAACTGAGGTGCCTATGGACAAAAAAGTGATACATACGCCAAATTAAGAAAAAGGTTGGATGTAGCAAGGGTGTGCTTCAGAGGGCGCTTATAACAGTCATTCATATGTTATGCAGATGTATGCATGTGAATACCTTTGTGAGTCTGTAGCATTTTTGTAGTATAGTATTATGCAATAAATGTTACAATAGGCTCCCCTCCATACAATAATATATACTGTATACCTCTGTTATGGGTATGCTTTCATAAGGTCTGAGGAGTGAGCCCATTCTAATGAGGGGTTTTATTATATTTGTGGTGCACGTGCAACTTAAGTCTCCTCTGCTTATAGGGCGAGTAGTTATTGGTGACGTTGTGCAGAATCTCCCTATTGTTGAAGCCCGTGACATGGAAGTGGTGCAAATTCTTGTCTTTTCTCCTGGGCTATCTATACTACTAATTGTATATGCCGTCAGGGAGCTTATTTTTGGAAACAATTGAATCACATGTTTGCTTTGGTAGATGCTCAAACTTAAAAGTGTTCACTTCTTTTTTATTCTTTAGACCCTTCAACTGCAGGGCAAACGGTGATATGTTCCGATAAACAGCTGACTAATGAGACTATAGCAGGTTTGATTTTCAGAATACCTTTTGTCATCCTGTAAGGTGATGACGTCGAACTTACCTGCTGAATTTTGTTTTTCATTTTAGATATTATGGAGCAAGTCATGCAGAAGGTCTTAGGAGCATCTAAACAGCTGGGAGATGATACCACATCTGCGCCTCAAAAAGGTCTCTAACGTTTTCAAATTATTATAATACCACATCATCAGCGTAGTTCTGATGCCGAGTTTGCACAGGCACTATGCTGGAACGACGATGGAGTGTCCAACGAAATACATCCGCTCTTCCTCAGCTCCAAATATAGCATTAAGCGGATTATCGAGTAGAGTGGCTCAGGCTCGCTTCTAAACCGCTCCTGTCACATTCACAATTGTTGTTTGTACTCGTAATTGTAGGTTTGAGAGAACACTAAGTACAACACTAACATAACTTCTGTCAGAGTAAATGGCCCGGGGTTGCTACAAAAATTTATATTATTATCTTGTATTAATTTTTACCGATGGCTTGAGAGCACTTGTAGGATAAAAATCCATTGGAGATGCCCAGTATCCAAAGGACCAGTCTACCGTCACTCTTTTTTGAGAGCGGCTGCATTGTGTTGGACACACCAGTTCTCGTCTGATCGTTGAAGTTAAGCAACGCAACTCCAGACAGTACTAGGATGGGTGACCTCTTGGGAACACTGAGTACTTCTAATACCTGAAAGTCGTCGTAGCAGCTTAGTGTTCCTGCAGACTATTCCTTAGAACTTCACAGTGGATGAGGCTCAAATGACGGTTGAAGTTGAAGGCCATAATACTCACTCTTTAAGAAACACAGTGTAACGTATTTAACACTTTCACATACTTTTCAGGTGCCTTAGAAGCAAAATCTTGTAAAGTGGAACGTGACCATGAACTTTGCCTAGGTTTGCATGACATTAGTGAAAATTTAACGAGTTAGTACCGTACAAAAATACAAACTTTTACATTTAGGTAAAGGCGACCTAGCTGGACTACTTATTGGATGCATTCTGCTTACCCTGTTATGGTCTACCGGGATAATAATCTTCTTCTGGTTGCGGTGAGTACTCTACAGTCCCAAATTTATCGTTTGACATTTTAAGTTAGGGATGTATATCGGTATGCATTCTGCAAACAACTTTCTCGACGTTGCCCTTTTTAAATACTAAATTTCGGACTATTTACCATTGCCACTGAAGACGCCCCATGCAGTATGAGGATGGGGTATTCATAAACAGGTCATGAACGTGGATAAAAATTGGGTAAAATTCCCCAACAGGCATTCATAGGGGTCTGGACATCAACCCACAGTTCGTTTCTTACGCGTATTTGTGCCAACAGTAAATACAACAACAAACCCTTTTATCGCCTATTGGAATGTCGGGTGCACACAGATCAGTGAAGTTAAGCAATGAAACCTCAGATAGTACTAGCATGGGTAACCGCTTGGGAACACTGAGTAGGCCTACTGATAATGCCCAAATCGTAGCAACGGCGTAGTGTCTGTGCAGACTCTACATTAGACACGGGACTCTAATTCCCATTGTAGTTGAAGGGCAATAGAACACCATCAAACCAAATCATCCAGTCTTATTGGCAAAGGTACTTAGATTTGAGTTTAGTAATCGCGCTTTTTATTCCGTGTTTTAATATCGGCGTTAAATTCGAATGAAAGTGGCCATAATATTGTCATGTGAGAAAAATTGCGCCCAATTTTTACTCATATGAATTCAGCTTATGGTTCGACTAGGGACCTCATTTGATATCTGATGTGATGAATAATGTTATTTCATATGAATTTTGCTTCACTTTTTCTGTAGAGGACGGCTCAAGAGTAATTCGAATAAATTTGGAGTCTTAGAAGAAGATAATCTGGAAATGTTCAGAACACCATCCTAAGTTGGGAAGAGCGATTTAACTACATGTAAGATGCTAAACGGAAATGTTTTGATGGATGTTTTTAGTGTGCATTATTATTGGTTAAAATTTCCATTTGTCATAACCGTTGAAGTTGAGATTTGTAATGAAATGTAACCACATTTCCCAGCTCCAAATTTTCAACATCTTATAATTACCAGTAAGTGGCATGTAAAAAAGACCGATGAAAATATGTAGACACAGTATGTTTCAAATGCTTATTGCTACGAAGGTCCCTAAGGCTGTGTCCTAAGTGGCAGTGTTCAGAGTGAGCGGGCGTGTGATAGAATCCACATGCTAACATTCAGCATATCAGCGGCTTGACGTTCCACGCGGCCACCTTGGACATCGCCATTTAAATGTATTGGTTTGTCCACTTTGGGTGGTAGAATGTGCACGCCCGCTCACCCTGAACACTGCCACTTAGCAGGGGCGGAGCCGGGAGGGGGCAATGCAGCAACTGCTCCCCCCTCAGTGTCTCAACGGGGCGCAGATTTCAACTGATGCGTGATTAAACTTTGCAACTGATGAGGCGTTTTCGCATTTGCTATTCCCATTTCTATACTGCTGGTCCAACCACTGAAGATAGGACATTGTCTAAGGGGCAGTAGAGGACCTATTTTAATTGCTAGCCAGATTTATACCAGGGGTGGCCAACCTTTTCAGCAGGAGGGCCAAATTTAAGAAATACTATTTCCTGCCGGGCCACGCACCTAATTTCTTTTTGTTGAATTAAAGTAAACAAGTAATCGTGATACAGCTTCGACCACATCATCACTTCCCAGGGTGAGATTGTGGTCAAAGGCTTGCCTGGCTGATGCCGACTCATAGTGTAATGTTGTTTTCATGATATGTTCAAAATACTTCTATGTTCATTTGACGTAGCTCTGCGGGCCGCATGCGGCCCGTTGGCCTCGTGTTTGCTACCCCTGATTTATACTAAGGTATTCTGAATATTTATCTATATTTGGGGCGCACCTTCTTGAAGTGCTTCCACTTAGACATGGTTTTAAGGCGGCTGCACTACGTTGGAAACAGTGTCAAAGCGTCGTGACGGTGTGGTGTTTGTGCAAACTCTGACTTAGAACTATGCAGTGGACGGGGCTCAAATGATCACTGTAGCCTAAGGGCCCTGAAACGCCAGCAAAACAAATGGAAGGCCTCTTCTCAATGGCAAAAGTATGATTTTCCTTCTACAACTTATGCGTTGGACACACCAGGTCTCGCCTGATCACTGAAGTTCAGCACCGTAACCCCAGCTAGTACTAACATGGGTGGCTGCTTGCCCAATAATCATCGCATTAATGTAGTATCTGTGCAGTCTCTGCACTATAATTATGCAGTGGACGGGGCTCTAATCACCTTACAGTCGAAGGGTCCTAAAACGCCAAAACCCTTTCGGTTTTCAACAGTGGGCTTCGAACTGCGTCCCAGGGGTCAATAAGAATATGGAAAGAAGTTCTGAGGAAAGAAACCCAAAAACCTAAATTTTAATTAGTTAGTTCATTATAATATATTTAATTTCTGTTATTATGTCGTGAAACTATTTCATGACTATTTCATCTCTCTCCTAAATTGCACACAACATCGGTAACTTTCCTACAATTTTTAACGAGTTTTGATGGTGGGCGGCAGGAATTCCGCGGGAAAGAATTTTTTTCTCTTAAAAGATCCGTGAGTCGATACTTTGTCACTGTTTTTCCATATTGTCTGTCAGGGGATTGGTCTCCCCCCCCCCCCGACAATCAGCAAGTTAACCATGATCATCCTACTTTCATAAGGACTAAACCTTTATCTAGATGCCTCCAGACTAAGTGCCGTCTTAACGCATGGGCTCACTGGGCAGTTACCCGGGGGTTCACGAACATAGGGGCCCCATATTAAATTACTTCTATAGCCTATAATCGACCATTTACATTTTATTACTGTGTGAGGTTGATTTGGGAGCTTCAGCACACTTGGTTGCCCAGGGGCCAATAATACTGTTAAGACGAATCTACTGAGATGCTGGTATTTCTCCATGCGCTCTCAAATCTGTGCATGAAGTAATCTTACATATTTTGTTATGTCAAACTGTGGGAAAACTCTGTCCCATAGATGACCCGTGGGTCAATTCAAAGGGCGAAATGGGTACCTCACCCTGCCATAGGCGGGAAAATGGGTTAGGTTTTGGTTTGAAAAACTATCAGAATGCCATTCACGCCCTTGGCATTTGTCTCATTGCCAATGAATTGCTATGGCTCTGGAACATCAGCGCCTAGAGAAAGCCAACATTTAGAAAAGCCCCCACCAATCAGAGAAGTTTTGGAACCCCAGGACTATGAACATTTTAAATGACGGATAGACTGAATGGCAAGGAACTACATCTGAAATTTCGGCAGCCCCTTTGAATTTTGCCTCCCTAGGCGACTGCCTAGGTTTGTCTGCCCTTTGAGTCACCCATGCCCTAGCGCCTGGATGCGCTGCACGCTGTGTATGCCCACCGCTGTTGAAACCAGTCCTGAAATTCTTACGCTTTATTGCACAATACTTTGTAGCAATAAAAGTTTATTGAGAAACATGAAGCATTATTCAATTTATGTCATTAATAACACATTAATTGACTATCAATAAGTACTTAGGTAAGGAAATATGATTAGCATAATTGACTAGGTCCTGCAAATGTATTTAGGGGGAATCAGGGTAATCAGAAGAGATTATTAGGCATGCCAGCTATAAACACACTGTGGTCATTAGGCATGTTACAGCTGTCCTCAGTTTCATTTGTCCTTGGTCTACCTCTTTCTCCTCGTACAACCTGCTCACACGTCTGCTTAGGTCCTCCCCTGTTGTGGGGGCTTCCAATATCCTGCATCCCCATAATGAACCTAACCAACACCGCCGCTACTCTGAAGTATGCTGATACCACTTCAATCTATTTATTATCATGTTTTCCACAATGTCATCCATTCCCAAAATAACATATATATTTTGAGTTCTATCTTCTCTCCACATCCCATCCCTGTACAACAAAATGTGAGATACTGTGACTCATTCTACTTTTATGGCCTTTCCACACTGCCTACCACTGTAGCATAGTAGGCCAAAACACTGCCCTGTAGAATTTTCACATCAACCTCATTGGATCCCTGCAATCCTGTTGTGTTGTTGCTGTTGTTAGTGTTTTAGGGCTCTTCAACAATGATCATTAGAGCCCCGTCGACTGCGTAGTTGTAAAGCAAAGTCTGCACAGACACTACGATGTTACGACGATTTGGATATTAGCACTTCCCAATGTTTTCAAGTGGTCACCCCTGTCAGCACTATCTGGGATTGCGTTGCTGGGTTTCATAGTGTAGCGCATGTTGGGAATCACTACTCTACATCATTATGCTGAGTTGCAATCAACTTTTTATAACTCCTTCTCTATCGCAATTTTTCTCGAAACAACTGAAATCTACGGATCCAAGGTTTTGCTAGATTTCATTGTTGATTTCACCAGGGTCGATTGCTTGTCGGCCAGCTATCAAGTAAAATCAAACGTATCGAAGGTACCACATTCTAAGGCCCAAAGCAAAATGAGACGCAGTCTCCGCAGGGGACGCTGGGTGACTCACCACGAAGTTCTGTAACTCATGTGATAGTATGTAGTTGCGCATGTTAAGTCGCAGTTTGACGTGACTCAGTCCCTGCGCCACGTGACCCTGCGGACCGCAATGCCCATGCCACAGTTTCCTGCGTGAAGTTGGCGTGACTTTCAAAGAAAACTAAACGAAAACATTTTTAAGCCATGCAAAGCAGAGAAACTGCAAGTAGCTGAGATGTGAATGCTGCGGAACATGAGTGGGGTGTCGAGAGCTGATAGAATTAGGAAAGAGTATACCGTATTTATTCCAATAACAGCCGCCCTCTATTCAGCGCCGCACAATCAGGGCCAAAAAAGTAATAAACGCCGCCCTGCAATAATCGCCGCAGTGTTTTTTCGCTAGCGGTAAAATATTTTTGGAAGAAACAGTGGGGGAAGGCCAGCATACCCTCCCATACATCAGCATCATACCCTTAATGGGTCTGCGAATATTAACCCTCCACTCCCGTCTATCTTCCACCAGGTCCTCATCCCCACACACAGCCAATACCTTTACAGACAACCAGCTCCCACCGTCTGCTTTGGTCTTCCCTTACCCCGGGTGCTTCCGACCATCTGCAGTCCTGAAATGGACCTAACGAGCTCCTCTCCTCTTCTCATTGTGTCCATACCACCTCAACCTATTCACCCTCATTTTTTCGGCGATGACCACCACCCCAAGGCTACCTCGAATATACTCATTCCTAATTCTATCAGCTCTCGACATGTCACTCATGTAATGTACCGCATTACCGCAGCATTGGCATCTTGGCATTCTATTGACATGGCTCTTCTTCACTGCCCTACCCTCTGATTCATATATAGCAGTGGTGGCGAACCATTTTTGAAGACGGGTCACATTAAAACGAAAAAAAAAACAAAAAGTTGTCCGCGGGTCAGGTGCAAGCGCTATTTAATTTTATGCACTACCTCTCACCACGTTCCCGTCCGCCCTACACACTACCATACCCATCCGGACAACCTGCTCCCACGTCTTCTTTGGTCTCCCCCTGCCCTGGGTACACCTAATGAACGCCTCCCCCTCTCTTCTCATTACGTGTCCATACCACCTCAACCTACTGTCCCTCATTTTTCCGCGATGTCCCCCATGACGATAAACTAGATATGATAACGCTCGGGTCACTTAAAGTTGCTCGGTGGGTCACAGGTTCGCCACCACTGATATATAGCATAGTTGTCCTAACCACTACCCTGTAGAACTTCCCTTTTAACTTGATGGAGACCTTCCTATCACACATGACTCTGCTTGCCTGTCTTCACTTCACCCATCCCCCATTGATTCTATGGATCGCATCAGACAGCCTTAGCCGATATTCCTGCGGGTTTCCAAACGCTTCAGGACGTTCAGTGGACCAGCAGACCCGACCCTGCCGCAAGCGGGATAAGGGTATGATGAGGATGATGACTGCCAATATCGTCGACAAAAAGGTCACAAATTATATAAACGCCGCCCCCTAATAAGCGCCGCACCAAAAACGCCACGAAATAAATAAACGGCGCGGCGTTTATTGGAATAAATACGGTATTAGAGGGAGTCTGGGGGTAGTGAACATAGCGGAAAAAAGTGATGGAGGATAGGTTGAGGTGGTATGGACACGTAGGGAGCGGCGAGTTGCGTTGGACACACCAGTTCTCGTCTGATCACTGAAGTTAAGCAATGCAAGCCCAGTTAGTACTGGCATGGGTGGTCGCTCGGGAAAGCTGGGTACTGCTAATACCGAATAATCGTCGCATTAGTGTAGTGTCTGTGCAGCATATGCATTAGAACTATGCAGTGGACGGGTCTCTAATGACCTTGTAGTTGATGGGACCTTAAACACCAACAAACAACAACAATGGACACGTAATGAGGAAAGGCGACGAGGAGCTCGTTAGGTCCTTTTCACGAAGCACCCTGGGCAGGGGAGACCGAAGCAGACGTGGGAGTGGGTTGCCCATAAGGATGTGGTAGTGTGGGGGGTGGACGGGGACCTAGTGGGAAATCGATGGGGGGAGGGCTGGAACCCCCTGCTGCACCAGATCCCTGTCCACTCCACGTCTGCTTTGAAAACTGCCAAACACTGTGATTCAATGTGCTGTGAATGCCTGCTAGCAGGTTTTTGATGTGCTGCTTCAACCTGCGTCTCATTGTGCGCCTT
>JAAFCE010001036.1:61604394-61677486 GCA_013389805.1 Trigoniulus corallinus | reverse complement strand
TTTTTTTTTCTCATTCAAAAGGGCAACAAAAAAATAAATCGAGGTTTCACTGTGTAGGGCATGTCTCACAGATCTTACATGGAGGATATTGCATTTCATTAAGAGGGCTGCCACTAGAGTTTGGGAGAGTCAGAAATATATTTAGGAGGAGGCGGGATTTAGACAGGGAGGTTGCTCATATGGAATCCAGGAAAGGGCAAAAGCTCTGATTAAAATGGCCTACGAGAAATTTCATAGGGATACTTTAAGGGAAAGGCTCATGAGTAGTTGAAAAGCTTTCTGTGGGGGTACCTCAAAAAGTGTCAAAAGGGAGGATATAGGGTTTCAGTTATTGAAGTAGGGTCATGAAGCCTAGTTAATGATAGCCTTATAGCTGTGCCTGCAAACATTTTTAATGATTCATTTTCAAAAACATTTGCAAATAGTGGAGATGGTAATTCACCAGTGTCAGAAAATGACTGTCAAGAGCAAATGAGGGAGGTTGTCATTACAAGAGAGGGGATTCCGAAAATTTTGAATAAATTAGTGGTCCATCAGGCTGGGGGCCCTGACAACATTTCTCCACTTATTCTACAAAGACACTCGGGGATTGCAAGCTACTATTTGGTGGAAATTTTAAAGAAATCATTATACTTTGCCATCGTTCCTTCCACCTGGAGGCTGGCAAACGTTGTGCCAATCTTCAAATCAGAGGATACTGCAGATCCTAAGCACTATGGGCAGCCTTCTAAGGGGTTAACCTGTTATGGCTGCCTGGCTTACACCCCAACCCACAAACTAACTAAAATTAAACTAAATTAAACTACAGGCCAGTTTCTTTAACGAGTGTGGTATGTAAGGCGTTTGGGCATATATTATTCTCATGTATTATGCGATATTTGGAGGATATTGGCATCCTAAAGGCCGGTGTACACTTGGCGTTTTTTTACGCGCGTATTCTTACGCGCGAAGGCCTCTGACGTCATGAAATTGCAGCCGGCTTACTATGCCGGTGCACACATGAGCGTACTGTACGCTACTTGTGAGCGTAAGTGGCTTTCAAGCGTAAATTTACGCGCATTCCCAAAATCAAAAATTTTTGATTTTGAGGCGTTTACGCTTGAAAGTTGCGCATGCGCGGCTCGCATTCTAGCGTATTTAAAACAATTTTACCGACATACAATTCTTAAGTTATTTTTAAGGGGAAAAATAAGGGATTTATAAGGTAAATTAAGGCTTTTTAAGTTTGTAAATACAAATTATATTCTTATATTAATAAATTTTAAAACTATTATATTTCCTAATCACAAGCATATTTCCTACTTTACTGCATATCATAGTGGATAGTGAAGCATGTTATTTTTCAAACATGCATTTTATTAACCTTTAAAAGTTAGGAAAGTTTTGAAAAAAATCAATTATAGTTATATTAGGGTTGTTAAACCTTCAGTAGCTTAGTTTTATTTAGCCCTCTACAACATTCTACAAAAAATTCTGCTTGCACGCTTGAAAATCGACGTCCACGTGTACACTATCATCTGTTTTTAGGCGCACGCGTAGAAGCGTTCATTTATAAGCGTACAGCAATGGCGTAGGGGCGGAGCAAGCGTTTTTTTCACACATCATTTTGTCGTCATATGCATGACGACATGCTTTACGCTACGCGTGAAAACAACTAAAAACGCCAAGTGTACACCGGCCTTTAGTGATAATCTGAATGGGTTTAGGAAAGGGAGGTCATATGACACTCAACTGGCTCGTACAATGGTTGACATTCAAAATGCTCCAGATAAGGGTAAACAGGTTGACGTTATATTCCTAGAATTTGAACAGGTCTTTGTCATTGTACCCCATGACAAGCTTGTTTCAAAAATGTCCAAGTTAGGGATTCATAGTAAGGTTACTCAGTGGGTGAAGGCTTACCTGCATGGCAGATGGAGTAGCATCAGAATGGACACCTATAACATCAGGGGTACTGCAGGGAAGCGTATTGATTCCATTACTCTATATACTTTATGTTAAAGATAAATGGCTTGATATAAAATCCTTTCTTGAGTGTTTGCAGATGACACACACGTGGCAAGGGTGGTGGAAGAAGGGTTATCTTCCTGCAAAGAACTGCAACAAGACCAAAACAAGAAATATGACAAGTTAGAGAGTGGGAGTTGCCATTGAACCTGCACCAATGTAGCTTCCTTTGAATAAGCAGGTCTAACAAGCAGATTGATTTTTCATATAGCATAGGTGATGTGAGGGTTAAAAGTGTTGAAACCCACAATCCTAAACACTTGGGGCACCTGGAAGGAGCTCACTGAGGAGCGGCGAGTTGCGTTGGACACCCCAGTTCTCGTCTGATCACTGAAGTTAAGCAACTCCAGCCCAGTTAGTACTGACATGGGTGGTCGCTAGGGAAAGCTGGGTACTGCTAATACCCAATAATCGTCGCATTGGTGTAGTGTCTGTGCAGTCTATGCATTAGAACTATGCAATGGACGGGTCTCTAATGACCTTGTAGTTGACGGGTCCTTAAACACCAACAAACAAACAACAAATAAACAACAAGGAGCTCACTGACAAATTGATTGGGAAGGCTGGGCTTTGTGCTGGGGGACAGCACAAAGGAAGTAAAAAAAATAGCCTACTTTTCACTGGTATGGCCAATTGTGGAGTACTGTAGTCCAATTTGGTTTCCGTTTAAGTAAGGCTTATCTTGGGAAATTGAAAAGGTCCAAAGGAGGGCAGCAAGAGTTGTGCTAAGTCAGTTCTCAAAGATTGAGTGTGTCTGCATGATCAAAGAATTAGGGTGGGACCCACTATGTCATAGGCGGGTGTCTGACAGCATTAAGCTGTTTATCAAAAGCAACTAGCAAAGCAGCTCCTAAACCTTTTCCCGCCTATGGCAGGGTAGGATACCCATCTTGTCCCGGTGAATTGACACAGGGCGATATATTGGTCATAGTTTTTTTTCTGCAGCCGGTTGCCGGCCAAAGCTGCACCCCTACGCTTATTTATCGTCGTTCTAGTATTCGTTGGGAAATGCTACCGACGCCAGGGGGTGAGCTCCAATACCTGGAAATTTCGCCTCATCTACACATTGCATAGTAGAGAGGGTTCGTTTAAAGGCAAGTGCCATCGTACACCAACATGGGACCTTGGTTTTACCTCTCATCTGAAAGAAGGCACACTCGCGGCCTCTCTCTCTCTCTCTCGTGCGAAAGAAGCCAACCCACCTCAGTCCAGTATCGAACCTAGAACTACTGATGCAGTTACCAGGCGTGCTAACCGCAATGCCACCGCGGCAGGTTATTAAGCTGTTTATCCACCTGTAGAAAATAGGTTATGAGGGTCTTCTAGATGGCAGATTATCCTTTTCAGAATATAGGGGGAGAAATGATCATCTGTTCAAATTGAAGGACATCAGGGCTCAAACAAAATCATATTATGGTCCTTTTTTTCCAAGCATCAGTTAGCAATGGAATGCTCTTGATAAGCATAAGGTAAAGGGTCTCAATTGATTATGCACTTATATTGGGCAGGCTATGTATGGCAAAATAGATGCTATGCTGCAGGTTCCTTGGGGATTTTGAATGAGTCAATTGTTAGGAATGAGAGAGTCAGTGTGTTCAGCTGCTAGCATAGCCAGCACTGGATAGCATAGCCAGTTTTTGGTCTATAGACTTTAGTCGCTATTGTGAAAACGGTTCCTTGGTGCCCAGTGATGACAGGCTAAATATAACACTGAGAAGCACTAATAATTTTCACCAATTCGTCAGTGGTTTGTTTGCAAACATAAATTGTATGCCATTCCGTTCAAGGCAAACTCTATATTGGATTGATATGCGTTCTACTCCCAGAAGCTTTCAGTACAGTGACGGTTCCCCACTTACATTTGTAAACTGGGCCGTGGGTGAACCTAACAACTTTGAAAACAGAGGTGAAGACTGCGTCGTTATCACCATGAACGATTTATGGAAAGATACAGTATGTCAATCAAAGTTCTTCTTTATCTGTGAATATTCAGGTAAGGGCTTACTTCAACTAAGATACCGAGTGTCTGATATTGGAATACAGTATTTTGTTACCCTTTTCTCTTTTAGTATTCCGGACAGAAGGTATACAGCTGCCATCTATGACGAAAGTAGTCCCAAGTTCGTACTCCTTTGATGATTAAAAATTTTCATCATCTTATCATCAGTCCTCACATTTATTCCCAAATTTTAGTAAGCCCCCCTCCTGGTAATACGCATGTGCATTCTGGTGACCCTTTCTGCAAAACTAAACTGTCCAAATGATCCTCAGTTTCTACTACCACTCTAATCGACTTGCCATTTGACAATGTGCTTGACCCTGTCTTATAAGAACAGAAACATTCAGAAACCCCCATTGGCAGGATCCACCACAGCCCGAAGATTTATGTTGTTTATGCCATGCCACCTTATAATCATATGAACCTCTCTACGCGGAAATTAATGTCCTATCAAGTAACGTGTTAGAAGCATATTGGATGTTAGAAAATATTACATTCTTTTTTCTCTTTTAGAAACCAAACAATTGGATACAGTGTCGCCGTCTAAAACGAATGTTCCAAGTTAGTACTTCTTTGTTCACCATAAACTTTCATCATCAAACCCTCAATCCTCATGCCCTTTCCGAAAAGTTCCGTCTCATTCATCCTTCCTTCTACCATCTGTCGGGATTCTTATTAACCATTCTGCAGGGCTAAATTTCCCCTATTAAATATTTTATGGCACCGCTCTACTCTTATCACCATCTCATTTAACGATGTTGTAATCGTTAGCTAATGAGCCTAGGTTCGTTGACCAATTAATTGATTTGCTGGTGGTTTAGGGCCCTAGTAATTAGACACCCGTACACTGCGCAGTTCTAATTCAGTCTGCACAGACCAACTGCGGCGACCCATGCTAGACTATCTGAGGTTTCGTTGCTTAACTTCAGTAATCACAAGAGAACTGGTGTGTGCAACGCAGTACAGCCTCTCTTCGTAGAAAAAAATGTGAGCAACGTTCGATCCACGCTATACTGCAGAGTAAAGCCTAGTTCTGTGGCACGCGACACTGACGCAAATCACGTTCAAGCAGACGAAATGCCACAGAAACTGATGACGTAGGAACTCAATTTTTTTGTCATGGTAGCACGAAATCAACAGAAACGTGGAGTTGAGAGGCAGTCAACTGCATTTCTTGCTTACAACTGTCGTGCGGATTTCATTGGCTATTACTTTTCGAACAGCGTTTGCCATTTAAATTTCATTGGCTGTTGGATTTTTGTGCTGTGGGCGCCACGTCACCGGCATTTTGGGAAACATTTACACTACTTATGATTTCTCACCTGACACGGAACTACAACATGCGCAATTTCGCCTAGCGCCTGTGATTGACGTCATAATTTTGTCGTCTGCTCAGGCGTTATTCTCTTTCATGTCGCGTGCCACTGAACTAGGCATTAATCGCATAACACCATGTGGTTTGTGCGACGTCACAAAAAGTAAATTTTTTTTTTATTGTTGGTGTTTTAGGGTCCTTCAACTGAAAGGTCACTAGAGCTCCTCCACTGCGTATGCAGACGATTTTTCTGTATTAGCAATACCCATTTTTCAAGCAGCCACCAATGTTATGCCTGGTTCTGTATACCCACGTGCTAACGCTATTACCGTTGAATCAGACGACACAGCACAAAAAATGGTGACATCACACTGCTACTTGGGGTGCCGCAGAGCAGCTATGCGTGACGGTAGTTGAGTTGACCAGTGGTCAACTCACATAGCGTCCCGCACGTCACGCTGTGTTCTGATTGGCTGGCGGTTGAGCTGTCTGCTTGAAAAATGGCGGAAAGATAATGTAAGACATGACGGTGGCGTGCAGTGACTCCAAATAAAGCGCTGCACTTAAGGAATTGCGCTGGCGGTCCTTCATAACGCACTAGCACAAAATGTCATCAAAATGTCATCAGTGGCGACGTGATTAGTGTCGTTGAAGTGTGGTGATACGGAACTAGGCGTTAGTTGCCTATTACAAGGAGGGGTCGCGTTGCTGAAATTCAGTATTAAGACGAGAACTGGTGTCCAACGCGATACCGCCGCTCTCAGACAGTTAGGCCACACTATATCATAAATTAACATGTAGATTGTAAGAATTACCAGTTTTAGGATCTAGCCCCACAGTGTGCCTTCACCCCTTTCACGTGGGTCGTCCATGGAGTCGTCCACGATAAATGAAATTTGAGAACTATTAATTTGAAAAACGAACAACTGAGAGAACCGTGAGAAGTAGTTTGACCCCTTAATGAGAAAATAATTCTTTAGGTCTCTTAAGGAACTGTAGCAGAAACCTATGCACTTGGAATGTCTGCGAAACGTGAAAGTATTTGGCCCTTTACCAAAAGGAATCGTTTCTAGGTCCCTGCTTGAATTTGCTCTAAACTTTCCCTTAAAGTGTTTAAAGTGGAAGCGGTGAAGGACTTATCTCCTTCAAACCGGTTGTTTTGTCTGACCAATTGTTAGGTGGACATTCTGAAGTAAGGCATTCTTTCCTTATTAATTTGTTGGTGTTCTAGGGCCCGTCAGCCACAGTGGTCATTAGAGACACCTCCACTGCATAGCTTTAATGTAGTAACTTCTTAGACATTACGCTGGGACAGTGCCATTGGCGTCACTAGGGTTGGTGTCACCCCTCCTCTCCCAAAAAGAAGCCGCTTCTTTTGCTTTGGTGTCACCCCCCTTTTCTATTTCGATGCGCCGTTTATTGGAGGGCACTGTTTATATCTCAGTACCTTTAATAAGGCACCCCCATAGACAACCCAGCCAATATTCCCGTGGGTTTCAGACATCTGGCTGGGGTGCCCCGAGTGTGAGAATGTTAAGTGCACCTACAGACCAGACCCTGCCACAGGCGGGATAAGGGTATGATGATAATGATGATAAATTCAGTTTCTTTATTATATAATACGCCGTTTATTAAAGTGAGCGGCAAATTGCGTTGGACACACCAGTTCTCGTCCGATGCCTTAAGTTAAACAGTGCAACCCCAGCTAGTACCCCAGCTGGCCTCTTGGGAAAACTGGGTACTGCTAACACCTAAAATTTGTAACATTAGTGTAGTGTCTGTGCAGTCTCTGCATATGCAGTCTCAGCCTATGCTGTGGACGGGGTTCTAATGACCTTGTAGTTGAAGGGCCCTAAACACCAGCAAACAAACAACATCAAAAAGTTTTTTAGAGGGCGCTGCTTATTAGATGCTATTCTGTTCAGAGAATTATATTGTATGTACTGTGCAGTACGTTCAAACAAGCAGCGCCATTTCGAATTCTGCGTTAATATTTTAATAATAGTGTAAATATTTTTCAAGACCACACCTAGGAGAATCATTGCCCTGGTCAAACGCCAGAAGTATGAAGCCCTCTATCATCAGTTAGAGCCCAAGGAAGGGGACAGAGAAGCTTTTAAATAGGGCAAGGTAAGGCCCTCTTTCCCCCGTTTCAGGTAAAGAAGAGGTTGTAAGAGCTTTCCACAACCTCTTCAATGTTACAAGGGGAGAGGATGACATTGACACTCATCCTATATTTTCAGGGACAGTGGACAGCATAACAGAGGAGGAAGTAGTCAGGGGCCTTAGGATGATGAGAGGTCGAAAAGCTGTATACCCAGACAGAATCCCCATTGAAGTGGGGCATAGTCTAGGGATGACAGGAATCTCGTGGCAAGGGAAACTTTTCAATAAAATAACTATGGGAGATAGGACCAAAATTGTGGTGACTGTAGAGGTATTAAGCTAATGAGTCATCCCATAAAGCTCTGGAAGACAGTAATAGAATGTTGCCTCCAGGATCGAACTAGTTAGTGTCCATGGAAATCAGATCTCCATGCAATCTTTATCGACGTAGTGAAGGCTTATGGCAGTGCTGCACGACAGGTTGTTTGGGAGGTATTATGAAAAAGGCGGGTAGAATAAGAGTTTATTCGAATAGTAGAGGGTATGTATGGTTCAATAGCAAGGATAAGGACACCTTGGTGAAATACTGAGGGCTTCCCAGTGAATTTTGGCATGCACCAAGGTTCAGCATTAAGTCCATAACTTAGCAAGTAGCTCATCCATAACCAGAATAAAAGCATTCTGACGGGAGTAGGAGAATGGGCCGCTCAGTCCATGACATTTGCAAAAAAATATTGCAAATCTTAGTGGCTGCAGAGAACAAGTAGAAAAGGGCCTAAACGATATTAGAGGAGCGATAGAAAAGGCTAGACGATTGAAAGGGCTAAAGATAAACATGAAGAAGAAAGAATATTTAGCTTTCAGTTGAGGACAGCAAAATAACGGTTTCATACTTCTTATCGTCGAACTGGTGGAAAAGGTGCAAGAGGAAAAGTACTTAGGATCAAAATCCCAATGCAGTGGGGAGATAGACTCTGATGTGAACTTATAGAATCAATCAAGGTGGTTGAAGTGGAGTAAGGCAAGCGGAGCCTGTGTGATAGGAGGGTCCCAACCAAGTTGAAGGTGAAGTTTTACAGGGCAGTGGTTAGGCCCGTTATGCTATAGTCACTTCAACAGAATGCACGTAGCTGAGATGCGAATGCTGAAGAGCTAATAGAATTAGGAATAAGTACATCAGAGGTAGCTTCGGGGTGATGAACATCGCCGAAAAATGAGGGAGAATAGATTGAAGTGTATGGACACGTAAAGAGAAGAGAGGAGGAGGAGCTTGTTAGGTCCATTTCAAGAATTCAGGTGGTCGGAAGCATCCGGGGCAAGAGGAGCCGAACCAGGCTTGGAAGCAGGTTGTCCATAAGGATGAGGCGGTTTATGGGGTGGATGGGGACCTGGTGGAGGGCCAGAACCTGCAGACCCGACCATGCCACAAGCGGGATAAATGAGATAAATTACACTACACACTGTAAATTTTTAGCAAAGGAAAAAAAATCGTAATTAACACATTAATATTTTTCTCAAACAGCCAAAATGCCGCCCCTAAATTTTCGCGCACCGGACAAATGCCCGGCTACCCCCCCCCCCTAGAGCGGGCCCTGGGGAGGGTAGTCGCTCGGGAAAGCTGGGTACTGCTAATACCCAATAATCGTCGCATTAGTGTAGTGTCTGTGCAGTCAGTATATGCATTAGAACTATACAGTGGACGGGTCTCTAATGACCTCGTAGTTGACGGGACCTTAAACTCCAACAAATAACAAACAATGGGGATGGTAGGTTGCAGGGGTATGGGAACGCAACGCAACCCCACCAAGTACTAACACGAGTGGCCGCTTGGAAAAACTGGGTTCCACAAATATCCATAAGTCGTCACATTAGTGTAGTGTCTCCATTACAGCTATGCAATGGGCGACGCTCTAAGGAAGTTAAAGGGCCCTAAAACACAAAGAAGTAAAAACACGTAATGAGAAGAGGCAGGGCCGGCCTTCTCTATAAAGGGGCCAGGGTGCAAAAATCCTTTCGGGGCTCCAAAATATTTTTCCAAAAGTAAAAATAAAAGGATTCAGAGTAAATGGACTCCTCTTAGATGCCCTCCTATCTCATTCTGAGATCCTTCCTAATTTTGGAAGGTATTACATTTATGAATTGGTCTGAAAGCTTATGTGGACGTCCACACCTTGGAACATTTTTAGTTGGACCAGTGCCATTATATTTTTTTATTACATTTCTGATTATTAAAGGTATTTTGGTTTTAACAACCCCAAAATAATAGCATTATTAAATTATTGACTCTTAACCTCTAATTCTGGGTTGTCCAACCTGTGGCCCATTGAGGCTTGCAATGTGGCCCATGGTGCATCCTTTCTAATTATGCATTATAGCCTACCTGCTATGTAACACCTAACGTTATCTTCACCCGTTTTGGCTATGACAGCCTGTAGCTGGCAATCAGTTCATGGAGCAGCCGAGTGACCCACATCTCCAAAAAGGTTGCACAACCCTGGTGTAGTTCAATGGCAGGGTGGTTAGGTTACGTTTAGGTTATCTTGCATTGGCGGGGTCGAATGAGGGACGTTGGCCCTAAAATGACGTATTAAACTTAATATTAGCAATGATCTGGGCCCTAATGGGTACTGATGATGGGGTCCCCCTCAATCGTGGGGCCAGGGTACAATGCACCCTATGCACCCCCCGGATGGCCGGCCCTGAGAAGAGGGGAGAAGGAGCTCGTTAAGTCCATTTCAGGAATTCAGGTGGTTGGTAGCACCTGTGACAGGAGTAGACCGAAGGAGACGTGGGAGTAAGTTTTCCGCAGTGATACGGTAGCGCAGGGGTTCCCAACATTAAAAAAAGCGGTCATCATCAAGATGGATGATAGCGTGTTAAGATTCAGCCTAGCCACAGATTCTAGATAAACGCTAGTCTTCAGAGAACGTGAAACCCGCTATCTCCCTTTTAACGTCAGCGAAAGGGGCCATTATAAAGGTGTAGGCGTCATGGTGTGGGCAGGCACTACGTTGGACGGCCTCACACCACTCTAGGCTTCCTGACTGCTTAGAGATACAGAGAGATCTTAGAGCCGTATGTGTGACTTTTCATGGGCGCAGTAGGCTCTCATTACCACTGTATGGATGGTAATGAACGTCCAAATAGGGCCCAAGTGGTGGATGAAAATTTTCAAAGCGAGGGCATCCTTTTGAACATGTCTGGGATGCACTTCGGACGGCATTTGGAGTTTACCAATAACCTCCTTGAACCATCCCGTAGCATCGGATGTATATTATTAGTACAGCATTTTTTTAACAGAGGAATTGTGCTTGCGACCTTATCAGAATTTGACACTGTGCTCTAGGACTGAAGGTGATTGGGAACTCATGTGGTAGTGTGTGGGGTGAACGGGGACCTGATGGGGGAAATAAAACCCACAGACCTGAGCCTGCCACAGGCAGGATAAGGTTATGATGATGATGATGACGACGACGACGACGATGATGAGTGGTAGGTACCCAGTGCCCAAGCTGCTACCCATGTTACTGCTAACTGGGGTTGAATTGCTTAACTTGAGTGATCAGACAAGAACTGGCATTTCCAAGGCAATACCCCCACTCCACGCGTTGTTTAAAATTGTCTTTGGTAGATACACTACTTTAACATGTTCACTTTTTTTAGAGCCTTCCACATTGAAAAAACTACAGTAGGAATTTCATTTGCATTGAAAAGCACACGCCTATAATAACAATACATTTTTAAATATATTTGTGATTTGTATTATTCAAAATGCACTGTGAAACACATGTTGTAACGCCTTTATTAATGAATATTAGATATGCATATTTCTATTTAACTAGTCATATAAAGAGTGCTATTAAATAATGTATGAAAAAACGATATTATTTGCGTTTGTATTTGTTAACTGTTGAAATCTATTGACTAATATATTAAGGAATATGGTACATCTTTTGAGGAGCCCACAAAACATGATGATATTTAAAACGTGTCTTAATTTCCCTACTTTTTATTGCCATATTCATTTAAATGCATAATGGGCTTCTCACAAAATTCATAAATGGGCTTTTCACAAAAATCTTGAATTTTATTTATTTCAAATTCAATAATGTGAACACCTTCTTTTGATCTCAAAAAGGGTGATGAGTCATACGACTTATACTTGTAGCAAGCAGGTTAAGTATTTACTGATATGCTTCATTTAGATTAGGTTGAATACATGCCACAACATGACTGTCTTCAAGTCCACCACCTAAAATGACTTTTATTTGCATGTCTTCAATGTGGTTTGCAATAAAAATGGAAGATAGCTTGATTGATAATATTAACATCTTCAATTGAATTTGCTTATTAGAAACACTGAAGTATTTCAGCAGGTTAACTTTACTTCTCTTGTATTCATTCCCATTTGGGGAATTTACTGCAAATTCCAGGGTTTACACAAGGCACTAGAAAGTGAGTTATTTCGTTTCTTGGATTTTGAATGTGATGATGATTGAATATCTTCACCATTAATGCAATTCAATTATAATACTGTAATAGCTATTTTCGTTTTTTTTTGCAAATTGATGCTGATGGCTTACAGCCAAAGTAACTTTTGCTGTAAGCCATCTGAACTTTTGGCTTCCCAAGTGCTGCAAGATTGGAATGTTGAATTTAAACAACTATCTATCTCTCACTATCTAAACAACTCTCTATCTATCTATCTATATCTTCATCAATCAAAAGTACTATTTGACTCCTTTTTGGTAGTGATGACAACTAACTGATTTTGTTTGATAAAATGGCCAAATTAAAATATTCATATACTATAAATTATATATATATAATTTGGCCATTTTATCAAGCAAAATAAGTTAGTTGACATCACTACCAAAAAGGAGTCAAATAGTCTTTTGATTGATGAAGATTTCAGCAAACTGTACATGAGTTTTGCAGTTTATGAGAAGACCAGTGATCAAAAGAAGTATTTGAACACCAAGAATGTTCCCAATATTTTTAATATTGCTTTAATAGTCTACCAAAGTCACAATTCTATGTATGCTTTACACATAATAATGAACTTTAGACATAAAAAATAACAAATATTATGTATTATACAAAATATCAAAAAATCTCCAATAGAAAGGTATTTGAATACTTTCAAATAATTGTAAAAAAAAAATACTTTTAGTATTCAGTACACAGTCCTTTAGCATTAATGACATCTTGAGTCTTTTTGGCTTTGAATGGATGAGTGAGCTGGTTATTGAAGTATCCATTTTGCCCATTATTCAAGAATAGAAGTCCTTGTGTGGTTTTCATTAAAACATTTGTGACTATTGGTGTGGCATGTATGGCCTGGCTGTTCCGTCTACTATCTGGATGCAGGACAGTGTACATCACGTCAGCAGCTGATTGTCCATTGGGGCCTTCCAAACAAGTCCAGTGCTCAGCCTTTATGCTGAGACTGGTGAACCACCACTGACTGTGTGGTGGCAGTACTTGGCATACATTTTGTGGCTTACAGGTCAGCCCACATCACCCTACACCCAGCCATTTTTAGTTGCACTCTCCAACGGCCATTTGACCACCGCTCAGGGATCCCCCTCCATTTGGCATGCAGTGGGTGGATGGTATCACTGGCCTGGGTGTGGCTCTGACTGGGGTACAAGCCTGTACTGCTGACCTCTGTGCCACCCTGGACAGAGCCAGAGCGAAGTTTTAATTTTATGTTCACAGCCGTCCCCAAAACCAGTACCAATAGGTCATCTGTTTTGGCTTTTGCCTTTTTATTGTAGTTTCTGCTTAGGCATTTGCCCGTTTTAGCTTTGTCTGTTTTGGCCTTTACCGCTTTCATTTTTATGTCTGTTTTGGCTTTTGGCTGTATTTATTCTTCATTATTTATTTGGCTATTGCATTTACCGTAATTATTCTAATAAACGGCGCGCCGTTAATTTTTCAAAGGCCTTTTTGTTGCGCCGTTTATTGGAGGGCGCCGTTTATTATTTTTTTCAATTTATAAATGGAAACTTTTTAGCCAGACAAGTTCATTTCTTCAATTTTGATTTTTGCTGATGCCACTCTCACATCTGGATTTATTGGCAAAGTGTTATTGTGAAAAATAATCAATGGTTCATTTAAAATTTAAATCCTTACCCTAGATTTAGATAACTGTAGGGGTTTAGCCACAGGAGGATTGCTATCATTCTCAACTGCAGAAATTGCCAACAATTTAAATGCTAAAGAATACTTTCTCTTTGAAACCTTTCTTTCAACAATATCTGCACTAAAGTTTAGTTTACATGACTGTGACTTATTAGGAAGTTCAACCTATCATTTGAAAATACTGTGAATCGCATTGCACCAGGGTCATCCACAGAACAGAGAGGAGGAAGAAAAATCCTGGGGTACACCAGTACCTCTGTTCAGGCATGAGCCTGATTCCTTATTGCAGTATAGTTGTGCAATAGGTCAGACACCATGCAATATTAAAACTGACAAAGCATTAATTTACCTGCCAAAATTTATATTTTGTTTGTAAAATGTGGTGTTAGAACAGTGTGGTAGGCCGGCATCCCCACACAGACACCCAGCCAATATTCCTGCCGGTTCCAGACGCCTGGCTGGGGTGTTCCTAGTCATGGCATATTCAATGGACCCACGGACCCAACCCTGCCACAGGCCGGATAAGGGTGTGATGATGATGATACCAGTACCCCTGTGTAGCATTAAAGGGTTAATCATTAAAAAAATTCAAGTTAACTTGCATGATCACTTCCAGACAGTTTTGAAATAAACGGCGTGCCGTTTATTATTTTTTTCAGCTGAAAGGTGCGCCGGTTATTGGAGGGCGCCGTTTATTTGAATAATTATGGTATTTATTGCCACCTTCACCATGGTGATTGTCTTCCTGGGCCCTAATGACCTTTGTTGTCGATGGGCCCTAAAACACAGTCTATCAACCAATCGTGAGGACTTCCAGAAGGAGAGTGGCCATAGGCTACTCATGATGGAATTACTAATGAACGGGGTAGATAGGAAACACCTGGAAAGGAGAATCAGTCATTAGGTGGTGGAAGTTGCCCACCATGGCAGATGAATTCAGGCAGGAGGCTCTCAACCAGGTTGACTGGGATTTGGATTGCATCTGCCAACGGAAAGGCACTGTTGGGTGTGGGTAGAGTAGGAGACGCTTCTCATGGTAGGCAGACATGGTGGTAGAATGAGGAGGTGGAAATTGCCGTCAAATTAAAGAAGGCAGCGTTCCATAAGTGGAGGGAAATAGGGGATCAAGTTTCAAAGACAGACGATGTTCAGGAATGGAAAATCGCCAGGTGAACCATTGCCCTGGCCAAGTACCAGAAATCTGAGGCCCTGTATGAAAAGTTGGGGAGAAGGGAAGGAGAGAAAGCTGTGGTCAGCCTGGCCAGGAACGGGGATAGAACTAGTAAGGCTGTTACCAGGGCTCTAATGGTCAAGGATCTCAATGATAGAGTCCTGTTCCAACCAGCAGAGGTAATTAAAAGATGGGAGAATTACTACCACAGAAAGCCATCCATGCTCTCCACAGGCAGTGGACAGGGTGATTGAGGACGAAATAGTCCAGGCCCTTCAAAAGATGAAAGGTCAAAAAGCAGTAGGCCCGGGTAAGTTACCAGTGGATGTTTGGTGCACCTTGGGGACCGCTGGCATTACATGGCTACGGAAGATTTTTAATAAGTTAACAAATGGTAACAAGATGCCATCTGAATGGAGAGAGAGTTTGATAGTTCCTCTGTCCAAGGGCAAAGGTGACGCCCAGGACTGTGGAAACTATAGGGGCATAAAGCTGATGAGCCATTCTATTAAGCTGTGGGAGCGAGTCATAGAATCCTGAAAATTTTGTCAGAACTGTAATTATGGCTCCTCATAAATCCCACTGGTTCTCTTTTGTATCCCTGTGAGATTTGTATCTTCCCTAAATGAATCTATCCGATATTTATGAAATTGTAAGTAGTTGAGAAATTGAGAAGTTGTACTGATACTTAACAATAACTTCTTTTATGACAATAAACAAACTAAATCACTTTTGAAATACAGTTATAATGTAAATGTGGAGCGTGGCAAAAACACCTCTTTTGCCTACCATAGATGAAATTCTCTCTGTGATTTTTGTTTCTATTCTTTTTTTTAAATTCAAAAATAAAAACGATCACTGATAACAATTATGGCGCATGCGCGAATATACAATTTGAATACAAAATGTGAATTGAAGAACAAAAATTTGGGAACTTGAAAAGATGCTTCACGCTGCAATCTCTGCTAGCAGCTCCGTCACCGTGGCAACGCAAGAAAGTTATATGCCATGCAGAGAAGCTGCTCAAGGATGCAGCGAAATCAACCGATGGAGCTACTGTTCCATCACTTGGGTGAGGACAGCATGCGGAAATACTGCAAGCTTCAGCGTGCGGGTTGGTGTGCATACACATACTTATTCATTCTGGTAGTAGATGAGCTGCTGACGGGAATAGAGGAATGGGCTCCTTAGTGCCTGGTATTTGCTGATGATGTGGGCAGGCTAGAGGATTCCAAGGAAGATGCACAAAACAGCTTACAATACATTAAACAGCAATGGAAGGATGGGACCTAAAGGTGAACATGCGAAAGACTGAGTACCTAGCTTTCAATTTTAGTGGCCAGGGGCAAGAGGGTGAGATTCGTTGTGGGGGCGAGGGGATTCCAGTGGTGCAAGAGTTCCGCTATTTAGGATCAGTTTTCCAGAGCAATTGGGAAATGTGTGACCGCCTGGTCCCAATAAAGTTGAAGGGCAAAGTTTACAGAACTGTAGTTAGGCCCGCTATGCTGTATGGCTCACAGTTTTGGGTAGTTACGAAGAACCATGAAAGGCAAATGTAAGTGGCTGAGATAGAGGTAGCTTAGGGGTGGTATTTAGCATGTGATGAAGAGGGAAGAGGACGAGCTTATTAAGTCCATTGTGGGACTGCAGGTAGTTGGGAGCACCAGGGGCAGAGGGTGACCTAAACGGACGTGGGAGCAGGTGGTGCAAAGGGACTTGGAAGCGTTAGGAGTGGAGAGGGACTTGAGGGGGGATAGGTGGGAGAAGGATGAGATGATGATGATGATTACATGCAAGTAAAACTAAGATGGTGATCCTAACAATGACCCCATGGCAGCCGTTTCTGCACAGTTTTTGTCTCCTATGCGAATGTTAGGTATTGCTTTTGACCCGTGTCTCTCCATTGTTGCACATTGTCATACCATTGTGTCTAAGATCAGAGATGTTGGGTTTCACCTTAGGAGACTGCACTCATTTGTTCCTTTTGTTAAACTTCGGCCAGTTTTTCGCACGAAAATCCTGTCATCTATCCACTTCTCCGCTGCCTTTTTGGCCAGTCTCGCACTTCCTGTCTTGCTCCCACCAGGTTCGCCTTCAATTTTTCGGTCAGGCCATTTGCCGGTGTCCCCTGCGTGCACCCTGGCACAACTATTAACTTTACTCTCTATCTGTGTTTCTGCAATCTTGTTCTCCTCACTATAGCTCTGTGCAATCCAGATCAATCGATCCACCATATGCTGAGTGATTTCAATTCATTCCTTAACGTCAGGGCACCATGACGATATCTATTCGTAGAGAGCCAGGGCGCCTTTAATATCCTAGCGCCTATGTGCATTACACACATTGCACACTGTACTGGCACGCCTCTGAATGCAAGGAATGAGGACATCTTTACCTTTGAAAGGCCCTGTCAAGACTTGGGTCGGGTCTGCCATCGGGCGGGCCCAGCCCACCGCAGGCGGGATAAGGGTATGGTGATATGTGAATAGTGCATTATTTTATTTACTTTAGTCGCTTTTAGTTATTTACATTTGTCATGGTAAATTGAAATGTGTTGATCTGCAAATTTTAACCTATAATTTACAGAACTGTCCAGCTAACGGAACAGATACTTTTTTGGCAGTACATCATGTCAATCAGGAGGCAACAGGAGTTTGCAAAAGTACTGGTGTTCAAATTGCCTCTCCTCGTGATGAACAAACCAACGCTGTTTTGAACGACATTAAAATGCAGGCCAGGTAGGTTAAATAAGATCATTCTAATTAGATGACGTTTTACCTAATAATGCTTAAATATCTAAATGATGCAAGGTGTATAGTAGAGCGCCTTGTTGGTTTCTGTGGGTTAAGATGTAAACTCTTGCGTTCAGGACCAGAAGTTAGTCCACGTTCATATGAAGGCTGTGTTGTGACATTCTTACTGGGCGACTTCAAATACTGTAGTGACACCCTCATTTCCCCGTTGCATAGTAGATTCCGTCCCGGTGGCGCAGTGAGTAGCGTGCTTGCTAACTGCGTCAGTGGTTCTAGGTTTGATAATAGACCGAAGTGGGTTGGTTTCTTTCGGGCGATCGGTCTTCGTTCGGATGAGAAGTAAGAAACCGAGGTTCCGTGTGGTGTACGATATCAATTGCACGTAGAAGAGCCCTCTCTGCTATGCGATGGGTAGATGAGGGAAAATTTGCAGTGTAGGAGCTTGCCCCCTTGCGTCTCGACGGTAGATTTTTCCAACAAATAGTAGACCGACAATAAATATGCTTTGGTCGGCAACCAGCTGCAGAAAACAAGGTCCAATATATCATCCTTGTGTCCATTGAAAGGGACAAATGGGAACCCGACCCTTCCATTGGCGGGAAAAGGGTTAGAAGTTTACTTGCTACCCGTTACATAGTAGAGATGCGAATGTTGCGGGAAATGAGTGGGGTCTCCAGAGCTGATAGAATAAGGAATGAGTATATTAGAGGTAGCCTGGGGTGGTGGACATTTCAGAAAAATATGAGGGAGAGTGGGTTGAGGTGGAATGGGCACGCAGTGAGAAGGCGGGAGGAGGAGCTCGTTAGGTGCTTGTCAGGAGTACAGGTGGTTGGAAGCACCCGAGGCGGGAGGACACCAAAGCAGACTTAGGCTTTCGGTAAAGATAGTTATAAAGTTTTCCGTAAGCATATGGGAGTGTGTGGGACAGACGAGGACCTGGAACCCGCAGACCCGACCTGCCATAGGCGGGATAAGGGTATGATGACAACGAATTAATGTGGAAAGAGTTAATTTCCCTTACCCCATCTTTTACTGATTGACGGCGTAATCGCACAAATGAGCTTAACGCCTTTAAATCATTAACAGAAATAGTGCTACTTAGAATGATTTACATTTTGCTTATACCACTCCGAACTTTTCCTGTTTTATAGTTCTTATCGCTATCAACATTAATTAAAGATTGGGAAAAAGAAGGCCACTCTCCGGAAATGGAGGCGTTTTCTGGTTGCAGCGATGTAACCACACAGAGAGGTAAATCTTCAGCAGGAGGTGATCGCTGTCCATATTTGGATATGTCACTCAATCTAGATTGGAATGATAAAGATTGTAAGAAGGCCGCAATGCTTTCATGTCATATCCACCCTGGAACAAGCCTCTTTGGATTGCCAGAAGCAACGTGGCGCTATTGCAGAGACTCATGATTTTCTTAAGTCACTCGTCACTCATATGTAAAAAGAGGTAAGTCGTATCAGGGGAGTTAGGAGTTGCTTAAGTCGTATCAGGGGAAATCACTGGAAAATTTGATTGACTGTTGAACTTATGAGGTTGGATACATAACGTAAGGTACAGCGTTAATGGGGAGTTTTTTGTACCGTCAAAGAACGCACACAACAACGTACGCAGACCATGTGATCAACGTACCGTTTGTTAGGAAAAAAAATTTTCTTGCAACATTCCTCAAAACCTAAAACGTAACGGGCGATACAGGAGTGCCATCTATTGACTGATGGTAGCACAGGCGGCTCATGGGGCAGAAAGACCTAGGCGGCTGATTTGCGGGGCCTTTCTAAATGTCGGTTTTTTGAGGGCGCCTAGTTGCAGTCATAACAAGGCCGCCAGTAAGCTCAAACAATTTAGAACTGCATAAAGTTTAATGGGGGAGGGGGCAATGAACCCCCTTTGCCTAGGGCGCCTGAAGCTAATTAGCTATGTCTGGATGGTAGAAAGCTGGCATATAGCACATGCAGAGACAATAAGGTATTTAGAGTAGACAGTTTTCCATGGTTACTGTAGATATCTACAGTAACCTTGGAGTTTTCTACCTGTGTTCCTATCTGACGTATGCTACTCAATGCAGACGAATCGTGAGCTGTGCAGACGCACACAGTATGTGAGTTTGCGCAGTTGACAGTTCGTCTGCATTGCGTGGCATACATCGGATAGAAACAGCCTGAAAAATCTCTATTATGTCCAGGGCCCGCTCTAGCACTTATGATAGGGCAGCCAAAGATATACTCCAAGACTAGAGATAGGGCAGCCAACGATATACCTCAAGCCATAACAGTGAAGTGTAGCCAAGTAATGCCCTTTTTCCCCCGTCTCGGGTAAAACGAAGGTTATAAGAGTATTTCCACAACCTCTTCAATGCAGCAAGGGCAGAGGATGACAATGACACTCATATCTTACATCTTCAGCAGCAGTGGACAGCATAACAGAGGAGGAAGTAGTCAGGGCCATTAGTAAGATGAGAGGTCAAAAAGCTGGAGACCCAGACAGAATCCGCTTTGAAGTGTGGCATAGTCTAGGTATGACGGGAATCTGGTGGCTAGGGAAACTTTTCATTAGGATAGCTGGGGAAACTTTTCAATAGGATAGCTAGGGGAGCTAGGACCAAAATTGTGGCAACCATAGAGGTATTAAGCCAATGGAGTCATTCCATCAAGCTCTAGGAGAAAGTAATAGAATGTTGCCTCCAGGATTGATCTAGAGTCCGTGGAAATCAGTTTTCGTTTATGCCTCGTAGGTTCACAAACGAACCAATGTTCACTCTGAGGCAGATGATAGAAAAGTATAGGGCAGCAAAGAAAGATCTCCATGCCATCCTTATCGACTTGTAGAAGGCTCAATGGCGTAGCCAAGGGCGAAGCACTATACACCCTTTCGAGTCATATCCCCCCCTCAAAAAATCCTGGTTCATGCTATCGACAGTCATATCCCCCCTTCACAAAATCCTGGCTTCGCTACTGAGAAGGCTTATGAGTGTTCCACGAAAGGTTGTTTGGGAGGTATTATGAAAAAAGCGGGTAGAAGAAGGGTTTATTCGAATATTTCAGGGTATGTATGGCACCATAGCCAGGATAAGGACACAGTGGTGAAATACTGGGGGCTTCCCAGTGAATTTTCGGATGCACCAAGGTTTAGTCCGATTTGCTGATGGGAGTAGGAGAATGGGCCCCTCAGTGCATGGCATTTGCCAAGAATTTGCAAAAATTAGCCACTGCAAAGAACAAGTAGAAAAGGGCCTAAACGATATTACAGGAGTGTTAGAAAAGGCTAGGCGATAGAAAGGACTTAAGCTAAACATGAAGAAGAAAGAGTATTTAGCTTTCAGTTGGGAAGGACAGGAAAATAACGGTTTCATACTTCCTAGAGGCGAACTGGTGAAAAGGTGCAAGAGGAAGTGTACTTAGGATCAACATTCAAAAGCAGTGGGGAGATAGACTCTGATGTGAACTATAGACTCAATAGGGTTATTGAAGTGGAGTAACTGAAGTGGAGCCTGTGTGGTACGAGGGTCCCTACCTAATTGTAGGTGGTTTTACAGGGCAATGGTTAGGCCCGCTATGCTATAGTCACTTCAACAGAATGCACATAGCCGAGATGCAAATGCTGCAGTGCATGAGTGGGGTCTCGAGAGCTAACAGAGGGAGCGGCGAGTTGCGTTGGACACACCAGTTCTCGTCTGATCACTGAAGTTAAGCAACGCAAGCCCAGTTAGTACTGACATGGGTGGTCGCTCGGGAAAGCTGGGTACTGCTAATACCCAATAATCGTTGCATTTGTGTAGTGTCTGTGCAGCATATGCATTAGAACTATGCAGTGGACGGGTCTCTAATGACCTTGTAGTTGACGGGACCTTAAACACCAACAAACAAACAAAACAAAGAGCTAACAGAATTAGGAATGAGTATATCAGAGGTTGCTTGGGGGTGGTGGACATCATAGGTTGAGGTGTATGGATACGTAAAGAGAAGAGAGGAGGAGGAGTTCGTTTGGTCCATTTCAGGAATGCATGTGGTCGGAAGATCCCGGGGCAAAGGGAGCCAAATCTTCCAACGCCGCCGGGAGTGGATGGCTACAACCCGCAGACCCGACCCTGCCACATGTAGGATAAATGGATGTTTTTAGCTTTTAGACATAAACAATATAATTACACTGTGCACTGTAAATTTTTAGAGAAGGAAAAAAATCGATATGTGGAGTTACCTATTAATTTGGTAATTAGCACATTAATATTTTTCTCAAGCAGCCAAAATACCGTCCCTGAATTTTGGCGCCCCGGACAAATACCCGGGTTGCCCCCATCCTAGATCGGGCCTTGATTATGTCTGAAGTACGATTGGCGGTATGTGCTTCGAAACACAATATAACGTAAATGGTTAATGTGTGCAGTGTTTGCACTTGCGCAGTTGAACTGTCATCTGCTTAACGTTACGTACGTCAGCTAAAAGTGTTACAAGAAAACTCCCTAATCTTTTGAAATTAAATGAAGTGTGCCCGTAAGTAAACCTCTCAAGTGTTCACCAACGATGCTGAGGTGCACAGAGCGGCTGTATTGCATTGGATACCCCAGTTCTCTTCTGTTCCCTGAAGTTAAGCAACGCGGCCCCACCTAATACTGACGTGGGTGTCCGCTTGGCAAAACTCGGTACCGCTAGTTCCCAACAATCATCACATGTGTAGTGTCTGTGCCAGTCTCTGCATTTAGAAATGTGCAGTTGGCGGGGCTCTAATGTATTTCTTGTAGTTGAAGGGTCCCAAAGCACCAACGAAAGGAAAGCTGAGGTGGACATTAGGCCAACTTTTCTTAACGAATCGAATGAGTGACCTCTGCAAGACGGAATACGAGGCAATTGACTAATGTATTTGTAGGGGCCACAGAAAAAAACGATTTGCGTGCTTTCTCACCTGACAAATGTATTTGCGAAATCTCTACAGCTATATACTGGTAGTGAAATGTAGGTAGGACCAGTTGGCTACAGAAAACGTGAAACGTATATAATAGCCCCGGTCGATGATAGACTGAGACCATATTTGGTTCGGTTTACCAGCTGTCCCGATTGGTACTGGCAGTCACTGAATCTATCATTGCAACAGGTTTTTTTCAGGTTCACCATGTGAACCTTTTTTTAACGTTTAATGGGGTAGCCAAATAGCGGTGGGGGCAGAAAAATAAGTCCACGTCCGCATATGCGCCCGCGGGCACAGCGTTAGAAACCCCTAGTTTAAGGGGCAGTAGAGGGAGAAATACCTATTACCTCTTGCAATTGCGAGTTAGGCTTATTCTAATAGATTTTGAATTTCAAAAAAATATTTGGGGCCCACTTTTATTGAAGTGCACCCCCTTGATCTGCCCCTCCATCCGCCACTGAACTGGTGTATTCAACGCAATACAGCTGCTCTACTGCCACAGAATCGTCTCCTTATTTACTGTTCTATTGGCAGTGTTGCTCTTTGTTTCCATTCTTTCTGAAACAATAGAATTTATGTGTGAAATGATCAAACATTATTAACAGGTAGAGTTAGAAACACGCAATCGACTTATGAGAGGGGATAATGCAAATGCGTGGGCTGCTGACTGTTCTAACCAATCAGTGAACACTGGCAGCAACGTGTTTCTGAATAAATTTCATCGACGAAGCTGAAATTCAGTGAACGTCCTGAAGAAGTTAGGTGAGAGTGTTACCATCTTTCTCCTAAGTGATATTCGAGCCTTGTGACTGTCAAACTTTTGCCTAGTGTGACATATTTTTTGATGTAACAGTGAGTACAATTTCACCTTAGAATGATAATTTGCAATATTCTGAGTAGTCAAGTCAAATTCTGGAATACAAATTATTTCTGTCAGTTGGGATTCATTTGGTTGGTATCCCAGTACATAGTCATCTAACAATGAGTTTGAAGACATTATGGTACTTAGGCGTTTCAGTCTTCTGCGTGGTCCACATGTCAAGTAGTCAACAGAATGGTAAGAACATTATTACTTTTTTCTGAGTCTAAAATGTATCTTGTGCTTTCCATGGATAAACTTTTCAAAGCCATTCTATAATCGGAAAGTGGTAGGTTGCCCAGATAACTTTGGTAGATTATTAGGGGAAGCGGTAAGTTCTTGTCTGATCGCTGAACTTAAGCAACGCAACCCCAGCTTGTACTAGCACGGGTGACCTCTTGGGAACACTAGCTACTGCTAATAACAAGGTGCGCCTGTTTATTCCTAACCTACTATGATATTTCAAGTCCTAGTGCTAGATGCAAATTATTTGAATGGTCATGGAGGACAGATGACGGTTTCAAACGCGGTAATCTTCAATGAATTGAAAATTGAAGCCATTTATACAAGGAACCACTTATTGCGTTGGGCACACCAGTTCTAGTCTGATCACTGAAGAAACGCAACCCCAGTTAGTATTGACATGGGTGGCCAAAAAGTCGTCGTATTAGTGTAGTGTCTGTGCAGTCACTGTATTTGAACTTCGCAGTGGACGGGGCTCTAATGAACTGTAGCTGAGGGGCCCTAAAACACCAACGAACCAAATGAACCAACCCATTTATACAGACAATAGTGTTCTAATTCTAATTGAATACACTGCAAACAGCCTTAACCCTCAAGCACATACATGCTCAATCGTTACACAAGGGAATATGTGGGGTGCTGTCAACACCCGAAGGAATTCATATGTAAAATCAAGATTTGTATTCTAAATACTACAGAAATCAATCTCAGTTGCTGTTAAAATGTAGTTTTTTAAAATATTCAGCTGATATTTGATAAATTTCACGTTTTGAAAAATGTAATAATAATGATTTTAATTAAGGAAAATGTCAAGAAGTAGCTTTCAACAGGAACATTTTTATATCATTCGAAGTGGCGAACAAAACATTAGTTAAAATAAAACCATAACTACATAATATATGAAATTAAACGATATTCTTTTCATTCTGACTCATTTGAGGTATTTTCACTCTCAGCACATAAGGGTTTCATATCCCCAAAACACATAAACTTTTCACATTTAGCCCCGGAAACTTTTCACATTTAGCTCTGGAAACTTTCGCACCCAGCCCAACCGAGTACTGTTCAGTCTGTTGCTGGCAGTAAGGAAAGTGTTAAAATATTGAAACCACAAGCGCATGTGTGGGGTGTTAGCAACATCCCAACAACTTTTTCATCATACTATAGCCTTCCAAATAAATCTGTTAAGGCAATAATAATGTAAAACGATCTGAAAGGGTCTAGTAGAAAGGTACTGTTAACTTCGGCAATGTTGGAAACTTTGAAGATAAAAAGAAATCACATTTTAAGTTGGTGGGGTGCTGGGTCTACGTCAATTTGGCGCATGACAATTTGGCGTATGGCAATTTGGCGTAGTCAATTTGGCGTACATACAAATTTGGCGTATGACAATTTGGCGTACATACAAATTTGGCGTACGTCAATTTGGCGTACATACCGATCTCTTGGGTGCCCAAATTTGTTCAAAATTGCAACGGTCATAACAACATATTTCAACAGTCATTGCAAGGTAATAGAACAATGAATGCCTACCATAACTGTGTTATAGGGCCCTAATGACCTTTGAAGTCGATGGGCCCTAAATCACAAACAAACCCAACTGTGTTATACGGGACCGTTGCAATGACTGTTATGCCCACGCGTGGATCTAGGATGGGGTTTTTGGGGTTGTAACCCCTGCCATGCACATATAAACTTATATTTGCATAATATGTGAGGTTTAGCTCAACCCCCCCTGTATTAGCTAACCCCCCCTCCCCCCCCGACGAAAATCCTGGATCTGCCACTGGTTATGACAGTTGCAATTTTGAACAAATGTGTGCACCCAAGAGATCGGTTTGTACGCCAAATTGTCGTACGCCAAATTTGTATGTACGCCAAATTGTCATACGCTAAATTTTCCGTACGCCAAATTGTCATACGCCGAATGTGTATGTACGCCAAATTGCCATACGCCAAATTGTCATGCGCCAAATTGACGTGATCCCTGGGGTGCTATGAACACCCCATGTATGTGCTTAAGGGTTAATAGGACACATTGGCAGTGGATAGAATGACTCTCACTCGTAATTTCTAACCCATTGAAACAGTGGCGAGTCAAGGGGGTGGGGAGCAATGCAGCAATTGCTCCCCCCACAGTGCCTCAATGGGGCGCATATTTCAAATGATGTACGATTCAACTTTGCAATTGAGGAGATATTTTAGAATTTTTTATTGCCGTTTCTACACTGCCAGTCCAATCTGCTGTTGGCTGTACCACTGAAGATAGGACATTGTCTGGGGGCGGCTGTATTGCGTTGGACGTACCAGTTCTCGTCTAATCACTGAAGTTAAGCAGCGCAAACCCAGCCAGTACTGACAAGGGTTGTGGCTTTGGAAAACTGGGTACCGCTATTATCCAAAAATCGTAACATTAGTGTAGTGTCTGTGCAGTTTCTGCATCAGAACTACACAGTGGATGGGGCTCTATTGGCCTTGTAGTTGAGGAGCCCTAAAACACCAACAAACAACAACAACTGGAATTGCAACCACCACAACACCATTTGCCCAACCATGCAAGAAAATTAGCTGGTATCATCCGCAGTTTGGTACTGAATCTAGGAAGTGCCACACCTTGCTCTCAAGGAAATGAGTAGGGTTATCCATCCAAGGGACACAGCTGGATGACCAGGCATTTCACAGTCATCTTTTATTCCTACATGACGAAGCCACACATTGGTGATTTTTGATCGATGTCGGAGCAGAGTTGAGTATCCTTCCATGTACATTCCTTGTTTGCCGAAGTCCAAAGCCGATAGATGTATAGATTTTAATGGCTAATAACTTCATCATCAGCACCTATTGCATGCATCATTTAAACGTCAACTTGGGCTTGCAGTGGTCCTTTATTTGGGACTTTATAGTCACAGATGTTTTGCATGCAATTCTTGGAGCCGATTTGCTGTCTTATTACAGCCTCGTTGTGAAAAAGAAAAGACAGAAACTTTTTGATCAGGATACTGGATTAAAAATTAATGGTGTAGCAATGCATCAACCTGCCTCATACTGCACTCTGTCAAGTGTTACTCTTGAAATTGAAGATCAGTACAAGGCACTGTTGGCAGAATTACATGATGTCACTGTGCCTCACCCAGCTACAGTGCCTGTTGCACACCATATGCATCACCACATCATCATGATGGAAGATTCTCTGGTGCATGCTCATGGCAGGCATCTCAACCCTGAGCGGGTCAAAGTTGCAAAGGGGATTCTAACATTTGCATGAAATGGATACATCTGAGTATCCTTGAGTCCTTGGGCCAGCCCACTACGTATGGTCTCCAAGGATGCATCTTGGTGGATAGTGGGCAACGTTTTTGCCCTGAATGCTTAGATAGTCCCTGACCATTATTTTATCCTGGATCTGAAGGAGTTCAACTCACAACTTCATGGCACACAGGTGTACTCCAAGTTGGACCTCATTAAGTAGTATCACTAAATTCCAATCACTGAAGAGGATATTTCAGAGACTGCAGTGATATCACCGTTTAGATTGCTTGAGTATACAATAATACCTTGCTCAACGTTAGCTCCATTAATGATACCTCGCTATAAAGTCATTGCTGGACGTCAAGCAGTTGATCAGCAAGGGCGCACATACTGTGATTCCAAGGACTTGTGGGAGTGGCGAGTTGCATTGGACACACCAGTTCTCGTCTGATCCCTGAAGTTAAGCAACGCAAGCCCAGTTAGTACTGACCTGGGTGGTCACTCGGGAAAGCTGGGTACTGCTAATACCCAATAATCGTCGCATTAGTGTAGTGTCTGTGCAGTATATGCATTAGAACTATACAGTGGATGGGTCTCTAATGACCTTGTAGTGGATGGGACCTTTAAACTCCAACAAACAACAACAACCAAAGACTTGTCAGTAGTACTATAATCTTCATGACATTTTTTATATGCACGTTACATAAAATCAAATGCTGAACAAATAAAAATCGATAAGTTTAGAAACAAAATAAACATAATAAATTTAGTAGAAAAAGGTAAAAAAGAGTGCAGTGCTACTATCTCAACAATTGTAAGCCAAAGAAAATGAAAACATCCATTGAAAACAACCAGCAGAAGACCTGCTGGTTAAAATTTTAACAACAAAAATGTTGTCCGATTGCCTGAATCAGGTGTCTCATGCCCGAGATTTTGCATGAAGTTGTGCCATTAAAGTGAGTTATTATGAGAAAAGAAGAGACAAGTAATGCAATCAGCTCTTGATAAATTCTTGTCAAAAAATTAAAGTCGTCAAAACTTTTCAGTTTATTTACATATTATACTTTAAAAATTTGTCAAGAATAGCTGTTTTTAATTGTTCCTATTTATTAATTATAAATAATAATCGAAATCTATTTTGTTTTTTTTTTCAATTTAGTAACCTATCCCTATTCTTCACATGCTATTTCTTCTTACATAAAGTTTTCGAGGAACACATCCCTAATGTTAAGTGAGGTATTACTGTACATTTATGCCATTCAGGCTTTGCAATGTGGTGCAAACGTTCAGTGTGAATTATTGACTCAGTTCTTAGGTTCTGCCTTTCCTCTTCACATATATTGGTGATACCCTGGTCACAAGCAGAGATGGCAAAGAGCACCAGCAACACCCCTGACAATGGCAGTATGGACTGATAATAAATCTGGCCAAGTGCATCTTTAGTAAGGAATCATTAGATTTTCTGGGGCATCACATGACGTCCCAGGGAGTCTCTCCTCTTCCAAAGAAGGTACAGGCAATTGAGGAGTTCCCAAAACCCTCAATCTTGCAGAGCCCTTAGGCGTTTCCTAGGGATTTTTAATTTTTTCCATCATTTTGTTCCTGGCTGTGTTACACTCTTGCAACCGCTGAATAACTTACTCATTGGTAAGTCACCTAAAAATGCCTTACTTCAATGGAGTAACAAGGAAGAGGAGACATTTTGACTTGTCAAGGATACTCTAGCAAAAGTAGTGCTACTTTGACATCCAAACTCTCACCTGGATGCAACTATTGCCATTTTTGCAAACACATCCAATGTAGTTGCAGAAGCCATTCTCTAGCAGTTCTCAGAGGGCCAGTGGCAAACATAGAGTGTGTTCTCCACCAAGTTCGATTAACTGAGACACATTACAGTATGTTTGGCTGGGTACTTCTTGCAATACCTGGTGGGGAAACACTTCAGATATTCCATCACGAGGTGGCACTTTGATATTCTTACCAACCAAAAACCACTTTATTTACCTTTATCACTCATTTGGAATGCCATTCACCAAGGGAAGCTTGCCATATAAAAAGGCTCAGAAAACATCATTGCTGATGCACATTGTCAAGCACATCTTGACTCCTATAGAAACCTTCAGGCTCTGTTTTTGCTGAGCAACTCTGAACTGCCCAAGAAGAGGATCTAGAGGTTCAATACTTATGAGAGATTCCTGGTGCATTAATGCTTCAGTCCACTCCAATTCCTGGTTTGGATATCAGTGTCATTGGCAATATTTCATCAGCACAACTACAACCACTCCTCCCAAAGCGATTACATTTGCCAGTTTAATGCCATTATGGTATACGTTGCCTTGTCACATGGCATTATGTGTGACCTAACAAGAATGCAGATATTTCATGATGGACCTGCTCTTGCATTCAGTGTCAGTGGAGCAAAATTCAGCAGCATGTTTCTTTACCAGTAGGCACTTGTACTCTGCCAGCAACACGTTTTGATCACATGCACATTGACTTTGTGGGCCCATTACCATTGTCAATCAACCAATCTTGACATGTATTGACAGGTTTTTTCAGTGGCCATAGGCAATTACTGTTGTCAACACCACACCTTCAACAGTAGCAGTTGCCTTTGTGACCCATTGGATTTCCTGTTTTCGGGTACCATCACTACTGATCACCGTAAACAATTGGAATCTGTGTTGTTCACACAACTTTGTTGTCTGCTTGGAGTTCATCACATCTATACAACATTGTACCACCCATCTTCTAATGGTCTGGTGGAGTAGTTTTGGTGCCAACTCAAGACTTCTCTGTGAGCAGTTGAAGATCCAATGCACTGGAGGGATCATGTACCAATGATCCCTC
Source organism: Trigoniulus corallinus (assembly GCA_013389805.1). Classification (NCBI taxonomy): domain Eukaryota; kingdom Metazoa; phylum Arthropoda; class Diplopoda; order Spirobolida; family Trigoniulidae; genus Trigoniulus; species Trigoniulus corallinus. The sequence continues at coordinate 61,647,876 of JAAFCE010001036.1, read as the reverse complement.
TTGGTTTATGCTGCTTTATGAAAGGAGATCTTAACACAGAAGAGATGTTGTATGGCACCAACCTATGTCTCCAAGGCGATTTCTTCATGGCAGAGACCAGCACATTGTCAGCAGATGCTTACATTGACCACCTGTGCACCTCCATGCATTCTCTAAAACACCAACCACCACAGAAGCCACAATTATGTGCTATCCCTCACTTTCCATCAATGAAGGAAGCTACACATGTTTTCATGTTCCGCCACCATATGATGGTCCTTTCTGGATACTTTAGTGACATGTCAGGTACTTTACATTCGATAATAATGGTCAAAGGGACAATGTTGCTGTCAACAGATTGAAGTCTACCTTCTTATCATCAAGGATGACATGATCAACAACCACTAACACTCTGCCTCCAGTTTTCACTTGGTCACGTGCAGCAGAAAGACATCTTCGTTTCTGCAATTGTGTAACTTCTAACAGGGGAGTGATGTAGCAGGTCAGCAGGTTTTAATTTCCTGTATCACCAGAATCACGTCATCTTTCTCTTCCACGTTCCAGAATTTTACAAGTTTGAATTGTATTCAAATTTAATTTTTCATTTCGAATTCTAGAATGAGAAAAAAACAGTTCTATTTGTGCTTTTGAACCGCGTGGTCAGTATCAAATAATAGTCTGCTGAGTATTCACTGAATTTATTAATTTTGTTATTATTGTTAATTACATTTTAATTAAATCGGGTTAGCTCCTTCAGATAAAAGGAGTTAGGTAGTTCTTTGGATCAGTGCAAACACGGACATGCAACATCACCACAATATATTCCAAAGGGTTGCAGGAGTATGTTGGCTGTCAGCTACATCAACTTGAATGTGTGTTCCGAATTTGGATCTTTTTGTTTGGTTTGATTTTAAGGCACTTCATTTACAGCATTCTTAAGAGTCCCGTCCATTGCATAGTTGGAATGCAGAGTCTGCACAGACACTATGCTGTTATGACGGTTTTTGTGTATTGGCAGTACCCAGTGTTCTCAAGCGGTCACCCATGTTAGTACTAGGTGGGGCTGTGTTACTTAACTTCAGTGATCAGACGAGAGCTGGTTTGTCCAACGCAATACTGTCCCTCCCTCCAGAGGCGTCGCTAGGGTTGGCGTCACCTGGTGCGGTGACACCATGGAGTCCCCCTCCCTCTCCCGAAAAAATGCCGCTCTGTTCCTTCTTTTGTTTTGGCGTCACCCCATTCGTCATTGTTCGAGTGGTGTCACCCGGTGCGGCCCCCACCCAACTAGTGACGCCACTGCCTCCCTCCCAATTTGGTAAGGAGAACTGTTTGTCCAACCATGCCTATGCAGGGAAGAGCTTTGGACTGATAATAATGGTGACTATGGATTTGAATGTATTCGGATATGGTAGGTCAGATACGGGTCACAATAACACGAAAAAAGTGCAAAAAAGCTGTCCGCGGGTCAGTTGCAATCACTATTTAATTTTATGAATAAAAAATTATTATTAATAATGAATATATTAGTTTATTAAAGTAGCAAATAGAGAACATGATCATAATGCCCTTATCCCGCCTGTGGCAGGGTCAGATCTACGGGTTCTAACCGCCAGATCCCCGTTCAGCCCACACACTATGATACGATAAACTAGATATTATTCACGTTACGGTGGGTCACTTTGTGACCCGCGGGCCACAGGTTCGCCACCACTGTGGTAGGTTCTCGCTTCCTCTTTTTTGTTTCGTTGGTGTTTTAGGGCGATTCACCTACATGGTCATTAGAACCTCGTCCACTGCATAGTTCTAGTACAGAGACTGCACGGGCACCACAGTAATGCGACGATTATTTGGTATTAGCAGTAGCCAGATTTCCCAAGCGGCCACCCATGTTAGTGCTAGCTGGTGTTGCATTGTTTAACTTCAGTGATCAGGTGAGAACTGGTGTGTCCAATGCAATCACTCGTAGGAACTCGAAGCTCACTGACCAGAACTATTTTCGAACGATTTGCAATCTCCTTTTCCAACAGGTATGGCCTGTTTCCCGCATCGCTATTATTACAACAATAAAACGTATATTTTCTTCCGCACTGCGGTGACATACCGTGAGGCAAGTCTAGTCTGCAAGGCCACCGGTGGTCAAATGGTGACCATTCGGGATGCTAAAACGAGCGACTTCATTGCCAAAGTGCGAACAGACACCAGGTTAGTTGAATCACGCAACTCTTGATATTAGTCGTTTCAGTCATTTCCGCACAAGGATCCAGGTTTGATACCACATCGAAGGGACTTGACTTCCCGTCGTCTTCAGCCCTGTCACATGTCATCTGAATGTCAATGGACCCATTTTTGAAGAAGTGTGCTTCAGCAATATTTCCAAGGCAAGGCACTCCGTGCCTTTGGTGGAGGGGCGGATCCAGGGGTGAGCAATGCAGCAATTGATCCCCCCTCAGTGCCTCAATAGGGCACATATTTCATCTGATGCATGATACAACTTTACAACTGATGAGGCATTTTTTTAATTGCTGTTCCCACTTCTATACTGTCGGTCCAACAGTTGTAGTCCAACTTGCAATTGGCTGAACCAGTGGCGATGCCAAGGGGCGGTTGGGGGTTAAATCCCCCTTGGGCCTCGAATATAGCAAAACACTATACGCCCAATCGAATAATATCCCCCCTTCAGAAAATCCTGGTTCACCCTATCGACAGTCATATCCACCCCCTTCAGAAAACCCTGGCTACGCTATTGGGCTTAACCACTGAAGACAGGACATTGTTTAAGGGGCAGGAGAAGATCTATTGTAATTGCTAACTAGAATTATATCAAGGGATTTTGAATATTTAAAAATATTTAGGGCGCACTTTTTTTGAAATGCTTCCCCCTTGATCTCCCACCAGGTCCCTTTCCATCCCACCCACTACCAAATCCTTACAGACAACTTACTCCCACGTCTGCTTCCGTCGCCTCCTGCCCCGAGTGCTTGCAACAACCTAAATTCCTGTAATGCAACTAACGATCTACCTCAATCTGTTCTCCCTCATTTTTTTCCGCGATGTCCCCCACCCCCAGGATACCTGTAATATTCTCATTCCTCACTCTAAATATAACCACCGAATCCATCTCTCCGTTGTATTGGAACTCTGATCAGAAGTACTTCGCGTCTTTCACCTTTTTCACCAGCTCGCTCCTTAGAGCACGTCACCATTATATACCTGTCCTTCCGAATTAAAAATGCACATACTCTGCCATCTTCATGTTTATCTTTAGTCTCCCCTTCTCTATTGATGCTTTAATATCGTTTAGGCCATTCTCTAGTTCTTCTATGGAGTCACTAAGTTTAACTACATCGTCTGCAAAAAGCATGCAATGAGGGAGTTCGTCCATTACCACATTGAAGAGGTATGGCCTTTCTGCTGAACCTTGTTGCACTTTAACCTTGCATGTGCTCTTGCTGCCGTTCTACGAAACTACAGTCGGCTCTTGTTGTAACGAACGTGAAGGGGATGAATAATTCGTTCGTTACATCGAGTATTTATTATACAAAGAGGCAGAGCTGGCGCGAAGCGGGTTCAGCGCGTTTGCCGAACCCCCCCCCCCCCCGGCCTGGGTCTTCGACTCAGTTTTTTTTTGCGTTTAAGGGTCCCTCAACTACAAAGTCATTATAGCCCCGTCCATCTTGTAGTTCTAATGGAGAGACTACACAGACATCACACTGATGCGACGATTTTTTGGGTATTAGCAGTACCCAGTCTTCCCAAGCGGACACCCATGTCGGGAGTGGCGAATTGCGTTGGACACACCAGTTGTCGTCTGATCACTGAAGTTAAACAGCGCAACCCCAGCTACTACTGATATGGGAGGGGGGGCCACTTGGGAAAACTGGATACTGAGAATACACAACAAATCGTTGCATTAGTGTAGTGTCTGTGCAGTCCTTGATAAGAACTATGCTGTGGACGGGGCTCTAATGACCTTGTAGTTTAAGGGCCCTAAAACACCAACAAACAAAGCCACCCATGTCATTACTAACTGTGGTTGCATTGTTTAACTGGTGTGTCCAACGCAATAAGCTGCTCTCCTTTGACCCAGGCTTGTGCTGGGGAGCGAGTGTGGTTCACCACTTTCTCCAGAACCCGGCCTTGCCTTTACTAAGGCGCGGGCCTGTATATATTACAAAATGCAAAATGTATTTTGTTACTAACCGTCCCACAAAATATTTCTTTTTAAACCCGTTTCTGCAAAAACGTATGCCAGCTCTGCAGGAGCCCTTTTACCTAAAGCTGCTTGCAAAATTTTTCCCAGTGCCACAAAATGATATTCTTTGTCTCTGACCTATGACACCCAAAGCTGTTCATTATAAAGAGAGTCATTTAGCACTGTGGGATAATGAAGTTTGGTGGCTGTGGTGTGTTGATTAGCTGAGGAGACAAAGCTTGATGGTAGTCTTGGCTCCAGGGTGTGAGAGACGATGTACAGTGTCAAACGCTGCCCTTCTGAATGGCAGGGTGACACAAGGTCGGGCTGTCCTTGTTGACACATCACATGTAATCGCAGCTGTACTCCCTGGAATTATGACCTGCTTAAGCTGGAGTGAGGAGTCCTGTTCTAGGAGGTTCTGCAGTTTGGTGTCCACTGCCTGTGATGCTGCTAGGGCTTCATAGTTGATGGAAGGCCCCAGCTCTTCGATTCGGGACAGGGCATCAGCAACGACATTGTCCTGCCCTGCAATGTGCTGAATGTCAGTTGAGAACTGACTATTGAAATCCAAGTGGCGAAACTGGAGAGGTGAGCACTGTGATGACTTCAGCTTGAAGGCAAACACAAGTGGCTTGTGGTCAGTGTAAATCATGAACTTCTGGCCTTCCACCATGTGCCTGAAGTGCTTTATGGCTTCGTAGATGGCAAGGAGTTCACAATCATATGCCCCACACTTGCTTTGTGCAGGGTTGAGCTTTTGGAAAAAAAAATTCAAGGGGCTGCCACATGTTGTCAGTCCACTGTTGGAGTACAGTGCCCATGGCCAGGTCCAATGCATCTGTAAAAATCGCCAGACATGCACTGGGCCTTGGGTGAGCCAGCAGGGTGGCTTGTGCCAGGCTCTCCTTGGATGCAGTGAAGGCTTTCAGGGCACTAGGGTTCCACTGGATTGAGGTCTGCCCCTTTGCATTGCCCTGGATGAGGCTGTTGAGAGATGCCTGACAATCTGCAGCATTGGGTACAAACCTCCTGTAGAAGTTCACCATGCCCAAAAACTGACGCAGGGCCTTAATGGTCTCTGGTTTGGTAAAAGACCGGATTGCTTCGAACTTCTCTGGCAATGGGCGTGTACCATTGCCAGACACCAGGTGCCCGAGAAATTTCACCTCAGGTTGGCCAAAAACACACTTCCTGGGGTTAACCACCACACCATGGTCTGCCAGTTGCTTGAAAAGGATTCGGAGGTGACGTTGATGTTCTTCAACTGATGTAGATGCTACCAAGATGTCATCAATGTATGTGTAGATGAAATCCAGGCCTTGGAGGACTTCATCAATGAACTTCTGGAACGTCTGGGCAATATTCCTCAGCCCAAACGTCATAAATGAGAATTCAAAAAGCCCAAATGGTGTGGTGAGGGCTGTTTTAGGAATATCTTCTTTGGCCACAGGGATCTGGTTGAATGCACAGACCAGATCGATGGTGGAGACAGAGGCGTACCTAGGCTTGGTGTCACCTGGTGCAGCAAATCCTGGTGTCACCCCCACCACTGACCCCCCATATAAACACTTTATTATTCAATGCACTCGACCTGAGTCACCAACATTTCAAATGTATTTAGATTAATGTTTCAGGCCCCACCGGTGGCCATCCAGGGTGTGCAAGCAGGCCCCAGGCCGCCGTCATCAGCAGTCCACAGTCACAGGGGTTGGGATGGGGTATGGAACACTTAGTATAGAATGACAGTGCATCCTCAACACAGCCAACGCACATGGCCTTGCATTGGCAAATACTTGGTTTAGCAAGATGGACAAGCACCACCTAATCACATTCCAGTTGCCAAAAGGGATATCACAGATAGATTTATTTATGGTTAGAGGGTGGCATAGAGTGGAGGTTCATGATTGCTGGGCAGTCCCGAGTGAAAATTTCCAAAAAGAATGTCACCATAGGCCAAATCCTAGTGAAAGTGGTAGGCAAGGCACATTCTTGGAAAGGAGAGCAGACCATCAGGTGGCAGAAACTACCCACCAAAACGGAGGGATGCTATTCATAGCATAGCTGGTCGAACCACTGCCCTGCAAAACTTCCCTTTCAACGTGATTGGGACCCTCCTATTGGATAAGACTCCACTTGCCTGTCTCCACTTCAATCATCCCCCATTGAGTCTGTGGGTCACATCATAGTTATCTCCCCATTGCTTTGGAACGTTGATCATTGGTGTAGCCAAGTTGCATTGGACGCACCAGTTAAGCAACGCAAATCCATGTTAGTAACAACATGGGTAGTTGGTAGTGAACCTTGGGTGCTGCTAACGTCCCCTTTCCGACGCCCCCTACACCTTGCCCCTCCTCACCTGTGAGCAGCCTCCTTAGGGTTTGGCCTGTTATTGCTGCTTGGCTTACTCCCCAACCCGATAGTGTAACATACTCCTACTAATGCTACTCTTGCACTTTTTTACCAGTTGGACTCTACTGGGAAGCCCCAGTATTTCCCCAAGATGTTCATACCCTGGCTATTACCCTTCTTCATTGACCTGGAGAAAGCTTATTACAGTGTGCTAATACCCCAAAATACAGTAAAACCCCGTTATAACGATCTCGGATGTAACAAATTCCTAGATGTTATGAATGGTTTCCAATGTCCCAGCAAAAGATAGGAGTTTATATATTAAAAATATCAGATATAATGAATTGGATATAACGAATTTCCTGGTAATAATGATGAAAACTTATAAAAGTTTGGATAATTTGGTTGGATATAACGAATGATGGACCTTATAAATAATTTTTATTTATGGATTTAACACAGACTTCCACTCAATGGTCACCACATATTGAATTGAACACCACTTACAGGAATGCCTTGTCATACTTTTTATTTAATAGGGCAGAATGCACATATGGCTGATGATATTAGAAACGTTCATTTTCTCATCATCATCATCACCACCATACTCTTATCCCACCTGTGGCAGGGTCGGGTATGCAGGTTCTAGCCCTACACACCTGCCTATCTCCCCCATGATCCCCCATTCACCCCACCATTACCATATGCAGGGATTAGATATACTGGAGAAATATTCTCCCCACTCCATTACCTCAGAAGTATGAAACAAGACTCTACCTTTTCTATCCTTCACTGTAATGTCTCAGGGTAAATCTTTAATCACCCTATCCCTGGTCTTGGCCAGGCTACATTCTTCCTTCATTCCCCTCTTTGTCTCTATCATAGGGGACCTCATACTACTGGTGTATGACCAAAGAAATGATCCTCCTAGCTGTGGCCTTGGTCTGCCTGTAGTATATTTTAAAATCATAGTCTCCTATCTCCATCCACCTATGGAATGCAGCCTTTTATTTTTTGGTGGCTGCCTCTATTGCATTATTCCACCACTATGTCTGCCTGCCCTGGAGTGTACCTTTACTCTAGCCTCACCTAAAATGGCTTCCCCAAATTTTCTTATTTTTCTGCCAAACCTGACCCACACTGCATCAGCTGTCTCTTTCAAATCCCAGTCTACTTGCCTATCTACTTCCTACATGAATTCCTGTTTCCAACACCTAATAACCTGTGCTCCTCAAGAATTGACTGCCCTTAATACTTAAGGACAGTGATTACAGCTAACCAGTAGTCTGGGAGAATACCAACTGTCAGAAAACTAAATCAACAGGCATTAAAATAGTAAGAAAAACATGCAGAAATGTTTCATTGGGGTAAATACGAAGGTACACAAAGATTAGAAACCAAATGTTTTCAAGAACTATCGAAACCACAATTTCTTGATATTTCGGGTAGTATCACAGACTACTGGTTAGCTATCTGGGGTTAAAAACAGCTTTCCTGGTTGTAACGAATTCCTGGCTATAACAAATGTGATTGCAATCCCCTACAAATTCGTTATAGTGGGGTTTTACTGTAGTCACATTAGTGTAGTGGCTGTGCAGTCTCTGCCTTAGAAATATGCAGTGGATGGGGCTCTGATGACCTTGTAGTCAAAAAAAGCCCTAAAATTCCAATGAACCAAACGAGTTTATGTGAATCCACTAGCTGGACTGTGTCCCATACAAAATTCGCATTCATTGAAACTAAAATTGAAATAGGTGTAGTGCTGTAGGAAAAGGTTGGATCAGAAACTTTGCAATAGTGTCATCCCCTGAAATAGTGTCACCCAGTGTGGTCCGCACCCCCCTCAGTATACCTCTGTGTGGAGAAGATGGTCTTCCCACTTAGCATCTGGGCGAAGTCCTGAATGTGCTGCACAGGGTACTCATCATGGAGTGTGCCGTCATTCAGTGCACATGGCTGCCATTCATCACCAGTCTTTGGGACCATGTGGAGTGGTGATGCCCATGTGCTCTTTGAAGGTCGTGCTAGCCCAAGGTGGAGCATGGCCTGGAACTCCCTCTTGGCTGCCTTGAGTTTCTCTGGTGACAGCCATCAGGGCTTTTGAGCTACTGGTGAGCCTGGCTGGGTGACATTGTGGTGTTCTGTTTGATGCTTCACCATAACTGGAGTTCCATCAGGGCAGGTAAGCCCTGGGAATTCCTGCAGGATCATGTGGAACAGAGAATTGCCTGAAATACTTCTGACACTGGGACTGTTGCACTCTGTCACCTGTCCTGGGCACGTAAGTAGAGTGGTAGAGTCCAGCAAGCAACCATTCTTCAAGTCCAGCAGGAGATTGTAATGTGCCAAGAAGTTGGCACCAATGATGGGCTTGTGGACGTCCACAATTACAAACCGCCAGGTAAAGTCTCTCCGTAGGCCCAGGTTAACTGTCAGGGTTGTCATCCAATAAGTAGAGATTGCCATCCCATTGGCCACTGAAAGTTTGTACGTCGACTTTCTAAGTGGCCCACGAATGAAGTGGCATGGGATGACACACAGGTCAGCGCCTGTGTTAATTAGGAACCATGCCCTATTTGTCCAGTCCCAGATGTAAAGATGGCATGATGTGGGTGGGCAGGTGCTGTTGGCCACCTCTAACGACTGCCCATATTTTCCTGGTTCCAAGTGCATGGGAAGTGCAGCGTTGGGCTGATCCCTGGAACCGCCAGTGGTACCAGCAGACTCCTGGTGGCTGTTGTTCACAGGAACGTGACCTTGATTGTGGCCTACCCCAGGAGAGCTGCCGCCCCTGGGCCCTACTGTTGTTCTGCACTTCACTAACCTGGCCAGACAGGGTGGACAGCTGAGTCCTGAGGTCTGCTATGTTCTGGGCCAGAAACTGTATCTGTGCTGCCCAGGCTGGTTCAGTTGATACCCATCCCAGAGTAGCTGATGGTGTTGGGCCTGTAGGGAGGATGCTCCACACAGTGTTGGCTACCTCTGCCATTGCTGAGAGGGTCTTGTCTTGCTGAGTGGCCATTGTGGGCTTCAGCTTCTCAGGGAGACCCTTCAGCCAGATGGATTTCAGCAGCAACTCTGGGACTGCTGACCCTGCCAAGGCTTGCAAGCAGCGGAGGTACTGTGTGGGTTTTCTGTCCCCCATTGCAATCTCCTCAAAAAGGTGCCTCGTCTTCTCCTCCTGAGAGGAACAAAGGCGTTTTACAAGTTGGTCCCTCAGAGTTTGGTAGGAGTTGTCATCCACGGCCTTGGCATGTGCAAAATGGCTCTTGGGTTCGGCACAGTTAAATTCCGGGAGGTGCAGTGGAGTGGGAACCACAATGGGGTTTGCAGCATTCTCTTTTACAAAGGACATGGCTGTGTTCGTGTGTCCCGAAAAAAAATGTAAATGAAAAAACTCACCGGCGATTTAGTGCTGTCCAAAAACTGTTGGGGGCACACACAAAACACAAAAACTCACGAAGCAAAATGAATATATATATATACAACCAATCACAAAGATGCACACTCAAAAAAAGGATCACGTCTGGGTCACCACTTTGGCGGCTGTGGTGTGCTGATCAGCTGAGGAGACAAAACGCATGAGGTGTTGTGCTGGTGTGCAGATGGTAAATTAGTTGAGGCACAAGTGATACTGGAAAACTGGTCTTTATTTATTTAGAGAGGTCTGGGCTCGTTCTGCCAAACCACAGGACCGTGGTATATGCAGTCCAATAATCCACAATGTCCCAAACAACAGTGAAAAAGATGATGGATAGGAGAATGCTGGCTGCGTGTCTCTGACTCAACTGTATGAGAGTCTGGGTGAGAGTGAGTCAAAAAGAATGGATGTTACTGTCCAAGCATCTATATCTTGGGTCCCTGACTAATGACTCATCATGTAATGACTGTTGCCTCATGTGTCCCTAACTGATGAACAGATATTTTTAGACTTTATTATTGTAAACAAGTAGGAACAGGTCCCTATGTTGTGTAGGTCCATTGTTCTACTTAGTGAGTCATAACCTAATGGCTATGACTGATTTTTCTAGGAACTGGTCCCTACAGAAGGGACCAACCACACCATTCCTTATATCGTGTGGTTTTGTTGTATCGAGCATTCATTATATCAAGCAGCTAATACATGGGAGGTATAGGCATTTTTGGCTGGTAACAGCTACCCTGTTTGTTATATTGAGATTCAGGGTGTATCCTTTAGAGAGCTTTTACTGTAGATCCCAGAAAGGCCCATACATCACTTTCCTGGGTTTAATACTCTACCAGGTGTGGAGGAATGAAGTAAACAGCAGTGATATTGGATGGGTTGCACACCTTCTGCCTGAAATATCTTCATGCCCTTTGTGTTTACAAATTGTGCTACTCATCATAATTAGCTGGATTCTGAAAGATTGCACATGTGTTGTGGAATAATGAAACAACTTCCCATAATACTTTCCAATAGTTATTCATTATTAAAGTCATTTTGTAACTTATCTGAATTTTACCTGATTAGCTATTCGTTGAAATTGCTGTAACCTTCAGTTGACCTTCGTGACTTGTTTTCCATCTTGTGAGATGATGATTGGTCATTTTGTCATTGTGCATAATTTGATAGGCCCCATACTGTATGCTTGTTCGGAAAGTATAGTCAGTCTAAGGCCGATGACACTGATAAAATCCACCGACCATTGTATTAGCCAGTCAAAGACGTTTTAGTCTGTCAGAAATTAGCATACATAATTGGGGGTTCTGCACTTGTACATGACACTTAACAATCATGCTATTATCATCATACCCTTATCCCGACAGTGGCAGGGTCGGGTCTGCAGTTCCACTGAAAATGCTCTAAAATTAAAACTTATTTTGGAGGTGATTTGAACATTTATAACCATGATGATATGGAACTGCTGGCAGATGATGTCTTAAATGACGATGATATTATTAAACTAACTTTAGGTGCAGGCTGGTGTAAAAGTGTGCCCAGATACATTGAGGTAATTTAACACATTCTAAAAAGTGTCCGCTTTCACGTCAAAGTGTCTTGGCCGTTTTCCATTTCCCGGTTAAGTTATTTTGATAGAAATTTCGTGTTGATTCATGTTACACATGTGCTCTGCAGACAAGAGACAAATTCGGGCATCTGCATTCGGACCTAAATGGTGGGCACTTTGAGGTGGGGGAGACTGGGTACAGTTGTAACAACTCAAATATTATCGAAACTATACATGGTAGGTGAGGGTACAAGGGGAGGGGCAAGTGGGCAACAAGTCCTGATGCAATTCTTAGTGTTGTGTCATTTTTTGCATAGTAACTGCACTTACAGTGAGGTCTATTGTGTTTTGTCAATGAAAAGTAAGTATTTTTAGCGAATTTACTTATGATATAGCTTAAATATAAATATAATTATTGTGTTTCAAAATGTGCTTATATAATCATCGTAGTTTAGAGATTATAATACGCCAATTCGTTTTTGTTTAGATTATGCTGCCTCGTACTTATGACAGTCTCATTACTAAAATGAGGGGTGGGGACAGTTGTAACGATTTTCATGGGGATGGTTGTAACATCAATTTTATAATATTTTTTTAATGCAGATGCCTAGAAAACGCATAAGTAAGACTTCGAGAGGTGAAAGCAACATATTGCAGTACAAGAACGCTTACGATGAAGTAAAATTAGGGGTTTCTTTAAGACGAGCTGCAGAGAAATATGGCGTTAATTATGTCTCTCTTTTGAAATACAAGCGAAAGAGGGATGCAGCAAATAAAGATGATGATGAACAGGTTTTTTACCTGTTCATCATCTTTATTAGCATGGGATATGTAGCTCATAACAGAGTTCTTAACGAAGACCGAGAGCACCAATTAGCAAAGTACCTGATACACTGTGCTGACATATATTTTGGTCTCTCCACAAAAGAGGTCAGAAAGTTGGCCTTTGAACTTATTTTAAAATACAATTTAAATGCCGATTCCACTTGGCTGGAAAATAAAATGGTTGGAGAAGAGTGGTTTCGTTCCTTCATGAAGAGAAATCCTGAAATATCTGTACGCACTGCTCAAGCCACAAGCCTGTCTCGAACAACAAGTTTCAACCGCAATAATGTCAATGCGTTTTATGATAATCTTCAGATCGTTATGAATCGTGACCACTTTGAACCTCAGGATATATATATGTCGACGAAACCAGCGTTACCACTGTACAGAAACCTGACAAAGTTGTTGCAAGACGTGGCACAAGGCAGGTGGGTGCACTTACCTCTGCTGAACGAGGCACTTTGGTAACTGTAGCATTTGCAGCTAACGCATTGGGCAATGCCATTCCACCTATGTTTGTATTTCCTTGAATTAGATACCAAGAGCATTTCATTAGAGATGGGCCAGTGGGATCAATTGGTGCTGGCAATCCATCAGGGTGGATGCAAGATGAGACATTTCTGGTGTTTCTTAAACATTTTCAAAAACATGTGAATGCCTCTCTGTCGCATAAGGTATTATTGGTGCTAGACAATCATTCGTCACATATACATATCAACTCCTTGGACTTTTGCAAAGAGAATGGAATAGTATTATTGTCATTTCCGCCCCACTGCTCACACAAACTACAGCCTTTGGATAGATCCGTTTTTGGGCCTTTAAAGAAAACCATTAATACTGCCTGTGATGCTTGGATGAAAAACCATTCAGGCAAAACCATGTCCATTTATGATATACCGAGTATTATAACCACCGCAATGCCACTTGCTCTTACTCAGACGAATATCCAGGCCGGGTTTCGAAAGACAGGGATCTTCCCATTCAACCACGATTTGTTCAAAGAAATTGATTTTGCACCATCGTTCGTGACAGACAGGCCTAATCCTAAGGCTACTGAAGAGGTGGCCCCTTCTAATCAACCAATTCCATCTACAAGCAACCAGTCTGTATTTTCGCCTGAGGCATTACGGCCCTACCCTAAAGCTCCTCCTAGGACAGTAGGAAACAGAGGTCGAAAAATCAAAAAGTCTGCAATCTACACAGATAGTCCTGAAAAGGAAGCTGTTAGAAAGGAGTATGAAGAGAGACAGAAACGGTTGAAAAATAAACAAACAAAGAAAAAAGTTCTTCAGCGATCTACCGAAAAGACAATCCAAGGCAAAGGGAAAGGTAAAGCAACAAAAAATAAGAAATATACACCACCAGAATCTTCAGAAGAAGAAGAATATTATTGCCTTCTTTGCTTAGAGAAATATTCAGTGAGTCGGCCTGGAGAGAGTTGGATTAGGTGTCAAGGGAGCTGCAAACAATGGTCTCACATAGCCTGCACTAATGGGAGTAAATATTACATGTGCCATAACTGCAATGAGTCTCATTAAAGATAGGGAAAAAATAGTTTGTTTAAATTTAAGATTTTGTTGAATAATTTTGTTTAAATATTATTTAGAGATTATTTTTGTTTAGCAAATCTGATTATAAAAGTACACAAATAAAACGCTTTAAATAAAAGTATTATTTCTGTTGATGTATTTCAGTTTAGTTCTAAACATTACTTATCTATAGAGACTACTTAAATGTGCCTTGAATATTGTTAATTTGATTTAAGTATATCTTGTTAATTTGATTTAAGTATATCTTGTTAATATTGATGAATACAACTGATGTAAATGCATGATTTATGTATTATTTTTGGGTGTTACAACTGCCCCCCATTGGTGTTACAACCGCCCCTGGTATGGGGTCGGTTGTAACAATCACACACACTCATTAAAATAACATATTCCTGCCAAATTGTTATACCTGAGCTACCAGTTTTGATATTAATTTAAAGATAAATAACTATGCTTTAATCTCAAAGGCTTTGATTGTTGCATATAGCTGTAATAGCTGTGCTGTGTGCAATTAAAGAAAAATTGTTACAACAGTACCCAGTCTACCCTACTCAAGAATTGTCTCAAAGTTTCCCGCCAGACACTTTGATGTGTGACACCGGCATCCCCCCACAGACAACCCAGCCAATATCCCTGCGTGTTCCAGACGCCTGACTGGAGTGTCCCCAATGAGAACATGTTCAGGGAACGTGCTAACACTTCACTGAGATGTCTTCTAATAAGTGTCTTCCAGTGTCTTCTAATAAGTCAAAAATGGTTGATTTAAAACTGGGTTGTGCTCTCAAGAGACCAACTGGTGACAAAGGTGCAAAAGGTAAAGTAATAGACATCAATGTTGCAAAGCAATTGGAAGATAGATTCAGATGTGACCCATAGAATCAATAAGAGATGATTGAAGTGGAAACAGACAAGTGGAGTCCAGTGTGATAGGAGGGTCCTAATCAAGTTGAAAGGGAAGTCTTACAGGGCAGTGGTTAGGCTCACTATGCTGTATGGATCAGAGTTTTGGGCAGTGAGGAAGAGCCAGATAAATAGAATGCAAGATAAGACCTGATAGAATAAAGAATGAGTATATTAGAAGTAGCCTGGGGATGGGGACATCGTGGAAAAACTAGGGAGAGTAGTTTGAGGTGGTACGAACACATATTAAAAAGAGGGGAGGAGGAGCTCCTTAGGTCCATTTCAGGAATGCAGGAGGTTGGAAGCACCCAAGGTAGGGGGTGACTGAAGCAGACGCGGAAGCAGGCTGTCTGTAAGGATATGGTAGTGTGTGGGGTCAGGGCCGGCCTTCTGTGTAAAGGGGCCCGGGTGCAAAAATCCTTTTGGGGCCCCAAAATATTTTTCTAAAAGTAAAATTAAAAGAATTCAGAGTAAAAGGACTCCTCTTAGATGCCCTCCTATCCCATTCTGAGATCCTTCCTAATTTTGGAAGGTACAGTATTACATTTTTGGATGATGCCATGTGTCCTAATATGTCGTCATTGCATTTAAGAGTTGGTCTGAAAGCTTATGTGGACGTCCACACCTTAGAACATTTTCAGTTGGACCTGTGTCATTATATTTTTTTATTACACTTCTGATTATTAAAGGTATTTTGGTTTTAACAACCCCAAAATAATAGCATTATTAAATTATTGACTCTTAACCTCTAATTCTGGGTTGTCCAACCTGTGGCCCATTGAGGCTTGTAATGTGGCCCATGGTGCATCATTTCTAATTATGCATTATAGCCTTCTACCTGCTATGTAACTCCTAACGTTATCTTCACCCGTTTTGGTTTTGACAGCCTGTGGCTGGCAATCAGTTCATGGAGCAGCCAAGTGACCCACAACACTAGAAAGGCTGTACAACCCTGGTGTGGTTCAATGACAGGGTTGTTAGGTTACGTTTAGGTTATGTTGCATTGGCAGGGTCGAATGAGGGACGTTGCCCCTACAATGACGTATTAAACTTTTAATATTAGAAATGATCTGGGCCCTGATGGGTACTGATGATGGCCCACCTCAATCGTGGGGCCCGGGTGCAATGCACCCTCTGCACCCCCCGGATGGCCGGCCGTGGGGTTGATGGAAACCTGGTGGATAGTGGGAATGGGAGATGTCCTACACGTTACACCAATGGTTTGGTCTGTCAAGAGACTGATGGTCAGCGCAAGTCAGAGTTTATGAGAGTGTGTATCTTGCATCTCTCCAGTGGTCTATATATATCCACTCGGTCCCTGACTAATAGCAAGTGACTCATGACGTGTGGCAAAATGCTGGATCATCATAGAAGTGTGATGTAATCATAGGTCCGATCCTTATCACCCAGAGTGGGGAAGAAATTACCCCTCTGTTAACTTTTACAGTGAAGGACGGAGTGAGGGACAAGGTCTGTACAAAGCCAACCCACCTCGGTCCAGTATCAAACCTTGAACTACTGATGCAGTTACTGAGTATACTACCCACTGTGTGGGCGTGAGGCAGGATACATCTTGCATATGATTGTAATGTAATAATTATCCATTTTATTCGTTTCAGGCTTAATGGTTATTGGATTGCAATTAAGGGTTGGGAGAAAAGTAGAAACACCGATTTGGCGCCTTTTGCTGGTTGGAGTCATGGAATACCAAAACGTGGCAAAAACATGGCAGGCAGCGACAAGTGCCCATTTTTGTCCATTGCAATTAATCTCGACTGGGATGCCTCCACATGTGTGGCTACAGCATTTCCTTATGTATGTCAGTACAAAAGTAAGTCATTTTACTTATATGCTACACCTGAGGAGTTGAAGTCTCTGGTATAAAATACAATGTCTTTGTATCTCTTCATGCTATGAGATGTGTCGACTAAAGGAGTTGTTGCTTTATTTAGGCTGGCTACCATGTAAAAAAGCGACTTATATTCCCTTTCCCGCCTATGGTAGGGTCGGGTACCAATCTTGTCTCTCTGAATGGATAGCAAGGTGATATATTGGACAGTGTTTTTCTGCAGCTGGTTTTTAAAGTTTTGGGTGCTCAGGATATCTAGATCTAGGAAGCTACTGAATTTTGATTACTACATAGGTGGAGTGAGGGTCGAGAGGGTTGTGACCCATAAGCACCTTGGAATTATTTTAAATAGTCAAGGTACTGGGAAGAATCATATTAATAAACTGGTTGGGAGGGCTGGCCAATTCCACCGTCTGATTAGTAGGGTCCTCAGGGACAGCACAAAGGAGGTAAAAGAAACTGCATATATTTCAATGGTGCGACCAATTTTGGAGAATTGTAGTTCAATTTGGTTTCCCTTCAGGCAGGATTTATCTTGGAAGATTGAAACAATCCAAAGGAGGGCAGCAAGAATTGTACTCCACAGGTTTTCTTGCAGGGAGAGCGTGTCTGACATGATTAGGAAATTAGGGTGGGACACACTAAGCCAGTGGCATATATCTCACAGCATTAAGACTGCTGCTATGGACCTCTGATTGGAAGTGTGTCCCTGGCTGAGTATAAGGGGAGAAGGGATCATTCATATAAATTGAAGAAGATTAGGGTACAGACAGACTCATACTACTGGTCTTTCTTACCAAGGAAGCCTTCCAGAGGATAAAGTGGAGGGCTTCCTCAAAGGAAAGCCCACCATTACTAGTATGGTGGGGTGGCAATAGAATTATACCTTAGGGTTTTAGGAGTTTTATGGATCACATGTCAGAATGAGAGTTGGTCTCTGCACTGCCATATTGGCAAAATCATGCTGCTTGCAGTGTAGTGAAGTAGAATTAGAATTAGCCATATCCCAAACCCCAATGTTTATTTATCGTCGGTCTACTGTTCGTTAGGGCACTCCACTGACTCCAAGGGGCGAGTTCCCACTCCTGGATATTTTGCCTATAAGGATTTGTGCAACAAGCCTTACAAATAAATTTGGAAATAGTGGGGAGCGGCGAGTTGCGTTGGACACACCAGTTCTCGTCCGATCACTGAAGTTAAGCAATGCAAGCCCAGTTAGTACTGACATGGGTAGTCGCTCGGGCAAGCTGGGTGCTGCTAATACCCAATAATCGTCGCATTAGTGTAGTGTCTGTGCAGTCTATGCATTAGAACTATGCAGTGGACGGGTCTCTAATGATCTTGAAGTTGACGGGACCTTAAACAACAACAATTGGAAATAGTGGGAGATTGTATATGTAGGAAAAAAACAATGCAATTCACAACTATTTTACTGTCTGTGGCAGGATCTGGCATCCACCTTGTCCCTCTGAATGGACACAGGGGTGATATATTGGACAGTGTTTTTCTGTAGTTAGTTTCTGATCAAAGACCTGTTTATTTATCGACTGTCTACTCTTTGTTGGGGCACTCCATCGACGCCATGGGCGAGTGTGTATGTAGCAACTCCGTAAGTAACCTATAACTCAAATACGATATCCACCACCCTTTCATAGACTGCCGTAGGTTGGTCACGTGGTGTAAATGCACGATTCCGTAAGGGAATTTTACGTGAAACTCAAGCTCTGTATTAAATTTAGTATGCGAGGCATATTTTGCCAAACGCATGTGAGATATACATTTGGCATATGTGTGTATGCCAAATTCGTTTACGCCTAATTGTCATATACCAAATTATTGGGAACCCCATCAAATCCCATCACGGTATGTGGTAATTCTATTCATGAGTGGAAAAGCAATTGGGCATCAGAAATTCTAAAGGTGGGATTTCTAAAGGCTCCCACACACGATCTGTTTCGTGCGTCACATCAGTGTGTTCACATCAATTTCTTCCAATTGGTCTGAAAGCATGAATTGCCCATACACAATCAGTTTGGCGTGTGGTGTGAAGGGCTGATGTGAACAATCCTACACACGCTCACATCTACCTGATATCACACGGTCAGTTTACATTTTTGGTGTGAGCACTCACACTCGTTTTACCCACACACTGCTTATTGCGTTGGACACACCAGTTCTAGTCTGATCACTGAAGTTAAGTAACGCAACCCCAGCTAGTACTTCATGGGTGGCCACTTGGGAAAACTGGGTACTGCTAATACCAATAATCGTCGCATTAGTGTAGTGTCTGTGCAAACTCTGCGCTAGAACTATCCAGTGGACGTGGCTCTAAGGACTTCGTAATTGAAGGGCCCTAAAATACAACAACTAACTTTGGTATATAGGGGTTTTCATCTTTCTTCATCTGCACTTCAGCCATTAATGAATACTCTTTCATTTCCAGACCAAATTCCCGGAAGAAAGTTGACGTGCCAGAAAGGTGTCTGCTTCGAAATCATATATCAGGCTGTTAATTACGATGCCGCAAAACAGGGTTGTCTTCAACAAGGTGGAGAATTGGCCTTGATTGAAAAAAAAGAAACGCACGACTTCCTAAAATCCTTCATTTATCAAAACAGGTTTTTAGTCTTGTTCAATAACCACTATATTTCTAAATTGCTAACTTTCTTTTGTTAATTAGGACATGATTATCTGAATTGACCAGATAAATTCAGGTTCACCAGACTTTTCTAGCGGTAGAACACTTGATTTTGAGTCTATCGCTGCATTAAAGATTTCGACAGATTATGGAGAACTTCGTGAAACTTTTGTCGGATGGCACGTAGAGTCGCGGACTCACCTGCTGAGTGCCGTAGAACGTGACAGGGTCGGGTAACCAGGGCCCGCTCTAGGGGGATGCAACTCGGGCATTAGTCCGGGGCGCCATTTTGGCTGGAAGTGTGAGAAAAACTGCTGCTTGAACTTGCATTGTATTCTTAAGGGGCGCCGATTTGTCTTTTTGTCCGGGGCAACGTAATCGCTAGAGCGGACCCTGCGGGTAACTAATAGCAGGGGGAGCCAAACTGACGGGAGTGGCTTATTGCGTTGGGCACACTAGTTCATACTGACATGGGTGGCCCCTCGGGAAAACTGCTTACTGCTAATACGCAAAAATCGTCACATTAGTGTAGCATCTGTGCAGCCTTCGCATTCGAACTACACGGTGGACGGGGACCGTAATGACCTTACATTTGAAGGGCCCTAAAACCAAAACCAACTAAAAAAATTCACGCCTCAAGTTGCGGCCCCCATAATCGATGCCATCTGGTATACATATGCAGCCTGCCATTCAGAAGCGTGAAGAGAGGAGGATAGTTTCCCCTGAGCGCAGCTGCAATTGGGGATGTCATGGGCGCGGTTGTATTTTGTTGGACTGATTACTGAAGTTAAGCAACGCAACCCCAGCTAGTGCAGACATGGGTGGCCGCTTAGGAAAACTGGGTACTGCTACTATCCAAAAATCGTCATTACACTCTAGTATGTTCAGACTTGGCATTAAGGCTGTGCAGTGGACGGGGCTCTAATGACCACTGTAGTCGAAGGGCCCAAAATGGCTAAAACATCAACAAATCAATCAATGAAGTGGTTGTCATATGAGCGAAAGGTGCCGTCCATATTTTTATTAAAACTGCTTGATTATTAAATATCATTTTGGCAATTTTGACAAATAAGCGTTATGCATTAGGATTTCGACTTTCATTGCATTTACAAAAATTTCTTTAAGGATAACACCATAGCCCTCACGACAACGCAAATGTTACCAGTGTAGCCCTCAGATATGCCTGCCTAATAGTCCCATTGGAGCCAGGAGTACAGAGGCTAACTTTTGGAAGATACTGTTATTCTCTTAGCTAACGACCTATGATGCTGCCACTATCTTATTTTCATTGTTAGGAGCATATGGATCTAGGCATCTGGATATTTTAGTGAGTTATGAGCATGTATTACTACAGGAGTTTATGAGCGGCGAGTTGCGTTGGACACACCAGTTCTCGTCTGATCACTGAAGTTAAGCAACGCAAGCCCAGTTAGTACTGACATGGGTGGTCGCTCAGGAAAGCTGGGTACTGCTAATACCCAATAATCGTCGCATTGGTGTAGTGTCTGTGCAGTCTATGCATTAGAACTATGCAGTGGACGGGTCTCTAATGACCTTGTAGTTGACGGGACCTTAAACACCAACAAACAACAACAATCCACGAGTTTATTTGGCCATGCATTATGGACATTGAACACACCATGTTGGGCCACGGTTTTACTTTCCATCCCGCAAATGGCGTTCTTTGAGAGTTAATCTCGCCGGAGGAAGCTCTGTCTCTCACCCTGAAGCGATCCTGCGACCATGGGCTTTTCGAATTCAAGAACAGTAATCCTTGAGATAGAGCAGAGTGCTTTCTTTTAATATAGGAAGTCGTGGGTGGCGAGTATCGCCAATGAAGCCGTCACTGTACAATTACCCGTCGTTGAAACCTGGCTTGGAGCACATCTCGCACCTCGACACTGGACGTTATCAGACGGAACACCAATCGAATACACCAACTGGGGACATGGAGCGCCAAATAAATTTAAAGGGTTGAAGGAAGAATGTGTCATCTTCAAGGGCTCATGGACTCACCTTGATTGCCAACAGAGACGAAAATACATCTGCGGCTTTCCTAAAAGTGTGGCTTGAGAATTCTTCACTTTATTTCCCACCAACTTACAACCACAACCCACACTTCCCTGTCCTACCGGACGGCTAATCTGCCTCTAGTCTGTCTGCTTTTATAAACCTCCATTCATGGCATTTTATTGTTCTTTCTCCATAATTTATCCCTGGCCTAAATGCTGTCGAATCTTCTGATGCCTCAGCTTTGCACTGAGTGACACCCATTGCACATTAGAACGTCTGCAATCCCAAAACGCCTTTTATCCGGATGTTATTTGCATGTACCCAGCCATAGCCGTTGCTCCCTAAAGTGCAGTTCCAGATTGATGCATAAGGAAAATATCCCGTTCTCTGGAGCGCTGAGCATCAATGGGTCCCAAATGTCTTGTGGTAACTTCATTTATACATCTGTATTAAAGACAGTGCCCGATTCAGCTTCCTACGTCACCCTGGTAGAAAATTATCTTTGCGGCCCCCAAATAGCCCCCTCACGGAAAATTCCAAGTTTGCCCCTTGCCAGATCTTGGCCTCGCGCGCAAAATGAGACCATCAGTTATGGTTTTATTTTAAATGGACTGCAGCAATTTGTTAACGTTATCGAAGGTCTCCAACTATCTTAAGTACCTGCAGAATGTTGATTATGTACGACACGTTTATCATCATGATCATCATTCCTTCATTTCGCCTATGGCAGGGTCGTGTCTGCGGATTCTAGTCCTCCATTCCCACCTATCTCCCACCAATCCCACCTATCTAATACTATACCCGCCCCATTCTGTCCCCCTTTAATAGCTATGTATATGAGCTTGTACCCCACACCAAGGACCCCTAATCTATTCCTCTTCCACCTAGTTTCCTGGAGAAAAACTAACTGAATCTGCCTTCTCTTTAGGATAATAACTAATTCCCATGTTTTGCCTGTAAGGGTGAAGACATCCCACGTTCCTAATCTAAGGTTGTTCCCTATGCTTTCTGAACGTGCTCTGGCTGGGGCCATCCCAGCTTGGCATGTGGAACCCGCAAGAATGGTGGCGCTGCTTGCCGTGCGCGGATGCCAGCCTACCCCACGGAAAATGCTCAGTGTGTTATCTGCGATGGGGGTCCGAGGTCTCAACCCCTATGACACTGCGGACTACTGATGCCGACGATCCAGGCCCACTAGTGCCCCTAACGGCTGCAGGCACTGGGGTTCAAATCTCCTGTACTGTAGGTTTGACGAAAATGTATGAAATGTTAATCACATAACATTTTAATCTGCATTTATAAATTACATTGTTCCTTATACCAATTTGCCACCTTTGTCCACCCCCAAATCCTTGAATTAACCGTATGATCTTCCCTGTTCTATAAAACACTTTTAGTGGAGACTTCATTGTATCCTAATATCCTAGGACCCATGAAACCCTTATTGACGCATTCTGCTACTTAAGTAAGAAATCACGATGTGTTTATGGCAGCCACAAATTGCGTTGGACATACAAGTTCTCGCCTGATCACTGAAGTTAAGCTACCCAATCCTAGCTACTAATGACATGGATGGTCGCTTGGGAAAACTGGGTACAACTAATACCTAATAATCGTCGCATTAGTGTAGTGTCTGTGCAGTCTCTGCATTGAATATTAAGTAATCCTAGTGGTAGAAGGGCCATAAAACACAAACAAACAGTGTCAACATCATCATACCCTAATCCCGCCTAAGGAAGGCTCAAGTCTGTGAGTTCTAGCCCTCCACTCCCGTCTATCTCCCACCGGGTCCATGTCCACCCCACGCATTACCATATCATTATGGACAACCTGCTTTGACGTCTGCTTCGGTCTACCCTTGCCTGAAAAGGACCTAACAATCTCCTCCTCCCCACCTTCTAAATGCGTGTCTGTACCACCTAAGCCTATTCTCCCTAATTTTTTCGGCGATGGCCCCCAGGCTACCTGCCAATATATTCATTCCTAATTCTATCAGCACTTGACACCCCACTCATGTACTGGGGCATTCACGTCTCGGCTGCTTGCATTCTATTGACGTGGCTCTTCCTCACTGCCCAACACTCTGATCTATATAGTATAGCAGGTGTAACCACTGCCCTGTAAAACTTCCCATCCAATTGATTGGGACCCTCCTATCACACAAGACTCCGCTTGCCTGTCTCCACTTTAACCATCTCCCATTGATTCTATGGGTAACATCAGAGTCTATCTCCCATTTCTTTGAAGTCTTCCTCTAAGTAATTTACCTCTTGCACCTTTTTCACCAGTTCGCCCCCAGAAAGTACGCCACCGTTAATTTCCTATCCTTAATTGATTCCTTAGCCCTCCCTTTTCTATCGCTCGTCTAATATCTTTTAGCCCTTTTCGTACTTGCTTGGCGGTGTGTTTATAATAATTTTTTACATGCTTCTAGATGTCCGCTCAACTATATTTTGTCATGATAATGTCTGCTTTGAAGCCATTGACAAAGCCGAGAATTATTTCACCGCCCAAAGTGACTGTAACAATAAAGGAGGAACTCTGGCACAAATTACATCAGCGAAACTCAACACATTTCTGAACGTTATTTTCAACAAGAATGGGTAAAGCTAACCGGATACTTTTAAATTATTAACTCGTTTTAATTTTTACCTGCAAGTTTTCTGGATCTCATGTCATACTACAATGAACCTGGGGTGGTATCACAGGAGAGGCTGTATTATTATTAATTTTTTAATTGACCACGAAATTGTTTGGTAAAGTATTACAAAACTCATGGTGTGCCATTACAAGATTATTGCTTAAGATCTGCGGGTTCTATCCCTCCACTGTCGCCTGTCTCCCACCAGATCCCCATCCGCCACACACACTACCATATTCTTATAGACAACCTGTTCACTACTTCCCCTGTTTTGCCTGTCTCACATGGTATGATGATGATGATGATGGGACATTCTCCACTTTATTAGGAAATCAAAACCATCAGCAGTCAATAGTGTTAGAGAACATCAATTAAATTTCTAGCATAATGGGAAGCTCATAATGTTATACCATCCTCATCCGCTGCAAACAATTAGAGCCCTGGGGAAAATGCTTGAATCTGCCTGTGCCACACTTCATTATTGACCAAATCTCACATGGGTTCATCATTAGTTATTATATGGCTATGATTGTCTCATGAGCTTGTGATCAGGGATAAGGACATTGTGCGCCACGTTGTGGAAAACTACTCATGCTAACATTTCTGACAAAAAGTTATTAGCATTGGGAAATGGGAATGCAGGTGGTTGGAAACACCTGGAGAGGAAGATCAAGACAGTGGGGGTGAACAAGTTGTAGGTAAGGATATGGTAGTGTGTGAGGTGGATGGGGACCTGGTGGGAGTGGAGGACTATAACCCACAGGCCCGACGCTGACAGGCGAGATAAGGGAGGGAATGGCTGCGTAGCGTTGGACCCACCAGTTCTAATGGGGGAGAGGGCCAGAGGGAGAGCTCCTACACAATATGACGTACTCAGGTCTATCTCTCACCTGAAAGAACCCAACCCACCTCAGTCCAGTATTGAACCCTAGAGCCATGGACACAGAAAGATTTATAAATGGCAGGAGAGAAACAAGACGCTGTGTGCATTGCTATAAGTTTGTAAGCTGCAAACTGTTTAGCTTTTATCTGATAAAATCCCTACCATGTCCAGATACCTACTTATAGCAATCTTCCATTGGTTAGACCAGTGGCAGCTCGTGAGAATTAACATTGATGGGGCTGCATGAATAAGGTTAAAATGTTCTGTGGGTGGGGTGGGACTAGGGTATAACCATTATATATATTGTTTTTTCTCATTTCTCATGAATCTTTCATATGTTGCTTTGTAAGTGCATAGATAATGCTGCCAGCTGCAGCTCAATGGACCGGGCTGTAACTATTGTAGCCCAAGAATCAGGGAAATAATGAATACAAGTAGAATCAAAAAGGGCAACAAAATAAAATAAATCATAGCATTTAACTTCTCAAATAAGGCTTTAATCATAGGTACATCATAAATCATAAATAAATCAGCAGTTAAGATGACCATGAAACTTTCATATTGCTTTGCATTTGCATAGACGGTTGTGCCAGCAGTAGTGCAACGGACCAGGCAGGAACTATTGCAGCCCAAGAAGCAATAAAAACATCATGTGAATGAAAGAGACAGATAAATGGAAATGCTATGACTTTTAAGGGCTGTAATAATTCCTGCCTTGTACATTTGGCAACATTTTCTATTAATTATTTCCATAAAATTCGAGTGTTGCAAAAATTATAGTGGAGAGGCTGCAGCCCTGGAATCCCTATGGACGAGTTGCCACTGATTAACACCATGAAAAAATACTTCATTAATACTGACTTAAGACAGGCTAGCTGAACACTAGGTCCAATGATATAACTCACAATAAACCTGCAGCAGCAGTTTTGGAAGGAATTGTGGAAATAGCCAAGGAAGTCAGAAGTATCAGACCAAAGGCAAAGGTAATGCTCTGCCCAATCATTCAGAGGTGGAGTAGCCACAGATAAGGCCCAATGGGTAAATTTCAGGATGTTTCTTGAAGAACATTGATTGGAGTAAAGCTACTTAAATATAGGGCATGTTTCACAGATCTTAACAACAGGTTTACAAGTAAAAGATTGCATTTCAATAAGAGGGCTGCCACTAGGTTTGGGAGAAGAGTTAGGAAGTTTGTAGTTGATTTATTAGGGAAGAGAAAGGGTCATGGTTCTCCAGGGTAAGTCACAATATACATGGCAAGGGACTACTAAACAGCAATAATGTAGGGATCAGCAGGAAATTACCAGTAACTGATCAATTGACTGTGCTTGTTATCAAGTTTAGAAGTATAGTCAAGAAAGCAGAATTTGATGCCCTTGCTGCTACATGGGATGCTGATATTATTAGCACTGAATCATGGTTAAAGGAAGATATACACTCAACTACCAACTCCCAACCCTTTTCCCGCCTATGGCAGGATCGGGTACCCATTTGTCGGGATCATGTCAATTTGTCATACATACAAATTTGGCATACCTACCGATCTCTGGGGTGCACACATTTGATCAAAATTGCAACTGTCATAACCAGTGGCAGATCCAGGAGTTTCATCAGGGGGGATTGAGCTAAACCACACATATTATGCAAATATAAGTTTATATGTGCATGGGGGTTGCAACCCCAAAACCCCCATCCTAGATCCGCACGTGGTCACAACAGTCATTGCAATGGTCCCGTAACGTTTGTTTGTATTATAGGGCCCATCGACTTCAAGGGTCGTTAGGGCACTATAACACAGTTATGGTAGGCATTCATTGTTCTATTACCTTGCAATGACTGTTATGTCTTGAAATATGTTGTCATGACCATTGCTATTTTGAACGAATTTGGACACCCAAGAAATCGGTATGTATGCCAAATTGATGTATGCCAAATTTGTATGTATGCCAAATTGTCATAAACCAAATGTTATGTATGCCAAATTGTCATATGGCAAAGTTGTATGTATGCCAAATTGTCATATGCCAAATTGACTACACCAAATTGTCATATGCCAAATTGACTACACCAAATTGCCATAAGCCAAATTGTCATGTGCCAAAGTGACATAGACCCCCATTTGTCCCTCTGAATGGACACAGGGTGATAAGTTGGTCATAGTTTTTTCTGCAGCCAGTTGCCGGCCAAAGTTGAACTCCTACACTTATTTATCATTGGTCTAGTGTTCATTGGGGAATGCTACCAACGCCAGGGGGCGAGCTCCTACACCTGGAAAGTTTGCCTCATCTACCCATTACATAGTAGAGAGGGTTCTTTTACATGCAAATGCCATTGTACACCCACACAGGACCTCGGTTTTACTTCTCATCTGAAAGAAGGCACACTCATGGCTTCTCTCTTGACCAAAAGAAGCTGACCCACCACAGACCAGTATCGAACCTAGAACTACTGGCATACTTGCCAAGCGTGCTAACCACCATGCCACTGTGGCGAGCAAAGCAAGATATACACTCAATGGAGATTTTTCCTGAGAGGTACATAGAGTATAAAAGAGACAGGGAAGCAGGTAGAGGGGGTGGGTGTTTGTAGCTATCGACAAATTGTTTAAAAGTACTAGGGGAACTGGGTTTCAAGGGGACTGTGAGATGCTATGTTGTAGTGTTTCAGGATCAGAAGGGGGACTTATGTCATTGCATTCTACCATCCACCAGGAATTGATCCAAATCCATTGTTAAGATTGGCACATTCTTTGGAGATACTCAATCATAGGTGGGGACTTCAATCTTCAAGGGGTCAGGTGGGACAGCATACAATCAGATGGAAATTCTGCTCTTTCAGGCAACCTTAATTCCTTCATGGAGCAGCTCTGTTGTACTGGGTTAGAGCAAGTTGTGACCATGCCAACTCATGAGAGGGGATGGATTTTAGACCTAGCTTTTTTTTCTAATGTGCCTAGCGCCATCAAGGGTGTGAGGTGCATTAAGGGAATTAGTGACCATGCTGCAGTTAGAGGTGAGATAGTAAGAAGGCTACCAAGATATTGCACAGTATGTATGGAGACTTTTCAATTTCACAGTGCTGATTGGGAGTTGTTTAGGTCTTATTTAGAAGGCCAGTTGAATGATTTTCAGGTCACTGTGAATGTGTGTAGTGTTGATGAGTTGTGGCAAAGATTCTTAGCTCTTCTAGAAGAAGTTGCAAGACAGGCTGTCCCTTTTAAGAAGAGGAACAATGGTTTTTCAGAAAGGTATACCCAGAAAGTGAAGGCAACTTTGCATAGGCAGAGAAGAGTCAGAAATATATTTAGGAGGGGGTGGGCTTCAGGTAGTGAGGTCGCTCATAAGGAAGCCAGAAAGGGCAAAAGATCTGATTAAAAAGGCCTACAAGAAATTCCATAGGGATATTTTGAGAGAAAGGCTCATGAGCAATCCAAAAGCTTTCTGGGGGTACCTCAAAATTTGTAGAAAGGGAGGTTATTGGGTTCCAGCTATTAAGGATGGGTCAGGAAACCTAGTTCAGGATAGCCTTATAGGTGTGCCTGCAAACATTTTTAATGATTCATTTTCAAAAACATTTGCAAATAGTGGAGATGGTAATTCACCAGTGTCAGAAAATGACTATCAATGGAAATGGAGGAGGTTGTCATTACAAGAGAGGGGATTCAGAAAATTTTGAAAAAAATAGTGGTCCATCAGGCTGGGGGCCCTGATAACATTTCTCCATTTACTCTACAAAGACTCTCAGGGATTGCAAACCACTATTTGGTGGAAATTTTTAAGAAATCATTAGACATTGCCATCGTTCCTTCTAGCTGGAGGCTTGCAAACTGGCGATCATTATGCAAATCTTCAAATCAGGGATACTGCAGATTCTAAGCTCCACAGGCCAGTTTTTTTTAACGAGTGTGGTATGCAAGGCGTTTGAGCATATATTATTCTCATGTATTATGTGATATCTGGAGGAAAATGGCATCCTTAGTGATAATCATCATGGGGTTAGGAAACGGAGGTCATGTGACACTCAACTGGCTTGTGTAATGGATTAAATTCAAAAAGTTCTAGGTAAGGGTAAGCAGGTTGACATTATATTCCTGGAATTTGAACAGGCCTTTGTCATGGTACCCCATGACAAGCTTGTTTCAAACATGTCCAAGTTAGGGATTCTTAATATGGTTACTCAGTGGGTAAAGGCCTACCTTCATGACAGACAGCAGAGAGTATGATTTGACTTTTTGATGGGGTAGCATCAGAATGGACGCCAGTGACATCAGGGGTACTCCAGGAGAGCATTTTGGGACCATTACTCTATATACTTTATGTTAATGATATAGGGCTTGATATAAAATCCTTTCTTGAGTTTTTTGCCTATTACACAAGCATGGCAAGGGTGGTGGAAGAAGTGTTCTCTTCCTGCAAAGAACTGCAACAAGACCTAAACAAGACATTTGATTAGTTGATTTGATTAGTTTGTGGGTTGGGGTGTAAGCCAGGCAGCCATAACAGGTCAACCCCTTAGGAGGCTGCCCACGGGAGATGAGGAGGTAGGTGAAAGGAGGAGGAAGAGGGTTAATTTGAAGCACCCAACGTTCTTTACCAACCATCCAAGTTGGTATTTACGTGGGTGTGCGCTTCTTAACTTCAGTGATCTAATGGGAACTGGTGTGTCTAACGCAACTTGGCTGCACCTGAGTTGCCATTGAACCTGCACAAATGTAGCTTCCTTGGTGTGAGGTGGTGTGAGGTTTAAAACGGTTGAAACCCACAAACACTGTGGAATTATCCGAAGCACTCAGGGCACCTTGATGAGCACACTGACAAATTGATTGGGAAGGCTGGGCGTGCCCTCTGGTTGGTTTGAAGGGTGCTGGGGAACAGCACAAAGGAAGTAAAAGAAATAGCCTACTTTTCACTGGTATGGCTAATTGTGGAGTACTGTAGTCCAATTTGGTTTCCGTTTAAGCAAGGCTTCTCTTGGGAAATTGAAGTGGTCCAAAGGAGGGTAGCAAGAGTTGTGCTAAGTCAGTTCTCATAGATTGAGTGTGTCAGACATGATCAGAGAATTAGGGTGGGACTCACTATGTCAGAGGCGGGTTTCTGACAGCATTAAGCTTTTTACCAGACTGTTGAAAATTGGTTATGAAGGTCCTCTAGATGCCAGATTATCCTATACAGAATATAGGGGGAGGAATTATCATCTGTTCAAATTGAAGATCAGGGCCCAAACAGAATTATATTACTGGTCCTTTTTTCCTAGCGTCATTCGGCAATGGAATGCTCTTGATGAGGATAAGGTAAAGACCTTTCTGGAAGAAGGTGCCATTATAGTGGGCAGGCTATTTATGGCAGAATAGATGCTATACTTTAGGTTCCTTGGATATTTTGAATGATTCAATTGCTAGGAATGAGAGTTATTCTCTCAACTGTCAATTTGGCCTGTCATGTCTGATTGCATTGTATTCAATTAGAACTTGAACTAAAGTCTATAGGCCAGTGCATAGCCAGTTTCTGGTCTATAGACTTTAGTCTCCGTTGTGAATACGGGCCCTGGGTGCCCAGCGATGACAGGCTAAATATAATACTGAGAAGCACTAATAATTTTCACCAATTCATAAGTGGTTTGTTGTCATTCTGTTCAAGGAATACTGAATATTGGATTGGTATCCGTTCTACTGCCAGAAGTTTTCAGTACAGTGACGGTTCCCCACTTACATTTGTAAAATGGGCCCCGGGTGAACCTAACGACTATTTAAATCGTGGTGAGGACTGTGTCGTTATCTCCAGGAACGATTTATGGAGCGATACAAAATGTGATTCAAAGCGCCTCTTTATCTGTGAATATTAAGGTAAGGGTTTACTTCAACTAAGATACCGTGTGTCAGATATTGTAATTTTTTTTTCCCTTTTCTCTTTTAGTAATCCGGAACGAGGGTGTACAGCTGCCATCTATGACGAAAGTAGTCCCAAGTTCGTACTGCTTTGATGATTAAAAATTTTCATCATCTTATCCTCAGTCTGCACATTTATTCCCAAATTTTATTTAAGCCTCCTCCTGATAATACCCTTGTGCATTATGGTGACCCTTTCTGCAAAAATAACTGCCCACATCATCCTCAGTTTCTACTACCACTCTCATTGACTTGTCATTTGACAATGTGCTAGACCATGGCCTATAAGATCTGTCGTCGCTGCTGTTGTAAACATTCAGAAAACCCCAATTGGCAGGATCCATCAGAGCCCGAAGATTTATGTTGATTATGCTATGCCACATTATAATCATATGAACCTCTCTACGCGGAAATTAATGTCCTATCAAGTCTCGTGTTAGAAGCATATTGGATGCTAATTAGAAAATATTACATTCTTTTTTCTCTTTTAGCAACCAAACAATTGGATACAGTGTCGCCGTCTAAAACGGATGTTCCAAGTTAGTACTTCTTTGTTCACCATGAACTTTCATCATCAAACCCTCAATCCTCACGCCCTTTCCCAAAAGTTCCGTCTCATTCACCCTTCCTTCTACCATATGTCGGGATTCTTATTAACCTTTCTGCAGGTGTCAACTTCCCCTATTAACTATTTGCTGGCACCACTCTGCTCTTATCACCATCTCATTTAACGGTGTTGTGCTCGTTAGCTAATGAGCCTCGATTCGTGCACCAATTAATTGATTTGCTGGTGGCGCAGTTCTGGTGGGCTGCGGTCGCAGTCCACTGCGCAGTTCTAATTCAGTTTGCCCAGAAGGGGCCTACTTTTGGGTATTAGCAGTACCCCGTTTTCCCAAGCGGCGACCCATGCTAGACAATCTGGGATTTCGTTGCTTAACTTCAGTGATCACAAGAGAACTGGGGTGTCCAACACAGTACAGCCGCTCTTCGTAGAAAAAATTTGGGCAACTTTCGATCCGTGCCATACTCCAGAGTGAATCGCATAACTCCATGTGGTTTGTGCGATGTCACAAAAAGTGAATTTTTTCGTTGGTGTTTTAGGGCCCTTAACTGCAAGGTCACTAGAGCCCCGTCCACTGCGTATTTTTAATGCAGAGACTGCACAGACACAACGCTAATGCGGGGAATTTTGGTTATTAGCAGTACCCATTTTTCCAAGCAGCCAGCCATGTTAGTACTATATGGGGGGGGGGGGGTCGCGTTGCTTAAACTCCGTGATAAGACGAGAACTGGTGGGTCCAACGCGATACAGCCGCTCGCAAACAGTTAGGCCGTACTATATCGTAAATAAACATGTAGATTGTTAGAATTACCAGTTTTAGGATCATGCTTCACAGTGTGCCTCCACAGTGGTCGTCCATGGAGTCGTCCACGATAAATGAAATTTGAGAACTATTAATTTGAAAAACGAACAACTGAGAGAGAACCGTGAGAAGTAGTTTGACCCTTTAATGAGAAAATAATTCTTTAGGTCTCACGGAGCTGTATCAGAAACCTATAAGTCTGCGAAGCGTGAAAGTATTTGGCCCCTTACCGAAAGGAATCGTTTCAAGGTCCCTGCTTGAATTTGCTCTAAACTTTCCCTTAAAGTGTTTAAAATGGAAGCGGTGAAGGACCTATCTCCTTCAAGCCGGACGTTTTGTCTGAGCTTTTGTTACGTGGACATTGTGAAAGTAACGCATTCTTTCCCAGGGCCCTTCAACTACAGTGGCCACCTCCACTGCATAGTTTTAATGCAGCAACTTGACAGACATTACGCTGGGACAGTGCCAGTGGCGTCGCTAGGGTTTGTGTCACCCGGTGCGGTGACACCATGGTGTCATCCCTCTCTCCCGAAAAAGGCAGCTTCTTCTGCTTTGGTGTCACCCGCTTTTCTCATGGTGCTAGTGGTATCACCCGGTGCGGCCCGAACTCCTTATTTACGCCGTTGAGCTGGGGTAGTTGCACTGGAGACAGGCAGGCGGAGTCCTGTTTGATAGGAGAGTCCCAATCAAATTGAAAGGTAATTTTTACAGGGCAGCGGTTAGCCGATTTATGTTATACGGATAAGAGAGTTGGGCAGTGAGGAAAAGCCACGTATAAATGAAATGAAAGTAGCCGAGATGCGAATGCTGGGGTATTTTAGTCAGGAGTCTAAACAGCTGATAGAATAAGGAATGAGTATATTAGGGGTAGCCTGGGGATTGTGGACATGGCGGAAAAACAGAGGGAGGGTAGGTTGCAGTGGTATGGACACGTAATGAGAAGACACAGCAGTTCTCGTCTGATCACTGAAGTTCAGCAACGCAACCCCAACAAGTACGAACATGGGTGGCCGCTTGGGAAAACTGGGTACCACAAATACCCATAGATCGTCACATTAGTGTAGTGTCTGCATTAGAACTACGCAATCGACGAGGCTCTAATAATGTTGAAGGGCCCTAAAACACAAAGAAGTAAAAACACGTAATGAGAAGAGGCACGGGCGGATCCAGGATAAGGTTTTTGGGGTGGCAACCCTCCTATGTACATATAAACTTATATTCGCATAATATGTGAGGTTTAGCTCAACCCCCTCCCCTGACAAAAATCCTGGATCCGCCACTGAGAAGAGGGGAGGAGGAGCTTGTTAAGTCCATTTCAGGAATGGAAGTGGTTGATAGCACCCGATACAGGAGGAGAACGAAGGAGACTTTTCCGTAGGGATATGGTAGCGCAGGGGTTCCAAACCCTGTGCCCGCAGGCGCATATGCCCCCTGGACTGATTTGCCTGCGCCCACCGCTATTTGACAACTTCAGTAAACATTAAAAGAATGCAGATATCATCAAGATGGATTATAGCGTGTTAAGATTTAGCCTAGCGACAGATTCTAGACAAACGCTAGTCTTGAGAGAACGTGAAACCCGCTATCAACCATTCAACGTCAGCTAAAGGGACCATTATAGAGGTGTAGGCGTCATGGTGTGGGCAGGCACTACGTCGAATGGCCTCACACCACTCCAGACTTACTGACTGCTAAGAGATACAGAGAGATGTCACTGTATGGATGGCAATGAACGTCCAAATAGGGCCCAAGGGGTGGATGAAAATTTTCAAAGCGAGGACATCCTTTTGAACATGCCTGGGATGCACTTCGGACGGCATTTGCAGTTTGCCAATAACCTCCTTGAACCATCCAGTAGCATCGCATGTATTGAGCTTGCATCGCAAGAATTGTGCTTGGTACTTTATCAGAATCAAGATGGTTGGGAACTCATGTGGAAGTTTGTGGGGTGGACGGGACCTGAAGGGAGGTAGGCGGGAGTGGAGGAGAAGAAGCCACAGACCCGAGCCTGCCTTAGGCGGGATAAGGTTATGATGATGATGATGACGACGATGAGTGGTACCAATTGCCCAAGCTGCTACCCATGTTACTACTAACCATGCGCGGATCCAGGGTGGGGTTTTGGGGTTGCAACCCCCCATGCACATATACCCTTATTCGCATAATATATGCGAGCTTTGGCTCAACTCCCCCCTGACGAAAATCCTGGATCCACCACTGCTCCTAACTAGAGTTGAATTGCTTAACTTGAGTGATCAGATGAGAACTGGCGTGTCCAAAGCAATACAACCACTTTCCATGTTGTTTAAAGTTGTCTACAAACGATTGCGAACAATTTAAACCAAGTGTTGTTTGATAGATACACTACTTTAACATGTTCACTTTTTTTTTAGAGCCTTCCACATGGAAAAGCTACAGCATTGAAAAATACACGCCTATAATAATACATTTTTAAATATATTTGTGATATGTATTGTTCAAAATGCACCTTGAAATCCACGTTGTAATGCTTTTATTAATGAATATTAGTTATGCATATTTCTATTTAACTAGCCAAATAAAGAAAGCTATTAAATAATATATGAAGAAACGATACTTTTTGCGTGTGTTTAATGTTAACTGATGAACAATTGACTAATATATTAAGGAATTCTTTTTTTAGAGCCCACAAAACATGTTGATTTTAAAACGTGTCTTAATTTACTTTTTATTGCCATATTCGTTTAGATGCATATTGCAATAATTCATAAATGTGGTCTTCCACAAAAATCTTGAATTTTATTTATTTAAAATTCAAAATTCAATAATGTGAAAACCTTCTTTTGATCACAAAAGGGGTCATGATTCATACAACTTACACTTGTAGCAAGCAAGTTATGTATTTACTGATATGCTTCATTTAGATTAGGTTGAATACATGCCACAACATGACTGTCTTCAAGTCCACCACCTAAAATGACTTTTATTTGCATGTCTTCAATGTGGTTTGCAATAAAAATGGAAGATAGCTTGATTGATAATATTAACATCTTCAATTGAATTTGCTTATTAGAAACACTGAAGTATTTCAGCAGGTTAACTTTACTTCTCTTGTATTCATTCCCCAAATCACTGCAAATTTCAGGGTTTGCACAAGGTACTAGAAAGTTACAGTAGAACTTCGGTATATCGAACTCGCTTATATCGAAATCCTGCTTATTCCCGCTTATATCGAAGCTTGAGCGCCGGTCCCGCCCGATGTAAATTTTAGCTTTACATATAATTCCGGATTTGGATATATCGAATCTCTGATATATCTAACTATTTTTCACGGTCCCCTGAGGTTCGATATATCGAGATTCTACTGTACTAGTTACTAGAAGAATTTTGAATGTGATGATGATTGAATATGTTCACCATTAATGCAATACAATTATAATACTGCAATAGCTATTTTCGTCTTTTGCAAATTAATGCTGATGGCTTGCAGCCAAAGCATGCTCTCTTGAAGTGAATTGAACTTTAGGCTTCCCAAGTGCTGTAAGATTGGCATGTTGTATGTAAACAACTATCTAACAACGACATATGAATATTTACAGTTTATGAATATTTTAATTTGGCCATTTCATCAAACGAAAAAGGATAGTTCTGTTGATTGATGAGGATTTCAACA
Source organism: Trigoniulus corallinus (assembly GCA_013389805.1). NCBI lineage: Eukaryota > Metazoa > Arthropoda > Diplopoda > Spirobolida > Trigoniulidae > Trigoniulus > Trigoniulus corallinus. The sequence goes on along the minus strand of JAAFCE010001036.1, from coordinate 61,612,184 downwards.
AACCCTACATGAGTTTTGTTGTTTAGTGATCAAAAGAAGTATTTGAACACCAACAACGTTCCCAATATTTTCGGAATTGCCTTAATAGTCTACAAAGCCACAATTCTATGTATGCTTTACACATAACAATGAACTTAATAAAAGACACTAAAGACATAATAAAAATAACAATTATTATGTATTATAGAAAATATCAAAAACCTCAAACAAACTGTCTGGTATTTGCATATGAGGTCTGAAGGGTGGAGGAGTCCAAAGAGGATGCACAAAAAGGCCTACAAGACCTTAAGACAGCAGTGGAGATGGGGTCATAAGGTGAACATGAAGAAGACTGAGTACCTTGCTTTCAATTTTAGTGACCAGGGGCAAGGGGGAGAGATTTGCTGTGGGGAAGAGGGGATTCCAGCGGTGCAAGAATCAGACTGGCAAGAATTTCGTTATTTAGGATCAATTTTCCATAGCAATGGGGAAATGGATTCTGACGTCACCCAAAAATTTAATGCAGGATGGCTGAAGTGGAGGCAGGCAAGTAGGGTCCAGTGCGATCGCCAGGTCCCATTAAAGTTGAAGGCGAAGGTATACAGAACCGTTGTTAGGCCCGCTATGCTGTATGGCTGAGAGTGTTAGGCAGTTAGGAAAAACAGAGATGCAAATGCTGCGCTGCATGTGTGGGGTGTCAAGATACGACAGACTTATAAACGATTACGTTAGAGGTAGCTTGGGGGTGGGAGATTTTGTGGAAAAGATGAGAGAGAAGGGGCGAGAAGGAGCTTACTAGGTCCATTGTGGAACTGCAAGTAATTGGGGGCACCAGAGGTAGAGGAAAACCAAAACGGACGTGGTAGCAGGTGGTGCAGAAGGACATGGAGGCGTGTGGGGTAGAAGGGGACTTGGTGGGGGATAGGCGGGAGTGAAGGATTAGAACCCGCAGACCCGACCCTGCCTCAGGCGGGAGAAGAGTGAGATGATGGTGATGATGATGTTCCCTGTAGGAGAGAGAGGGGGATATCAAACCTATAACCATGGGCACACGTGTAAAACCTCCGGTTGGAGTGAGAGTGAAAAACAGGAGATGATCATTAATAACAAATAGGGAAAAGTAGTGGTAAAAAACTTCCACACTGGTCCTCTGGGTAACATAAGGTAGGAGCGGCTGTATTGCGTTGGACAAACCAGTTCTCGTCTGATCACTGAAATTAAGCAACGCAACCCCAGCTAATAGAAGCGTTGAAGTCCGCTTGGTAGCACTGGATAGTGCTAATACACAAAAATCGTCATAACATCTTAGTGCCTGTGCAGAATCTGTTTTAGAACTTAGCAGTGGACGGGCTCTAAAATATCAACGAAACAAACAGAAAAAGGGATAAGTGGCGTCACTAGAGGCTGCGGAAGATGGGGGCCGCAATGGGTGACACCACTCGCACCATGAGAAATGGGATGACACCAAAGCAGAAGAAGCGGCATTTTTCGGGAGAGGGGGGGGTGACACCATGGTGTATTCGCACCGGGTGACGCCAACCCTAACGACGCCACTGAGGACCGGCTTCTTTAGGTGGGATAAGGAACTGTCCATGATACCAAAAGGCGATGATAAAATTTTTTTTAATTAATTATATAATTATTTGTCAGAAAATGGATGAATGTCACAAATGCAGAAGATGGCAATATGGCTGCTTTTGGTACACCAATACTGTATTCAAACTGGAAAAAAGGAACCTAATAATCTCAGAAATGCGACGGAAGGCTGTTTGTAGTTATTTGAGGCCTGGAATGACTTAGTTTATGAGGATAAAAGCGCTTACATCTGTGAATTCCCTAAAGGTACAGTATGTGATATTTTCTGACGAACTTTGGGAGGTTGTAGTAAAGCAATGCAGCCACAGCTAGTACTGACATGGGTGACTGCTTGGGAAAACTGGGTACTGCTATTAACCAGAAATCGTCGCATCAGTGTAGTGTCTGTGCAAAGTCTTCTTTAGAACTACAAAGTGGTCAGGGCTCTAATGACCTTGTAGTTTAAGGGCCCTAACACCCCAACGCGACAAAAATATTAATTTAGTGCCCTTCAACTATAAAGGCCATAACAGCCCCGTTATCTGCGTAGTTCTAATGCAGTCTGCGCGGACACTACAGTGTTGCAACGACTTGGGGCATTAGCAGTACCCAGTGTTCCTAAGCGGCCATCCACGTTAGCACTAGCTGGGGTTGCGTTGCTTACCTAGAGTGATCAGACTAGACCTGGTACGTCGAACGGTATACAGCTGCTTACGCAGTAAATAGAGAACGCTACCTATTGCGCCTATCGTGAGTCAGGTCACTTCATTACCTTCCTATTAAATAAACAAAATTTGAAAAATATGCTAGAGAGGAAATCCACTTCCGACTATCAAGATGAAATCTGTTATGAATTAGTCACCACGCCTCTTCCTTTCTATGATGCTGGATTTGATTGTGAGAAACGAGGTGCTAAACTTGCAGAAATAAAGTCAAAATGAATTCTTACTTAGCGGAATTAAAGGAAAGGACAAGGTGACCTTTTCACTAATTCTATTAATGTCGTATTATTTTATGTTGAGGTTTCCTTTTCATTATGGCAACAGTGTGGGTTGGCATCCATTCTGCTTCAGGGAAATTCCAATATAGCGATGACACTCAGTTGACGTTTACAAACTGGGTTAAAGTTCAACCTAGGCATTGCAAGTTTAATGAACATTGTGTCACTAGTAATAAACTTAAACATTGGATGACGACGAACTGTAACATGAAGCCCAAGTTTATATGTGAATATGCAGGCAAGTTAAAAGTTTGAAATAATACTTTTTTTGTAAGGATAACGCGTTAAACGAAAGCAACTCCTGTCCCTTTTCCCGCCTATGGCAGGGTCGGGTACCCATGTTGTCCTTTTAAATGTACACACGGGCGATATGTTGGTCAGTGTGTTTTCACAGCCGTTTGCCATCCAAAGCTGCAACCCCTAGCTTATTTTCATTTATCGTCGGTGTACTGTTCATTTTGGCATTCCACCGTCGCGACGCCAGGGCGCGAGCTCCTACGCCTGGAAATTTTTTCTCATCTACCCGTTGCATAGTAGAGAGGGATTTATCACTTGAAAACGCCATCGTACAACACAGGGGACCCCGTTTTTTTTATTCTCATCCGAAAGATGGTACACTAGGGGCCTCTAACTCGCCCGAAAGAAGCCAATCCACTTCGGTCCAGTATGACACGGAAGTTCTTTCTTGCCATGAAGAAGTACTCAGGACCGCTTTTTCGCCAGGAAGAGGCACTCAGGGCCTCTTTCTCTCTCCAGCACTTTTGTAGCTGGGGAAGGCAGCTAAGCAGCCATATCGGGTCGGACCCAGTGGAGACTGCTTGCCGGTGAGGGGGTGGTAGGAGTGGGGAAATTCGCAGTACCCAGTGTTCTCAACCAACCACTCATGTCAATACAGCAGAACTCCAATTTTCCGAACTCCGACTATCCGAATAGGAAACGTACTGCGATTTGCAAAATAATGAGCGACTTTGCTGCCCAAAAATGGACACAGATAGTCAAACAGCTTACTTTCAGAGCCATGACGGGGGTATGAAGCGCCTGTGGCAAGTATCTAACTTTCGCTTGCCCGTAACCCAATAATGACAAAAAACTTAAACATTTTGCACCCCAAACCCAGTTGCGCCAGTGGCGGCCGCCTTCTTCGCCACGCTCTAGTTACGGCCCTGCTTACTTTGACCGAGATATTCAGCAAGCAATGACTTTCATTTACAGTATGGTACACGTACATACTGTACAGCAAGTATTCATACACCAAGCATTTGGGATGTTTTGACATCATCATCATCTCACCCTTCTCCCGCCTGAGGCAGGGTCGGGTCTGTGAGTTCTGATCCTACACTCCCGCCTATCCCCCACCAGGTCCCCATCCACCCCGCACGCCTCCATGTCCCTCTGCACCACCTCCGCCCACGTCCGTTTTGGTCTTCCTCTACCCCTGGTGCCCCCAATCACCCTCAGTCCCGTAATGGCCCTAATAAACTCCTCCTCTCCCCTTCTCCTAACATGCCCATACCACCTCAACCGATTCTCCCTCATCTTTTCTGCAATGTCCCCCACTCCCAAGCTACCTCTAATGCAAGTGTTTCAGACTCTGTCAGCTCGTGACACCCCACTCATGTAGCGCAGCATTCGCATCTCTGCCACTTGCATTTGCCTTTCATGGTTCTTCCTAGCTGCCCAAAACTCTGATCCATACAACATAGCGGGCCTAACGACAGTTCTATACACTTTGCCCTTCAGCTTAATTGGGACCCGTTGGTCGCACAAGACCCCACTTGCTTGTCTCCATTTCTGCCATCCTGCCTTAATCCTATGTGTCACATCGGAATCTATCTCCCCATTGCTCTGGAAAACTGATCCTAAATACCGGAACTCTTGCACACCTGGTATCTTCTCACCCCCACAGCAGATCTCACCCCCTTGTCCCTGGCCACTGAAATTGAAAGCTAAGTACTCAGTCTTCTTCATGTTCACCCTAAGGCCGCCCCTCTCCATTGCCGTTTTGATGTCTTGGAGGCCCTTTTGTGCATCCTCTTTCGACTCCTCCAGCCTCCCCACATCATCGACAAATGCCAGACACTGAGGAGCCCATTCCCCTATTCCCGTTAGCAACTCATCCATTACTAGGGTAAATAGATGTGGGCTGAGTACTGACCCTTGTTGCACCCCAACCTGCCTGTTGAAGCATGCAGTGTTTCCCCATGCTGTCCTCACCCTAGCCATGGAACCGTCATACATATCCTGCACTATCCTAATATGGCCCTCATCCACTCCTTTCTTTCTTAAAACGCTCCATACTACCTGTCTAGGGACACTATCATAGGCTATCTCCAGGTCAATGAATAAAGCATGGAGGTCTTTCTTTGCTGCTCTGTATTTCTCTGTCATCTGTCATAGAATAAATATTGGTTCCATCGTGGACCTACCTGGAATAAACCCAAATTGATTTCCCCGGACACTAGTTTGGTTTCTGAGACGACATTCTATGACTCTCTCCCACAGCTTCATAGAGTGGCTCATCAGCTTTATGCCTCTATAGTTTCCACAGTCCTGGGCGTCCCCTTCACCCTTAAACAGTGGAACTATCCAACTCTCTCTCCATGCAGATGACATCCTGTCACCATTGGCTAACTTGTTGAAAAGCTTCCCTAGCCATGTAATTCCTGTGGTTCCCAAGGTGCGCCAAACATCCAGGGGTATCTTAACAGGGCCTACTGCTTTCTGGCCTTTCATCTTTTGGAGGGCAATGATTATTTCATCCTCCCTTACTGTGTCCACTGCCAGTAGAGTAAGAGGGTTGCTATCTGTGACTGTTGCATGGTTGGCAGCATTTAAGAGGCTGTGGTAGTATTCTTCATTTGGGATGTTTTGACATTTAATGTTATTCCTTTCACATATACAGTCAGGTCTCTTTTTATGTTGTGGATACGTTCCGCAGAAAATCGCATAAAACGAATTCGCATAAAATGAGACTATAAGTCTATAGAAAAACGAGGGATACGTTCCATAATTTTTAAAATTCGCCTAACTCCAAAATAACGAATTAAAATGAATGTACAACCACATAAAAACAGTTTGTTGATGTTAAAGAAAATACGTTTCTTCAATTTCTCAATTTCTTCAATAGGTTTCTTAAATTTCTTAATAAGTTTCTTCAATTGTCTTTCTGGGAAGAGTATACACCATCTGCAAACTGTAAACCACTTTCATAATCAGAAATAACTGTCTTTGCAATATATCTCTTTGATATCAACAATACATTTTCAAAAACATATTTTTTTCTCACTCTCTGCAGACTTTTGTCTTGCACATCATCATCATCCACTTGCAGCAGGGTCGGGTCTGCAGGTTCCCTGAACATGTTCTGATTGGGGACACTCCAGTCAGGCGTATGGAACACGCAGGGATATTGGCTGGGTTGTCTGTAGGGGGATGCCGGTGTCACACGTCAAAGTGTCCAGGGTCCACCTAAAAGTGTCTGGCAGGACACTTTGAGACAATTTTTGAGTACTTCAAAATGCCCACCATCTAGGTCTGAATGCAGATGCCAAAATTTGTCTCTTTTCTGCACAACACATGTGTAACGTGAATCAACGTGAAATTTCTATCAAAATAACTTAACCAGGTAATGGAATATGGCTGAGACACTTTGACGTGAAAGCAGACACTTTGAGGTATGTGTTAAATTTCCTCACTGTGTCCAGGGACACTTTGACACCAGCCTTCACCTAAAGTTAGTTTAATAATATCATTGTCATCTAAGACATCATCCACCAGCAGTTCTTCTATATCCTAATGGTTGAAAATGTTCAAATCACCTCCAAAATAAGTTTTAATTTTAAAGCACATTCAATGGAACTGGAGATCCAACCCTGCCACAGTCGGGATAAGGGTATGATGATAATTGTATGATTGTTAAGTGTCATGTGCAAGTGTGGAACCCCCTATTATGTATGCTAATTTCTGACAGACTAAAACTTCTTTGACTGGCTAATACAATGGTTGGTGGATTTTATCTGTGTCATGGGCCTTAGACTGACTCTACTTCCTGAACAAGCATACAGTATGCATATTTGGCAAAATTTTTGTTAACCAAATGCAAACCACATAACTTGGAAATCGCATGAAAAGAACCTGCATAAAAAGGAACCAACTGTAGTTTGAATAATAAAATGTCGATAAATCAAACATTTTAATAGGCACTGAAAAAGTTTTAGTCGACTTTAGGGGCATAGGTCACCATTTTCATGTTGGGGCATTCATATAAATAGTAGCTGCACAGTATGTGTAATGTGCAAGGAGGAAAATATTTGTGAAATGGGTCATAAGTCAAAGGAATTGAGTGCTAGTGATAAAGAGAAGATTGTTGCTCTGTATAAACAAGGACTGAGGCACTGGGCAATTAGGGAAAGCATGAAACTATCTCATGCAACTGTACAGTACATAATAAAAAAATTAAACTGATTAAATGGATTTATAGGAGTAGTTCTGGTCACCTAAAGTGTACAATGGTGTAACAAATGCATCATATTGTTCAAAAACCTTCAAAAAATCCAAAAATCACTGCCCATCAGCAAACTGAAGACCTGGCTTCAACTTCAGGGAAGACAAATTCTGCCCAAACTGTGAGAAATTGGCACCCTGCTGCTAGTTATAATGGTTAAGCAGCAAGGGAAAAACCATTAGTAAGTAATACCAACAGAAATAATTGACTGGAATTTGCCACAGCACATGTTAATAAACCATTGTTATTTTGGAAAAATGTATTGTTTTTGGATGAAAGTAAGTTCAATGTTTTTGCATCTGATGGCTGCCAGTTTGTGTGGAGGAAGCCAAACAAAGAATTTGAACCACAAAATGTTATACTGACAGCAAAGCATGGCAGTGGGCATGTAATGGTTTGGAGGTGTATGGATGCTACAGGAGTGGGTGAACTGGCTGCCATTAATGGAAATCTGAATGCAGATAAATGCATTAAAATGTTGCAATGCAACTTACAAAAAAGTGTGCAAAAATTAGGAATTAAGAGCACCTATTGTTTTCAACAGGATAATGATCCTAAGCACCCTACTCACAAAAATAAGGAATGGTTGCTATAAATTCCCAAAAAAATGGTTCCAACTCCTACACAGACTCCTGACATAAATGTCATTGAACATTTATGAGCACATTTGGAATGTTCTTCCCACCAGGTTAATTCCCATTTGGAATGTTCTTCCCATCAGGTTAATTCCCA